>OY764962.1:58940667-60140667 GCA_963668005.1 Melieria crassipennis
CCAATATAACGAATCTTATATTGTACCCCCAATTTGTTAAATCAAAAAATTCGTTAAATCGATCGAAATTTTTTTGTTTTAAACAATCCTTCTTAACTCTTTCGCTACATATTTTACTGGGGAAAGTTAAAATTTTACATTTTTCGTTTTAGGCTTCTATGTGCGACTTTAATAATTACTAATTTTTCTTCATTTACTTCAGCCAAAATTAAAAAAAAAGTATCTAAACGTCAAATTTTCTGCTTCTTCTTCTTCTGCTTTTACTATGTCAATATATACCATTAAATAAAACGGGTATACTTCTCTTCTTTAAACTTAAATATTCAGTTTATTAATTTCGTATTTTTCCTAAAACTTAAAACTATTCTAAGGATCAACAAAAAAAGTATTCTTGAAACCACAGAGGGTTCAGACGTCCACAAAGTAGCATATTTTGTCATATGGAAACAAAAAAGCGAAAGGGTTAAAGAAATAAATCTCACATATTCAGTTTGAAACACATATCTTGATTTATTCCAGCATTTTCAAAATACAAATATGGCTATGTGTGTACAGTGAAAAAGCCTTCGATGCGCGATTGCCTCTTTACCGCAAGTAAACTTTTCTGTATGGCAATTTCTCTTGATTGATTATTGAAATTTTAATTTTGAAAGAAAGAAGCCTACCGAACGCAAAACAAATCCTGTGAAAATCATCAGCAATGCATACAAACAGAATTTGAAAATGTTGGTAACTTGACGTAAATTTGAAAAATTTAACGTAACAAAAACAAAAACAATTGAGGTACCGTTCACTTGACGAAACCAAATATTCATTGTTATAGTAAAGAATGTGAATGCTCAAATAAAAACAATTCGAAGTGTGAAAAACAACTAAAATATTCGTTATATCGAATAGCAAATTTCACTTTCGTTCGTAATATAACTAGAACCACCAATGGAAAAAATTTGGCCATACGTTAAATCGAAAATTCGTTAAATGGAAAGTTCGTTATACTGGACGTCCACTGTATTTGATTTTTAAATTTTATTTATTTATTAACTTAAACCAAAATCAGTACCCAAAATCCATGGCTTCCTCGCTTACGGCTTTAACTCGCTTCAGAAAAGTGTCAGATTTTACTCTTCGACAATCACACTTGTCTTGATGCTATCATAAAAACTACAGAAATCGCTGCAGTGTTGGCGTTTGCACATTTGTGCGCCACATCCGCCTCGCGCAGCAATTAAACAAGCAACCCCCAATGCGACAGAGCTGCCGTCATCAACAAGCAAGACAATTAATTTTGCGCCAGACACAACGCCATCGACTCACCCTCGACCCATAACACAAAACACACCCACACATACACACGAGCGATGTGCACAATAAAAACTACAGCTGCTAATAATGTGTGTCTGTATGTGCGCCTAAAAGTTGGCCAATGCCAAATGGCAAAATGACTGCAGTGGCTTTCGCTTTGCTCCTCTGCTTCTTTGGCACTTTTCTTTTCAGTAAGACAGCAGCAGCAGCAAACTACAGACGTGCAGAGTTCTACAACAACAAATAACTAGGCTCATAGAAACGCTGGTAGAAGATAGGGTTTGGTTGATTTTCTGGGGTTTCCGTTGAGATAGCAACCGGGTTAAACCATTTTTACAAAGCTCGTGAAAGTTCTACGACAGAAAATAGTGAAAATTTTAGGCAGTTACCTCTAGCGGTTTAGGAGTGATGCTCGAGAAGTGCTGATGCGTAATCGCTCAGGCTGGTGGAAACGCTGATATAGACAGGCTGCCTCCGATTTTATGGGCTTTTCGTTGAGATATCGTCCCATGGATTGACCGATTTATTGGTAGTTAAAGAGTTCTACTATAAAATGAGCCATACTTCAGTTCGATAGCGCTTCTGGTTTAAGAGTTAAAGACAGCTGAGCAATTTTGAGAGACAGCCAGAGCCGTGGAAGGTCTAATTGTTTCAAAGTCAGACTTTAACAGCGATTTTCTAAGCTCTCCAGTGAGTGGGCAACCTGATTGAACCATTTTTTAAAAGCTCGTGAGTTACTACAGAAAATAGCAGTTATCTCTTCTGGTTTAGGGGTGACGCTCCAGAGAAACCCAAATACATATATCGCTTAGGCTCATAGCTTCTATTAGCATAGCTTAGCATAGCGCTTTTATTGTTGTTGTAGTTGTATTTATAGTTAGTTGTATTGATAGCTACACAAACGGTAAATGACAGCTAATGCGGCTGCGAACAAGAGGGCGAACAAACCAAAAGTGCATGAAGGAAAATTAAAGAAAGAAGTTCTCGAAGAAAGGGAAAGAGGGGAGAACGAATGAGGATAGGGGAGCAGGAGTGCGGATTGGACAATGTTAAGAGGAGGAATGTGGGGACGTTGGCAGACAGTGGAGCGCACAAATTTCCTGATAGTTGGACCGCAGCCGACTCACGGTCCCCAAGTTAATCAACAATTCAACTTAACTATTATTTTCCAATTGTGATTATGAGCAGCAACAACAACAACAACAATAACAAAAACTAAATTACAATTACAAAAATGGCAAACAGTCGGACAATTTGACGTGGTGCGGCGTTGGTCCGAGTGACTTTAACGAGGAAGAAAAAAATGGTTCAACCCCAAAGGGAACGAAAACTTGTTAAACTTTTCTTATTTAAGGAAAGGAAGAAAAATTAGTAGAAAGGTAACAATTGATGGAGAAAGCAGCAAGAAGGCTTTTACTTTGTTTGGTATACAATTATTTTTATTATTGTTGGTATTATAACATTAGGTGTGTGTGTGTGTGTGTGTGGTTCTAGATGGATTGTCGAGACAGTAGTTCTGGTTGTTGTAAGGACCTCAGTGGGGATTTGGCCGGTAGTTCTATTCACAGTCTACTTAGTTTTTTCAGGACCTCAAAAGGTGTTTTAGGTCCAAATTTTGGTGTTGAACTCCACTCGGAACAGCTTCTTCTACCTACCTGCCTTCCCTCTGAGTTTTTTCAGGACCTCAGGCAGGTTTTATGAGTCCAAATTTTGGTGTTGAGCTGCTTCTACCTATCTGCCTTCCTACCTATTGACCTTCCTATCTACCTACCTAATTTGCCATACCCTGCTAGACACTTTTGCAACCCCGCTTCCGTTAAGAAAGTTGCAGTTATTGTTTTTCTTATTTCAGTTTGGCTGCAGTTCCCTCTTACTTTCCTTCTTCACGCCTTCTTTTGTTCACTACCTCAAAACAAGACTTTTTCTGCACTCCCCCAAAAAAACTTTCCATTACCTCTGAGGCGGCTGTAGCAGAAGGGTCGAAACAGCGCCAATGCGCCACGAAATCGCAATTAAGATAATCAAAAAAGTTTTGACAACACGTTGTCATTGCTTTGTGCCACACTCCAAGCCAGCCGCGTTGTTTTTTCGCCGCCCCATAGTGCGGTTAGTGCTAACCTATTCGGCCCCAAAGCGTTCCAGCGACGCTACGGTCCATAGTTGCTGCTCACTTCTGATTCCATTTAACCCCACGACCCCAAAAGCTTTGCTCGACTCAACCCACACAGGCTTTTTGTTTCATTTTATATTTTATGAGGTTTTTGTTGTTGTCGTTGCTATTGCAGTTGTTTTAACAGCAAAAGCTGATTGTTCTAGCTGTGTTTACATTTTAAATATTATTACAAACACAACGTAACTGCTGGCAACTGGCATTGTATGAGAATTGCTTTTGCAAAAACAAATTTCAATAGAAAATTTAAATGCCAAAAAGTAACAGCAGAACTTTAACAAACTTTCGTCTGCACATTTAATTCGTTGTTGCATGCTTTGCGGCGCTCGTTGCTGCTGCTGCTTCTGGTTGTTGCTGGCAAAGGCGGCGGCAATGACCAACAGCCGTGGGCAATCAACTGTGTGTATGTGTGGATATCTGTGTGCTTATGTATTAGTGTGAGTGTGTGTGTGTGTTTAAGCCTCTGGCTATTTAAATAAAAACCAAACTGTGCTGTAACAGATTTATTAAAAGTTGTGGTTTAAGTTTAAGAAATGTGGTTGTTTTTTTTGCTGCTTTAGTTTTGCATACTTTTAGCTGCTTGCAGTTGTACAGTCACTTCCGGCGGCAATGAAAAAAGTTGCGGGCTACCTGTTTGCGTTGTTGAGCGGCACTGGGCCATGGAAGAATGACGACACAATTACAAAGCAAAAGGCGGCAAATAGTGTTGGTTAGAAGTGTGTGAGTGTATTAGGGCACCAAATGGCGCTGCATTGCAGGAAAGTGTCAATCGAAATTAGCAAACATTTTTGAAAGCTTTATAAATTAACAACTAGTGAGGTGCGATTTGACTGCTGTCCAGTGCATTTGTGGGTTGAAATCAGCCTAAAAGTATGCATTAAATATGGTTTCTAATGGTCCATTAATACTAAAATGCTATTGGGAGTTAGAGTTAGAGCTGGGAAACTATCGATAGTTGGTCCATTCGATATTTTCGATAGTTTGCATTTGTGGCTTGCAATCAGCCTAAAAGTATGCACTAAATATGGCTTCTAGTGGTCCATTAACACTAGAATGCTAGTAGGAGTTTGAGCTGGGAAACTATCGATAGTTGGCCCATTCGATATTTTCGATAGTTTGAGTGAAAAAATCGATACTATCGATAGTACCATCGATACTTGTACATCTCTAGTGGCAGCTAAAGTGACTTTTACATTGAGATCATTTATGATGTTTTGGCTTTGCTTTCTAAAAGAAAAACTTGTATGTCTATTCGTTAAAACAAATTAAATGATAAAAACCAAAAATACTAAAAATTGTTACTCATATTTTAATTTACTCCTAATGATTTCATATGAGCTTTCAAGGAAGTTAGGCTTGGCTGAACCTTCAGCCGCATGTTTTCAAAATATTTACTCTCAACCTTCAATGTTGCATCTCTTCAGCTGCCCCCACCTGCCAACCGGCCGCCGCACTGCCATCAATTTCCCACACTCACCTGTGTGCACCGTCGTCTGATTTTCTGCCTCATATGCCACCGAATTAATTTCAATCACATAAATCTGCACATTAATCAAAAGGAAACTTTAGCTTCCTCCCCCCGCCCCTTGCTACGGCCCCCTCAAAGCCACCTTTACTCGCTGCTTTGTGTTATTTCGAGTTGGTTTTCTTCGACCAAAACCAAATCCACTTCAAATGCGTGCCATCAGCAGCGCATGTAGCCGTTTAGATGCGCATAAAAGCACACTTCAAAAAACGTAACAAAAGCCACACACACACACACGCACTGGCGCTCGCCTAGAATCATCGAGCGCCACTTTGAGATCGATAAAGTCGCTCGAGACGCAGCAAAACAAAACACCGCCTGCGTTTCTTTCATTTTTTGGGGCCCGCAGAGGCCAGTCAACTAAACATGAGAGAATGGCAGCAACGCTGGTCGCCGGACAAATGGACCCTTTTCATGTTGCTTGGCAGCTGTGTGCGCGTCGAGGATGAAACGCTACGCGTCGTAAGGCCAGCCGACAGCGGCACGGACCGAGGACGGACATGTGGGACGCACAGACAAATAGCGATAATCATGTAAAGGAAGTGCGGAGTGCATAAAACACGAAGCATGGCGCCGGCAGTGCGAGCGCCACTGTCTGCCAGCCAGCCAGACAACTTTCATTTATTTCCACTCATTCACGTTGGTGGGTGCGAGTGTGTATTGGTGTATTTGGTTGTGTGCTTGTAAAATTTATGCAAAGTTTTCGTGTACTCTGGCATGTTGCTGGCCATAAAACGAGGGCTGACTGACGCAGAAGAAACGCCAAATCGGAAGCGCATTAATGCAGTGAGGCGGCAGAATTGCTGTTTGCCTAAGCGGCAAAGGAAGTCGGCAGTCGGCTCGACTGGCAATGGTGGGGTGGATGATGCGGTTGCTGGGTGGCCAGAAATTATGCAAAGCTGCACTTGAAGTCCGCACTGGATTATTGAAGATAATTGAAGTCGAGAGTTGCTGCAAGTTTTGCCTTGCGCCACAATTTGTTTTAGGGTTAAGAACCAACGGGGGGGAAAACTGCTGCAAAGCCTAAAAATATGCAACTGCGGCAAATGATATTTGTTTTCGCCAAAAAAAAAACATACGCCTGTCTTGGGGAGTTAAGTTTTTGGTTTTCTTTAAAAGTGCACGGGGAGAAGAAACATAAAAATATGGTTTTATGCGGCCATAGATTTTGTGCCTTAGTCATAAAATAAATATTGGAAAAATGGATTCAATAAGGCAAACACTTAACTTACCGTTAATGCGCTGGAAATGCAATAAAATTCTGCATGCGTTGGTTGAGGAGTCAAATACCTGAAAAGAGAACACATTTTAAAAATTATTAAATGGTAAAAACCAATTCAATTGTTTATTTCTTATTTCTTATTAACTCTTCAACTATAAGAAAAACGTTTGAAATTATGAATTTTTTAATATTAATAAATTTTTTTATGGGTCCCAAGATATGCAAATTTTTTGTGCCAGCCTCTTTACATATTTTAACTAATCGCCGCAGTTAGTCCCAAAAGAATTGAGGAGGTCCATAACATAACGCAATAATTCCACTTTTTAAGTTTTTCGTTTTTTTGACTGAATCCAGTTCTACATGTTAAAATCTATGTAACAATTGTTATAAAACATACCAAAGGTCAATAATTTCACTGTAATTCGAAATCAAAAATAATGATTCAGACCAAAATGCAACATTTCCATATCTATGCAATAAATAACTTCGAGAACTTAGTGAAAAGTCAATGATATAAATTAATTTTAATAAAATTTAAATTTATTATTATGGTAATTTTATCGAGTTTTTGGGCGTGTTGAAAAAGATTTGCGAAAAATTACTACAATTTCTTTAACCCTCCATTACTATCGTCAGGGTGTAATCCACCCTGTGAGTTCAATTTCTTAGTAAAATATAGATTTTTTTAACCAAAACCAAAATAAAGTTATAATGTAATCCACATTTGCATATTTCTGAAGGTTTTAGAGTACATTGCAGTTGCATAAATAAAGCTGATGATTTTATACAATTGTTTTAAAAAGTAACTGGGTGTATTACACCCACGATAGTAGTGGCGTTATCAAATTGCTGGATGCTTAACACTCATTATTAGTAATGAAGTTTTATTTTTTATAAATTACATTTACATATTTGCATTCACTTTTCGGCGATAATTTTTTTTAATAAGGTATAGACCATTTGCTTAGTAGAAAATCCTTAAAAATTATGCTCTAGGATAAGTAAAAAATTTGTATAACATTAAATTTGTTATTTCTTAAACTGATAAAGTTTGAAGGACGAAATTCAAGAATGTAGTAGTGTACATATTAGTCCTTAAGATATAATTTTTTCAAATTTTTTTTCCAATAGCTTTTGGAAATTTCCAAGGATATTCAAGGATAAAGTTTCAAAAGGACATTTTTAATACCTATTTGTCCTTTTGCACCAAAACATTAAATTTTCGAAGATTCTAAGGATTTTGCTGTTTGCTGTTGAAATGAACATGACCTTGAAATTTCAAAGTCCTTTAAAAAAAATCCTGACGTCAGAGAGAAAAACTAAAAACGCAGTTTTAATACATTTGGCCCCTAGTGTCGCAAGTATATCGATTTTTTCGTTTTTGGAAATTTTTTGATATTTGTCGCACGGTTTAACCTTTAAAAGTAGCAGATATATTGTTGATTTTTGTTTGAGTTTTTACGCAAAATTTTACCTCGATCCGAAAAAAATTATTATATAATTATTTATTACTTATTTTTTTAGCTTTCTAAATTACTAAGCCCAAGAAACATAGCTTAAATATTGTGCAAGATGTGGCTATTTTCCCAATACAACTTTTTATTTCATCTTTTTTTCCCTTGAAATGAGATGCACATAAACAAATGTTTATATTAAATAAATGAATTAAAAAAATTAAACAATTTATTTTTGTTTTTACATGTTATGATGTTCTGATTATGAAAAAATTTGGATTTTGTTTCGTTTACCTCCATGGATAAGTAAAACGGGTAATAAAAAGTTGTGGGTGGATTACACCCACGATAGTAATGGCGTTAGTGAAATAGACGATAGTAATGGAGGGTTAAAGAAATCACAAAGTTTATTCTGTGAACAGGCAAGTTACTATTTTAGGATTTAAGGATTAATCCCTTAACGATTTAAAAATGTTGGCAGAATATTACCCTCCTATAAACGGCATACAGAGTATGAAAAGAAATTACTTTAAACTCTCCACAAAACAGCACAAGCAATGTGTAGTCAAAACTTTTGAAACTTACAAAGTTGAAGGCAAAGAAAAATTTACCAGCTATCTTAAAAGAGGCAAAATACCACTTCGTTTGCTTGATGGAATTCCTCTTGGTGTTGCAATTAATTCAGAAAAGAAGAAAGATGTTGTTAAACTATTGGAAAAACATTATGGCCAACAGTGGTCAAACATTTCCGGGTTAGAATATTATACAAAGATATTGTTAGACGAACAAGGAAATAGTTGCAATGAAACCGCTGATGTAAACTTATGTGACTGTTTGGAGGAGGACACTGGAATGAGAGTGTAACACAATGTTGATTTTTTTTAATACTTGAATACTTATATACTTTTGAAATACTTGAATGTACTTGCGTAATATAATGAAACTTATGCAAATCATATCAAAAAGATTTTATTTCTATGTTATTCACAGCAAAACGCCACAATTCCCAACCTGGTTCATATCAAAACGCAACATCTCCATAGGGTTCATAGCAAAATGAAATAAATACTATGTATCGGACCAAAACGCAACATTTCCAAATTTTGTTTTCTAAATAACTAAAAAAGTAATTGCCAAATAAATTAACTTCTTTATGATTTGTATTGTTCCTAGAAAACTATTATTCCACAGCAACTATCTAAACGAATATATATATACTACTGACTTTAATTACATTTATTCGTTTATTCAAAAAATTGTTATGGTGGAATTATTGCGTTTTGTTATGGACCTCCTCAATTGTGAGTGCAGAAAATTGTTGTATACTATCAATCATAACATCAGTGGCGTATGTAAGATGGGATTCAAAGAGATAAGGGTTCAAAGCGCCCAAATATTTGTTTGCTAGAAATATTTTGGGTGACAAATAGTTGGAAGGGTGGAAATTCTGTGTGCGTCACTGCATATTTTATAAAAAAAATATTATCAAATATTCCATTGAACAACTAATGCTGTTCTTTACTCAACTTTTAGCTAGTGCATGCTTTTTGAGCTTTATGTGTCTTTGTTTTTCTTTCTCTCAAAGTTTTCCAATACTAACCACAGAATTTCGCTTCTAGTGCGCTGGTCTGCATTAAATTAATTAATACCAATCAATCAAAAGTTATTGAATTTTGAAATATGGTTGAAAGCATTTTTCCAAAAACTCGAAATCTGCATGCGGCCAGACAATGTGCTTGTTGTTGTTGTACAGCGAAGCACAGCGCTGAAGTATGCTTCGAAAACAAATAAATGTAAATTAGACACAAGTTTTTAAGGTGCAGGCAGGACGAATCAGTGTTAAGTAAGAAAATATTGCAGGCTTAAGTGGAATCAACAAGAAAAATGAACAGATGCAGATAGAGAGATAAAAATAACAAGAAACAGACAGGCAGGCAGAAGGTGAGATAAATAAACAGACTGTTAGGTAAATAATCATTGAGATGAACAGACGTAGGGTGAATAAACGGTAAGAAAAATAGATAAATGAGACCGAAAGAGAGAGAGGAAATGGCACAGATAGGGACAGAGACAGTGGAATGTTTATACATAGAGACAGAATACTGTGCAGACAGACTGTTCAGCAGAAAGACTTAAGTAAAGTAGAACTGTTGAACCAAAAGTGGACATACAGACAGACAGACATAAAGATAGACAGGCCGAAAATTAGATAAACAGACTATGAGGCAAGCATCCAGTGAGATATGAAGACAGAAAGAGAGTGAAAGAGCGAGACAGGAAACGGTGCAAGCAGAGTGTTAAATAAGAAGACGTAAGTAAAGAAGAAGTGTTGAACCAAAAGTAGATATGCAGACCAACACAAAGAGATATACAACAGACAGACAAACGGATAGACCAATAAATGGACTAACAGTGACAGCGGGCAACAGACGGGCAAACAGATAGACAAGCAGACAGACAATAGACTAACGGACAGACAAACAGATATGGAAACAACAGACAGATAACCAGATGGAAAAAAGACAGACAGACAAACAGACAGGCAATAGACAGACAAACGAACGTACAAACAGAAAAACAAATAGACTGGCCACAGACAGATACACGGACAAACAGACAGACAGACACACGGACAAACAGACAGACAGACATATCAATTACAAATATACAAACAAATGTACAAACCCACACAAACAAAAACTCAGTTGAGGTAACAAACTCAGGCTGACATACAACCAGACCACTAAAAAGACATACAGACGGACAGTCCAAATGACAGTGAACCACTTAGCAAAGCGACGAATGCAAACATTAAGGATCAGCACAACTTTTCGCCAAATAATCATAATAAATGAAATAAATTTACAAAATCAGCAAAGTGCTTAATTTGCTTGAAATGTGCAGCGTGCGCCATTGTGCGGTGAGGGCAGGTAGAGTGAGTGTCAGAGACAGAGGAGGAGGGGAGATTCTAAAACTGCTTGCTTTGCTGACTGTCCGTTTGTTTAACCTGCGGCTGCCAGGCCAAAGTTATCGCGACTCTACCATCTCGCTTGCACGCTTTGTCTCTTTCGCTGATTGCTGCAAGTGGCAAATCCGCAACGCGTGGCTTTGTTTTTCTTTTTATTCATTTATTTGTATTCTATTTGTTTTGTTTCTTTCTTTCACTTCCGCAGTGCTTTATTTGCGTGGTAGCTGTTTTCGATTGGGGCTTTTTGCATTTCGTTGAAAAATAAAATAAAGAAAAATGTAAATAACGAAAAAATAAAATTGAAATGAAAGAAAACCGCAATTTACATAATTTCCCATCTCGCTGTCGCTGCGCGTTTTTGTTTATTGTTTGCATGCAGTTGTTGTTGGTTTTGTTTTTCTTGTTGTTGTTGCTGTTGTCGACCCTTATCATTATTTTGCATTGTTATTTAGAAGCAGCGCACTTTTCAATTGTTTGCCGTTCTTCTTCTTCTTCTTCATCGCTTACTAGTTGTTGTTTATTATTTGTTTGTTGTTGTTGTTGGTTGCTGTTGTTGGTTGACTGTTTTTGATTAAGCAGCAAAATTATTCAATTATTTGCAATTTCCATAAAAGCACAAACATGCAAACGGCTACACCGACACAGACACATAAACATACAAATTCACACACATTCACACACATACTCACACTTAAGCGCTAAGTGACGCTTTGAGCATCTTTGAGTTTGTTTGCATTCGGCTGTTTGTTTACAAGTATTTATGCAGGCGCTGCCGCTGCCAAAAGCTGCCGCTCCCCCCCACCGCACTCACTCGCACGCACACACCTGTGTTTGTGCGATAAGCAAATAAAATGTGATAAGCGCAAATCTGCTGCCTTTGTACGTCGCCAGTGTCGCTGTCTCACTTTCCCTCTTTCTCTCTCTCTCCCCTTCACACTCTACCTTCACTCCTTGCGCTCCTTGTCCCTCTCTCCCAGCGCTTTGTTTGTTCTTTTATCTGTTGCCGTATATCCTTACCGAAAGTCCTTGAATTTTCTTGTGCGCATTGCTCGTCTCGTCAATTTGTTCTTGTTTTTGTTGTTATTATTGTTTTTATAAGTTGTACAAGGCTAAAGTTAAATTTTGTAAAGGATATATTTGCTCAAAATTGAAGTTCACACTTGGATGCTCTCGGCAGAATTTCCCTCCCTCTCCCCTTTGTTGACTGCTTTGTTGTTGCTGTTTGGGTAATTAAGATTTGTGGGCTGCTGTTGCATACCTTCAGGCGTTTCATGGGCACAGTTTCTGTTTATTCATTAAGGATAAAACTTGCGCAGACATTTCGATTAGCAGTAAAAAGGCGATTTATGTAAAGTCGAAAGAATTTAAAGCATACTTCTAGGCGCTGTCTTGTGGTAATTGCAGTGTGAATGTGGAAATTGGCTTCAAAACCGAATCAGTGATGTAATTCAGAAAAAGCAAAGAACAATTATGAGTTTCTCTGTGAGTCAAAGTCAAACTGTTGAAAGGTCGAAGGGGGGAGAAGTGTGGTGGTTAATGTGCAGAAGGGAAACTAGAGACTAGACAGAGATCAGATCAGATCATTGTAAAGGAGTTGAATTTTAAGAAAGCATACCATAAAAAATATACTGTGTTGGAGATTTTTAACAAACTCTGACATTTTGCTTCTTCAAAGATATTTTATTGTTATTGTAAAGCTTAATTTTTTTATATTTAGATACACAGACTTTTAATTTCTTGCCGAAGAGCGCAAAAGTTGCACCTAAGAAATCGCCTTCTTGTAGTAATTTGTGCACAGACACTGTAAACTTGATCTTACGTCTTATCTCCCAATCTTTCGTCTATTTTCCAAAGCATACATTTTGCCACAAAAAATAACATTTAATGAATGAACAAATTAGTTAAATTAGTGAATAAAATTAGCAAACCAATAAAAATAACATTAAATTTCCTGCAACGCCTGAACGTATGCTACGCTTTCCGAAATCAATGCAGCATTTCCATAGCTTCGGAAAATCTCAAAATCACGCAGTAGTTAAATTTAATTAATGAAATTCACAGTCGCTTCCTTCAAACCGCAGCAAAACCTTTTTCATGTACGTACTTCTGGCTGCCCCTCCGCCACGCCTCCCGCCGATACGACACAAAATCAACGATACACAAATGAACTGGCAACGATATGCTGACAGCGTAATCCACTTTTGTTGTCATTCAATACACTCAAAGGCAGCAGAAGCGGAGCGCCGCACACACACACACACAGTGATGAATTATTGTGGGTCTTTTTTCGGGCAGCAGGACACCAGAGCCGGGGCCGGAGCCGGGCGCGTCGACATGTGCGCGCTTGTGCCATAGATGGGAAAAGCACTTTATGCAAATATGCGCACAATATGTCATTACGCTGACATTGATGATGACAATTTTGATGATGACGCGCCGCTGTCAATGTGCATGCGGCTGCCGCTCTCATCCGTTGTTGTTGTCGTTTGGCTTTTGATGAAGGCAGTCGTGTTGCTGGCGGGCGTTGCAGCTTTATAATTAAATAGATCCATCAGTTTTTACACAGGCGGCGCAATCAAATGCTATATGTGTGTGTGTGTGCGTGTGTGTGTGTTGGAAAGGGGGACCTACTGGCAGAGGAGAGTGTCGCATCCTTCGACGGGCCAAGCAGTCAAATGAGAATTTTTGCTGACTTTGGTAGAATTCAATTTATATGCAAATATAATTTTCAAAACAAAAAAAAACTCGAATTGGACCGAAAATGGCACAACTGAGCCTGAAAACAAGAGCCCGCAGCGTTGCCAACAACGATGGGCGTCATAAGTGTGATTGGCCGATTTCAAAGCAGATCCATTCACATGCGACTGTTCGAGTTTTGGCCATTTGGCTGACAGAAGTTTTTAGTTGATAGTCAAAAATGATGCAAATAGTTCAATAATTTGAATGTAGTTGAGTAGAAATTTTGTATTGATTGAATTTTGAATTAAATAGTTGGTGATTAATTATAATAAATTTTAGTAATTAATTAGTCAATTAAATATAATTGTAAATAAATGATGATCAAGCTAAATAATTAATCAGTTAATTATTTATGATTAATTATGAACAATTTGAATCAATTGTTGATTGGTTCAATATATATGTGTTATATGTGAATAATTACGGTTAAGTTTACGGCTAAGTTTATTAAATAATTATGATCAAGCTAGATAATGAAATTAAATTCATTGACTAATGAATAGTAATAAAAACTTTAAATCAATTAGTGATTAGTTCATTACATATGTTTGATATGTGTGAATAATTCAGTAATTTGAATGTAGTTGAGTGGAAATTTTGTATTGATTGAATTTTGAATTATATAGTTGGTGATAAAATGTTATTGATTTCAGTAAATATTTTGTTCATTAATTAAAAATAATTGTCATTGGATTATGATGAAGCTAAGTATTTAAATGTAATTAATTAATTTAAGTAAATAATTTGTTCATTAATTAAAAATAATTGTCATTGAATTATGATGAAGCTTAGTATTTAAATGTAATTAATTAATCAATTATTAATAATTAATTATGAACAATTTGAATCAATTGTTGATTGGTTCATTAAATATGTCTGTTATGTATGAATAACTACGGCTAAGTTTAGTAAATAACTATGATCAAGCTAAATCATTGAATTTAACTAATTGTTATATGATTAATTATGAACAATTTAAATCAATTATTGATTAGCTCATTAAGGGCCGTTTTCTCAACTTACCGATAAAGTGACCTTTAGCTAAAGTGACCTTTAGCTAAAGGTCACTTTAAAGTGCCCGGTAACTATTTTCGTTTTCTCAACTGCCTGATAAATATAAATTTAACAAGTCTGATTTTTTGGCAACACTGGTCTACGATGGGCAGCACTTGGCGGCGCAATCAGCTGTTTTTGAAAAATTATAATTATTTTGGAAGGAAAAAAAGAAGAATTTTGCCTGGCAAAATCTTGCTGATGCTTTTACTGCCAAATGGGGCGTGTTCCGACGTTGGAAATCGTTGAGGGACAAGTTCGACAGCTTGAAGCGCAAGTCCAAGCTGAAACTTGCAGCGGAGAAGAGCGAGACGTATCGCACAGGTGGCGGCCCAGCAGCGATTGGAAATGCCAGCAGTGCAAAGCAGTGAAATTGTCCAATCGACTGTTATATGTTCTATTTGCCGCATTTTGCGACTCCGTACTTTCAAAAGCGTCTTCCAGTGCATGAATATAAAAACACTCATATTTTCCATACCGAAAGATCTCAAATTCAAATTTCATTTCAAATTGTAATTTCATTACCAGCTGTTTTTTGTTTGTAAACAAACATATGCATGTACTTGGCACCACTTCCACTTAAAGGTCACTTTAAAGTTTAACAGGCACTCAATCTGACCGGTAAGTTTTATCGGGAGGATAGCTTAACGAGCGGTTGAGAAAACGAAAATGCGTTTATCGGCCCGCTAAAGTGAACTTTAAATTTAAAGGTAAGTTGAGAAAACGGCCCTAAGTATGTTTGATAAATAATTACAGTTAAGTTGAATTAAATTAAATCAATCATTAATGATTAGTTATAAGAAATTTTGGTGATTAATTCATAAATTGACAAATAATTTTTATAAACTCAATTTTGAATATGAATTTCAAATTAATAGACAAATTTTAAAAATTTTGTAGCTAAATTTAATGTATAATTTATTGATTAATTTCGAATTTTAAATAAAATTAAACCAATCCATGCTTATGAATTATGATTAACTAATAACTATTGATGATTAATAAACTAAATACACTTGATCAATAATTATGATTAAGTTTAGTAATGAAAATTGAACATATTAAATTTTAATTAAATTAAATTACATTAAGTTAAATTAAATTAACTAGTAATGATTAATTTTTAATAAAATATACACCATAACTAGTTACAACCAGTAACTTTTTAATTACTTCAGTAATTAAACTGCCTGTAATTGAAGTTGAATTAAAATAAACCAATCAATGATTAAATAAAATAAAAAAAATAGACCAACCAATCAATAATAATTAATTACTTTAAAATTGAAATTCAAAATTCAACTATTAACAAGTCTATTTTCAACTAATTAGGTAATGACTAAGCTTGATCGTAAGTAATGATGAGTTACTTAATTGAAAGTTCAATTAATTATTCTTTTTTAATTTATGAATTAATTATTATAATTGAAGAATTCGGGACCCATTATGCAACTGACGCAACAGTAATTAAATTACTAGGTATTACTAATTATTTTTGTATTCATATTCATATTTTTTTTAAATAATTTTTTTTAATTATTTCTTCCATTTATTATTAGTGAAAATGAATCAAATTGAATTTGTAAATAATTAATTTAAGGGAAATGATAAGTAACTAATTAGTAACTAATTCATGTACTAGAGGAGGAACTAATTAAAAACCAATTTACTGAACTACTACCAAACTACTGAATGAATTACTTGGTTACTTATTAGTTATTAAGTATTTGCAAATTAAGTTTATCTATATTTTTATATGTAAATTAATAGCGGTACTCACTTTTCGTAGCATTTACATCTAAAGTTGCTATCGTAGCAATTTTTGAATTTTCGCAATGTTTTCAAAAGCAGTTGTAGCGACAGATTGCTACGATAGCAACTTTACACCTAAAATGCTATGATCAGTGAACTGCAGTGTATTTGAAAATTACTCAATATTTGAATCGAATAATCATAAAACAAACTATAAATATATTAATTCATTAGTTGCCAATTATTTGGCATTAATTAGTTGATGGTAATTGATGTAATTGATGGTGAATTAATCAAATTAATAACTACTTCTAGGATTAGCAAACCAAATAATCAATTAGAAATTGGATTAATTGGAAATAATTATTCCCATAAATTATTCAATTCTCTAATGTAGAATAATTTTGAATGTTTTTATTAAGTAACTAATTAATTACTAAAAACTTATTTATGTTCAGTTTATTTAATAATTTCATAACATAATTAATTATTTATTATGTAATTCTTCGATTATTCAATTACATAATCAAATATACTATAATACTAAGTCGATTGATGAAATTATTTAATGAATAATATAATAAGCCATCAATTAAAACATTAATTGAATGCTTTACCTCAAAAATTCCAATCGTTTATTCAATAAAATTTGAATACAAAATAACTCAAAAATTAAAATCGTAGTTAATTAAAAATAAACTATAAATCGTTATCACATGGCCCGTTCAGGTCAAAGAGTAACCGTGATAGCCATAAGGATTGATCGGCAGGCACGGCGGCAGTGGTGGTGGAGGCGGCGGTGGTGGTGGCGGTGGAGCATAAACACTGTAGTACGAGTCATCGCAGTCTGGCGGCAGTGGCGGTGGTGGCGGCGGCGGATACAGTGGCGGCACCAACTCCTCCGACTCCGACCCCGACTCGTCCTCGATGCTGTCAGAGCCATACTTTAGCGGCGGCAGTGGTGGTGGTGCTGGTGGCGCATACAACGGCGGCGGCGGTGCTGGCGCATACGACGGCGGCGGTGGAGGTGCTGGTACATACGATGGCGGCGGTGGAGGTGCTGGCACATACGACGGCGGCGGTGGTGGTGGTGGCGCTCCATAGAGAGGCTTCTTCTTCTTTATCTTCTTCACGACCGGCTTCAACTCAGCCTTGGCTATGGCCTTTTCCAGTTTCTTGCACTTGTTTTCGTAGTCGCAATTATCCTGCTTCTCCTCCTTGAACAGATCCAGCACCTCCTTGGCCTTGAACATGATTTCATCGTCCAGCTTGGCCTTCTTCTCTGCAATCTTGTCCAGCTCCTTCTCGATCTTCTCCTCGATTTTCTCGGCCTTCTTCTCTAATTTCTCCTTCTTCTTCTCGAACAGCGAGAACGGCTTCCACAGCTTCAACTTGGGCAGCTTCAGCGTGTAGTGTTCGTCGCTCTCCACCGGCGTCGAGTCGTCGTCGAGACTGATGAGCTTCTTCAGAAAGCACTGCGAGTGTTGCACAGCTGCCGTGAATTCAATTCATTTTCTAATTAATCACTTCACTCAATTGAATCGATTGCACTCACCGAAAATGGCGAACAACAGCAGCAGCCACTGTTGTCGCAGCAGCAACATTTTGGTGTTTCCTTTGAGGCCTCTGCGTCACTTTGTTGGTGTGTGGCTCCGTAAGGCTGTGCGGTGCAGCTGCTTTGGCCTGTGCTGTGCACTGTAGGTCAATGAGTCGACTGACAGTGCGCCGAGCACCTATTTAAGCAACACTTGCGCTGCATGCAAATCGGCGATGCGGCACGTTTGTCCGTTAGCTGTACGACAATTCGATTGATAAGCGCCGCTGGCCGCGCATTGGGGCACGCAGTGATAAGCGATGCGCAGCGTCTGCGTTCGATAAGTGAGACGCCACACCAAAGGAATGTCAGAGTGCAAGATAAACGTTTGCGAAGCGGACAGCTGCGCGCGTCAGGTGCGGTTTCAAATGTGATGTGGAATGGAAGTTGAGATGCCATGAACGAGATACGCGTATGTGGAAAGGCGTGAAGCTGATGAGAACAGATGGAATGCAGATTGAATTTAACTACTTGAAATGCTCATGAAAGGAAGCTTAAGCTTTCCATGCGTACATACACAAACTTAGACGACTGGAAGGCAAACGTTTTTGAGCTTAATTGACACATAATTGAAGTCTGAGTTCAAGTGCTTCACATTTTGTGCTCCAAAAACACAGTCTTCTGAGGTTTAGTTCCCCTCGACTTGTAATTAACGCTTCAATCTAACCTCACATTATGTGCAGTAAATGAAATTTAGAAGCACTGCCAACTATGCTAAGCGTCTGAAACATTTTCCCACTCCATACTTTGCCTCGTATGCATTCATTGGCCTCAATGGCTGCAAGAAGAAGCAGAATCTTCACCTGCTTCGCCCGCCGCCGCTCATTGCCACAATGAGCATTTTTCGCATTATTGCCCACAAACACCAAAGAGTGCCAAAAGAAATCTGCAAATAAACCATAAAAGGAAATTTTAGTGCACACCACTTCCTCCCTTGGCGCGGATGTTGTGTTGGTGTGATGCACAGCGTGTGGGCGTGTTGAAGCGAGAATCTGGGGCGCAATTTAATGAGTGTCAAAAACTTTTACCTTTCTTTGCTTAGTTCACACACACACGCACGCTCTGACTGAACTCTACATGAGGCAAACTGTGTGTGTGTGTGTGTGTTGCATAGAGGCGAAAGGCAGTGCGAGCGACATAATTTGCCTTGCGACACGAATTGTGGCGCAACATAAATATGGCAGCATTTAATTGACTAAAACATGTGACACACACATTCACATATAAACACATTTAGGTATAGAAAACCTTAATTTGCTTTTACAAGACCCAAGTTAAACGGCAATGGAAATGAAAAGCAACACTGGCGGCCGCATGTTGCACGTTCCAGTTTCAGCGAATGTTGTTTGTATGGTTGTGTGTTTGATTGCAGTTAAGTAAACAAAGATTTTATCTTAATTGTACATTAGGTCGAGCTGCACATTGGTGGCCGGTGGAGGTCTGGTCCGAATAGTAAAACTAGGACGCTTTTAAGATTTGGATCCATGATCCATCACTTGTCTGATACCTTCAGTTGAAAGACCCTGTACTTCTTATAATGTCACTTAAAGTTCAACCACTTTTTTCAGCTGAACCAATGAAGCTATTTCCATGAAATTTCATAATCTGTTGTTTGGAATAATAAGAAAAAAACGTTATGTATTCAATATCAATCAAATACATCCCCTAAAACTCAACAATTCGCGCCTCTAATCGCTCCGAAGACCATCTTTCAGTCTACTTGTTTGCATTCTACATTCGCACCAAATGACCTCAACTGCCAATATTGACTTAACGCACGTCACAACTTTGACAGACGTCACCAACATCGGCGCTGCGCCCCTAATGGACATCGTTAATGAAAACAAAAAACAAACAACAACAAAAACAACTACACGTGCATTTATTTTGGCACTTAATCTAAGGTGCGCCTGACGCCAGCTTCGGCTTTGACAACTCGCTTAGCCATAAAAACGCTGCCAAACTACCCTCAACAGTTGCCACTGTCTCGTTCAACCCTCCGCTGTCAGCCCTCAGCATTCGGCTGCCTTAATCTTGCACAATATGCCACAGAATTACTGCTACGACTGTTGGCAATTAGTGCATAAAAGTAATTAAAATCACTGCCAAAAATTTGCAGCTTGTTCATTGCACATGTGACGTTGTGCATTTAGCTGGCGCACGCCAACACGTTCAACCGCTCTGACAGTTCATTGACAGCGCGGCGCATGTTTCCCACTAAAAATGTAAACAATTCTCGTGTTTTGCTTACCTCTTGTCGGTATGCTTTTTGCTATGTTTTCATTTATTTTTCTTTTTTATATTCTTTATTTTTTATTTTCTCTATTTTGTATTTTCTTTCTTTTTTATTTTTGTATTTTTTGCGCACTTGTTTGCTTCGCAATCGTGGTGCGCCTCAAATTGCATTGTTGGTATTTGTGTGTGTGCTATTGTTGTTGTTTTTGGTCGCGAGTGTGCTGTCAGTTCGAGTCACGTGTCAAATGGCTCATTCGCCGCCAAACTTAGATTGCGTTTTTTATGCATTGCTGCAAATTTTATCAGCAAAATTATTTTGTTACATTTTATTGCTGCTGGAATGCGAAATTTTTACTGATAAGACGAAGAGTGGTAAATGATAAAATTGTTTAAATATTTTAAAAATGTTTTTTTGATTCAAAAGTTTATACATTTTATTCAACAACATTTATTTTATCTCTGCTTAAGTTCTCATAAGAAGAACTATTTGCCAGTGCTTCGAGTCCTTAACAACAAATGACATATGACATCTTCATATGAAATTCCTGCACAGTGTTTTACAAATGTAACAAAGTCAAATCTTTCTGTTTCTATAATTTTTAACACCTTCCACATTAACCAAACCAGACATTTTGTTTATTATTTTTTTATATACATATCTTTATTTCCTTCTTTAAAACAACATGTTGGTACAAAACTTATGCAAAACTACAAAACTTTATAAAACATGTAAAAACTTATTATCCTATAAACTTAACAATATTTATGCCTTAGTAAGAAAATCATAAAAGTTGCCCGCACTAGGTGGCATTCCTGGCTGTCGGTAGGCCGGCAAAAGTATAACTTTAGTAAACTCTGGTGCCGGGGGGTGATGTTCGATTGGGGGTGGTGGTGGCGGCGGCGGCGCCATTGTTGTTACCGCAACAGGCTTACGAAGCCTGTAACGTGTCAGCTTGAGTTTTGGTTTTTTGCGCAGCTTTTTTGGTTTACGATGGTTCACAATCGCTACTGGAACTGGAACTGCAGTCGTCGCAATAGCCGGGTCCGAGTCACAATAGGCTGGAAAAGCAGGTGGAACCGGCGGAGCAGGTAATGGTGGGACTGGAAGTGCCGGTGATGGCAGGATTGGATGCGCTGCATATGGTGGAACCGGCAGAGAAGGTATTGGTGGGACTGGAAGTGCCGGTGCTGGCAGAACTGGTGGAGCGAGTGGCGGTGAGACTGGAAGTGCTGGTGGCGGCGGAACTGGTGGAGTGGCTGGAGGTGCTGGTAGCAGCGGAGCCAATGGTGGCGGGACTGGAAGTGCTGGCGGCGGCGGAACCCGTGGAGTAGCTGGAGGTACTGGTGGCAGCGGAGCCAATGGTGGTGGAACTGGAAGTTCTGGTGGCGGAGGAACTGGAGGTGCTGGTAGTGGCGGAGCCAATGTTGGGGGAACTGGAAGTGCTGGTGGTGGCGGAGCCATTGGCAGGGGAACTGGAAGTGCTGGTGGTGGCGGAAATAGGGGTGGGACTGGAGGTGCAGGTGGTGGCGGAGCCAATGGTGGGGGAACTGGAAGTGCTGGTGGCGGCGGAACTGGTGGTGGGACGGGAGGTGCTGGTGGTGGCGGTGCCAATGGTGGGGGAACTGGAAGTGCTGGTGGCGGCGGAACTGGTGGTGGGACTGGGGGTGCTGGTGGCAGCGGAGCCAATGGTGGGGGAACTGGAAGCGCTGGTGGCGGTGGAACTGGAGGTGCTGGTGGTGGCGGAGCCAATGGTGGGGGAACTGGAAGCGCTGGTGGCGGTGGAACTGGAGGTGCTGGTGGTGGCGGAGCCAAAGGTGGTGGAACTGGAAGTGCTGGTGACGGCGGAACTGGTGGTGGGACTGGAGGTGCTGGTGGCAGCGGAGCCAATGGTGGGGGAACTGGAAGCGCTGGTGGCGGTGGAACTGGAGGTGCTGGTGGTGGCGGAGCCAAAGGTGGTGGAACTGGAAGTGCTGGTGACGGCGGAACTGGTGGTGGGACTGGAGGTGCTGGTGGCAGCGGAGCCAATGGTGGGGGAACTGGAAGCGCTGGTGGCGGTGGAACTGGAGGTGCTGGTGGTGGCGGAGCCAAAGGTGGTGGAACTGGAAGTGCTGGTGACGGCGGAACTGGTGGTGGGACTGGAGGTGCTGGTGGCAGCGGAGCCAATGGTGGGGGAACTGGAAGCGCTGGTGGCGGTGGAACTGGAGGTGCTGGTGGTGGCGGAGCCAAAGGTGGTGGAACTGGAAGTGCCGGTGACGGCGGAACTGGTGGTGGGACTGGAGGTGCTGGTGGTGGCGGAGCCAATGGTG
This sequence comes from Melieria crassipennis, assembly GCA_963668005.1. Classification (NCBI taxonomy): domain Eukaryota; kingdom Metazoa; phylum Arthropoda; class Insecta; order Diptera; family Ulidiidae; genus Melieria; species Melieria crassipennis. Next base: position 58,962,989 of record OY764962.1, read on the forward strand.
GGGAAACTGGAAGCGCTGGTGGCGGCGGAACTGTTGGTGGGACTGGAAGTGCTGGTGGCAGCGGAGCCAATGGTGGGGGAACTGGAAGTGCTGGTGGCGGTGGAACTGGTGGTGGGACTGGAGGTGCTGGTGCCAGCGGAACCAATGGTGGGGGAACTGGAAGTGCTGGTGGCGGCGGAACTGGTGGTGGGACTGGAGCTGCTGGTGGTAACGGAGCCAATGGTGGGGTAACTGGAAGCGCTGTTGGCGGTAGAACTGGAGGTGCTGGTGGTGGCGGAGCCAAAGGTGGGGGAACTGGAAGTGCTGGAGGCGGCGGAACTGGCGGTGCTGGTGGTGGCGGAGCCAATGTTGGGGGAACTGGAAGTGCTGGTGGCGGCGGAACTGTTGGTGGGACTGGAAGTGCTGGTGGCAGCGGAGCCAATGGTGGGGGAACTGGAAGTGCTGGTGGCGGTGGAACTGGTGGTGGGACTGGAGGTGCTGGTGCCAGCGGAACCAATGGTGGGGGAACTGGAAGTGCTGGTGGCGGCGGAACTGGTGGTGGGACTGGAGCTGCTGGTGGTAACGGAGCCAATGGTGGGGTAACTGGAAGCGCTGTTGGCGGTAGAACTGGAGGTGCTGGTGGTGGCGGAGCCAATGTTGGGGGAACTGGAAGTGCTGGTAGCGGCGGAACTGGTGGTGGGACTGGAGGTGCTGGTGGGGGAACTGGAAGTGCTGGTGGCGGCGGAACTGGTGGCGGAACAGGAGGTGCTGGTGGTGGCGGAGCCAATGGTGGGGGAACTGGAAGTGCTGGGGGCGGCGGAACTGGGGGTAGGACTGGAGGTGCTGGTGGTGGTGGAGCCAATGGTGGGGGAACTGGAAGTGCTGGTGGCGGCGGAACTGGTGGCGGAACTGGAGGTGCTGGTGGTGGCGGAGCAAAAGGTGGGGGAACTGGTGGTGGGACTGGAGGTGCTGGTGGTGGCGGAGCCAATGGTGGGGGAACTGAAAGTGCTGGAGGCGGCGGAACTGGCGGTGGGACTGGAGGTGCTGGTGGTGCCGGAGCCAATGGTGGGGGAACTGGAAGTGCTGGTGGCGGCGGAACTGGTGGTGGGACTGGAAGTGCTGGTGGTGGCGGTGCCAATGGTGGGGGAACTGGAAGTGCTGGTGGCGGCGCAACTGGTGGCGGAACTGGAGGTGCTGGTGGTGGCGGAGCAAAAGGTGGGGGAACTGGTGGTGGGACTGGAGGTGCTGGTGGCGGCGGAACTGGTGGTGGGACTGGAAGTGCTGGTGGTGGCGGTGCCAATGGTGGGGGAACTGGAAGTGCTGGTGGCGGCGGAACTGGTGGTGTGACTGGATGTCCTGGTGGTGGCGGAGCCAAAGGTGGGGGAACTGGCTGTTCTGGTGGCGGCGGAACTGGAGGTGGGACTGGAAGTGCTGGTGGTGGCGGTGCCAATGGTGGGGGAACTGGAAGTGCTGGTGGCGGCGGAACTGGTGGTGTGACTGGATGTCCTGGTGGTGGCGGAGCCAAAGGTGGGGGAACTGGCTGTTCTGGTGGCGGCGGAACTGGAGGTGCTGGTAGCAGCGGAGCTAATGGTGGGGGAACTGGAAGTGCTGGTGGTGGCGGAACTAGAGGTGCTGGTAGCAGAGGAGCTAATTGTGGGGGAACTGGAAGTTCTGGTGCCGGCGGAACTGGTAGTGCTGGTAGCAGCGGAGCCAATGGTGGGGCAACTGGAAGCGCTGGTGGCGGCGGAACTGGTGGTGGGACTGGAGGTGCTGGTGGGGGAACTGGAAGTGCTGGCGGCGGCGGAATTGGAGGTGCTGGTGGTGGCGGAGCAAAAGGTGGGGGAACTGGTGGTGGGACTGGAGGTGCTGGTGGGGGAACTGGAAGTGCTGGCGGCGGCGGAACTGGAAGTTCTGGTGCCGGCGGAACTGGTAGTGCTGGTAGCAGCGGAGCTAGTGGTGGGGGAAGTGGAGTTGCAGGTGGTGGCGGTACTGGTGGTGGGACTGGAAGTGCTGGTGGTGGCGGAGCCAATGGTGGGGAAACGGGAAGTTCTGGTGGCGGCGGTACTGGTAGTGAGACTGGAGGTGCTGGTGGTGGCGGAGCTAATGGTGGGGGAACTGGAAGTGCTGGTGGCGGCGGAAGTAGAAGTACTGGTAGCAGCGGAGCTAATTGTGGGGGAACTGGAAGTTCTGGTGCCGGCTGAACTGGTAGTGCTGATAGCAGCGGAGCCAATGGTAGGGGAACTGGAAGTTCTGGTGGTGGGACTGGATGTCCTGGTGGTGGCGGAGCTAATGGTGGGGGAACTGGAAGTGCTGGTGGTGGCGGAACTAGAGGTGCTGGTAGCAGAGGAGCTAATTGTGGGGGAACTGGAAGTGCTGGTGGCGGCGGAACTGGTGGTGGGACTGGAGGTGCTGGTGGGGGAACTGGAAGTGCTGGCGGCGGCGGAACTGGAGGTGCTGGTGGTGGCGGAGCAAAAGGTGGGGGAACTGGTGGTGGGACTGGAGGTGCTGGTGGTGGGGGAACTGGAAGTGCTGGTGGCGGCGGAACTGGTGGTAGGACTGGAGGTGCTGGTGGTGGCGGAGCCAATGGTGGGGGAACTCGAAGTGCTGGTGGCGGCGGAACTGGTGGTAGGACTGAAGGTGCTGGTGGTGGCGGAGCCAATGTTGGGGGAACTGGAAGTGCTGGTGGCGGCGGAACTGGTGGTGGGACTGGTGGTGCTGGTGGTAGCGGAGCCAATGGTGGGGGAACTGGAAGTGCTGGTGGCGGCGGAACTGGTGGCGGAACTGGAGGTGCTGGTGGTGGCGGAGCAAAAGGTGGGTGAACTGGTGGTGGGACTGGAGGTGCTGGTGGTGGCGGAGCAAAAGGTGGGGGTACTGGTGGTGGGACTGGAAGTGCTGGTGGTGGCGGAGCCAATTGTGGGGAAACGGGAAGTTCTGGTGGCGACGGTACTGGTAGTGAGACTGGAGGTGCTGGTGGTGGCGGAGCTAATGGTGGGGGAACTGGAAGTGCTGGTGGCGACGGAACTGGTGGTGGGACTGGAGGTGCTGCTGGTGGCGGAGCCAATGGTGGGGGAACTGGAAGTGCAGGTGGCGGCGGAGCCAATGGTGGGGGAATTGGAACTGGTGGTGGAGAAACCGGAGGAGCTGGCGGTGGTGGCACTGGCTCGTCCAACAAAAGTGGTTGTGCGTGACAGCTGGCCGCGCCTGCAATTGTGATAGTTGGCGTAAGATTTAATTGTGTTTCGTTGTTGTTGCTGCGCAAAGTCGAAATACTCACCACATAAAATGATCAGCCAGCCAATTAACGGAGTTCTGCTGGCCATTTTCAGGCTACGAGCTCGTCCTGCGCGCGGCGACATTCAGCCCACTGACAGATGGCGCAGTTTTTGAGCGTAGTTTGTGTCGAGCTAATCGGCGCCAATTAAAACGATCGCAATCTCGGTGCCTATTTAACCGTTTTCCGCTTGCGTTTCGATTTGCTAATTTTTCTTGGTTGAAGCATTTGCGAACATTAACACGTGCGTGTGTGTATGTTTGTAAGTGTGCGTTGGCCACGTCTGTCCGTTGGGTTAATTATTGCTGTCACGTTTGCGATAAAGATGCATCGATTGTCTTAATTTATCGCCATCATCGTTGGCCCTGCGCGTCGGTCCGCTGCTTCGGCGGGCGCAGGTTGGTGGGTCGGTGCGAAGATGACGGAAAGCGTTGTCAGAGCGAAGCTGATAAAGTTGTTGGGCTCCGAGCTGAGGCGGAAGCGAATGTCGTATAGCGAGAAGAACAATAACAATGAAGAAGACGAGAAGTGGGCATTTATTTGCGTTATTACGGCACAGATTATCTGGAGTTAAGGTCGCATCGGTGCGATTGTCTGTTTGCCTTGTGTCGTATCTGACGGAATGCGTAGCAAAGTGAAGTGAAATTGTTCACATTGCTGACAGTTGTAGGCAATTCATCGATGTTGTAGTTGAATACTTCAGCACTAACTATGAGGGAAATCAGTGAATCGTCCACATGTGTGGAGCTGAGTTGATTTGTATGCAACGAAAGTTGGCAGTTAGCTTTAATTTTCTTATAAACCAGTGTAATTGTTGTATGGGTTAGGTGGAGACGGAAAGTTTACTACATTACTTGGCTACAATTTTTTAGTTATATTGATACATTCCCTCATTATTTTCGAACAAAAATGTAGATCAACTCGCAAACATCAGTCAGCACTTCCAGATCCCACTTGATGCTCTTCGATCATCTCCGATACCGTAGACGATCTGCTATTTAAAGTCAGCAAATGAAGCTTTGAACTGACTTCATGAAGCTCATGAATCACTGCACTGTAGAGTGCAAACAACTTCGCTTCAACCAACTCAGTTTAGTTTGTTTTGTGACACTTTGCACCGAACTTAATCTCTGGAATCGAACTATTCAAACAAGTCAATAAAGTGCTAAAACGATGTATGCAAAAGTCACAGCAAAAGCAATGAAAAATGATGCCATAAAATTTAATTAAATCAAATTCAAGTTCAGTTTTCCAGCTCAAGTTTGGCTATAAAAAACCTCGCTGAAAAGGGTAAATTACAGTCAAAAATTGCAAACCGAAGTCACAACAGCGTTGAAATATTTGAAACTCAAGGCAAATATTACAAATAAATCAGTAAAAAAAAATAAAAATGATCAAACAAGTTTTTCTGGCTCTTTTGATTTGTGGTAAGTTTAGGCTAAAATATAAACGTGGGTATAAGGTTTTTTTAACTCAAACTAACTAAACTAACTATTCAGCTCATTTAAGTTATTTGGCTGCTTTTCATTCTCCCTCAAAGAGTGGTTAAATTCGCACTTTGGTTACTGTTCATTTCACCTCAAAGAGTGAAATTCTCAATATTTAACTTCAAGCCAATATCACATTCACATTTGTTTAAAAGAAATACGTTTCAGTATAAGCAACACACCTTTTCCTACTGGTTAGCAGTAACGGCAAAAAAAACAAATATTGTTCTTTACAAAAGCCGACCTTCTACTCGTATTCCAATCAAAATCCTGAGTTTGTAGATAATATTGAAGGCAATTTCAATGACAAAAGCGAGGTTTCTGGCGTAAAGTTATTCCTTTATAAAAGAAAAAGTAGATTTTGAAACCCTAAGTTGTTGAAGAATTTCTGAGGTCTGACCCAAGATCAGTGCCTCTATTACTATGTTTTCGTACAAACTTTTTCGGCACCTCCAAGAGTGAATAATATTGAAGAAGATCTGAACCTGCTCTGCGAAATCACCGTAGCGCATTAAGAACACATGAATGATTGGAAGAAGCTCAGTCTTGATCAGTCATGGCTCAGTCTGGCTCTTATATTTTCTATATTTTTTTAATGCCATCATTTATGTACCTATATTTTTGTGTATACTTCTAGCTATTTGGGGCAGCTGCCTTGCCACACCGACACTGCGACTGGATCCGCTTAGTGGCGCTATTGGCGCCGTAACCAATACAGTTCCGGGTCTCACCGGAAGTCTGCCGGGCGGCAGCGCTGTTAACGGTATAATCGACACGGTGGGAAAGTTGCCGCAGACTGCCACTGGCATTGTGGGCGGCGTTACTGGTTCGGGTTAGCGCGTACATTCAGCAAGGATACTTTGGTTTTAGGATCAACAATTTGTACTAAAATATTGCAAAACTTGTTAATATCTGTTAGATGTTATAATGACAAATACTAATCGAATATTGCTTAATAAAGAGCTACTAAAATACGAGCATTAAAAAAAAGGCAGATTTTATGCTATTTGAGAGTTGATTGCGAGTATTTGAAAAAAATAGAATAAAAACTTTTTGAGCTCTAAATTGCTAAGCTCCATCAAGATTGGCGATGACCTTGAGCCTTGACTATCGAATGGGTCCGAGGTTTCATCTTTTCTGAAGCCATGAACGCTATCGAATGCTCCGACCCATTAATGGCTTCAGAAAATAGGAAACTTTCGGCCCACTCGATAACGAAGGCTTCGGTTGTGCCACCTCTTCAATTTCACCGTGGAACGCGATTTGTGCATGACCGCTGTACATCGTAATGGCACAATATTCACCAAGTGTGTCCGGCTCCTTGCCTACGCCAGGTATGCCACGTTTAACAGGCGAGATCTTTGCACCAATCGAAAGACAATCAGTCCAAATGGGTCTGGTAGTAAATGAGGTCAAAACAAAGTATACATATGCTGTGACTTGTGGCGGCCAGGGTCTCACCTCGAAGCGGACAGATATACCTTTGAAGTTGTCAAGGAATAAAGCAAAGCATGACTCTTGCCTATAAGTGCTACTACGATCTCGGTAGGCAATTGAGTAGCAGTGACCTCTCTCTCGATCGACAAATACTCTATAGGACGTTTATTCTGCCTGTACTCCTTTAGACTTTGTTGCCAAACAACATAGCGACCCTTGGAATGGAGATCTTCAGTCTTTCGTATAGGCAACGACTATCGAATACGAACAAACAACGAGCTGTTTAAAGACAGGAACGTGGCACAGCGGATTAGGCATACCTCCCATATGGACGTTGAAACTCCGGCGAAGAAGGTGTGCGATGCGGTAGTTGGAGGTCGACGACGAAGAAAGAAACCATGTCTCCGGCGGAAGGACCAAGTTGAGGACGCCCTATCATCTCTTGATGTGACTAACTGGAGAAGGTGCAGGAGAACTTTTGCTGCAGTCCGTAACCCGGTAACGGATTATTATGGCCAGTTAAGTAGTCAAATAGATATTCAATATTAAAATCCAATCAGATAGTCAATATAAACGTAGGGTCGTATAGTTTTGGGGAAATAATAAGCAAAACCCAGCATTGATATAACACCACTTGGGTGCCCAAACTTTAATCTACTTTCATTGGTTTTGAAGTGATGAGACGATTACGGTTTGCAATTTTCTATAAGTTAAGAAAATTGAGTTATTAACCTCGAAAGAGAGTTTCCTAAGATCAGTTTTCGTGGTTCTATACGAATATATATAGTTCGAAGCACAAATTTGCAATCAGCTTGATTGGCGATTTTTGAAAAATTATTAAACGAAATGATACAATGTTTTCCAATATTGAACGTGTGCGTTTTTCCCCAGGGCACATCTAAGTATGACTGCGAAACGTGACTTCGGTCATAAAACAAGAACTGCAAATACAACAACCGCAACCGCAGTGATTATGAGTGTCATTATTGTTTTTGTTCTTTTCAAATTTTACTATAAAAGCTGAAAATTACTTTAGAAATTTCAATAAGTCTCAAAGAGTGAAATAAACACGACGGAAATTTAATTATATAAAACAAACAAATATCTTTACTAGATCAAAGAAAAGAAGCCAACATGTGGAAATACTTAAGTGTGCTTGTGGTGGCCGGTAAATTTTGATGATGTGTACTTTTTGAATATTTTTAAAGAATGTTTAGTCATTTATTAATTATATGATGGAATTTAGTAAAACTAATGGTTTAACATTATTCTTTTAGCCCTCTTCGGCAGCAGCTTGTGTGGAGACGAGCACTTGCCGAACGTTGATGATGCGGTTGCTGTTGCCGAAAGTGAAGTTGCAGTTGCCGCTGGTGAAGGTGGGGCTGCTGCTGCCGCCGCTGCTGCTGGCGCCGGTGATGGTGGGGCTGCTGCTGCTAGTTCAGGTGCCGCTGCTGCTGGCGGCGGTGATGGTGGGGCTGCTGCTGCTAGTTCAGGTGCCGCTGCTGCTGGCGGCGGTGATGGTGGGGCTGCTGCTGGAAGTAGTTCAGCTGCCACTGGCGCCGGTGATGGTGGGGCTGTTCCAGCCGTTGGTGGCTTGGTTGGTGCTGTTCCAGCCGTTGGTGGCTTGGCTGGTGCTGTTCCAGCCGTTGGTGGCTTGGCTGGTGCTGTTCCAGCCGTTGGTGGCTTGGCTGGTGCTGTTCCAGCCGTTGGTGGCTTGGCTGGTGCTGTCCCAGACGCTCACGGAGTTATCGGTGTTGCAAGTGGCGATGGAAAACTGACCAAAAACCTTGGTGGTGTGATTCACACTGTGTTAGGAAAATTGGACCTCATAACCGATGGTGTAGGAATCGCTGCCATAGGCTTACTTTAGATTTAACACCTATTTATCTATCAATTTTTTGTGCTATTACTTTTCTGTAATAAACATGTTTATTTATACTCGGTAAAAGCAAATATTAATAAATTCAATACACATATATCTATAAATTCAACGAAACGACTTAACTGAACCCAAATTAATTTCGTGTGACAAACCTTTCTTTATGCTTGGTGGTTTGGAAATTTTCAAGGCGCTTTTAAAAACACAAATTCGTTATGGGTTGGATCGGCTCAAGGACGAGGTTTGACTGGTTGGTGAATCCAGTAAACCCAAAATCAGCCTAAATATTGAGCACAATTTTCCAATACAAAAACTTTCCAGAGCTCAATGTTTCAACATACATACAACTACTACTACTAACTTTTTGAGATTCTTGGCTTATCGTAGCGAAGAGTTTTGATCTATTTTGTAAATTTTGAAGACTTTTCTATCAAAACAAAATCTTCTGACTGACTGCTGTGCGGACAGTTCGAACATATTGAAAATTCAATAACTCGGAGAAAATACTATAATACTTATTTACTTATTTGGCCATAACAACCCTTTACTGGGTTATGTATTGCCGCAAAAGTTCTCCTGCGCCTTCTGCAGTTGGTCACACCAAGAGATGAGATGCTCAACTTGGTCCTTGCACCGGAGACACGGTCTTTCTCTTTGCTATTTGCTACTGCGTGGAACATCTTTTTCTTTATCGTCGAAGTTTTAACGTCCATACGGGAGACAAGGCCAAGCCAGAGAAATACCTTTCAAATTGCTAAATAAAGCAGTAGAAGAGGACATCCAAGCCAGCTGCTAAATGGTTATCGATAACCAAAACGAAATGGTTTTACTACTGCTTTACTACATCTCCTCCACTTCCGATTCTTGGGACAGCACTTCTCCAGCTGCCAAGCGGAGCTAGAGAAGATGACACCAAGTCATGTTCAAACATTTATCAGAGTTACCAAGTGACTAGTAGGCAGCGAAAGTGTATAGGCAGAGTCCCTACCGCAGCACAATGGGCCAGTAGGAGCTGATGTCCAGAGATGGCCACTCAACCTACGTACCCATTTGATTCAGCAGAGACTAACAAAAAAAGAATACGGGTATTCACACCGAGCTCGATTCTTTGTTAGTTTTGAACTCGTTAGTTTTGTACGGGATATTGATTATTTTACAAAAACAAATAACACGTACAGAACTACCGAGCACCGAATTAACAAAGTACGAGCTCGGTGTGAATACCCCTAATATTAATACAAAGGATATAGTCAACGGAGAAGGGTTGTTATCGATGTTTCAGTCGACAGACCGCTGGAAAACCACTGTTCATATAGGGAACGCAAAGGGACCTAATTGAGTGGGCCGTTCAGACGAACTCTTAACCAGGCGTTGTTTTTTTTTTAACATCCTAGGACTTCTAGGACTTTTACATAAGATTGGGAACTTGTGTTTCTGATTTAAGGACAATAAAATAAAATAAAATAAGGAAAATAAAAAGTCAACAAAACTTATTCTAGTTATATTTTTTCAATAATACTAACTATATTATTTACAACAACATTGGTCAAAACACTTAAGTTCTCAGCTATCTAACTTACACAAATCCAAATTAGTCAATGAAATGCTTTGAAAATGTCCAAAGTTGACTAACCTGTTGGCATCGGCACTGAAAACCGCCAACTAATTTTAAATTTGACTTCCATATCACTTTTCGCCCCCTGGCGCTTTTTCCGGCTTCGATAGCAAATTCGAGCAGCGTCTGTCTTGCGATACCGACGAATGAAAAAAAATGTCAGTATTTTTCATAATAGCGAAACGTGACGCCGCCGAGCGCCGATCGCCTCGTGCGTACGTGCGAAACTGCAAAAATTTTGGCCAACATGCCAACTGCGAAACGGCCCAAATCCAGCGCGCAATTTTCATAAACAGGAATACATAAAGTCGCCCCACAGTCGGTCGATTGCAGAGTTGGCATGAAAACTGCGTCGAAATGTACCGGAGCAACGTTTGTGTGTTGGTGATCTTTGCGGGTAATTTGCCTATTTACGAGCGCAACAATTCGCCGACTGCTCACTACAATTCTCTTCCTTCGTTATGTACATGAAGCGCTGCTGGCGGCAGGTGAGGCGGCCATCTGGGGCGCAGTGAACGGCGCGCTGGGAGCGATGGACGCGGTGCTGGGCACCGTTGGTGGTGCAACGAGCGGCACTGCGGCATCGCCAACGCTGGGTTCGATGCTGCTGGGCGCCGGCGGCGAGCTGCTCAGGTAGCCACTACCGCTGGGCGGTGCCGCTAGCGGGGACGACCAGCTGCGCATCTGCTTCAATCGGCACTGCCTAACGGCAAGTACGCGCAACGTCAATCGGCGCAACATTGTGCAACAAATCATACAACAATTCGCTGCGTAGTGGGAAACTTTAAGTGTGAAGTGAGTGAATTGAATTTGAGTGAATTTTAAGTAGGAAATATAATGAAATAAAAAAAGCTGTTGTTGTTGCCCAGTAAACAGATGATAGTTAAATAATTTCAATGATTTAATAATAAAAAGAAAATACTAAAATAATAATTAAATAATAAATTAATCAATTTGCTGTATTTGAAAATTAAGATAAAAATTTTAAGTAACAAAAAAAATTATAGAAACAATTTCCTTCTCCCGAACAACACTGTTGCCACTTATTAGTTCTGCATAATTGCAATGATTTAATAATTAAAAAAATAATATAATAATTAAATAATTAAATCAATTTACTGTATTTGAAAATTAAGATAAAATTTTAAAATTAAATAAAAAATTATAGACAAAAATTTCCTTCACCACAACAATACTGTTGCTACTTATTAGCTCTGCATCGTTCTCGTCTTATGCAACCGCCATTTTGCTTATTGTTCACCATTAGGTGTTGCCAAACTGTGGCAAAGAATGCGCAAAGTCAACAATTGCAACAAACACACAAAAAGTAAACAAAAAACCCCCACTAACTGGCTGTGAAAAATGCACACAAATTGAAAGCACTGTTGTTGTTTTTGTTCGTTTTGAGCGCTTTTCATGCTCGCCCGAAACTTAGTCGCACTGGGTCCACCTGAGCGAAAACTGCTCGTAATTGATTACTTTTGCTTGAATTTTTGAAATTTATTTTTCTTTTTTCTCTGCTTCGTTCTTCTTTTTCCTTTTTTAGCTCTATTTCGCTGCTGCTTTTGTTTGACTGCCAGTTTTGTTGCAGCACCCAATGCTGGCGGCAACTGTTTGCCATTTTTGTCACTTTTAACGTTTCCAGTGTTGCCAGATGCACTTGTTTCGATAGTAAATATATACTTCACTCTTTCACTGCAATCTGGCAACTCCAAACATTGCCCAACAGCTTTATTGCCTTCACTGCACTTTTTCTCTTCTCACTTTTTTCGGTTTCATGTCTTTCATGTTTCCATTTTGTGATTGTTTTTTTTTGGTTGCTGCGTTCTTCTCATTTGCGGTCGCCTTTGTTGGTGGCGCTTTGCGCGCTGTGTACATTTCACTTTTGCTTTTTATCGCACTTAAGCTGCCCCAAGCATTGCAATAATTCTGCGTTTTCTCATAAAATCACGTTGCTGCTGTCGGATTGAACATTGTTCGCGCTTGTTGCTACTGGTTGTACTTGTTGTAGCTGTTGTTATTGTTTGCATTGTTGCTTTTTGCCATTGTTGATGTCGTTGCAATTTTTATGTGCGTCCATGTGTGGTTGTTGCTTTTGTTGGCGGCATGTAAGCTGCAGTTTGGCCGATAAGTTTCAAGTGCTGCTCGAATGGGGCGATTAAATGGTATCAGGTGGCAGCACATGCAGTGCCCTCAGCCATTTTCAGGCGTTTTGCAGCAAGGAAAATGCAATGGACACGCAATAAAATGTCATTTTAGGTTATGTAGTAGAAGAGAATGTCAACTACGTTTGTATTATAGAATTTTTTCAGATACTAATTTTTGTCAAATTTATATTAGACTTCTTTGCCCCATTAGTGTCTGTCTTTAGTTGCCACTGTACGATGGTTTCTCATAAAATTCATAAAAAATATTTCAACTCATGTTTCTTCAAGCGCCGGTCTAAAGCTTTCTCGCTCTCTTTCTCCTCTACTCTGCGCATTGCTTCAATATTTCAGTACATTAAGTTCAATTCAATTCCATTTCATCTGCCAATCTGTCAATCAACGCAAATTTCAATCAACTTTTAGGCAATATTCCACATTCACTTCCCCCTGCACACTGTCAGTGTCCGTTGCGCATTTTTCCCTCACGCACTTTGCACATTAAGCACAGCCAGCAGCGAGGCGGCGTGACTGGTGGACAACCACCACGCATTGAGCGCAAACTTCTTCTGGGGTTTGCTTAGTTTATTGCTTTTGCCTTGACTCACATTTTTTTCTAGCATTTTCCTAGTACTTCTAATCAAAGATATATGCAATTTTATATGCATGGCCAACTGATAGGCAGAACATTTTAATTAATGCCACCAACGCTATCGCGACGCGATAAGACGTGTATTCGAATCGCTCCGAAAAATCTTGTACTCTAGTGTGTTTAATCAAATACAAAATCAATCAATTGTACAATCTATGAGACAGTGACTCTTTGGCAATTGTGCGAAAAACAAAAACCAAAAAAATAAATAAATAAGCAAAATTCTTGCTTATACTAAAATAAAAGCATAAACAAACTCCGATAAGGTTCCAAAAACAATCACTATGTCTGTCGTTCGCCAGAGCGAACGCAGGCTCTCAACATCAAGTGTAGACAAGAGAAACGCGTACTTCACAATAGTAGCAGACAGCGTGAGATCCGACTCAACTGAACCGCGAGCGCGATCTTCCTCACCATCGATGCAAGCCGCTATCGACATAAAAAACTGTGCGGAACTGAAAGGCGCGAAAACGGCACTCGCTTATGCAAAAACAACTCCCCAAACTCTCGCAGAAACTGAGTCTACCACTGCCAGTAACCTGCATGTACGCACATCTGTTGGTACTCCCAGCTGGAGCGAACAGTGTGAAACACCCACACAAACATGTCCCTCAGTTTTCGCTCAAGCAACACCAACAATCAACATTCCCGTAACGACTCTCGCATCGGCCATTGAAAACACAACAACAACGTCTGTAGTTATGACGTCTGCCCCAATTATGTCTGCTGGCATCTCCACTCTTCAGCAAAAGAAACAACTACCAACACCAAATGAGAACAACCCAACAAAACGTACGCGCAACTCTCCCGATAAAACAAGCGAAAGCACTAAAGCAAATAAAAAACATAAAACACAAACAACAAAACAAACGTCGCTAACATCATACTGGCTGAGTGAGTCCAATAGATTTGCGCCACTAGCAAACATTGAGCAATGCGAAAATGTCTCACAAGAACGTGACAGTGGGACAATTAAATCAACAAACCAACAAAATCAAAACACGGCAAATATGCCAAAACCACCACCAATTTATGTGCAAAACGTTGAGAACGTTAACAAATTAACCGCCGCCTTAAACTCTATTTCTAATGTTAAATACGAACTCCGAGTACTACAAAATAACGAAATAAAAATCCAAACAAATAATTCACCAAACTATACATCAGTCATCAAACTATTGAAAGACAAAAACACACAATATTACACCTTCAAACCAAAGGAGCAAAGGGGATTTAAAGTAATACTGCGTAACATGCATTATTCAACCAATACAGACGAAATTATACAACATCTTAACGAATACGGCCATGAAGTGACGCATATCCATAACATACTACAATCAGGTACGAAAAAACCACTACCAATGTTCTCGATTGAACTGAAACCAAACCACAATAACAAAGACATATACTCGATAACATCTCTACTTCACTGCAAGGTGAATTTTGAACCGCCACACCCAAAAAGAATCATACCTCAATGCACGAATTGTCAAAAATACGGACATACCAAAAACTTTTGTACAAAAATCTCTATATGCGTCAAATGTGCAGGTGAGCACAAAACAAATGACTGTAAGATAAGTCCGGACCACAATAATATCAAATGCGCTCTATGTGGGGGAAATCACACCGCCAACTATAAAGGGTGTATGGTTTATAAAGCACTGAGAATCCAACGCTTTCCAGCACTAAGACAAAAACACTTGACCTCGAATAACATAGACGAAAAAAAGCAAACCCAACCACTAAGCGCAAATAACAAACCCTCGCAAACATCAACAGTGACACCTAATATGACATTTGCCCAGGCAGCAGCTTTGAACTCCGTACCACAACAAGTATCACCTGAACCTCCACCAGCAATTAACGAACTCCACGAAATAAAGGATATGATGAAACAACTAATCTCGCAAATGTCTAACATGATGTCCATTATCACGCTCCTAGTAACGAAATTAAATGACCAGACAAAATAGCTTAAAAATCGCACTTTGGAATGCAAACGGCTTATGCCAACATACCCACGAACTTAAATCGTTCCTGATTGACAACACAATTGACATCCTGCTAGTGGCTGAGACTCATCTGACAAACAAGAGCTACGTTAAAATACCCAACTACAAAATATTCCACACTAATCATCCGGACAATAAAGCGCATGGAGGCACAGCTATCATCATTCGACATAAAATCAAATGCATCGAACTTGACGCCTATAGGAGAGAGAACATTCAAGCTACGACAATTCAAATAGAAGATCAATCCGGATTCCTGACTATATCCAGTACTTACTGCCCGCCGAAACACAACAACACAGCTACTCAATACCTTGACTACCTAAAAACCCTTGGCAACAGGTTTATTGCTGGAGGCGACTACAACGCGAAAAACTCAGCATGGGGATCCAGATTGACAAATCGTAAAGGCAAAGAACTACTCGACGCAATAAACAAAAATAAAAGTGACCATATAAGCACCGGAGAGCCCACTTACTGGCCCACTGATATGAAGAAGAAACCAGACCTTATTGACTTCTATATCTACAAAAACGTAAGCCGTAACCACTTGACAATAGAGCCTAATTACGATTTATCTTCTGACCACTCACCAATATTCTTGACATATCTCACCGCGCCTGACCTCGAAATACATCACGGTACACCATATAACAAACTTACTAACTGGAATTCATTTCGTCAAAAATTACAACATACTCTAAACCGCGACGTACCACTCAAAACGGAAGAACAGATTGACAGCGCAGTAGCACACTTTGCCGACGTAATTATGGACGCGATCTCTAGATCAACACCATTATTAAGGACCAAAGATGTTAAAAATGACATCCCAAATTCAATAAAAAAGGCAATAAAATTAAAAAGAATATTAAGGAAACAGTGGCAAATAACAAGACTTCCCGCAGACAAATCACGACTTAACAAATTAACTAAGGACATCAAAGAGATGCTTAAGGACAACGAAAATAAAAAAATGCAAATCTTTCTATCTGGTCTTGACACCACAAAAAACAGTAATTACTCTCTCTGGCGAGCAACGTCGAAGATAAAGAGGTCAACACCACATCAACATGCAATACTAACATCAGACAACACTTGGGCCAAAACACCATTGGAGAAAGCTAGTGTGCTTGCTAAACACTTTAAAACGACCTTCACAAATTCAAAAGACACCAAAGAATATAACCTACCTATTCTTCCTGACGCTGAATATAAAGCATTCAAAAAAGTAACCCTGGACGAAATTAGGCGAAAGATCAAGGCCATAAATAACAAAAAATCCCCGGGTTATGACAAAATCAATGGACATATACTAAAAGAACTACCTGACGATGGAATTATATACCTTAGAAACATCTTCAACTCTTCAATAAGAATAAAACACTTCCCTGCACCATGGAAAGTATCCGAAATCATTGCACTGCCAAAACCGAACAAAGACGCGACTAAGCCATCATCATACAGACCTATTAGTCTTCTACCCATCCTCTCTAAACTATTCGAAAACTTGATTCATGACCGCCTTGACCCAATAATACAAGAAAAGAAGATAATTCCCAGCCATCAATTCGGATTTCGACGAAAGCATTCGACAATTCAACAAGTGCACAGAGTGACCAACAAAATATTAAATGAAATTGACAAAAAGAACTTCTGCGCTGCAATCTACCTTGACGTGGCGAAGGCTTTTGATAGCGTATGGCACCCGGGACTATTATTTAAGTTAAAACAAATATTTCCACCTGACTATTATCAACTACTCCGAAGCTATCTTAGCGACCGCTATTTCTATGTTAAATATCAGGACGAATGCTCAGAGATATTAAAAATGGAGGCTGGAGTGCCACAAGGTAGCGTTTTGGGACCATTACTGTACATCATCTATACACATGACATACCCAATCCAATGGACGACAGAATGATTGCCACTTTCGCCGACGACACTGTTTTAATAGCGTCTGACAAAAGCATAAACGTTGCTTCATTGAAGCTGCAGCAGCTGATCAACACAACGATGACCTGGTTCACGAAATGGGGAATTGAAGTAAACGCAGACAAAACTGTCCAAGTAATTTATACAAACCGAAAATATGACCATCAAATCCTGACAATTAATAACACACCAATCGCACAAGACAAAAAAGCCAAATATCTGGGCATAATCATTGACGCAAAGCTGACTTGGAAGGACCACATAATTCAGAAAAGGAACGAAGTGAAAAACAGATTCCGACAACTGTACTGGCTACTCAACAAGGACTCAAAACTGTCGCTATTCAATAAACTATTAATATATAAAACGATGATAACACCAATATGGAAATACGGCATAGAACTATGGGGGACAGCCAGCAAATCAAACATACAAATAATCCAACGACTACAATCAAAAATTTTAAGGACTATCACCAATGCACCCTGGTATATAACGAATGACGATATCCACCGCGACTTAAACATAGAACCCGTCAAAGACGTAATCGAGAAAAGCAGTACCAAGCACGCACTTAGACTCCTAACCCATTCAAACAAAGAAGTGCAACGAATACCTCAAATGGAACTAACAAAGGAGAGAAGACTGAAGAGAACTACACCGACAGCATTAACAGACACAAGCGCTATAATAGCAGAAATTACTAAAACATAAACCTAATAATGTACTCAAAATCGTTAAACATATTACTTAAGTATTGATTTAATGTAGTAACTATCTTCCCACCCCTGTTAACTCAATTACTAAGTGCCCACGGGCAGATGTAATCAATTTGGGATGTAAAAAAAAAAAAAAAAAAAAAAAAAAAAAATTTAACCCAGAAATGAGCCTCACAGTCTTACTAAAGATTTAAAATGGTGATAAATCCAAAAGATTTTCGATTCCATTATATTATGTAATTCTCTAATAAAATATAAGAATTATATTGAATTTATAAATGTAACATTTAAGGCAGTTTTTGTACTTTTTAAACAAATGTTTTCAGTAATTTAGATCAAATAAGCCTGACAGTCTCACTTCTGGGTTTACGTTACTTTTAAAATTCTGGGAATTAGGGTTAAATATAGAGTTCAAAAGGCATTGAATCCCCTTTCACCATCATTGAATCTCCAGAATCTCTTCTTCCAGCCAACAACGTGTAAAATTAATATTTTATAAGACACAAGCTATGAGATTCATTATTGTTTAGTTGCTTTGGCAGTCACGCTGCCAAAGCGTGTGTCGTTTGAAGGCTACGAGTTCAACGTCCAGTCCAACGACGGCGCATCGCTGGTCGAGGCAAGTCAGCTGAAGAACGTTGGCTCCGAGAAC
The DNA here is from genome assembly GCA_963668005.1 of Melieria crassipennis. Taxonomy (NCBI): domain Eukaryota; kingdom Metazoa; phylum Arthropoda; class Insecta; order Diptera; family Ulidiidae; genus Melieria; species Melieria crassipennis. Next base: position 58,980,778 of record OY764962.1, read on the forward strand.
GAAACTGTGGTAAAAGGAATCATCACCTTCGTGAGTGAAAACGGCCAGACCCACGTTGTGAATTTTGTCACCGATGAGAACGGCTTCGAGCCGCCGCCACTACTCCACAGCCTTAGGTCATGTCGACGCAGTTTCGAATCGCAGAAATAAGCTGATGAGGTGATTTCATTAACTTAGTTGTGTTAAAATTTTTGAGAGACTGTTGGGAAGAATCTTTGAATAAAAATTTTTACAAAGCTTTACAACTTTCGAGTGCCTTCTCTGTCTCGACTCGACTCTGCGAAACTTTGTCTAAGTTTCCCTAGTTTCAATGGAAGTATACTTTAAAGCTTTAAGTCAAAACTAACTACTTGAAAGCTTCTAGTTTCGATTATCTATTTAAAGGTTTCTGGACAGAAATAAAGTCTAATAAAGTCTTCAATGGTCTGAATCTAACTGACTAAAGAGAACATAGTTTCGATGGTTTGACTCTAGCTTACATGAAATCTTCTGGGTAAAAATGAAATCAAGACTTGCCTAACTTACATAGAGCCTCTGGTTTCAATGATCTTAATTTAACTTACTTAGGATCTCCAAGTTGAATGGGTTTGAAGGAAGTCCGAGGTTCGAGTTCATCTAGTTTACTAAGAAGCCTTTAATTTCGATGTTTCGAAATCAAACATACTGGGGAAAATTTTGTTTTAATGGTCTGTAAGAGAATTCGGTACTATGAATGAGATGCAGACTTTATCTAAATAACTTGAGAATCATATAGTTTTCATGGTCTGAATCTAACTTTATTGGGAGCTCTTAGTTTAGATAGTTTGAAGGAGACTCCGAGGATAGAATTAAGTTGAGACTGTCTGCCTTACATAGGAACCACTAGTTTCGATAGTCTGAAGCTAACTTATTTGGGAGCTTCTAGAATAGATAATCTGAAGGAGGCTCCGAGGCTACAAATGCCGGTTTACTTAGATGACTTCAGTTTCGATGGTCTGAATCCAACTTATTTGGGGGCTCTAAGTTCAGATAAAAATCAAGTTAAGGCTTTGTCTAACTTTCCTAGGAGCCTCTAGTTTCGATGGTCTGAACATAACTTACTTGGAAGCTCTAAGTTTAGATAATTTGATGATTTGAACCTATAATACTTGACAAAACCTAGTTTCGATGGTCTCAAAAGAGGCTCCGGGGCTTGAAGTGAAGAAACACTTTGTTTTGTTTTGTTTTGTTTTTTGCCATGAAAAAAGTCAAGACTTCATTTAACTTGCGCCGAGTCCCCCAAGTTTGGTGATCTGGATCTAACTTACTTGGAAGAATCTGGTCGATGGACTGTAAGAGGTCACGGAGCTAGAAATTAAGTAAAAACTTCATTTAATTTACTTTCAATACTATGCTTGCACTGATCTAAAGAAGCTTTCTTAGCTTTAACTGAAATCATATTCTTACGTCTTCACCAATCCCTCCTCATCCAATCAATTACTTCTCCTCCCACCTGTACAAATATCTGCACACATTTTGTATTTCAAAGTGATGACCCAAATGCGTAGCCACACAAATGCCAGCCGCCGTCGCGCTTGTCGCACAGCACGTAGCGCAGCCGGCAAACGTAAAATTCAAATAAAAAATGCCAACAATAACAACAACAACCTCTAAATGCAAACAATAACCGTATAAATAGAATCAAGAAATCACAGCATGTGTCGGGCAGCATTCGTCGTCGTCGGTGTCGTCGCAGTCGTGTTTGTCATAAATTTGTATAGCATACATTATGGCGCTGCGCCACCCGCGCCAAACATAATTTTCCAACATTCCCACTGTAAGCAGATTCTTTGCTACATTTCTTTGTACATATGTTTTTTTCTCTGCTTTCTGTCGCTTATTAGTATGGCAAAAAATTATAGTCCACGCCCCTTGCAGCCCCACAGCCGGGTCACAGCAATCTTCAGCCACACAGCGCAACACAACGAACTTTGGCATCGTTTATGTTTTGTGCACAAGAATTTCACTGATTTTTATTATGTACAACATGTGTTACGGCCCCTCGGCTTATGGCCTTTTCATTATGGCCATGTGTCTGGTCGAAGTCAAGCAGCAACAACAATAACAACAACAACAAAACAAGCGGCTCCTAAGCCCAAAAATGCCGGTAAATAGTCGCCTGCAGTTAGCCTGTTTTGCGTTGGGTTCACGCTCCACTCACTCACTGATGGTTGTTGCAATTTTTGTGCTTTTGTTGTTGGTGTTGTTGTTGTTAACATAGTGTGATTCTGCAGCGCAAAAATTCACTCGCTCGCCACACATGTCACGTACTTGCCTCGTAATTATGGCGAACGTGAGAAATTTCACTAAGAATTTCTTAGCATTTGCAAAAAACGCACAAAGCAAATAAAACGCACAAAAAAATGTTCGACATAAATGCATAGCACCGCACGAGGGTAAGATTTGCTTCTGCTTGAAGAGAAAAGTAGTATAGAACATTTGCCGAAAAGGCGAGTCGTTCCACTTTTTTGCATCATTTGTTGGCGATGGACAGAGGCGGTGGAAATTCGTTCGAGTCTAACCCAAAGAATTTTCGAAAAAAAATTAATAAATACAAATTGCATTGTGTGTAAAATTGTTGTTTAACTCTTCAATTCCCAGTGTCACCTGTAGGTGACAGATGCTTAATCTTTTTTTCCTACCACATAGGTTTTTATTTTTAAATTGTAAGACTTGTATAGCAAAGTCAAGCCTATCTTTCAGATTTGTAATAATTAATTGACTGGCACGACAGCCCGCTTACGCGAGACTAAGGCCTAGCTTCTCGCAACCACCCGTGTTGTGCGTGTGAATTTGTACTCGGGTGGAAGGGACCTACAGTTTTATGCCGGTTCCGAACGGCAGGTTGGGAGCTTTTTCATAATCTTTCAGATTATTAACAACTATTAATGCCCAGTGCAAGTGAGCCACGGCGGCTGCCTCAGTTGCACTGGGCATTAATAGTTGTTAATAATCTGAAAGATTATGAGAAAAAAAAAAGTGACACCTGTAGGTGACCCCCCCGTAAAAAAAATGATGGTAGTTTAAAAATTTGTAATGTATTTTTTTGTCTCATTCAAACGTATCTAAGCTATTTTATTAAAAAAAAAAATTTTTTTTTTCATTATTTTGGGCACGGGAATTGAAGAGTTAAGAATGTTTCTCTAGTTTTTTATGAGATAAATTGGATAAATTTTTAGTTATTATATAAATTTTATCATTTTAAAGCGTTTTTGCGCGTTTTGGAGCAAACACTTTTTGATTTGTAGAGTATTTGAAAATGTAATATTTTATAAATTAAAAAAAATATTTTTCAAGACTGTGTAAAGCAATTTAAGTTGAAAAATAATACTTCTAAATTTTTTTTTTCAAAATTTAGTAAATTAGTTTTAATTGAAAATTTAGAACACATTTTGAAATATTTCTGTGTTTTGGCCAACAAATTTGTTTAGTATGTATACAATAAAGTAAAATAAAGTGTGCAATAGTTGAAAATATAAAAAATATTTTGTAATTTTTCACAATACTTTAGCCACCAAACTGTGAAAATTAGGTTTAGTTGAAAATTTAATATTTCTCAATTTTTTGGTGCTTTGGGGGGAAAAAATTCCTTTAATGGATTTTTTTCCATTGGACTGGCTGAAAATATAATATTTTGTAAGTTTACAAATATTTTTCCAAACTGTGTTAAGTAGTTTTAGTTAAAAATTTAATATTTTTACAATTTTTTTAATGTTTTTGCAGTAGTTGAAAATAGAAATAATATTATCTTTTGTAAATTGTAAAATTATTTTGGCCAATCTGTGTAGTTTTAATTGAAAATGTCATATTTCTGAATATTTGTTTTCCAAATTTTTGGGGGGACAAAATCTATTAAAGGATGCGGCAGCTGAAAATATAAATAATATTGTATTTTGAATACTGTGAAAATATTTTGGCTAAACTGTGTAAAGTAGTTTAAGTTCAAAATTTAAAATTAAAAAAAAATCCACTACAGAATGCAGTAGTTGAAAATAATATATTTTGTAATTTTACAAATATTTTTCCAAACTGTGTAAAGTGGTTTTAGTTGAAAATTTTGTATTTTTAAATATATTTTTTTGGGTGTTCTGGGGGGAAAAATTTTTTTTAATATGATTGTATTAATTAATTTAATTTTTTAATTGTATTAATGTAAATATTTTCTTTTTGTGTTTATGGGGGAAAAAATCCATTAAAGGATGCGGTAGCTGAAAAAATAATATTTTGCAAATATTTTTCCAAACTGTAGTCAGTAGTTTAAGTTGAAAATTTAGAATTTTTAAACATTTTTAGTTGGGTTTTGAGAAAAAAAATTTGTTTTAAAGTATGCAGTGGTTAAAAATATAAATAATATTTAGGGTTAAAAGGTTGAAGCTTTTTTCAGATAGTTTTACACTAAAATGGAAAGTTTTCTACATTTTCAGCGCATTTAACGAGCTTCTTATCGGAAAACAAGGAAAGTGGAAGATGTTGTATTTAGTTTACTACGCGTTTACAATTTAAAGTTAGTTTGTTTTTGTAGTAAATTTCATTTAAAGTTTTTACTACTGTCTAATTAGATTCTTTTTACACTTTCTTGGAAAGCTTGAAGAATGCGCAAGTAAATGACATCAACTTCCAGGCTCTAGAACAGTGATGGTCATTCAGCTACTTGCAACGCCGGCAGCGACGTCGACGTTGCCTTGTATGCAATTAATATATTTTTTCAATATCCACCAATTGAGACACCAAACACGACATGTTTAAATATTAACCAAACCATTTCTTGTTTTTCGTCTACACAATTTAATTCAAGATATATTATGGTCTTCTTCTTGTTCCATGTCCTGTTCATTCATTCACTCGCGCTGCGTATTACAAATCGACAGTCGCCCATTGGCTTTGCTATTCCTTCCCCTCCTGTCGAGGCCAATGTAAACATGGATTTTGTAAACTTCTGCAACCAAAGTGCGGCAACAATTCAGATTTGACAGCGCACGTCAAAATGCGCAACAAAAGTTGTCGAACAAAACTTAAGCGCTCGTTTCCTATGTTAGAAATTGAGTTCAGACAATGTGGCAGAGCGCCGTGGTAATTTTAATCCTCCTATAACAAAAAAAAACTGCCATAGCAAACGATACACTTTCCTGTGTCGGACGGGAAGCGGGTGGGAGATGCGACGAGAGTGGGAGTGGCAGCGAATGTGGGACACTCCAACGACCAGCGGGTCGCAGTGCCAATGCATAAAAGATGAAGCACAAATAGACATGAAGAGCAACAACAGCAACAACAACAATAACGAAAAAACAGCAACATTGAAGAGCACATAAAGTAAATAAAGCGAAAGTAATTGAGGGTTAGCGGCAACAGGCGCCCAGACAGCGGCACAGATGATGAGAAATGGGATTAACTTGTCACACAATTGAATTTAATTCTGGCTGCGTTCGACTGTGTGCGCCTGTGTGTGTCGCATATCCGCTGCCATGGCGCTCGACGCTGCTTATCCAGTCACTCGTGCATTCATCTCAGCCCGGGCGACGGACGCTTTAATGCGCCGGCACTGTGCATGTGGGCGGGTTGGTCGTGCTGGGTTCTGCTACCTTTTTCCGTTTCGTTCCTGCTGCACTCGCCGTCATGTGTAGATTTTGTGGCTTCTTGTCGTCGAAATCGAAGTCAAAGTCGTGTTTGCACTGACAGTGACTCTGAAATGCTTTCAAGTATTTACCAAACAGATACTCGAGCGTAATGTTCAGGTGTGTTGTAGTGGTTGTCTAAGTAATGTGACGTCAGCGCTGATGTGTTCACTTAAGGTGGATTTGAGTTTGCGAGTTCAAATTTGTTAGCAATACGAGTACATAAAACATTCACAATAAAAGTAAAAAGTTCTAATTGCATTGCTAACTGTTTTTAAAAGAGGATTTTAACCTAAAATTCTCACGTATGAACGATTAATCTTTGGTGAAAGGATCAAGTCGAGGACACCCTTGAAGACAATTGGAGAGAACTTTTCCTAAATGAGCGATTCAACTTTGGTGAAAGGATCAAGTTGAAGAGGAGCTTGAAGAGAACTTTTGCTGAAACTTCGGTGAAGGCAAAGGAGTTGAAGTCTCAGATGGAAGGATCAAGTTGAGAACCCTTTTGGAGGAGCTTGAAGAGAACTTTTGCTGAATGAACGGTGAAGGCAAAGGAGACCAAGTCTCCAGTGAAAGTATCAGGTTGAGGACACCCGTAACTCGGCAATGAATTGTTAAGAAAGTGAAGTTAATAACCTGAAAAATTCCCTGGAATTCAAAAGGTTTGCAAATCTTTTCAGTGCAGCTTTATTGTTAACCTTAAACACGACTTAACTACTGACGTGATGAGAAGACATCTGAGGCCAAATCTTTGCTTAGTTGACCTTAAACAAGGCTTAACTAATGACCTTTTCAGAAGACATCTAAATCCTCATCTTTTTTAGTTAGTTTGCATAAAGTTTCCCAACATCTTTGACCTGTGAAAGTGCCCAGAGTTCCTTTTCAATAATAATGAAAGTGTTGCTAGAAGTAAAACAAATTAGAGTCAATCTGAGCCTCTCAGTGCTATTCGAATGTTGTGAGATCTTCAAACCAGCACTGCAACTAGTCACTATTCATAATTCTAACTAAATCTTCACTATTCTGTTCCATATTTTCGGTATTTTTTTATAACTATTTATTAATCTATTCGATACTATTTCATAACTATTTACTACTTTATTCGATATTGTTTCCATATAAAAATAAATAAAATCGAAACCAAAAAATGTTAACCAAATATAAAATATTTGTATTGAATAATTTTTGCTCAAAATAACAATCAAAATTTGCTTTTTCAACGGAGACCACAAATCAGCACAAATTGAGTAAAACTCGTAGCTTTATATTGAATAAATTTGTAATAAATAATTTTTGATCAAAATTAAAATAAAATGTTCATAAATTTTCAGTTTTCAACAGACCACAAATCAGCACAAATTGAGTAAAATTCGTAGCTTTGTAAGTTTATATTGAATAATTTTTGATCAAAATTAAAATAAAATTTTCATAAATTTTCACTTTTTAACAGATCACAAATCAGTACAAATTGAGCGAAACTCGTAGCTTTGTATTGAAAAATTTTGTATTGAAAAATTTCGTATTGAAAATTTTTGTTTTTAATAAATTTGTAAGCAATCATTTTTTATCAAAATTAAGATCAAACTTTTTCATAAATTATCATTTTTCAACGTTGACCACAAACCAGCATGAATTGAGCAAAACTCGTAGCTATTAGCTACCTTCATTAATCAGCAAAGTGTCGAAAATTTTTTTTTTCGTTATCTCACAGTTTGCATCATTTGACAGCACTAAAAGCGTTGCATGGGAAATTGCAATCAGCAACGTTATTCAATTATGCGCAAAAATGCAAGCCTAATCAATCAATAAAGTGTCAGAATTGAATCTTGAAAAAATTTGGTAGTATATGTGATGAGCTGAAGCGCAGAGCTGAGTTCGCTACAAACTCATCAATAAGTAAGCAGGGTGGTTAATGCGAACAGAGATGCCAGATTTTGTTTTAAGAAAATGCAAGAAAATGCCTAAAACTTTGATATTCAGAAAGTGAAAATGGCATTTGAAATTTTTTTTAAGTTTAACTCAAAGTTTTATTGAGACTCAAAGAGTTTGCTTGCATGAAAATTTTCTAGACGAAATTATTGATTAGTTAAAGTTATATCATACACAAAAAATTATACTTATATCATAGAGAAGTTTTATTCATCTCTTCAGAAAGAATAAATAATTCATAATAATTAAGAAAAAAAATTATGTAAAGTTGTGAATCTGGCAACACTGCACATAACGCTCCCCTATTGAAATTGCAAGCGAAAGAAAGAGAATTGGAAGCAGTAAGCGAACATACTTGTATAACGTTGCAAGGACCACCAAATTCTGCGCTTTATTAACTTGGCTTGTCCATCAGTTGCATTCATTCATTGGTTGGTTAAATGCAAAATTAAGAATGATGGCCAGCGCTGCCAGTCAGCGAAAATGTGTAAATTTTTATGAGATTCACAATGAATGACAAGCAACGGTGGCAATGGCAGCGCTGTCAATTCGTCGATACAGTACACAAATTGATGTGGGGAATTTGACTGGGTTGGTTGATAGAAACTTTGCTCATCATTATGGTTAATTATTTCGATTTCTTTTTGTTTGAGTAACTTATAAACTTTGCAGAGTATTTGTAGTAAAACGAAATCCATTATTTTTTCAATAGACGGCTTTGGTAATCTTTATCCCGCGTTGGATGAAAAGCATTAGAAAGTTAATATTTCCAACTAAAGAAACTTTTCAGACAGTTTTGAGATTGCTTGACTCAGTTTTGTTCAAAGGCGCATCAAAAATGGACTAAAGCAAAGAGAAAATAAGCAAGATTTAAATAGTTTTTCGTCAATAAAAACCGAAAATGTGGCTAGTGTCGAAGGTTTTAAATTAGTGATGCACAGAGGACTTCTTTTTGGGTAGAGTTTCATTCACAACTTTAGAACTTAATACCATTTGAAACCACATCTTCTATCCAATATGTTTGTAACAGGTCTTTAGAACGGGTTTGAACGGAGGAACGAACCACCCTTGCGTGCACCAGTGCTCCTGACAATGACACTAAAACAGCCAATCATGCACAATTTTGATTTCATCGAGTCCTTTCAGGTGAGTTTGATATAATTTTTGACGCTCTGGAAGGCCAATTGTCGAAAATATCCATACAATTATGGAACTTGTAAGGTCAAAATGTGATGTGTAGGCACTGTTTCGATTACTTAGGGGCTAAACATTGCACAGAAAACTGTTTAGAATTACTTAAGTAAGGCTGGATATAAAAATAAGCTGGATATATGGGAGCCACAAAAGTTAACAAATCTGCGAATCGCCACAAAATCGACTCATTTCTAAGCGAATGGTGACTGGTAATGAAAAGTGGTTCACTTACAATAATGTCAAACGAAAACAGTTGCGTGCAAATCGCAATAAGGCAGCGAAAACGGTGGTCAAGCCAGGATTGACGGTCAGAAAGCTTTCGCTGTATGTTTGATGGGATTGACAGGGAATCATCTAGCAAACTCTTTGAAAATTGTCACATTTTGTCAAAAGGGGTCACTTACAATAATGTCAAACAAAAACAGTTGTGGTCAAATCGCAGTAAGCCATCGCAAGCGGAGGTCAAGCCAGGATTGACGGCCAGACAGCTTTCGCTGTATGTTTTGTGGGATTGACAGGGAATCATCTACCAAACTGATCGAAAACTGATCGATGTCAAACAAAAACAGTTGCGTTCAAATCACAATAAGGCAGCGCAAACGGTGGTCAAGCCAAGATTAACGGTCAGGAGACTTTTGTTGTGTGTATGATGGGATTGATAGGGAATCACCTACTAAACTCATTGAAAATTGTCAAATTTTATGAACACAGGAACGGCGAAACGAAAAAATTATGTAAGCATGCCTGCCAAAAGGTTTCTCTCAGATCAGTCAACATCAGAGACTTGTTAGAATTTATTCATAAATCGAATTGGCTGGGGAAAGCTCTACGACTTGCATTTTCATTCTTTTGGTATCACAATGGGTCCATTTTGATGCCTTAGATCAGCCAACAAACAAACTTATAGGTTTTCCGACTTACCGTTTCATCCTTGTGGTATCACAAGGCCTTATATCCAAATTGCCGCTTTCTGAACTGCAGTAAGATAGATCATTTTATCTTTGTGGTACCACAGTGGGCCCATTTTTGGCAGCAGCAAACCTAACCAAACCATCTCTGGCAAAAGTTTTACCTGTCCGCGCAACAACACATAAATCCAATTGGCCTCCGCTATCCCTTCACCAGCGCCAACAAGTATGCAGCACTTGTGTAACGGCAGCATATAACTCAATTTTCTAAGTCAATGCAATTTTACAGCAACAACGACAGACAAGAACCACCAGCACAACAACCGCAAAGCGTAGCGGTCCATTTTCAATACTTTCCACAATGAAGCATTGTCTGATGCAGACGTGGCACAACAGCGCACACGCACAGACAGACAGACAGGGAGGCAGTGGCGCCAAATTGTGGATGGCGCGGACGACACGAGGCGTGATGCTTCGCGTACGAACGGCGCCCTTAATTGAGCGAAATTTGCGCAAATTTTTGAATGTAATCAAGTTGCTGCAGCGCGCGTCTGGTTGTCCGACTGGCTTTGCGCCGTCATAAACCGTTGTTGGTGTAGGGTGAAGAGTGGCGATGTTGGGTTGGTGGTTGGTGGTTGGAGTGGCAGCGGATCATCTATATTGCTGTAATTGCTCATTGAACAGGAAATTATTATGTGCGAGCAAATCGTGTGTGTCCTCATGTATCGATCTCAATGTGTGTGTGTGTGTGTGCGTGTGTGTGTGTGTGTGTGTGTGTAAAGGATATGCGCCGCATTATTTTCCCCCTCTTTGGCCAAATTGCTTTGCCTCTGTTATATAAATGTGGCAAGTGTACAGACTGAGCGCAGTCGACTAAGTGCGCTGGCATTTTCGTGGCATGTAATTTGCGTGGACAACTCTGGCGCAATTTGGAAAATTTAACAATTTGCGCTTTTGTAATGAAAACTTAACAAATTATTAAACACAATGAGAACAAATTTTACAGCTTTTACACAAAAGCCGAGAGTGAAAACCGTCTTCAGACAGACAATAAGGAAATAAATAAAGTAGATTAAAGTAAATGAAGTAATTTTTCAAACCCTTTTAAGCAGATAAGAAGATTACTTCTTCTTCTACTTCTAACTATTGTTTTTTATTTTCACATTTATTTTTTACTACAACCAATCAAACAAGAGGCTGTAAGTTTCTACTTTTAATGCCTAAACTGTCTGATTTTGCAGTCATTCGCACAATAGCCAAACAAACAGTTTTATCGCTCACAACTGTCGGCTGTCGCGCTTTTACTCCTTTGCAATTTTTGTATTTTAGACATTCACATGTTTAAATGCCTCTTGGTTTATTTGGTATTGTTTAATGTTTTTGTTGTTGCCATTATCAGCTAACAAATCGCAACATTTGACATTAAGCCAAGCAAAAACAAACGCAACCGTTCACAGTCCCAAAACTTTGTTTCACAACTTTTATTTGCCACTTTTTTCAAGCGTTTTTTCGCCCACAGCCAATCCATGAGCGCGGAAAAAGGACACGCAACATTGGCAACATGGCTGCCAACACGTACAGCCGCCAACGTTCATATGCGAGTGTGTGAAACTAGTGTTGTTGTTGTTGTTGCCATTAAAGTTTACAGTTTTGTGCTCTCACTGCGCGCGTGTGATCGGTGCGTAACCTTTGCCTTCATTTATTGTTGGGGGCTTTTTCATTTTCTTTGCATTTATAGTCAATCTTTACGCTTTTTCTAGTCGCTACAAGAAACTTTTCGCTGCACAGAGCAACAAAAAAATTTTGAAAAATTTTAGTTTTGTTAAAGTTTGGCGGTGAAAGTAAATTTCGTGCACTCTTCAGCTTTCTTCAGATTTCGCCAGAGTGCAACTTTCCCTGTCTCTCGATATATCTATTTCTTTTTTTCACTCTTTTAGCCAAACACCAGTGCAATCTTTTGACATTTCAGCCTGCAAACTTTGGCGCTGATTTCGACCTTCTCACAAGCGAGTTTTAAGGTATTTTTGCCCCGGCAACGTTGCGCTTGTAGTCCCTCGGCTGTCTGACAGTTCTGGTGACAGGCAGCCAGCAGACATTGGCGCATTCGTTGTACACAGTTCGGCACGTAGACAAAGGTAATTTCGAGGTTAAATTACCACAGCGCACTCGGGTTGGGGACGCGAAGAATGTCTGCATTTGACTTGCTGGCAATTATAATTATAATTACACATTACGCCAAAGTGGACTTTTAGGCCAAAAGAGAGTTTTCAGGTGTTGGAAAAAATGTATTAAAAATCATAAAAAAATTAAACCTAATTATAGAACATATGAAAAGGAAATGTTGTGAGGCTGTTGAGGCGAGAGTGGCATGTCAAAGGTGCTATAGAAAAAATTTGCATATTGAAGGAGTTGAATTTTTTTTTGAATCCCTAACCAGCGAAGAGTTTTTACAGTTCAGGAGTTTTCAGCTAAAATGTTCAGATGACTTCTTTTTGTATTCAGAGCTGTTCAGTTGAAATATTTAAATTACATCTTCGTGTAGTAATAGAGAAAAACTACACATTGTCATAAAGTTATATACCAACAAAAAAAAAGGACATGCAGCCATGCAAAAAAAAAATGCATGTCATGTAGAATGGACATCAAATTCTTGGCATAATTACAGCCACCCACACTCACACACACACACATACACATATATAGTGCTATGGTTGGACGGGGGTCCTGTGTCGCAGCTCTCAATGCTGCCGCAAGTTTTCCTTGTTGCCGCACATGTGCTTTTGTTGTCTCAAGTTGCTCATAAGAAAGTCAACGAATGAACGAACTCTTCAAAGTGCAACAGCTGCGACAAAAGAAAAGTAGGAAAGAAGTTGTTGGGCCGAAAAGCGAGAAGCAGGCAGATGAGTTGAAGAAAATTAGCAACTCGTTGGCAATGGATTTATACACTGAAAAAATTTCAGAAAAATTCTCTATGACTTTAGCTAGAAAAGAGTAGACTCAGACTAGACTTGGACTAGACTCATGCTAGATTCGGACAAGGCACATACTAGACTTACACTAGACTCGAACTAGACTAGACTTAGCCTAAACTTAAACTGAGCTTAGACTTTACTCAGACTAGACTTAAACTAGACTGGAACAGATTCAGACTAAACTAGATTTAATTCAGACTAGACTTAAACTAGTCTAGATAAGATTAGACTTAGACTCTGACTAGACTAAATCAGCCTAGACTAAACTAAGCTCAGACTAGATTTGGTGTAGATTCGGACTAGACTAGACTCAAACTAGACTTAGACTAAACTCAGACTCGGACTAGACTCAAACTAGACTAAGACTAAACTCGAACCAGATTCAGACTAGACTCAGATTCGACTAGATTCGGACTATACTCAGGCTAGACTGTAGTACACTAGACTCAGACTAGATTTAGCCTAACCTTTAACTGCGCTTAGACTATACTCAGACTAGACTTAAACTAGAATAGACTTAGACTGTACTAAAAGAGACTCAGACTAGACTAGATTTGACTCAAACTAGATTTAGGCTAGTCTAGATTAGCTTTGATTAGACTAGACTTAGGCTCAGGCTAGACTAGACCAGCCTAGACTAAGCTAAACTTAGACTATATTCAGACTAGACATAGAGTAGACTAGATTTAGACTAAACTAGACTAGACTAGACTCAGACTTGACTAGACTCGGACCAGACTTAGACTAGACAAGACTCGGACTACACTCAGACTAGACTTGGACTACACTCGGGCTAGACTAGGCTAAGAGTAGATTAGACTAGACTCGGACCAGATTCAGACTAGAATCGGACTAGACTCAGGATAAACTAAACTAGACTCAGACTAGACTAGACTTAGACTACCTTTAGACTTAACTAGACTAGAGTAGATTGGGCTCGGACTAGACTCAGACTAGACATAGAGTACACCTCACTTAGACTACATTTGGACTAAACTAAATTAGACTAAACTCGGCTCGGACTAGACTCGGACTAGACTCGACTCGGACCAGACTTAGTCTAAACTAGACTTGAACTTGACTAGATTAGATTAGACTAAACTAGACTAGATTCGGACAAGACTAGACTTAGACTAGACTTGGACCAGACTCAGGCTAGATTAGATTGTTTAGTCTAATTTAGACTAAATTCGACTAATCTAGACTACATTAATCTAGTCTAATCTAGACTAGACTAGACTTAAGTAAGTCTAGATGAGTTTAGATTAGCTTACACTTAAACTTAGACAAATCTAGACTAGACAGTAAATATGTGACCTTTTTAACCCTTTCTTTTATAACTATCGCAAATTAAATTGAATCAAATTGACTGGTCTCAGTTTCGTTTCCCGAAAAACAACAACAATTATTTCCGTGTATTTAGCAATTTTCTCAAGCATCTTTTTCAACAGTTGTTCAACATTTTTTCACATGTTGCTGTGCTCACAAAATGTTGAAGAAGTAAAAACGAACAACAAAGAGAAGAAAAATGGAAAAACATTGCGTTCTCTCCTCAATTCCTCTGCACTGCAACAAAGACGCATAAAACAAGCCGTCAATACTTGACAGCAACAGCCAAGCTATGAGCAACAACTTTGTCTGCGCGCATCGTTGTCGTTTCCCCTTTCGTTGGTAGCAGCGTTGTGCGCCTAAAAATATGCCAAACACGTTCTTGCGCTATAATTAATTCGTACGTGCAAATGTTGCCGACGGGGGCTGGTCGGCAGGGGCCGAAAATAGCCAGAAAAATTTCTGAACGCGGAAGTGGCTGACAGTGGGTCGTCGTGGCGGGCAACACGTGTGCAAACAAGCAGCAACGGAACAAAGTCACGAAACAAAGTCACACACGCGCCGCCACGGCGAACAGCTGATGGTCGCGGGCACCATGAATGGCTGCAGTTGACAGTAGGCGGCAGCTGTCGCTGCGGAAATGCGCTCGAAAGACAAAAGAAAAACCAATGCAAACAGAAAGAAATTTGCGCGTAGGCATAGGAATTGTTTTTCTGCTTTTCTGGCGCTGACAAGCGACAAGTGTGGTTAGGGTGAATTTAAAATTCTATTAGTTGAATGGCGCATCAATAACGGCAGCGCATTGACGATGCCAAACACGTGGGCCGCACTAATTAAACAAAAATTTATCAATCGTGCGCACACTGACAGCGACGCCATTTTAATTATTTTCACATGTACCAAGTTGCCATGTGCGGTAGATGTGTGTGTAGATATGTGTGGGTGTACGTGTGGGTGTGTGTGGAAAATGCATGTGTGTGCGTGGCGAGGTGTTGGTGAAACTCCCATTCGCGTTTTCACTTTCGTTGTTCAAGTTGAATGGAGGCAAAAAGTTGATTTATATAAAAGTCACATAAAGCAAATAAGTTTGATTATGTGGCAACTAAGGCACAGTGGGCGCCCTGTTTTATTTTTTTTAATGCTAAAAACCAACAACACAACAACGGAATTATCAATAATTAATAATAATTGACTGGCACGACAGCCCGCTTACGCGAGACTAAGGCCTAGCTTCCCGCAACCACCCGTGTTGTGCGTGTGAATTTGTACGCGGGTGGAAGGGACCTACAGTTTTATGCCGGTTCCGAACGGCAGGTTGGGAGCTTTTTCATAAGCAATTTTCACTCTCAGAGGTTTGCCATTTCCAGCTGAGAGGACAGCCACCGAAAGAGAAAACGAGTTTCCCGTTATTTTTTTTTTTTTTTAGGTGTTACAGGCAGTATTTGAACCTGAGGTTGCTGCCTTCGACTCGCGGTACAACGCACTAACCAACTAAGCCACGGCGGCTGCCGTGACGGAATTATCATTGCTAACTAATATTGTTGTCACTGTACTGAGAGCTGCACAGTGGTGCAAATAATGTGAATTTGTTTAAGAAACAATTTTTTAATTGAAAAACTATTTTTATTTTAATTCTATAAATTTTGTTGGCAGATTTAAAAATTTTAGAAAAATTTACGTTGAACAAAATTTTTTCTTACTGTTTTAAAGTTTTGTTTGTCGACTCAGGCTCAACTGGGTTAACTAAGCCAAAACTCAGCTTGTTGATTTTAACCCTTACCACCGCCAAGTCTCACTTTTCATCTGCATGGCTCATCTCTTCCACGGTGCGTCATCGAAGGTTGAAAATTGCTCGCTGAGCAGCCGAGAAGAAAATCAACGCCAACCCAATGAAAAGTTTGAAGCCAGTACGCACGACTGGCCACCAGGGCCAGTCACGAAAAAAGCAACAACAACAATAACAGAAATACGCGCAGACAGTGCGACCATATCGGTTGTTGTTGTTGTTGTTGCTATTGTTGTGGCCATAATGTGTAAAAGGCGCATAAGCTGTGTGGGTGAAAAAGTGAACGAACTAACTGACTGACTGACTAGCTGACTAACTGATTGCGCGCGTGCGGCAATGCATGCGTGCCGAAGCGAGTGAGTGGCTGACAGGCGGACAGCTGGCCAGCCGGCTTATTATTATTACATGTCTGGCGCGAGAGTTCGTCGTAAATACACGTAAATAAATGTCAAAATGTTGAAATTGAAATTGACAAGCTGTGACAGGCCGCACAGACGCGACACGACGCGATGCAACGCCACTCGACGCAACCGCACAAAGGGCGAC
This sequence comes from Melieria crassipennis, assembly GCA_963668005.1. Classification (NCBI taxonomy): domain Eukaryota; kingdom Metazoa; phylum Arthropoda; class Insecta; order Diptera; family Ulidiidae; genus Melieria; species Melieria crassipennis. The sequence continues at coordinate 58,997,072 of OY764962.1, forward strand.
TGGGCAGCCGCAAAGAATGGGCACACACACACTCGCACACAGACACCGAATGGGCAGACAAATGGGCTTTGCGGTGATGCCAAATTGCAGACAAACGTGACGCCAGACGCCATCAGACGCCAGCCAATGGCCGCCCGAGTCCCGATGCTGAACGGTGCGTTGCAGCACACAGGTGCCCTGACATTGGCGTTGGCGCACTCATGAATTCATAATTACGTATATTATATGAGTTGGTCGAGAGTTAAAACTTTTTATGTGAAATTTTAAAAGTTCCAAACGACTTTTGATGAGCTGCAAAATTGGCAATTTACGAATTTTTCAAATTTTGAAATTTTTGTTTCTGTAAAAAGACACTTGAAGATCTTCAGAATTCCTTGCAATTATTCGAATTGAAATTATTTACTAAATTTAAATATTAATATATTGATTTTTTTAATTTAATTTTGTAATTTATTTTTTCTTAATTTGCTTTAATTATTATACATTAAATTTATTTCCTTACATTTTTTATTTATTTTTTAAAATGTATTTTTGTATTTTTTAAATTAAATTATATTACAATTATTTCTTTAAATTTTTAATTTGTTGTGAAACATTTATTTAATTTTTTTATTATTTAACATTTAAATTAATAAATTTAGTTTATTTATTTAATTTATATATTAAATAAGTAATTTATGTATTTTTTAAATTAAATTTAATTAAACTAATTTTTTTATTTATTTTTTAACAATTTATGTATTTTTTACAATAAATTTAATTTATTTCATATATTTTAAATTTATTGTTTAACACTTATTTAAATTTTTTGATTTTTTAACATTTTATTTAATATATTTAGTTTATTTAATGTATTTCGTTTAATAAGTATTTGATGTGTTTTTTAAATGTAGTTGAATTAAATGACTTATTTTTATTATTTTTTAACATTTTATGCATTTTGTATATATTTTGTATATTACAATTATGTCTTAAAATTTTTTATTTATCTTATATATAAAAAAAACTTGAGTTCTTGTGTGTAATCAGTGTTTGCGAAAACGGTTCATTCTTTCGGCAAAATTTTTTTCGTATGTGATAGAAGATGTTAATGCGGTGGTTTATAGCGATATTACATGTTTGTACGGCAGGTGGGCGTGGCACCTCCCATACAACCTAAATTTTTAATATGGTATATCTTCGGAATTATAAGTCGGACAGCATTGAAATTTAGCAGAATGTCATGGCGTAAACGTATCATTCCACCGTTAAAATTTAATGGGCGTTGGAAAAGAGGCGTGGCACTTATTTAATTCCGGTGTAACTTTTGAACTATAACATTCACATCAACGACACTTGGTACAAACTAACGATTTGGTCGTGTCCTTCGGCAGAGGGAATAGGGTGTATTTTGGACAAGGGGGCGTGGCACCGCCAGTACAACTCAATTCTTTAATATGGCATAGCTTCGAAATTATAAGTCGCTCAGCATTGAAATTTGGTACAGTGTCATGGCGTAAGCGCGTCATTCGACCGGTAAAATTTAATGGGCTTTGGGCAGGGGCGTGGCACTTTTTAAATTCCGGTGTAACTTTGGAACTATAGCGTTCACATGAATGACACTCTGTACAAACTTATTATTTATTTTGTGTCGTTCGACAGGGGGAATGGGTTGGGTTTTTGACAAGGGGGTGTGGCACCTCCCATACAACCCAACTTTTTTAATGTAAAATAGCTTCGGAATTATAAGTCGCACAGCATTGAAATTTGGTACAGTGCATGGCGTAAACGTGTAATTTTACCGGTAAAATTTAATGAGCGTTGGACAGGGGGCGTGGCACTTTTTAAATTCCGGTGTAACTTTGGAATTAGAGCGTTCACATCAATGATACTCGGTACAAACTAACGAGTTGGTCGTGTCCTTCGGCAGGGGGAATAGGGTGGATTTTGGACTAGGGGGTGTGGCACCGCCCATACCACTAAATTTTTTAATATGGTATATCTCCGGAATTGTAATTCGCACAGCATTGAAATTTGGTACAGAGTCATGACGTAAACGTCTCATTCCACCGGTAAAATTTAATGGGCGTTGGACAAGGGGCGTGGCACTAGAGCGTTCACATCAATGACACTCGGTACAAACTAACGATTTGGTCGTGTCCTTCGACAGGAGGAATGGGGTGGGTTTTTGACACGGGGGCGTGGTACCGCTTTCATTTTTTTATACATAGATTGTTTATCCTGACTGACTGACTGATTGATTGGTTGATTTATCATCGCCCATCCCAAACCGCTGAAGCTACAAACATGATTTTTGGACTGAAGGTACATCTTGAAGAATTAACCTTCGCCAAGAAGGGATTTTTTGAAATTCGGGGTCTAAAAAGGCAAAACATGGGTTAAAGTGTTGTATGAAGAAACGTGATTTAATAAACATATTGAATTTGAACTTCCTCAAAATATTCTAATATAGATCAAAACTTATTCGGCACGTATTTTATAATTTTTCGAAAATCAAAATTTAACTGGCCCAACAATGGGTTAAGGTTTATTTGCGGAAAGACTCCGAAACAAACAACACGAACCGATGGACCTATTGACTTCAACAATTGTAAAAATAATTGAAATAGATATAATTAGACACGTGTTTCACATTATTTTCAAAATATAAATCTAACTGGATCAACGACGGGTTACAAGTATGTATGGAGAAACTGTGAAATGAAAAATATGAATTAGACTTGACATCAAACTTGGGGAAAGTACTCTTTGTGAGAAATAATCTGACATGTGTTTTTCACTTTTTTGAAAATCAAAATCTAACGGGGTCAACAATGGGTTAACAATTTGTATGGAGAACCAAGATTTATTGGGCGTTCTGACTTCAAACTTATCAAAAGCATTTCAATCGGGAAATAATAAAACGTGCTTTTAATATTTTTGAAAATCTGAATTTACCATGGTAAACCAAGGGTTAAGAAATTTTTTTGAAAATCTGAATCTACCATGGTAAACCAAGATTAAAAGATAGACACTTTTTTTTTTAAATCAAAACCTGATGGGCTCAATAATGGGTTAAGAATTCGTATCGGGGGAAACAGGAGAGCTTGCGTGCAAAACCGCAGGGCCCAGCTAGTTGTTTAACACTTATTTAAATTTGTTTAAACATTTTATTCATTAAATTTAGTTTATTTATTTAATAGGCCCTGTGAATGTATTTCTTGAATTAAATGAAATTTAATTTTTTTTAATTTTTTTAAATTTTTACATTTTTTCTTTAAATTATTAATTTAATGTTTAAGACTTATTTAAACTTATTTTTTTAAACATTATTAATAAATTTAGTTTATTTAATAGGCCCTGTGTAATAAGTAATTTATGTATTTGTTAAATTAAATCTAATTAAACTTATTTTCTTTATTTTTTAAATTTTTTTTTTAACATTTTATGTATTTTTAAAATTAAATTAAATTTATTTCTTTAAATTTGTAATTTATTTTTTTTACATTTTATCTAACAATTTACATAGTTTAAAATGCTCCTTCCCAGCTAAGAAGTCTTACAAATCCACATTTAAGCAACCACCAAACCCCCACAGCTCACACACTCTCAACCAAGTAAACCCCTGAAAGTCTGCTATGGTAATTTTTAATACAATTTTCCAAGTTGACAACATTTCACGCACACTTCAGGCGCATTAATTTAACGCCTACTTTACACCGGCATCGCAAAGTTTCAACCCCCTACAACTGCCAGACAGTAAAAGCAACAAAAAACACAACAACAAACACTACTGACAGCCACATAAAACAAAAAGCGTCTAGAGTGCAAATCATGTTTTAATCAAATCACTTTTAATTAATGCAAAACTGATTTCCACCAACAAAGAGCCAAAGCGAAAGACACAACACAAGCCGCGGCTGCGCTCATTTTCACCTGCCTAAAAGTATGCCATAAGCTGGCGGCCTAAGGCGACAACTCTTTGACATGTACAAAACGGCACGTTGCCAGCGCGCCAGACGAAAAGTAACAGACGGCACACGACTGCCTGCTGTTGTTCGTTGCATAATTACATTTCGATTGTGTTTTAATTTGCGATACAACAACAGAAACAACAACAATAAGAACAGCAAAAACAACAATCAAATATAAAGCATATTTCAAGGCGGCCAAGCCATGTTCTTGTCGCCATTTCCGTTTACGGCTGGTGTGAAGTGTATAAATGCTGCTTTGTGCTTTTGTCTACGTTTTCGACGGAGTCCAATCAATGCTGCACGTTGCCGCTTTTCCATCACACTTGGCAACCAACTGAACGGGTTTACTGGTTTTGCTGGTCGAGTGTTGAGTTTTAAAACATATAAAGGCTCTTAGTTGTCTGGAGTTCTGCATAGCAGACTGAAAGTTGCGGCATGTTTGACATTGGGTCAAGTTGAAAGTTGCAGTCAAATCGAAATTAATTTTAATGAATATGCAAAGATATTTTTTGAGTACGGCGACTCTCAATGAAGCTAAATGTAAAATATACGTTTGGGCCTCAAACAGAAACAGAGTTAAAGTTGTACTGACATCTCAATGTTTCCACTGTTCCATTGTTGTTGCCTTAAGTGAAGAGAAAAATCGTTCATAGATGAATTAATGGACAGATTGCAAGTCTCATTAAATAATGAAATTAGGATGGTTTCAGAAAACAGAAGAGGTATTGGGAAGGAACTAGAAAACTAGACTCAAAGTAGTCAAAATTGGAGGTAGTTAGGTATAGCTGGGTATGTCTTAGAATGCAGTAGCTTAGAAGCTTAGGTATGTCCTAGAATCCTATTGGATCCTCAGGATCCTTGACGATACCAGTAGATGTCTTCATGAGCTCTACCAGAGATTCATGGGAGTACGATTGCTTTTGGTGCAACTTAGAGGCTTAGAATCTTAGGTATGTCCCAGAATCCTATTGGATCCTTGGAGAAACCAGTGGGAGATGTCTTCATGAGTTGTAGCAGAAATTCGTGGGAGTACGATTGCTTTTGGTGCAACTTAGAGGTTTAGAACTGGACTGGAACTGGAGATACCAGATGTTTTCATGAGTTGTAACAGAGATTCCTGGGAGTACGATTGCTTTTGGTGCAAGTTAGAGGCTTAATAACTTAGGTATGTCCCAGAATCCTCAGGATCCTTGACGATACCAGTAGATGTCTTCATGAGCCCCAATTTGGACCAAACGCTGCCTCTAAATAGCACAGAAAGAGCAACGAATGCTTTTAACGGCCATCCAGAAATCAGAAAAGCTAGCAAACTTTTTTGCATTGAACTCATTTCACAAACGCGTCTGTTCTCTGCAACGTCATCTCAGTGTAAAGGAAATCCTTACAACAAATGTAACCAACACACAAGCATTTTGACGATTCAATTAAACAATTACTAAATAAAATGTAAATTTCTGTGCATACTTTTAGGTAGCAGCTTGAAATTATGTTTAATACTCTACATAAAATGCAATTAAATACATATTTGGCACATCAAGTCTCAGATCTTGCACGCCTGTTGGTTTAATTAACAGTAAACATCCCCCCCCGCCACCAACCAAACGTCTGTCTTTTGTTTAACCGCCTGTTTCAACTTTGACATGGCCCACCCGCTATCAACGTACAACATATTTACACCATCCGTACAGCATTGGACGCCATGGCTAACGAAAAATCAATAGACGCCTAAAAGTATGCTCGAGTTTGTGCCATTTATGTGTTAATAACATTTTAAGTACATTTTTAACCCCATTTGCAGGTGCACGGAAACTCTTTGCGGCTCACACACACACACACACACACACAGACGTGAGTTACTCGACTCTGGCTGGCACCGAGCTTGTTGCTGGCAGCACTTGAAGGTGTGCGTGAGGCTTGGCTAATTTTATTAATGTTGGCAATTTATTTGGCTGGTAGATGCCGCAGTGGCGGTGTGGGCGGCAGGAAAATTGTTGCGCGCAGCAATAACTGTAATAATGCGAACCACGATGGTGAGCTGCAGGCAATTAAATATGAAATATGGCCGGAAGAAGGACAACGAAGCGCAGACAGCGAAAAGATGCGCGTATAGTTGTGTTGCAAAGAAAAGTCTACGATCGCCTCAAGCAGCGGCCGAGTGTGGAGCGAATTTAAAAAAAGGCTTCTGCCTCCATGGAGAAAAAAGACGCCTGAGCGCGTTAAATATTAACAGCGAGCTGCGAACAGCGGCGCGCATCATTTATTCGACAATTTAAGCCAATTAAAAAAAGGTGCAAATTGCATAAAAATAACAAAAGGCTAGTAGCAACAACAAAAACAGGGACTAGAGAAATTTGCGCCTTGCTGTTTACTTTTTTACTGTTTGAGCTGTAAGGTATGTGAAGACGTAATTTGTTTTAATTATTATCACAATGACAGTGACAAGTGACAAAGGAAAGTGTAGGCGGGTATGAGAAAATGTGTCAAAGTGATGAATAGACAAAGTTTAATGAAAGGGAAATTTCTTATAATATGTACATGAATGGAATTTGAAATTCCAAATAAAGTCTTAATTTGTTCACAATAGAAGTTAGGCTCAGCACCTATCAGCGCGGCACAACAATCAATTAATGTCACCTACAAGAGACAATGAGATATCAACTGAAGGAAGGAGCGAGAAAAACCATACTCTAAAATGACTACAAGCTTTTAGTTTCTTCAAGCCTTAATACTTAGTCTAATGATTGAATAATGATTAACAATAACAATTAATGATAATGGAAATTATTGTTTATAGGTACTTCTTGATCCCTTTTTTGTCTTCTTTGAAGCGAAGCAGGTATTACCGATAAACAGGGCACCAAACCGATCTTAGCGAAGTCCCTAAACATTCTGTTGTGACCTCCTCTACACAACAGATGGCGCTATGACTGGTGCCTCACAAATTCGGAGGCGTCGCTCCTAAGCGGCAGTAGATGGCAACCCCATCACTTGGGACTATCTGCGGCAGGCTGATCACCTACCTTGGCAGAACAAGACAACCGATAAACGTAACCAACACAAGGCAGTGTCTTGTGAAGGCCCTATAAGAGGAGGGAACAAGGAGAAAAGTTGGAGATCTATGTCAAAGTGGGAGACCGTGTCTCCGGAGTAAGTACCAAGCTGACCAAATGGAGAAGGAGCACAAAAAACAGAGGTCAGTTGTTATGATTAGTGAAGTATGAAAGTAACTGAAAGAAACACATTCAATCTTTGCAAAAATCTTAAACTCTTATAAAATGTGACGGCCAGCGATTACTTTTAAACGCATCAGAGACCTTAAAAGACATAAAACTTAGTCACCCAAGTCATCATACTCTTCCTACTGTCTGTACGAGTATATGACTAAATTTTCATATGCTTTACCCATAAATAATGAACCTTAATTAACTCTGTGAGGTTAATCTTTGTGAGCGAATCGAATCTTCGAATCCTTAGGTTAACAATTTTCGAATTTTTTCTCTCTTGTGAACTGTAACTTTTTACAAAAACAAATGAACTAATGTCTATTGGTACTGGTATGCCAAGGTTTTGCCAACTAGATCAACATCTTTTCTTCCGTCAGGTGACGGACGAGTAAATCCTTTTCGTTCAAAATTATTTTCGAATTAAAATCATACATTCTAAAAATATAAAATAATAAAATCATAATCAACACTTCGTTCTACTTGTTTTAGTTCAATTGAAAGTGTCTTAACATCTGGAACTATTTTTCTGTCATTATTTACTAAAATTGTTTACCACTTCTCTTCTTTTTTCCTTTTCAACTCCTTTTCACCCGTCAACTTGGTACAACAAAGCAAAGACACCTAAAGTACCTAATGTTTCCACCATCTGACCCCCAACATAAAATCAATCGTCTTAAAGAAATTTCCATAAATTTGCTCTCGTTTCAATATTCAACATACGTTTTTTTTCAACAACCTGCAGAAAAATGTTACACTGTTACTTTTATTTCAATTTTAATTTGCACACAAATTAAATTTGCCACAGTGCTCCTTGGCAAAAATTACAGACAGACAGTCAACAAAAATATAAAAATAAAAATATTCATACAAGAAAAAAATGGAAGAGAAAGCAAACTGTATAAATTCATTTATGCGTCGAGGTAAACAAAGTTGTTAAAAGCTCCAATTTGCAGACACACACAAGCATAAAGGCCCAACACAAACACATACATGTATACATAAATGCCCAACACACACACACAAACACATACTTGTATGTGCCTTATGCGATATGAAAATGAAATGAAACGAAGCACATAAATAAGCAACAACCAAAAAGGATGTCTTACAGTTTAAAGCAAAACGGATGCGAGCCGAAATGAAATACCGCGCCTCGACCGTGTCGAATGTGAACGTCTCGCACACATCTTCGCCGCAAGCGAAACCCTTAGCGCGGCCCATAGAGCAGAGCAGCTGGTCGCAGCGGAATTCGCCAAAGGAAAAAACTCAAAAACTCGCACACAAACAGCAACTTGACTTTCCAAGATGTTTTCCTTTGCTAAGGTGCCGACGCTTCCTGGGGGCGAGAAGGTCGCAGTAAGCGGTTTTTATTTCGACAACATTTTATTTATTTGTTTTTGTTGGGTTGCTTCATTTTTAACGCCGCAGGTGTGGATTGTGGGGGGCAGTCAGGCAGTGCGATAAAGTGGGTGAGAAATTTGATGGTGGTGAAAGTGTTAAAACCGTTGAGGGGTGGATGTGGCTCTTCTTTGCTACATGTAAACTTAATGAAATTTTCAGCGGCAAATTTATTTAAATTTTTTCATAAATCTTTGAAGCAAAAGTTGAAATATTTGTGAACATGTGGAGGGTAGAAATTTCATATTAATGCGTGCAAGTGTGTAATTTTCATATGTAGAACAGGTGGAGGCAGTCTAAACTTGTAATTAAAATGTAAATTTTAAATTTTACATGCAACTTACGGCTTGACAATAGGCGTCATTAACTTTTAAAAAACTTGCTTCTTCAACTTTACAAACGATGAATTAATGAATTCTCTCCTCTCCACCAACTCGCATTCGTCCTCCGGTTGTTCAGTGTTTTAATTTCCATTTTAATTACTGGTTCGCCTGCGTGCTGCAAGTAATCACAAATGAAATAATACAAATGAAAGTTGCTGTGTCTGTTAGCGGCGCAAATAAAAGTTAATATTACAATTTTTCAATAAATGTGCGGCAACAACAACAACGCCATTGCAGCAACTGATAAGCTGCGCACATAAAGCTTTGAGCTGGTAATTGCGTTGACACACATAGAGGGCCACAAGCGAGTAAATATGTTTATGCTGCTACAATTAATTATACACCTACATACACACACACATACACAGAAGTGTCTGTGTGCTTTGTGCGTACGTGTGTCAGTCTTTGAGCCATAATAAATTTATTTATGAGCGCATTTTGCGAGACACCGAGGGACGAATGCAGTCAACGAACACACACACACACAGACACATTAAAATGCATTAAAATGGCACAGCCACACAAATTGAAATACGATGTATGTGCACAACAACAACAGAATCACGGCGAACATGACTGATAGCAAAGTAGAAATGTGCGGAACTATCAAATGAAAATGTAAATGTGAGGTAGGAGGGAAAAAATGCAGCGCAACGGCGGAAAATCTCACTTGCAGGTTGTGACAGTTTTGAAAATTGTACAAAACAACGCAAACATATATATATATGTGTGTGTGTGAGTGTATAAGTTGTTTGGCATTCGTCAATTGAAAAACTTACTAAACAATCAAACAAAACTATGAAAAAATATTAAAGTTATATAATTATTTACTAATTATTAAAAAATACTCACAAACTAATTTTGAATTTAATGTTTTTTCATTTTTTTTAATTTTAAATTTTAGTTTCATTAATTTTTGTACTTTTATAACTGATTTTTTTAAGTATTGTTTGACTTATTAATAAGAGATAATTTATTAATTAATAACACTGTGCAAGTCGAAAATTCAGACATGGGGGACCTACAGAGCGACATTCTATAGCAGTATACTGAGTCGAGATCCACCGGCCGTTTGGCTGGATTGGCTCTAGTTTAAGAGAAATCCGGCTTTAAAGTTTGCTCATTTTAGTCGAGTTCGTCGCTTAAGTCTTCGAACGTTGAAATGCTAATAACACTGTGCGCGAAATTTGCCATCAAAAATTAAGACATGGGGGGGACCTACTGGGTGAGTTTTCTATAGGTATACTGAGTTGAGATCCACCAGCCGTTTGGTAAGATTGGCTCTAGTTTAAGAGAAATCCGACTTTGAAGTTTGGTAATTTTCGTCAAGTTTGTCGCTTAAGTCTTCGAACGTTTAAATGCTAATATGTCCTAAATCGTTCCGAATATCGCTTTACTGTCTTCGGCAAGTTTTAGATATTTTAACGACAAACACATCTGCTTAAGACACCAATCCAAAAAAAATACATTCAAACTGTGTAATTGCGATATGTGCATTTTTTTGCGCAGCGCTACATGGCGTATGAGTGTCATACGCCACGTTGAGTGTTATAATTAAATGACACTCATACGTCACGTAGCGCTGCGCAAAAAAATGCACACATCGCAATTACACAGTTTGAATGTATCTTTTTTGAATTGGTGTCTGAAGCAAATTTGTTGGTCGTTAAAATATCTAAAACTTGCCGAAGACAGTAAAGCGATATTCGAAACGATTTAGGACCTACTTAAGCGATAAACTTGACGAAAATTACCAAACTTCAAAGTCGGATTTCTCATAAACTAGATCCAATCTTACCAAACGGCTGGTGGATCTCAACTCAGTATACCTATAGGAAACTCACCCAGTAGGTCCCCCCATGTTTAAATTTTGGACTTGCACACTGTAATTAATTATAATTAAATGACACTCATACGCCACGTTGCGCTACGCAAAAAAATGCACATATCGCAATTACACAGTTTGAATGTATTTTTTTTTATTGGTGTCTTAACCCTCATCGGTCCCCTGTATGCGCACGCATACAATTTTGATCTTTAGCCTTGAATAAAATAAAAACGGTTCAGCGGAATGACCTTGTATTTTGCAAAGTAGAATTATTTTGCCTGAACAGCCACAAAACCCCGTTTTTGAATTTGTACCCTTACTGTATTTGCCTGTGCAGTTATAGTTACGAATCGGTCCCTGTGTATGTGCGCGCATACACATAAGCAGGTACCTGGAATTGCCGCTTATTTTTGTGTGTGGATTTATAGCACGCTCTTATTTTTTCGTTTTATGAAATTCAGTTTGTTCTGGAACACACATAAGTGAAGTTTGTTTGCGCATTTATTTGAATTTTGGTTGTGTTTCGAAGTATTTGATAAAAAATGGATATCGTTTTACGTGAAAGAAGGCAGCGAGATGAACTAGAAATGGATTTTGATTTGGAAAGCGAAGCGGGCGAATCTCCGTGCAATAGTGACGATGATTTTGCATTATCAGACGAGGAGAATGATGAAAGTGAAGTTAGCGTGCATTCGGATGAAGACGACATTGAGCCACTTGAGCAAAATTTAGCACAAGAAAATGCAGCAAATCCTGAAAAGAAATATTTTTCAAAAAATAAGAAAATTGAATATTTATCGCAACCATTTGAAATAAATCGAAGAAAATCATTTCGACGTGCAGAAAATTTCACTTCAGGTAAAAACCTACCCTCTTTGTTATTGGTTCATGTTCATTATATGTTTCATTTTTGTTATAATTCAGGTCCAAAAGCATTAGCAGCTGCTAATATAGTTGATGTTTCGTCTGCATTTCACATGTTCCTTCGACCGGTTGAGAATATTATTTTGAACATGACGAATTTATATGGTGTGCGAAAGTACAAATACGAATGGGAAAACATTGATTTGGACACTCTGCACGCATACTTTGGATTGTTGTTGCTTTCTGGTGTGTATCGGTCATACGGTGAATGTGTCACTAAACTGTGGAATGAAGAAACTGGTCGGGCAATATTTAGAGCAACAATGTCTTTGAAAATGTTCAAGCGTATCCATGGTTGCATTCGATTTGATGACCGCGAACAACGTATGGCCAACACTGCATCTACAAGTACTTCTGTTCGTGACAAATTGGCACCGATTCGAAATGTATACGATAAATGGAATCATAATTTGAAAGCTGTATACACACCAGGAAAAAACATTACCGTAGATGAACAGTTAGTTCCGTATCGTGGGCGATGTCCGTTTCGTCAGTATATTCCATCCAAGCCGGCGAAATATGGCATCAAAATTTGGGTGCTATGCGACTCAAAAAGCTGGTATGCATACAACACACAAATTTATGTTGGTCGGAATCGTAAGCCCACTCCTGAACGCAATCTCGGACGGCGTGTTGTTTTGGATTTGGTGGAAGGACTTTCTGACAGAAATGTAACGTGTGACAACTTTTTCACTTCGTATGAATTGAATTGGAAAAATAGGACTGAAATTCCTTCAGTTCTACTCGACATGCGTCAAAAGCCAATTTATCATACAGAAGTTGTATATGAACATAACTAAATTGCAAGCAGCTATGTTGTCATATGTTCTTCGCCGGTACCGATTTGTGACATTGCTCAGTACATACCACAATGTTGTCAGCATAAATGAGAATAGTGAACAGAAGAAACCTAACATCATTGAAGACTACAACAAAACCAAGAGTGGAGTTGATACTATGGATCAAATGGTGGCTACGTACACATGCAAACGAAAAGTCAATCGGTGGCCAATGGCAGTATTTTGTAACATGCTTGATGTTAGTGCGTTGAATGCATTCGTGACGTTCATTGCATTGTTCCCGAATTGGAAAAATTCTAAAACGAACCATAATATTCGTCGTCGCCTTTTTATCGAGCAGCTTGGATTGAATCTCGTTGAAAAACAGATCACTAAACGTAAAAAACAACATCAAAGTAATGATGCTTCCAGTGTTATTCAAAGAATTCGGGGGATTCGCCATTTACCAAGTACATCAAAACGAGGCCGATGCTACGTCTGCACATATAAAAATAACAAAAATCTTTTTGCCACACGCTGTGAAAAGTGTAGAAATTTCCTTTGTGCTGAACATAATTTCAATTTATGCGAAAAATGTACAAATAATTGACAAAAGTTAAAAATTCAATTTTTTTTTTCTAATATATGTAATATTCTAATTTTAATTTCATTCTAAATCTACCTTTATGAAGTTCAAATGTATTAATATGATAGCAAACAATATAATAAACATAAAAAATCACAAAACATAAATGGTTGTTGATTTTTTTTAGCTTTTTTACAATTAAAAATATATGTGTATGAGCGCGCATACTCGTACAATGGGACCGATTAGATGTATTTCTCGAGGGACCGATGAGGGTTAAGCAAATTTGTTGGTCGTTAAACGAACGATTTTGGACCTATTAGCATTTAAACGTTCGAAGACTTAAGCGACGAACTCGACTAAAATGAACAAACTTCAAAGTCGGATTTCTCTTAAACTAGAGCCAAACGGCTGGTGGATCTCAACTCAGTATACCTATAGAAAGTCGCTCTCTACGTCCCCCCATGTATGAATTTTTGAGGGTAAATTTCACGCACAGTGTAATTAATTGTTAATTAATAATTGACGGATTATTTGTTTCGCTTGATTGATTCATTCAGTTTTTCATTTTAATTTTTGTATTTTTATAATTAATTTTTTTTACTTATTATTTGGCTAATTAATAACAGATAATCAGTTATTTACAACTCGTTAATTAACTGTTTAATTACACTGTGCAAGTCCAAAATTTAGACATTAGCGACAAACTTGACGAAAATTACCAAACTTCAAAGTCGGATTTCTCTTAAACTAGAGCCAATCTTACCAAACGGCTGGTGGATCTCAACTCAGTATACCTATAGAAAACTCACCCAGTAGGTCCCCCCCATGTCTTAATTTTTGAGGGCAAGTTTCACGCACAGTGTTATTAAAAATAATTCGCTCGATAGATTCATTCATTGATCTACTTTTTCATTTAAATTTGTGTATGTTCATAATTGATTTTGTTTACTTGGTTTGGTTTAATTTATTTGCTTGATTGATTCATTTATTGATCTACTGTTTCATTTTAATTTTTGTTTATTTATAATTGATTTTTTTTACTTTTTATTTGACTAATTAAAATTAATATTTTATAACTCTTTAATTGACTCATTATTTTATTGGCTTACTCATTGATTCATTCCTTGATCTAAAAATTCACTGTTCACTGTAATTTGGCTGAATTGTTCTTTTGGTCACCGATTCATTAATCGATTTATTGTTCTTTTGATGCATCAATAAATAATTTCATTGATTCCTTGATTCAATATAATAATAATAATTTTAATAATTGACTGGCACGACAGCCCGCTTACGCGAGACTAAGGCCTAGCTTCCCGCAACCACCCGTGTTGTGCGTGTGAATTTGTACGCGGGTGGAAGGGACCTACAGTTTTATGCCGGTTCCGAACGGCAGGTTGGGAGCTTTATCATAAGCAATTTTTACTCTCAGAGGTTTGCCATTTCCAGCTGAGAGGACAGCCACCGAAAGAGAAAACAAGTTTTCCCGTTATTTTTTTTTAGGTGTTATTACGGGCAGTATTTGAACCTGCGGTTTGCTGCCTTCGACTCGCGGTCCAACGCACTAACCAACTGAGCCACGGCGGCTGTTGATTCAATAATTGATTTATTTATTCATTGGCTCACTGTTTATTCTATTCTTTGTTTTATTTATTACCTTATTCATTGATTTAGTCTTTCTTACAATTCTATCTACTACCTAATCTACTTTTTCAATGTGTAATTGCTTTAATGATTCATTTCAGGGAGTTATTGATACATTCACTCATTGATTTATTCATTGATTTGCCTTTCCAATGCTTTTTGGTTTCACTGATTTGGTGTCAATGATTTGTTGAATTATTGTCTGTTTGATTCATTGGTTCACTGTTCCCTTAACTCATTGATATGTTGTTTAATTTATTCATTCATTGATTTATTTTTTATTTTTATGGCCAGTTAAGTAAGTAATTGATTTATTCATTATTTGACTCACTATTTGCCTGATTCCTTGTTTCGTAAATCAATTATTGATTTATTAATTAACTCTTTTATTAATTGCTTCATTGATTTTTTGATTTACTAGTTCAATATTTCATTGATTTGTTGACTCATTGATTGATTCAGTTTTTCATTGTTGCATTCATTGATTCACTTTCTCATTGGTTTATGGTTTCATTGAATTGCTATTTCATTGATTTAATCATTCAATCATTAATGCATTACTTAGCAGGTTTTTGTTTCATTGATTAAGTCATTAATTGATTTATTGGATCACTGTTGTCTTGACTTATTGATATCCTGTTTCATTGATTCATTAATTAATTTATTCATTCGTTGACTCATTGTTTGTCTGATTATTTGTTTCGTAGATTTAATTATTAATTGATTGTTTTATTGACTCTTTCATTTATTATTTGTTTTATTGTTTCATTGTTCCCCTAATTCAATTAACCAATGAACCAATGATTGGTTGAGTCATTAATTGATTTAGTTACTTATTGGTTCATTCAGTGATTCATTTTCTTCAATGATGATTCGCCATTTCATTGATACATTGCTTCAATGACTCATTTTTCCTTTCAAAAAAACATTGGTTGATGCATTCATTCATGGTTTGTTTATTTCATTGATAAATTGTTATATTAATTGATAACTCTTGTAATTCAATTCAATAATTGATAAATTTTATAATTCAGTTTAATAATTTCGAATTCAAATAATCATTTGTACAACAATTTGTATAAAAAAATTAAATAAACAATTTAAAAATAAGTTTACGTGACTTTTAAATGCTTTCTGTACTCGTACACACGTTAAGTCGCCAAAAGGTGTTGTTGTGTTTGCATTGAAGTCATTGCAATGCTGGTAAAGAAACTGAAAAATGCAGGCAACAAGAAATATAACCAAATCATAAATTTGTGTGTGTGGGCAGGTTGTGTTCAGGGCGAAGGATGTGGGAATGAGATGATAAAAGCAAGAATGCACACAGCATACAAACATCGTATTTACATAGTAATAGCTATAAAAACCATTTGCATGAATATTGCGTCAATGCAAATAAAAAAATACCTCCATCTGTATGTATGACTTTGTATGGCACACACACACACACACTGTGAATAGATGTCAACGTGTAGATGCGAGTGTGAACAAATTTTTTCACTTATGGAATTCTTAAGAATATGTTTGTGTGTGTGTGTGTTTGTTATGCTTTTAAATTTGTACACAAACTTAGCACTTTGAAGTTAATTTAACAGAATATGTAGGAGGATCGGAAAGCAGAGAACTTCGCCTATAGCTTAGAGCTGGATATACTTTAATGGCGTAATACTCCACATTATGGGTTCTAGATGTTGGAACTCTAATTTGGGGTAAGTTCTGAGATATCACAAGGAGACAAATTTGTACATGTGTGCGTTGAGGTCTAATCTGACTCAAGACAGACTCCTGTACTTGTCTACCAACCAAAGGTAGAGTAGGATAGGAAGGAGGACTGAGTACATATTAGATCGGATATGTTAAGCATAGAATGAAGATAACTTGTGAATTGATTGTGAAGATCAGCTGGTGACTTGAGGCATATTGAAAAAGAATATGTTTTACTTTGGACTGATGATGCGAAAGAATAATAATAATTAATAATAATTGACTGGCACGATAGCCCGCTTACGCGAGACTAAGGCCTAGCTTCCCGCAACCACCCGTGTTGTGCGTGTGAATTTGTACGCGGGTTGAAGGGACCTACAGTTTTATGCCGCTTCCGAACGGCAGGTTGGGAGCTTTTTCATAAGCAATTTTTACTCTCAGAGGTTTGCCATTTCCAGCTGAGAGGACAGCCACCGAAAGAGAAATCGAGTTTTCCCGTTATTTTTTGTAGGTGTTATTACAGGCAGTATTTGAACCTGAGGTTGCTGCCTGCGACTCGCGGTCCAACGCACTAACCAACTGAGCCACGGCGGCTGATGATGCGAAAGCGCTCTGAAAAATATGCAAAATCCATCAAATAATATCCCATACGGTGTTTTGAAAGTGCAATAAGCAAAACTAAAACTTGTATCCATTGATTAATTGCGGACCCATTGCATTATTCAAAGCCTGCGCCATCTCCCAGCGAGCTTTGTTGCCTTAGGTTATGGCTACAGCACGTCTCAACTGCACATTCCATTCGTTAAGTTGGCGTTTGCTAGATGTGTTTCGCTTCCAACAAAAAAGATTCCCGCGTATTTATGTAGCAACATAAATGTCATAGGAATATCTGCATGGATGCTTGGTGCTCAGTCACTCGCACTCGCATACTTTGACAGTGCCAAAGGCATCAAGGATAAAGGACAGCAGCAAATGATGACGCACAATGTGTTGGCTAGAACAACAACAATGCCATTGTCAACGTCAACTATATTTGCATTCGTTTACGTCAGTATTTATGCTTCGGCATGTTTTTTTTTTTTTGTTTTCTGACGGAGGTGGAAAATCTTCGGAAGATGCCGGAACTCCAGTTCGTCGGCATGCCGGATTCCTACCGACTAAAAACCACCCCCCACTATCTCCCCCTGCGGAACCGCCTTCCAGCATCTCTTCACAGGGGGGGACCTAGCCTTATCCTGGCTCTTCCACAACAAGACGTTCATTGGCACGTCTGCCCCTCTCGATCTCGCGTTGCCTTGTCATGATTTCCGCCGCAAACCGCGCTTCTGCTTCCCAGCTGGACCTGGACTCCACCATTTTTCCGACTAGCGACTGCACTGTGGGCATACCGCCGATTTTATTCGCTAGGCGGCGCCGTTGGCTAGTGTACCTTGCACAGTTAAAAACAATGTGCTCAGCGTCCTCGATTGACCCGCTACAGAAATCACAGAAGGGGTTCTGCTCATACCCCCACCTATGCAGGTATGCCTTAAAGCAGCCATGGCCTGTCATTACCTGCGTGAGATAGTGGTCCACCACCCCATGCGCACGGTCCATCCACATGTGGAGGTCGCTTATTAAGGCGAACGTCCACCTTCCCTTGCGGGACTCGTTCCATCGCTGTTGCCACTTCTGCAGGGTCAGCTCCCGATACGTCTTCCTTTGCTGCGGAGCATCTTTCTCCTCGTATTTAGCGCGTGCCTCTTCCGCTAAAATGTCTATGGGGGCCATCCCCGCCACCACGCAGGCGGCGTCATACGACGTCGTTCGGAATGCGCAGCTCACCCTGATTGCGCTGATGCGGTATACCGATTCTATGTGGCTCCGGTACGACTTGACCCTCATCGCCGGAGCCCATATTTGCGACGCGTACAGCATTGTGGCGGCTGCTACTTTCATTAGCAACAGCCGTCTCGACTGTTTCGGACCGCCAATATTTGGCATAAGCCGCGATAGTGCGGCCACTGTCTTCGATGCTTTGTTGCCAACGTACTTCAAGTAGTGTTTGAAGCTAAGCCTTGCATCTAACATGACTCCTAGGTACCTGATTGCCGGTTTGGAGTGCACCGTAACGCCGCCAACCTGGATATGGGCTGTCTCTACTGACTTCCTACTGGATATCAGGAGTGCCTCCGTCTTCTGTTCCGAGATGCAGTCCAACCGAGGACAGCCAGTCCTGTACCAGTTTGACGGTGCTGTTGCAGGTCTCCTCGACGTCGCTAAGGAACTTTCCAGTGACTACCACTGCGATGTCATCCGCAAAGCCCACAAT
Organism: Melieria crassipennis; assembly: GCA_963668005.1. Taxonomy (NCBI): domain Eukaryota; kingdom Metazoa; phylum Arthropoda; class Insecta; order Diptera; family Ulidiidae; genus Melieria; species Melieria crassipennis. The sequence continues at coordinate 59,015,809 of OY764962.1, forward strand.
TTGGGCGTTTCTTGGTACCGCCAGCCGCAGCACTCCGTCGTACATCACGTTCCACAGCGTCGGACCTAGTACCGAACCCTGTGGAACACCCCCGGTGACTATGTGACGCATCTCGCCGGCATCGGTGTGGTAATCTAGTACTCTGTTCGTGAAGTAGCTGGTGATAATCTCCACTAGGTATCCCGGCACCTGCAACTTTTTGAGCGCTGCTAAAATGTCACACCACCTCGCCGTATTGAAGGCATTCTTCACGTCCAGGGTCACCACACAGCAGTATTCCTTGGAGCCATACCTCCAGCGTTTACCCTCGATTGCTCTCTGTGCTGCACAGACCACCACATCGATTGCGTTGAGTGTCGACATTGCTTTCCTGAAGCAGAACTGGCACTCAGACAGGCCCCCTGCATCCGCAATTGCTGCCTCCAGCCTAGTGCAAATTAAGCGCTCTAGCAACTTGCCTGCGGAATCCAGCGGGCAAATAGGACGGTACGATGACGGGTCTTCGGGGTTATTCTTCCCCTTCGGCAGTAACACCAGCTTCTGAATCTTCCACCTGTCCGGGAAAACTCGCTCTGTTAGGCAGGCATTGTAAGCATCCACAAAAAGGCTGGGGTACGCTTTGATTGCAGCCTTCAGCGCCTTGTTCGGGATGCCATCTGGCCCGGGTGCTTTTTGGTCGCCGATTCTCCCGCAGGCAGTGATCACCTCGTCGCTGTCTACCATCGGTACATCATAAACTGCAGGCTGAGGCTGCATTGTGGTGGGAACAGCGTTTGTACCACGCGCTTAAGGAATGGCGCCGAGGTAGGCGGTGGCGGGCTGAATGTGGCCAGGTTCTTCATCACCACCTGATACGCTGTGCCCCATGGGTTCTGGTCAACGCTGTCGCAGAGATCGGTGAAGCATTTTCTCTTGCTTTCCTTGATGGCCTCTTTTAGCTGCTTTTTCGCCTTCTTATACGCGTTGTGGAGCCTCTCTCCACCGTCGCCGCCTCTTGCACGCTGGAACTTACGCCTGGCGCTAATGCAGCCATTTCGAAGCTCAGCTATGTTGCCGTTCCACCAATACACTGGTCGCCTGCGGTTTGAAGTACCGCGACGCTGCATTGATGCGTCGCACGCACGCACCAGTCTTCCCATAAGCTGCGACACCTTGGTTTCCGCTGAGCCTGAGAACGGCGCCTGATCCATGGCCACCTGCAGGGTGTCCATATCTAAGGACTTTTGCTTCCATCCCTGGTTTCGGCTGCTGCGTACCGCCTGCTGCGGCACTCGTTGTTTGATTTCTGTCACGATCGTCTGGTGGTCACTGTAAGTAAAACCACTATGAACCTTCCACGTAGCCCCTCTGGCCAAACACGGGCTAACGAACGTGAGGTCGATGTACGATACACGCCCGTTCTTGTGAAATGTTGGTTCATCGCCGACGTTAAGCAACACCACATCGAGCGCAGCAAAAGCTTCGAGAAGGATAGTTCCTCTGGCGTTCGTCCTGGTCGAACCCCACTCCGTAGCCCAGGCATTGAAGTCGCCCGCTATCACCTTTGGGCCCTTGTTTTTTGCCTCCGCTACCAGTTGGTCGATCATGCATGCGTATTCACTGGTGGTCATACTCGGGGGAGCGTAGCAACTGAAGTAATATACCCCAGCTATCTTTGCCTGCACAAACCCGGTTTTGGCCATTGGTGCGTTCTCGAAGGGGCGCCTGCCACAGGCCCAAACTGCCTTTTTCCCGCTATCCGACGCCCACATGGTATCCTGCGGGTGTTTGTAGGGTTCACTTATCAGCGCCACGTCCACGTCAAGCTCACGTATTGTTTGCTTCAGCAGGTCATGCGCCGCTTCACAGTGGTTCAGGTTGATTTGCAGCAACCGTATCATAGTTGCATTTGTTTGGACGCCCTCTGATATGTTGGGCATCTACGGCTGCCGGCAATGTGCGCGGCGTCCAGCCGCTCCTCCTCGCATAGCATACATTTCGGCTTCTCATCACATTCCCGCACTTTATGACCGCTCTTGCCACACTTAATGCAGCACATTGACCGATCCACGTTGCTTTTGCAGGCCGCTGCTATGTGGCCAAATTGCAGACACCTGAAGCATCTTAGTGGGCGCACGTTCTCCCTAATTCGGCAGCGCACCCAGCCGATTCTTATCTTTCCTTCCTGGATCATCTTGTTGGCGGTGTTGGCTGGTACCACCAGCTCTGCTGTTTGCGTGCCTGCGTAGCTACTTCTCAACGACTTAATGGACTCCAATGTAAGGCTCCTGGCCTCCTCGAACTGCGCCTGTACCGCCTCCAGCACGTCCTCTTTCGATGTCACCTCGTCTAAGTCCTTGATCACCACTGTCGACTGTTGCGTCAAAGTTCTGACTTCCGCGTCCTGCTCCAGCACTTCTTTCATGCGGCGCTCCAATTCTGATGTGCGCTCATCAGCCGGCTTAGTCAGCTCGAACAGCAGCTCGCCTTTGGCAGTTTTCCTAACATGCAGTACGTTCGAGCTAAGCGCTTCTAGTTCAGGTGCGGCCTTGGCCTTGCGTAACATATCCGCATATGTAGACGAGCCAGTCGCTTTAACCACCAGCGCATCGGGTCGGACTGACTTGGTCTTGGCCCGCCTTACTTCGGCAGGTTTGCCAGCACTGTTACTTGGCCTTGAGCCTTTCTTGAGCACTTTCACCCACTCCGAACTGTTGGTGCTGCAACCCGGCCCTGCCAGTTGCTTTCCGCTTACCTCTTTGTTGCAGCTCACCATTGGTTCTGCAGGCTTTGCGCTGCGATCTGTTACATTTTTATTCCTTTTTGGGGCAGTTGGTCGCTCTGTCAGCTTTCCCTCCCTTGGTCGCTTGGCCATGTCGCTGCGATTTCGCTGCACCACCGGTGAAGTTTGCGCCCCTCTTTCCACCTTGCCCCTTGCCACTCGTTGCCCGCGATATTGCTGACCAGGTCCCTCATAGGCTGATGGACTGATCGTCGTCCATTCCCAAGCATGCCTACCAGCTCTTTAATTCGACCACCTAGTTGGTCAAACGCATCGGCGCTTGAATTGGCACTCAGATCCTCCATCGCTGCCAACTCGCCTTCAGAATGAAGACCAGGTGGCGAAGGCTGCGACCTTTCGCCTCTGCGTGTCGGTGAGCGCGCTATTTTTCCACTTCGCGTAAATGGATCCATCATATTCGGCCCTGGGCTAATGCCTACCGCACTCGTGAAGACCCCGCTACTTCCATTTGGGCCCATTAGTGGGGTAACATCATTCCCGTCCGTCGCGCTACGCCCTTGCTGGGGCGAACGTCGAACACTCATAGCCCAACTAGCTTTTTATTTTACCCTGCGATTAGTCTGATTACTACCACTACCACTACTACTACTAAGAACAAAAGGTTTGGCTTAGTAATACAAATATTCGGCACTAGAGCTTAATTCGGAATTTTCCTTAATTCCCTCTTATTCACTCACGGGTGGCAGCGCTATGTTCTTAATTACTCCGAAAATAACAAAAGGATTTGAAAAAGGTAGGAAACACGCACACACAATTTAAGCTGTCTCTATCAGCATATATTAAAAGCAAAGGATTAGCTTGGTACTTATCGGAAAAATACAACTGCGATGGTCCGCAACTAAAGTCGGTAAAATTACTGCCTTCCACCTTCCTCGCACGGCGTGCTTTCCTGCAGCACCTCACAAATGTTCGGCTCGGGTTGCTTCTTAAGAATTTCCCGCGACCCTTAAGGGTGGCAACACTACGCCCGTTTGCCGACGTGTCACTCCGAAAAAGAGCAGCTTTGGCTAGTAAGCGACACTGATTATCTGACAGCCCACGATCGGCCGTCAGTCACGCCTCGGGACTGTTCTCAGAATAACAACCGTTTACCGCCTGTAAAAATACTTTCCGACATTTGCCGCTTTCCAACCTTCTAATATTTATAATATTCGCGATGTCGCGCACGCCTGTTGAATTTCTCGACTCCTCACTTGGACCCGCACTTGTACGAAACACGTTCGCAAAAAAGTTTTGTCTCTGCGGACCTGTAGACAGGTAAAATGGATTTTTTTTCCACTGCGCTCAGTTCACACAACCTTTCGCGTTCGCTCGTCCGAAATGCTTCGGCATGTGTGAGTGTGTGTGTGTGTGTGTGTGGGTGTGTGTGTGTGTGTGTGAGTGCATGTGCATGTAACATTTAAATGCAAACGGAAACAGCAACAGCACCAGAAACAGCAACGGAAACGGAAATTGTCATTTATTGACGCGCGGTGCACAACGCGAACGAAGGACTCAACGAACGAGCGTTCCTGTGCAGGCGAACTCTGTTGCTGGCAGTTGTCGTGGCAACTTGAAACTTGCAAATTGCTGCAATGGCTGGCAGCATTGCAAGTTGTAAGATGAATATGAGAGAGCTTGAAGTAATTGGATAAAAATGTCATTATAGTAATTTTGCTGTATTTTTTGTTAAGTATTTGTAAGAATGAGACACAATATTTAGTAAATAATTAAGTTTAAAAATAATTTGAAATTAACATTTGTTTAAGTTTTTTGTGGCATTTTCTCATCACTCTTTACTAGACAACTTTTCACCAAACTAAAACAAACAACGCAAATTTCATTTCATTTTCTTTAGCTGAAAACGTAAATTTGTTCTATTGCCTTTTTGTTCTATTGGCATTTTTCTCTCCCAAAAAGTGCCACTACCACGACAAGCAACAACACTGCGCCCATTTGAACATATCACATGACAGTGTTGCCAAATAAATTGCTACCGCTTTCGCAGCATTTCCCTGGGGCGCAATTTTTGTTGTGCGTCACGCCGCCATCGCACAAACTGCGAATTTATGGATTTATAAATTTTTCAAGTTTTTCATTCACTTCGAACGCACACAACTGGCACCTTGACTTGGGTTTGCGGCGCCGCCAAAGCAGCTCAATAATACACAACAACAACTCGAGCTCGTAACTTGACTGAGCATTTGGCAATTTTGCCACAAAACAGCAAACAACACAAAATTAAAAAAGCAAAATAGTAAAAAGTAAAAAATAGAAAATACAAAATACAAGAGTAGAAAGGAGGCAAAAAGAAGAGAAAGCAAAAGCAGCCAACGGCCACCATTGAACTGCAGCAGCAATTCGAGAAAATGTTGCGGCAGCGCGTTGCCAATAGAAGAAATTAGCACAGCACCGAAAAGTGCACGAAATTAAAAATATAAATAAATATATGGCAACCGGCAAACTGCGCACAGCACCAAAACGCCAAACCAGCAAAGCGGCAACGCTTCCAATTGCGGCGGCAATAAACGGCAGCTGGCGCGCCAAATTTTAACAAAAATCACAGCACTTTGCACATTATTTGGTTGCGTTCGACGGCAGCAAAATACGCTGCACGAATCTGGTTGGCGGTCGCCACTGTCAGCCGCTTCTAACTGGTCGACTCGCTGGGATTTCGGGTGCCGCGGGCGCTTCTTTAAATTGTTCGGTGCGGTTTGTGCACAACTTTCCGCGCGCTCCATTGCCGCCTGGAGCCGGCCAGTCGTGCGGCGAAGGGGACACTGCCCGAATTGCTTAAATGGTTTTGGCATGAAAATTCTTGCTGCGTAAATTTGCTTGTGTTTTTACATTTTCCGTTGCCGCTGGCGTTTGGCTGAACTTTGAACGCAATGCGTGTGTCTGTGTGTGTGGGTGTGTGTGTTTGTCGCTCGATTTGTAAAAGTTATGAACATGCAATGCAAACTCTCAAGATGCAAACTTTCCATGTAAATTCCTGAGTACTGTGCTGAAATTTTGCACCGAGCTTTTTTTGCTTAGCTCTCGACATGAATGTTGAAAATTTAGTCTTTCTTGTAAAATGCCTAAATTTAGTTGGTGCCATGTCAAAGCACTTCTGTGGCAGTTGCAGTGTTGTTTGAGTATCAACATGGACTAATGTGGCAAAAGCGAAGAAATACTTTGTGTTGCATGGACTTCAAAATGCAAATTTCTAAGCCAGCCTTCAGGTCTGGTTGCAGTTGTTTGACTAAAAAGTTTGTGCGCATTTTTAGCTCTGAGATACTTAACGTTTATTTTTTTATGACAAAATAAAAAACAGAAAAAATTAACTAGAATTGTTCTTTATAAAATTTATATATATAAATAATATATAAAATATATATATAAAAAATATAAAATTTTTAAATATATATTTTTTAGTGTATTTTTATGTTTATTGTAAACCTTTTGTTATTTAAAAAAAATGTTTTATAGCTCCGTGACGTTCAGTTTCTGTTCTTTTGTTATAAAAAACTAAAACATAGAAATAATTTAATAAAATAACTTTTGCATATTTTTTGTTTATTTTTTTATATCTTTTAGTTCTAAGACACGCAAAGTTTATGTTCATTTGTTATGAAAACATAAATTTTAGAAAAATTAACTGGGATTATTTTATATATATTTTTATATTTTTGTGCGTTTTTTTATATATTTTCAATATTTTAGCTCTAAGACACTCAAAGTTTCTGTTCTTATGATAAAAAATCATCGAAATTTATTAATATTAATTTACTTACATGTTTTCTATATATTTTTCATCTTTTCATGTTTTGTTTAAAATTTTTTTTTGTATTTTCGCACCCTGACACTCAAAGTTTCTGTTGTTTTTATGCAGAATTATTTTAAATATATTTCTGTTTTATTTTTTATGTTTTATTATATTTGTTTCTATATTTTGGCTCCATGACACTTAAAGTTGATGTTCATTTGTTATGAAATTATAAATCATAGAACACAATGACTAGAACTATTTGAAATATTTATGGCATTTTATATTTAAGTTGTTTGTATTATTTTATGTTTTATTAAAATTTTTGTAATATTTCAGCTTTAAGACACTCAAAGTTTCTCTTCTTATGACAAAATAAATCAATGAAAACATTTGCTAGAATTATTATAAGTAGATGTTTTTTATATATTTTTTATGTTTTATTATATTTATTAAATATTTTTTAAATTGTTTTTAAAAGTATTTTTTATATTTTAACGCTAAGATACGCAAAGTTTCAGTTCGTTTGTTATGAAAAAAAAATAATCATAGAAAAATTAACTAAAATTATTTTATAAATTTTGTTATGGTTTTTTTAATGCCTTTTTTTTATAAATTTTATGTTTTGTTTGCATGTTTTTTAATATTTTAGCTCCAAGACACACAAAGTTTCTGTTCTAATGCTAAACATTATAAACCGACAGACACACAAACAGCCAAACAAATAGTCACAAAGCTAGACAAACCCACCGTCAGACAAAACACTTTCGCTTGCCGCCAATTTTACTAAATTTAGCCAATTTGAAATGACTTCCTTTTGAGCAGACATTTTTTTGTCGCATACTTTTTGGCTTACAAACCCAGACGACAAGCTTAAACTTTTGCGCGGATGTCGCGTGGATGACATCGGAAAAAAGAAGTGAGAGCAAATAAATGGCAACAACGTTGGAACATCCAAAAAGTGTGCAATGAAAAGCGGCGGCAGTGACATAAAATTGAAAAAGAAGAAGACGAAAAGCAGCGCAGAAGCTGTAAGCGGCAAAGAAAGCGAATCGTGGAATGCAGGAGGGTGGCGTGGAATTTGCATAACTGATTTACAACTTGTACATTCATCTCGTCTTTCTTGCTTTTTCTTGGCACGCTTTGCTTTACTTTACTTTGCTTTGGTTTGGTTCTGTGCGAATGCCGCAGCAGTTTAACCCATTAACGACAGAGCCCTTAAAATTGATGTAAGATGTTGAAATTTTTACCAGATGCTAGTTTTGTACAGTTAAATACAAATCAGAAAAAATTTTCAAAATGTTGGCAGGGGGCGTCAATACCTATAGCCTGTGACGTATACGTCACATTGGTCCTGATATCCACATAGTGCATACATGTGTGAAGATAATTTTATATGTTTGAGTATATACGAATTTTTTGGTTTTTATTTCCCTTTTTTATGTATCATACATTTTTTTCATTATTTTAAATAGAAGGAACATCTGGCGAATGAAAAATAAACTTTAAATATTACACAATAAAATTAGTAAAATAAAAAAATAGGTCAAAAATGATAGTGTTTGAAGCAAGTAGCACATAAGCCCATATTATATTTTCCGCACACAGTTATTTCACAGATATGTGAAATAACTGTGGCCGTTGTGCAATTCTGACAATTCTATTTGCAATCACCTCCACAAAGTGATCGATGCCATCGCTCGGCTCTTCGGCTTTCGATAACCTCTAGGCGGCTTTCTAACGCCAAGACTACCACAGGCGTGGCTTGAAAATGCTCGGCGAAAATCAATTTGGGTCCTACCTGAACCACTTTTTCGATGTAACAGCCAAGCATTTGGATTGCAACGTCAATAAGCCAAGTAAATACGGACCACCACAATTTCTTCCATCTTGCGGCAATTCTGTATGCATTCACATTCTGTTAAATACGAACTGTACCACCCACTGAAACATTATACATGGCTACCGCATTTGGTCGGGGAACGTCGATTATTCGACTATGTTCTCGTGAGTATCGACCGACTTTGGATACCTGATGTTATCCATAAATGGTTAAAGCTATAGAAAAAACAGCACTTTCCAGTTTTATGCTCTCTATGTGATCACCTTGTTTCTTTTTTAGTGTCTTTTTGTAAGGCAACGGGCAAGATTTCGATATCATAAAGTATATCTTATTACACCAGTGGCCCCAGTAGCCCCACTGTTTCAAACCAACCAAAACTCGAATTGAAATAAATAAATTATCAAAACTTATTTAATACGGCAACTGTCTTTTCTCGTCGTCCAAGAGACAACGAATCAAGAACATCCTTGATTAAAGGATCCTTCAAAGGATTAAAGGACAATATTTTCATCGATGTTGACAGGAATGTCATCTTCGTTGGAATTACACACTAATTCACATGGTAGTAGTTACTTCCTGCCCAGATTTTCGATAGTACCGCCGTAGTCTTCTTCCCCCGAATCTTCATCGGACACCTTAGGGTCATCGGGAGGCTCTATATACAATTTTTCAAAACCTTCACCGACACCCTGTAAGCTTTCCAGATAATCTAACATTTTATCTGGGTTTTTGAAGCGTCTCATGACATTAAAAAGTATTAAATGTACTTGCACTGTATTTGGACCAACGTAACGTATACGTCACGGCAGTAAAAAACACAATCAAACACGGATAAAATATAATACGGTGTCATTTATTTTTTGCAATATTTATCTACAAACAATTCTAAGTAATAATAATTAATAATAATTGACTGGCACGACAGCCCGCTTACGCGAGACTAAGGCCTAGCTTCCCGCAACCACCCGTGTTGTGCGTGTGAATTTGTACGCAGGTGGAGGGACCTACAGTTTTATGCCGTTTCCGAACGGCAGGTTGGGAGCTTTTTTCATAAGCAATTTTTACTCTCAGAGGTTTGCCATTTCCAGCTGAGAGGACAGCCACCGAAAGAGAAAACGAGTTTTCCCGTTATTTTTTTAGGTGTTATTACAGGCAGTATTTGAACCTGCGGTTGCTGCCTTCGACTCGCGGTCCAACGCACTAACCAGCTGAGCCACGGCGGCTTCTAAGTAATACTGCTTTAAAATATTTTGTTTACTTGCATACGAAAAAAAATTTTCAATATAATTACTTTTTGACTTTTGTCATTTTCGATATTTTCCTATTTTTCAAATTACACACAATACTAAATCAACGTGAACTCGGTTTTTCACACAGGAAACTTGATTGCAACTGAAGCAATTTCGGCAGTTATGCTTATAGCGAGGTCATGGTATAGTTCTTATTACATTTTCAGTAGCAAATTTTTTTTTCTCGGCCCATAAAGATGGACTATGCTATCGTGACGTATACGTCACGTTGGTCGTTAATGGGTTAAGGTTGTTGTTGTTGTTGTTTCTGCGCTGATAGCACTAGACACGATTGTTATTGTCGTCATTGTTGTAGTTATGCGTAAAGGTTGTTGTTGTTGCCGTTGTCTGGCACGTGTCACAATCGTTTTAGTGAAAACGCGAAACTGACTGAGTGGCGCTGAAGCTGCGACAGGCAGCGAACGAGAAGCTCGAAGGGCGAAAGTGCTGCCAGAAGGGGAAAGCAGTTGTATGTAGCAGTGGGTGTGGACGTCACAGTGTCAAACTTTTTCGTCATTTCCCTTTCAGAAGCGCCGAGCATCTTCATTCGGTATATTACAGCGCTTCTGTATTGTTGTTGTTGTTGCGTTGTAACTAGTTTTTCTTCAGTTGTTCGGCGCACATCAGCGATGCTGTGCTGAATACTTTCAGTTTTTCATTCTTCTTCTTTATAGAATATCAGCTAAAGCAATGACAAACGAACGCAGGAGACGAAGAGACACAAAAAAAATACAAAAATATTGTATAAGATAAAGATTCAGTAAAAGTATGGCGAAATTACATTAGCGCAGTGAATTTAGCAGACAGCAGTAGCAACGACAACAACAACAGCGAAGATGTACTATGATGTTGAGGTTAAGTACACGTTGTTTGCTTTTGTGATTGCTTTAGTGGCTGGTCAAATGTTGTTGGTTTTGTTGTTATTATTGCATGTACGTCTGTCCCGTTGCACCGCCGCGATTGCTTTTGTTGTTGCTGTTTCCATTATTGGTATCGTTCATTATTCCATTGGCTTCTTATACTCATTGTTGTTGTTGTTGTTGTTGCCAACGTTCTTTTACAGACTATTTTTGTTGTTGTTGCCAACATGCTAAAGTCGACTAATTTTGTTGTTGTTACCAACGTTCTATTACCGACTACTGTTGTTGTTGTTGTTGTTGTCGACGTGCTATAGTCGATTGTTTTTGTTGTTGTTGTCGACGCGCTATAGTCGATTGTTTTTGTTGTTGTTGTCGACGCGCTATAGTCGATTGTTTTTGTTGTTGTTGCCAACGTTCTATTACCGACTATTTTTGTTGTTGTTGCCAACGTTCCATTGCCAATTGTATTTGTTGTCAAAACTTTTGATCTTGTTGTTGTTGTTTGGTAGCGGCATCGATATTTTTGTTGCAGTCCGCGTTTTATTAGCTTTGCTTTTTGTTCTCGTTGCCGTTGTTATTGTTTTTGTTGTTATTGCTTTTGTTCCTGTTGTTATTATTAGTGCTAATTCATAATGGCTCTCGTGTGGTTGCCGCCTGACTGGGTTATTGTTGCCGTTATGGCTGCTGCTTAGAAACCAAAAGCCAAATACAGTTTCGTCCAGCGTTTTCTCGGCGCTCCTGATTCTTGGCTTCGCCTTCACACACACACACACACACACACACCACACAAGTGCATTCACTATAAAACTTGCATATAAACTCCGTTATGTTCGTGTATGTGTATGAGTGGAGTGTCATCACTGCATGTGCAAAATCACGTCCTGCCGCCCGAACTGGAGCAATGGTTGGCACACGCGTCCGTGGGAGGAGAGAAGGCGGTGCACATATCCTTTTGACGTCACACTTGAGCTGTTACTTGTCCCGTTGTTGTTGTTGTTGTTGTTGCTGTCAGAGCCGCTCGCTGGCGCATTGAAAGCGCACAAGAACGCCACGCATTGACAGGAAATTTTAACTTAACAAAGTATCCTTGCCGAGGACCGTTCAATGAGTGCCGTCGCATGCGTTATTGTAGTCCGCAGTCTGTAGTCTGAAGTCGGGTGTCTGCACGGTGCGCACAAGTGCCGCTGTAGTGCAGTTGGCGTGCTTCAAAGCGAACGATGAACGGTGCACGTCGAACGTCGACAACGAATGCGCACAGAAAGGATTCGCCGCGCACAAATGACAAAAGATGGAAATTTGCATCGTTGGAGGTGGAGCTGACGCGCTTTCAATGGGAAGCCAATCAATTGAAATTTCAGTAAATTAAAGCAAAAAGAAGAAGAGGCACAATGGGATCGAACTGCTGGGGTAGCTGGATGCCAGATATGGGAGAAGTGGCGACAGTGATTTGATAAATTGCTGCGATATAACGCAAGAAAGTAGATTACAAAATTTAATGAAATTGCAGGGAAATCAAATATGGAACAACTTTCAGTGACGGAATTGAAGATGGAAAGCTTGTCATATCAGAAGGAATAACCTTTAAGGAAAGTTTAGTATGTAAGGACTTTCGAAAATATAAGATTCAGGCAGCGAAGGCTTTAGACAGTACAAGCTTGCAATGGTGTCAAAAAAGGGTATAGGATTCAAAAGTATGGCTTCAGGACGATAACTTCTGATAGAGTTAGTTGCAGAGAGTACAAAGTAGATATGGTATCAGTCCGAGAACTGATACTTGGAGAGTATCGGATCAGAGGGTATTGGTTTCAGAGAGCATCAGGAGATTTCAGTTCGAGAAAGTAAAAGCCTAGGAGAGTATCGGATCAGACGGTATTGGTTTCGGAGAGCATCAAGGGATATCAGTTCGAAAAGGTAAACGCCTTGGAGAGTATCGGATCAGAGGGTGTTGGTGTCGGAAAGCATCAGGGGATATCAGTTCGAAAAGGTAAAAGCCTAGGAGGGTTTCGGATCGGAGAGTATTGGTCTCGGAGAGCATCAGGGGATATCAGTTCGAGATGGTAAAAGCCTAGGAGAGTATCAGATCAGAGGGTATTGGCTTCCCAGAGCATCAGGCGATATCAGTTCGAGAAGGTAAAAGCCTAGGAGAGTATCGGATCGGAGAGTATTGGCTTCCCAGAGCATCAGGCGATATCAGTTCGAGAAGGTAAAAGTCTTGGAGAGTATCGGATCAGAGGGTATTGGCTTCCCAAAGCATCAGGCGATATCAGTTCGAGAAGGTAAAAGCCTAGGAGAATATCGGATCGGAGAGTATTGGTTTCGGAGAGCATCAATTTAAGCTAATATAAGACTTAGACGATGTCTTCTGTAAAATAACTTTATTATATATTAGCTTGAGAATTATTGGTTTCAGTTTTGGGGGATATGAGTGTTAGAAGAATCGGTTCAGAGAGTATAAGGTTCAGAGAATATGAACTTTAGAGGGCATCGGTTTCAGAGAAACTCAGTAATAGAAGGAATGAACATCACGTAGTCTAATTTCATACTTAGGGTATCTACTACTGCAGCAGTTGCAATCCCAGCATTCAAAGTCAGAGGCTTTCAACCACTGGATTCACCTTCGACATGAAATAAATATCCAACACATAAAGTGAAACTGATCACTTAGAAACTCCGCACAACTAAAACAAGTCAATACCCCGTGACATGTGTTCTTTGAGCTATCAAACAGCCACCGTTGACCGTGTTCGCTCTAAGCCGTTTTAATGATTTCACCTGCGCACAAATGCCGACAAGCCGGCCATCCGACCAACAACGCAGCGGTCGCGAAATTATTCATGATGCGGCCAGCAACCACGCCACTGCCGCAGGTTGAGTGACTAAGTGGCCGTATGAATGGCTGAAATTGCCAGCAATTGCAACAAACGTTCGGCCGGCTGTGAGGCACAGCGGCCATTGTGGCCACTTGATTATAAATTAACAAAGTAAAGTTGCGTTGCGTTGTTGGTTTGCCCCACCCCCCTATGCGTTAGCCGTATTGGTTTGTTGTTTGTTGCTTATAACAACAGTTTATAAATTCACCGCAAACTTTGACAATGGCTGGAAGTTTGTCCAAAACCTAGCGACGGCGGTGACGGCGGCATGAAATGTGGACCGTGCATTGACCGCGCTGCACTCCAGTCTGGTCTGAACGTCAAGTGAAAATTGCATTCAGGCAGCGCATTTGCAATGCAACAGGAAGAGAAAGTGGGTAGGTCTAAGCACAACAATAGCGGCTAATGTTGGGTCAAAAGAAACTTAACATTGCGGCAGAATGCGTGGAGTGGCGTGACTATTTATTGGTCAGAGGCTGAATAAGTTGTGGCTGCTGGGAAAGAGACATGCGAGACTGCTGGTAAGCGTATATGCAATAGACGTTAATTAGTGTTAGTTATAGCAGCCAGACTGCGCTGGGATGCTGAAATGAGCAAAAGTCTGAAAAAGAGAATAGCCCGAATTGTACAGAGAGAGAGGAAGAGAAATTCATGTTAGACTGGGAAGAGTTTCACGCACATGAAGCCGAATCTTTCAAACTAGAAGAACTCAGTGTTGTTGGAAAGTTCAATGAGGATAGTATGTGAGATTGGACAGGATAGAATAGAATTGGATGAAATGGGATAGGATAGGATAGGATAGGATACGATAGGATACGATAGGATAGGATAGGATAGGATAGGATAGGATAGGATAGGATAGGATAGGATAGGATAGGATAGGATAGGATAGGATAGGATAGGATAGGATAGGATAGGATAGGATAGGATAGGATAGGATAGGATAGGATAGGATAGGATAGGATAGGATAGGATAGGATAGGATAGGATAGGATAGGATAGGATAGGATAGGATAGGATAGGATAGGATAGATAGGATAGGATAGGATAGGATACGATAGGATACGATAGGATAGGATAGGATAGGATAGGATAGGATAGGATAGGATAGGATAGGATAGGATAGGATAGGATAGGATAGGATAGGATAGGATAGGTTAGGTTAAGGTTAGGTTAAAGTGGCTGCCTAGGCACGGGACCTGCCGAAAGACACACTTAGGCCACGAAAAGGGCCCGTTGTGATACCACAAGGAGGGAATGATCTGTCTTACTGCAAGTTAAGTGCCTATATAAGCCATTTTGTCTTGTGGATAAAACCTAGCAAGTCCCTAATGTTGACTGATCTAAGGTCGTCCAGATTGTCGAAGTAAGTAGAGCCCAAGGCTTTCCACCTTCGTATAGAGAGAGCCGGACAGTGACAGAGGAGGTGAATAATGGATTCTTCCTCCTCCTCATTCTGACAACTTCGGCAAAAGTCCCGACTGTCAATACCTAGTCTGTAGGCATGACGACCAAATGTACAATGTCCAGTCAGAATCGAGACGATCGTGCTGATGTGTCGTCTACTGAGAGAGACAAGAATACTTGTACGCCCGGGGTTTAAAGTGGGCCATAGTTGTTTAGTGATTGAGCAAGTGCTCTCCTCCTGCCATCGCTTGTTGGCTATGCCGAGGAAAGAAGAGCGAATTTTGAGTTTACATGTAGCGAGAGGGATACCTACTGTAATGTTAATGTTGTCATCTGGAAGGGTGGTGCCACGTCTAGCGAGCTCATCGGCAATGCAATTTTCCCTAATATCTCTGTGGCCCGGTACCCAAGTCAGAGTGATGTTGTACTCGCACCCTAGCTCATTGAGCAGGGATCGGCAGAGAGAGACCACTTTTGATGTGGTGAAGGCCTTCTTGAGGGCTTTGATAGCTGCCTGACTGTCCGTGAAAATCCTAACAGTATCACCAGGTAGGTTGTGCTGTTTTAGCAAAGACAGGGCTTTAAAAATTGCAAGTACTTCCGCTTGGAAGACACTGCAGAAGTTTGGAAGGCGATAACAGTCTTCCATAGGAGGGTCAACACACAAAACACCACATCCCACCCTGCCATCCAACTTGGAGCCGTCTGTAAAGAAGCAAACTCCAGTTCTGGACACCGTGTCTTGTGCCCACTCCAATCTTTGGGGTATGTGGGTTGAGAATTTGGTGCCAAAGAGGTATGACGGTAGGGAGTGATCAATGTTGTTGGGAAGGTCGGTTACTTTACCCAGGATACGGCAATGTCCGAAATCAGTGCGCGCCCATCCCCAGATAGAGTTCAATCTTACTGCGGAGAGGGTTGCAGCTTGTTTCCCGTAAAGATCAACGGGGAGAAGGTGGAGCAGGGTATAGAGCCCCTTGGATGGTGTTGATCGCATGGCGCCGGTTATGATAAGCGCCGCAGACCGTTGGACCGAGTCCAATGGCTTCTGATGGACCCTCTTATCTAGGGCCGTCCACCATACTACCGCTCCATAGAAGAGAATAGGCCTGATCACTGAAATAAAAATCCAGTACAATATACGTGGTTGCAAGCCCCATTTTTTACCAACTGCTCTTTTGCAGGAATACAATGCTACTGTAGCCTTGCGAACCCTATCCAGTATGTTCGCTTTCCAGCTGAGTTTTCTGTCCAGCAATATACCAAGATACTTGGCCTGCGATTTAATACTTAAAACTGTACCGCCTAGAATGGGTGGACTAAAAGTAGGAATTACGTGTTTCCTTGTGAAGAGAACCAGATCGGTTTTGGAAGGATTAACCCCCAGACCGTTCTGATTACACCAGGATACGAGTAGGTTGAGGGCACCTTGGAGAAGATCGACCAGTGTCGGAAGATTCTTCCCTGATACCGCAAGCGCTACATCGTCCGCATATGCAACCACATTGCACCCTGTTTTGTTTAGTTGCAGAAGTAGTTCATTAAGTGCCAAGTTCCAAAGGAGGGGGGAGAGGACACCACCTTGTGGGGTACCCCTGCTGACCCACCTTTTAACAGAGGAGGCCCCTAGTGAAGAGTTGATAACCCTATTGGTTAAGAGTTTTTGGACTACGTCGACCAGCGGTTTCCGTAGCTCCATATTAGCTAGTGAGCCTGTTATAGCCGACGGAATTATGTTATTGAAAGCGCCCTCAATATCAAGAAAAGTCACCAGAGTGAATTCCTTGTAAAGTAGGGAGTATTCAATTTGTTGCACAAGTGCGTGAAGAGCCGTCTCTACGGATTTACCCTTCGTATAAGCGTGCTGATTAGGGGATAGTAGATGGCCAACTTTTTCCCTAATATAGATATCGATAAGCCTTTCTAGGGTTTTAAGGAGAAAAGAGGACAGACTAATCGGTCTGTGATCTTTTGCTTTGGAGTGCGAGGATTTTCCAGCCTTGGGAATAAAGATCACGTTGACTTCAGTCCATTCGGATGGGATGTAAGCCAAATGGAAAATAGCTAAGAAGATTTCCAAGCGGTGACGGCGGCATGAAATGTGGACCGTGCATTGACCGCGCTGCACTCCAGTCTGGTCTGAACGTCAAGTGAAAATTGCATTCAGGCAGCGCATTTGCAATGCAACAGGAAGAGAAAGTGGGTAGGTCTAAGCACAACAATAGCGGTTAATGTTGGGTCAAAAGAAACTTAACATTGCGGCAGAATGCGTGGAGTGGCGTGACGATTTATTGGTCAGAGGCTGAATAAGTTGTGGCTGCTGGGAAAGAGACATGCGAGACTGCTGGTAAGCGTATATGCAATAGACGTTAATTAGTGTTAGTTATAGCAGCCAGACTGCGCTGGGATGCTGAAATGAGCAAAAGTCTGAAAAAGAGAATAGCCCGAATTGTACAGAGAGAGAGGAAGAGAAATTCATGTTAGACTGGGAAGAGTTTCACGCACATGAAGCCGAATCTTTCAAACTAGAAGAACTCAGTGTTGTTGGAAAGTTCAATGAGGATAGTATGTGAGATTGGACAGGATAGAATAGAATTGGATGAAATGGGATAGGATAGGATAGGATAGGATACGATAGGATAGGATAGGATAGGATAGGATAGGATAGGATAGGATAGGATAGGATAGGATAGGATAGGATAGGATAGGATAGGATAGGATAGGATAGGATAGGATAGGATAGGATAGGATAGGATAGGATAGGATAGGATACGATAGGATACGATAGGATACGATAGGATAGGATAGGATAGGATAGGATAGGATAGGATAGGATAGGATAGGATAGGATAGGATAGGATAGGATAGGATAGGATAGGATAGGATAGGATAGGATAGGATAGGATAGGATAGGATAGGATAGGATAGGATAGGATAGGATAGGATAGGATAGGATAGGATAGGATAGGATAGGATAGGATAGGATAGGATAGGATAGGATAGGATAGGATAGGATAGGATAGGATAGGATAGGATAGATAGGATAGGATAGGATAGGATACGATAGGATAGGATAGGATAGGATAGGATAGGATAGGATAGGATAGGATAGGATAGGATAGGATAGGATAGGATAGGATAGGATAGGATAGGATAGGATAGGATAGGATAGGATAGGATAGGATAGGATAGGATAGGATAGGATAGGATAGGATAGGATAGGATAGGATAGGATAGGATAAGATAGGATAGGATAGGATAGGATAGGATAGGATAGGATAGGATAGGATAGGATAGGATAGGATAGGATAGGACAGGGATAGGATAGGATTTTTTTTCCTTTGGCCTCTCCACGCTATCTGCGTTTTGAGAATGTATATTTCATTTTCTTTCTTTTTTTACTCTTTTACATTTCAATACATAACAATTTCTTGTGTACAATATGTGATAAATAAATCGCAGTTTGTGAATGAAATAATACGGCCCGCGAATGGATACGGGCTGGTGATAAAACGTTATTATATAAATATAAATCTGTTCTTACTGCACATTATAGGTTATACATTGAAAGTTTTAAGGGTTTGTATTATGTACGAAACAAATTTTTTGAAGGACTCTATTGTTAGTTTGTGCTTGAGTACGGCTTTGAGGCCATAGGGTGATACAAGTAGGTCCTTGCAGCAAATTAGATGACGATGTCTCGCCTTATCGTACCGCGGGCAGTGCATCAGCAGATGATCCAAAGTTTGTGGACTGTTGTGGTCGCAGGGACAAGCATCGTCTTTGATTATTTTGAAACGTTTCAAATAAACTTTATGAAATCCATGGCCGGTTAAAATTTGCGTCATTTCGAAAGATATGCCGAAACACTCAGCATATGCTTTGGCTTCGGTCGGCGAATTGAAATAGGCTTTGGTTGATGCACCTGTTGTTTCAGAAAGATATTCTTGCTGCCATGCCGCTGCTGTCTCTGAGCGAATAAGTCGCTTCGCGTAGCTCAGAGGAAACTGCGTGAATGCTGCCCTGGAGTCTTGAGTTGATGCTTCTTTTGCTAGTTGATCAGCGAGCTCGTTGCCTTCAATCCCAACGTGTGCCTTGACCCAGAAGAAGTCGACAGAGCGATTGTGACGGAGATGGAGGAGCCGTTCATGTATTGAGACTATGAGTGGCATATCATTGCTTCGGTTCTTTATGGTTTCCAGGCTTGATTGGCTGTTGCTGAACAATTGTATGCTCTCTGTTGTGAAAAAAGTTTGAACCCATGCCAGGGCTGCATCTATCGCATAGACCTCAGCCTGAAAAACCGTGCATGAGTCGTGTAGCTTAAACTTTTGGTTTTCCCAGCTCCCACTCAGATTGCGTACTGTAAATGCCGCTCCACATTCGCCCGATTCTTGCTTGCTTCCATCGCTAAAGATCTGAATCGCATTCCGCCTAGAGTGAATGTTTACTTGCTCCTGCGTCTGCACTGCTGTGTATTCGATTGTTTGCCGTTGTGCTGGATGCAGTTGATCATGCGTACGAGTCCGTTGCTGCAGTGTAATATCCGTGGGTAGCATTGGGAGTATGCCGCTGGACTTTACCTCGTCTATTTTCATTGCCTCGGTTACTTTGAGGTGCAGTGGAGTAAATCCAGCAAGCGCTAGAGCTGAAGTGATGGACACAGTGCAAAATGCTTTGATTGCTCGAATGGCAAAACATCTTTGGAAAGAGCGAAGTAACCGCCGGATATAATAAAATTTGACTGCCTTGCCCCAAATTCCTGCAGCGTAAGTAACTGTTGGCTCGATAACTTGTTTGTATATGATGGACACGTTTTCTGCATGCACTCCCCATGTCGGCCTAACAAATTTGGAGAGGGTGGTAAAGATAGGCTGAGCCTTACCAAGAACGTAGCGTGCGTGAGCTGTGAATTTGAGGCAATCGTCGATAACTACTCCCAATAACTTGATTTCGCTGACAAAGTGTAAAGAAGTGCCGTTGATTTGAATTTCAGCGGACTTCGCAGTGGAAGTAAAGGCGTTTTCGCTTCGCCGAATGTCAGTTTAGCATTGACTCCCCAGTTGTATATCAATTGCAAGGCAGCGTTAGCATTGCGTTCCAATATATCAGTGGTTTTGGCGCTGACTGTGAGAAGGACGTCATCCGCGAAAGCTTGTATGGCGCACCCACTAGGAAAATGTTGCGACAGTAATTCATCTAAAATTATGTTCCAAAATGTTGGCCCACACACTGAACCTTGAATGCAGCCCTTCGTCATTGTTTTCATAGCCGTGGCTTCCGCATAATCGATTCTAACTGTTCTTTGGTCCAGGTAGCTGCAGATAAGTCCATAAATGTTCGAAGGCACTCGATGTCGTGCAAGCTGGTGCAGCAGACAAGGCCACCATGCATTATCAAAGGCAGATTTTATATCCAACGATATGCAGATGACTTGTTGTTTTTGACGTTTTTTGCTTTCAATATGCTTTATTGCATTGCGAAGCGCATCGACTGTTGATATTTGCTCCTTGAATCCGTATTGCAACGACGACCATATTTGATGCTTTTCTGCGTAGTAGGTGAGACGTTTTATGAAAAGTTTTTCCAGCAGTTTACCCAGCACAGGAAGAAGTCCAAAAGGACGATACGATGACAAATCGCTCATGTCCTGCTTATTGGCTTTTGGAAGAATTTTAACGTAGGCTTCTTTCCATGGTTTTGGAAAATGACCTAGTCTAAGGCAAGTGTTGTATATAGCTGTCAAAAACGTTAAATTTTCTTTAGCAAATGCGAGGCATATGTCTGATGTTAAATGATCGATACCAGGTGCACGATTAGGAGTCATCGTAGTCAAAGCCTCCATTACCTCGTCCTCCGAAAAATCTAAATCCCTCACCGTGTCCAATGCGCCAACGACATTTTCCCGTATAAAGCGATGATGATCTGTTGTGTCAGGAGTGTCGTCAGGGTAAAAATTATGCAGTAAAGCTTCCGCGGTCTCTTGACTTGTCTGACTGTAGGTACCAGCGTATTTGAGTGTAGTTGGCGGACGATGAGATGGTGCATCTTTGATGATTCCTATCCTATCGGATAGGATAGGATAGGATAGGATAGGATAGGATAGGATAGGATAGGATAGGATAGGATAGGATAGGATAGGATAGGATAGGATAGGATAGGATAGGATAGGATAGGATAGGATAGGATTTTTTTCCTTTGTCTCTACACGCTAATCCGCGCTTCGAGTAGTATATTATTTTCTTCTTTTTTGTTTCTTTGGTGTTATGTACTATGTTTACAATATATAATATGTTACTATGAGTAAGGACTAGATTACAAATTATGTTCAATTCTTATTGTAATATCTTTGGAAAAGAAGGACAAAATAATAATACTATAAATGCCTGCGAATGGATACAAGCGAGTTAAGTTTACAAATAATTTAAATTTTTAATTCGCAATAGAATGAAATTATATTTTACAAAATTATAGTGGTAGAAACTTTAAAAGTTTTAAGACTTCTTAAAATTAAATATGAATTCATTGAGGATTTAAAGTTATGATTTATGGTAGATTATTAAAAGCTTTAATATTACTTATAATTATTAGAAACTTTAAAAATTTTAAGACTTCTTATAATTAAATATGAATTCATTGAGGAATTGAAGTTATGATTCATGGTAGATTATTAAAAGCTTTAATATTACTTATGATAACTTTAACAAATTCTGAAAATGATGTTGCAAGCGTGGCATGGTTTGCGATGGCCTTGACGTCGAATGGTGATGCTTCATACTGCTCGCAGAATGTTTTGTGCCGCTCTCTTGCACGATCGTACCGTGGACAGTCATGAAGAAGGTGTTTTATAGTTTGCGACGTCCGTTGATCGCATGGGCAGGAGTCTTCGTCAATGATTTTGAAGCGCTTTAGGTATGATTTATTGTAGTCGTGGCCGGTTAAAACCTGAGTCATCTCAAACGAAATTCCAAAGTTTTCTCTATACAGTTTGGCATCGTCAACTGTTGGAAAGAACGTCTTTGTACCACTGCCGGTTGTGTCCTCAAGATACTCTTCTTGCCACGCTTTGAGTGCTTCAGAATGTACTTGCCGCTTGGTGTAACTTAAAGGGAACTCGGTGTATGCCAAGTCAACACTATTGCGTGCAGCGTCTTTTGCATGTTGATCGGCGGACTCGTTCCCTTCGATGCCAATGTGAGATTTAACCCAAAAGAATTTTATTATATGTTGTTTTTGCCGAAGCATGTGCAGATGTCGATGTATGGAAGCAATGAGTGGCGTGGAATTGCTCCGGTCCTGTATGGCTTCAAGGCACGAGCGGCTATCGCTGAATATGCAGAGCTTCCTTGTTTTTAGCTCGCTTTGAGCCCATGCCATCGCTGAGTCGATGGCGAAAGCTTCGGCCTGGTAGACAGTACAGGTACGATGTAAGCTGAACTTGTGCGGCTCCCAACTACCATCTGAAAGACGAACAACGAACGCAGATCCACATTCACCAGTTTCAAGTTTACTTCCATCGGTGTATATATGTGTTGAGCTGACACCAGAAATGGAGTCAGCTTGTTGTTGTGACTCAATGCTATCATAGCTTATAGCTTGGCGTTTAGCTGGATGCAGTTGCTGTTTTGGTGGAACGCGTTGCTGTAGCGTAATAGCATCGAAAAGTGGTGGATATACTCCGGTGGCCTTCACATCTCCCACCTGCATAGCTTCCTTGATTTTCAGATGCAAAGGCAGGAACCCTGCAAGCGCAAGCGCTGATGTAGCTGACACCGTGTGGAACGCTCTGATAGCTCGTATAGCAAAGCTTCTTTGAAATGATCGCAGAAGTCGCCGAATGTAGTAAAATTTAATGGCTTTACCCCATATTACTGCAGCGTACGTTATAGTCGGTTCAACAACTTGCCTATAGATAGTAAGGACGTTCTCGGGATGAACGCCCCATGTGGGTCTTACGAATTTACACAAATTGGTGAATATTCGCTGAACTTTCGCGATCACGTACTGCGCGTGTTTTGTAAACTTCAGACGTTCGTCAATTACTACACCGAGAAGTTTTATTTCTTTTGCAAAAGCTAAACGAGTACTATTTAAACTTATTTCAGCACGTTTGGCTTTAAGAGTAAATGCCATAGCATGGGTTTTGGCATCGCTGAATGTCAATTTCACATCGACGCCCCATTTATGTATTTTGCGCAAAGCTTCGTTGGCGTGCCGTTGAAGTTCTTGTACTGTTTTTGCGCTGACTATTAGAAGAACGTCGTCTGCAAAAGCTTGAATTTCGCAACCTTCCGGTAGTTGCATTGACAGCAGCTCATCTAGAATTGTGTTCCAGAAAGTAGGACCACACACTGAACCCTGAATACACCCTCTGGTCATTTTCTTTGTTGCGGTTGCGTCGGCATAGTCAAGGGTAACTGTGCGATCTTTGAGGTAACTGCTGATGAGTTTGTAGATGTTTGATGGGGCGCGAATACGTTCTAACTGATTAAGAAGAGCTGGCCACCAGGCATTGTCGAATGCAGCTTTGATGTCAAGAGAAATGCATATGACTTGACGCTTTTTACGTTTTTGCCCTTCAATGTATTCTATGGCGTTTCGCAGTGCGTCGACAGTAGAAACCTGCTCCTTGAAGCCAAACTGCTTCGGTGACCATAGCTGGTGCAGCTCTGCATGATAGGCTAAACGCTTTGTAAATAGTTTCTCCAGTAACTTTCCAAACACAGGTAGGAGCCCTATAGGTCTGTAGGATCCTAACTCATTTGCCTCTATCTTATTCGCCTTAGGCAAAAGTTTTACATACGCGCCTTTCCACGGTTTTGGAAAATGGCCTATTCGAAGACATGTATTGTAAAGAGCAGTCAGAAACTTGGAATGCTTCTTTGCAAAAGCTAGGCATATATCCGATGTGAGACTGTCAAGACCTGGGGCTTTGTTGGGGCTCATTGTCATCAAAGCTTCCAGCACTTCGTCTTCTGTGAACTCCTCGTCGTCGGGTGTTCCAAGGCCGATTTTAACGCTATTGCGCAGGTTGTGCTGACGAAGGGTGTAGTCATCTGTGTCATCGGGATAGAAGTGCCGCAACAGAGCTTCAGCGGTCCCCGCACTCGTTTCGGAGAACGATCCTCTGCACTGAAGTTTTACTGGAGGACGGTGTGATGGCGCATCCTTAATGAGCCGGTTAGTGAGAGACCAAACATTCTCTTTTCCTTGCTGGTTGCAGAACTCGCGAAAATTTTCGGTAGATGCTTTCCTCAGTGCTTTAGCATATGTGCGCTTAGCATTTGCATGCTCTTGCGCAGTGGCTTCTGTGGGCTTCTGAAGCCTTCGCAAATTGTTTAGCTTATGGTGTAGTCGAACGCAGTTTTGTTTGAGGTCTTGAAGCTCTTCACTCCACCAAGGGTTGTATGGTTTAGCTTCTCCGCGCAAATTCATTGACGCTGAGCATGCATATCTGATGTCTTCAGTTAGGACCTGAACGACATTATCTAAGTTATGTGCTGTGATGTTGACGAAATCAGTGTTTAGGACGCCTGTTTGCTGAAGACGTTCATTTAAGGCATTTTCGAACCTCTTCCAATTAGCTGTTTTGTTGTTGTACAAATAAGTTGACGTGCGCTTAGCAGGAGTGACTTTAGTGCAATTCTCAACTTTGAATGTTATTGCGCTATGGTCTGAGTTTTGGATGGCCCGAACATTCACAGTCCAGTCGACAACGCGCTGCGCAAGATTGTCTGAGACCATGGTGATATCGACGATTGAACAGGCCTGAACACCATGTCGCACTGCATTGAAGGTTGCGGTGTTCCCCCTGTTGCAAACTACCATTGCGTTAGCTGCTATAATGTTTGCCAAAGCAACTCCACGATTGTTGTTTTTCTCTGATCCCCATGATGCGTGCCAGCCGTTAAAATCTCCACCAATAATCTGTAGTGCAGATGATGTGCTACAGAGAAATGTGTTTACTGCGCCTAACGTATCAAATTGGTCAATGTCTGGCTCTACATACGCGCTAGCAATGTACAGTGAACGCTGACCTATGAGTAGTTTTACCACGCTCAAATTTGGGGTAGATAACTGTGAGATTCCAAGTGCTGCGCCTATAGCTTCTTTTATCAGGATGCAAGCCTTGATTTTCCGATTTGGCATTGGGAATTGAAATATTGAGAAACCATTAGCTGCGCGCACCGTTTGAGCATTACCAGTGTACGGCTCAGATATAAGTGCAATGTCAACAGTATTTGAAGTTAAAAATTGAAGAATTTCGTTGTGCGTTACATAACAGTGATGCGCGTTGACTTGAATAAAATTGAGCGGCTTAACAACCATATTGAGTGCGTGAGTTGATTCGCTGCTGCATGGATTTAATCTGGGGGCAATGCTGAACGCTTGTCGCAGAATGCTTATCGTCTACCTTAGTACTGGTTTTCTCGTTTCGCATAGCACAATTAAAGCATTTACGCTTAGCCTCATTACTCTTGTCCGGGCAGTTAGCGTACTGGTGGTCTTTGCTTGCACAATGCGAGCATGGAGTTATTGTTGCGCTGCACTTGTTTTTAGTATGTCCGAACTGAAGACATCTGAAGCACTGAACGAAGGCGCTGAAGTCAGATACATCTACGCGTTGAAAATCCACGTTAATGCGGCCAAGCGCCACCATTGCGTTGCGAACATTTGGAGAAGCCTCCAAAACAGCATTGTAGACAACCTCTGGGTTCCTTCGATTCTTACGACTAAAGCGCAAAACAATATCGTCGGCCTGCTTTGACTCTGCACCAATACTAGCGTTTTGAATTTTAATTATGTTTACTAGTTCATTTATTGGAATATCTTTTGAGATGCCTTTCAAAATAACTAAAGGTCGCCTATTTCTAGCGTTTTCGGCTTTGAGAGTGGAAACCTCTGAGAGTTTACGCATTGTAGCGTCGCGCTGTTCTACAGAGTCAAATTCCACACGCACTTTGTTGTTCGATACCGGTAGAATTTTTGCTGGAGCGTAGCTTGTGTCTCTGAATGTGACGCCCTTTCGAAATGCGTTGAGGATGTCAGTGTGCTTGGCATTGACATCTTGTTTCGCGCCGAGTATGATGGCAGGTTTAGCGGTAGCATTTTGTGAGACTTTTTTAGCCTTAACTACATTGGCATAGCTTATTTTTGGTGATTCTGATGAAGTGTTGGCATGTAATGAATCTCTGAAAGCAGCTAATTCTTCACGGACCACAACTCGCATATTAGCAGTTGAACCTGCAGTTGCGCACGCAGTAGCATTGTTCAGTTGAAGTGCTTCAATCGACGGGATGAGTGTCTCTAATTGTACGACTTTTTCAGCGATGGCATTTTTTATTTCGCGTTTTATATTGCCTGATTCTTTGAGCTGCTTTTTTATTTCTTGGGAAATGTTTTCAATAGCATTGATGATTTCTGTTGGCGATTTCATCCTGTATTGTCATTGGCCAATCACAGGACTCAATATGGAAAATTGACAGCTACGCGTTTAATATGAGCCACCAAGCGGAAAGTAGCGAAAGTGTAATTTGGAAACCTTTAGAGGTTTTACGGCGAAAGCGAAATCGTAACTTGGCAGCACTGAAATGTTCACAAACAGCTGTTGGCGCGTGCGCACCGGTTGTTGCGAATTCGTTCACCCACGCACAAGGACACTTTATAACAGTATTTTGCCGTCACAAAATTATTTCACGAAATATTTTATTTGATGAAATTCATAAATTCTGCACTGCACTGCATATATCATTTTGTATCAATCGATTCCCGGCACTTTCCGCGATAGTTTTTGCGCACTTCAAGATTTTTGCGAATTTTTTTGAATTAAGGAAAATATTATTTCGCGGAGCCGATTTCAAGCACGTCCGTTCACTTTAACGCTTCAACTCTTCTTGGATAGGATAGGATAGGATAGGATAGGATAGGATAGGATAGGATAGGATAGGATAGGATAGGATAGGATAGGATAGGATAGGATAGGATAGGATAGGATAGGATAGGATAGGATAGGATAGGATAGGATAGGATAGGATAGGATAGGATAGGATAGGATAGGATAGGATAGGATAGGATAGGATAGGATAGGATAGGATAGGATAGGATAGGATAGGATAGGATAGGATAGGATAGGATAGGATTGGATAGGATAGGATAGGATAGGATAGAACAGGCTATGATAGGATAGGATTTTCCCCCGTGCAGGGTATGATAGGATATAAGATTGGATAGGTCAGGATAAAAGGAGATCGGATTGGATGGGATAGGATGATAACATAGGATAGGATATTAGATTAGATAGGATAGGATAAGATCTTAGATTGGATAGGACCTTCAGCAACCGTTGGGTCCCTTGAGACACCACAAGAAGAAATACTCTTCAGGTTCGCAAAAACCTACTTCATTTGAAGATAAACCTTTACACGGCTCTGATGTTGAATGATTTGAGGTCATCCATGTCATTGAAGCAGAGCAAACCTAAAACCTCCCACCTTGATAGAAGAGATGTGCCACCTTAGATGCCACAGTCAACTGCATCAAAGTTCAACTAAAAGTCAATAAATTATTGACAAGTGCATTTTCCCACGCCAACAACATCGTTGGCTATTTTCGTAGCTGTTTTTTTGAATGTCCATGTTAGTTGGGTGCTTACTTCCTCTACATTTTGCTGCTTTTACCACCTGTTTTTCTTTCCAAACTCTCACGTGCGCGCAGCATTTTCAACCATCTTTCTTTACCTCGGCCAGGTTCAGTATTTATTACGTTTCTCGTCTGTTCTTTGGCAAAACACTGAAACCGGCAGACCGCCAGCGCAACAAATGCTCAAAAAGTGCCAACAAAAAATTGCATTCACTTAATTTGCTTTTTGGCCGCATTGAGCCCAACCGTTTGGCCCCAAAGTGCGAATATCCAAGTCCGGCTGTCGCTCGCGTTTCCGTTTCCGTGGCCATTTCCGTTTCGCTTCGGCTGCGCGTTGGCATTCGGTAAGCGGCACTCACACGCTGCCATTGTGAATTCTCTTACAATTTGACAAATAAACAAATTGGCTAATAAATTCAGTGAACATTTGTACGTGCACACAATAACAACAACAACAACAACAACATCTTACGTGCCATGAAACGCAGTGACATTCAATTTATATTGGCCAACTTTGCCAATATTTGAATAGCAAAGGTATTTTGATTTTGTTTTTTTAATATTTATCCTTTTTTTATAGCAAAAATTGCCAAAATTGTTAGAATTATTGAAATTATTAGAATTTCTCAAAAATTGCACACAAATAGCAAACGAAAAAATTCTATAAAATAGCCAACAATAACAAATTTTGTATGCTATTAAAACTTAATACACCCGTCAGTTGTGCCGCTTTGTCTGTCCATCGAAATGACGCCACAAATTACGAAATTGTCATAAAATGAAATTATGTCGTTCCGTCTACTTTTACGACGTTTTGCTGAGAAGCGGTGTGAAAGCAATAAAACAAAGCGGCATAAAAAACGCACAAACAAGCAAACAAAAATAGACAAAGGCCCGCACGAAAATAGCAGCAAACTTTTAGCGCATTACAAAACCCTGCCTCGCCGTGCTGCCTAATGCCTTTCTGCCTTTGTATGCTATAAATAAATGAAATTCACATTCGAACGCTGAGCCAGCGACGAAAAGCGCTGAACGGTGAACGGTGAGTGTTGGCCGAATTGAGCGTCGAAAATCCAGCAACAAGCAGGCAAACTTAATAAAATAAGACACAGCAAATCCTTTACGAGCTGCTGCTTGTAATGTTCCCAAAGGATGCTGCCAAACCGCAACAACAACAACAGCTGCAACAACAACACAGTGCTGTGCCACTGGTCGACGCCCACTTGTGGTCGGCGCTTGGGCTCATTTTGCCAGGAAGGCAAACCGCAGTAAATCAAAGACACGCAGCGATTTTTTGCATAACTTTAGGCGGGCCGCAAATGCAGAAGGAATCATAAAAGTAGCGCGATAAGGCAGATAGTGCCGACATGGAAATGTTGCCTTTGTCTTTGTCTCGCTTCTGCTGATTTTTGCCTATTTTGTTTTTTTGTTTCATTTTGCATGTCAATTTCGTCGTTTCGCTTTATCTGTGAATTATTTGACATTTTATGTGCGCAGCGAAAACACAACGCGCAATGAGTTCGGCACGCATTGGGCTCTAAACTGCGCTGCACTGTGGGACAATGAACTGTTCACTCTGTATGAACTCAGGCTGAGAGAAAACTGTGCGAGAATTGAATCGATCAAGCCAAGTCGTGTCTGAACAATGAGCAATGAATCACTCATTCACCTCGATATATCGGAAGCCAAATGAATCAGGACAATGCATCTGATTCATCATTATTCTCAGTGACGAGAAAACCCTGGCTGGGTTTTGTCTTGTTCCCATGTCTACCTACAAATGGTTCCGTCTTTCGTCAGTTTCCCACATCTGTTTTTGTGTTATCAAGTGAATTTAATCCTGAAGCATTTTAATAAAATGTGATAAATAAATTAAGTGAATGTAATCAAAATGAAGTAAATTGAACTAAACGAATTTGAATCGATTTCAATAGAATTTAATCGAATTGAAATGAATCAAAGTGAATCGAATTGAACTTAATGGAATTGAAGTTGAAGTGAATTGAATTGAATTGAAGTGAATTTAATTGAACTGAACGAAAGTAAAGCCGATTGAATCGAATTGAAGTAAATCCAAGTCAATCGAATTGAATATAATTTAAACAAATTGAATTGAAACGAATTGAATTGAGTCGAATTGAATTGAAGTGAAGCGAGTTGAAGAGAACTAAATCGAAGTGAATTGGAAATTAAATTGAAATGAATCGAATCGAAGTGAATACAATTGAGTTGAATCCAATTGAAGTGAACCACAATGAAATTAAAAAGGAAGTGAATCTAATTAAAGTGAACCACTGAAGCACTGAGTGGATTCGAATCGAATTTATGTAAATCAAAGTGGATTGAATTAAATCTTATTTAATCAAACTGAATTTAAGTGAATTGAATTGAAGTGATTGAAAGAATTGTACCGAAATGAATGGAACTAAATCAAATTGAAGTAAATTAAAATTAATCGAATTCAAAGGAAATGAATTGTATCGAATTGAAGTGAATCGAATTTAATCGAAGTAATTTGAATTAAATCTAATTGAATTGTAGATAATTTAATCGAGTTGTAACGAATTGAAATGAATCCAAGTGAATAGAATTAAAAAAAAATTGAATGGAAGTGAATGGAATCGAATCAAATTGAAGTGAATTAAAATGAATCAACAACAAGCGAAGTGAATTGTATGGAATTTAACTACTTAAATGGAATTCAATCGAAGTAATTTCAATTAAATCGAATTGAATTGTAGAGAATTTAATCGAGTTGAATCGAATTGAAATAAATCAAAGTGAATCGAATTGAAGAAAATCGAATTCAATTAAAGAGAATCAAATTGAAGTTAATTTAACCAAAGTGAATTGAATTGAATTAAATTTAAGTGAATCCAAGTGAATCGAATTTAAACGAAGTGTGGTTTGAATTGTATCGAATTGAAGTGAATCGAATTGAATTTAATCGAAGTAAATTGAAATGAATCAATTTGAATTGAAGATAATTTAATCGAGTTGAAGTGAATCAAAGTAAAAAAGTAAATCAAAGTGAATCGAATTGAATCAAATTTCATTACATTGAATCGAAATGAATGGAATTGAATTGATTGAATTAAAAATTGAAATAATTTTGTGTTTGAGCAGCATTTGTCGTAAGCTTTGGTCTGTCTGTTTTCATATGCATATGTCACTGATATGTAAAAGCTTTCAGCTATACGTTCCTAATACAAGGTGCGTCCCAAAGTAAACAGGACTTTTGCAATAGGCACGTTTCTGGTGGCGCCATCTATGTGTGAGGACATGCGTTGGAAAGGTACATCTTTCATTCAAATACTGTCTAAATTTCATGACATTTGGTCTAGTAGACGCCGAAATATACCGCTCAATGTGACAGTATGTTTTTAACTTTGGTACGAGAATGTCGATCGAACAAAGAGCTAATATTAAGTTCTGTTTTAAACTTGGTAAAACTTTTACCGAAACGTTTAAATTGTTAAAGCAAGTTTATGGTGATGATTGTTTATCCCGTGGCCGTGTTAATGAGTGGTTGAATCGATTCAAGAATGGTCGTGAAGACTTGAATGACGACGAACACGTCGGCCAGTCGAAATTTGTGATTACTGACGATGCCATCAAAACTGTGCGTGATTTTATCAAAATGCAGCCAAAATCATCATTGGAATTGATGGAAATGGAATTGAACATCTCCAAAACATCAATTGATCGCATTTTAACCGAACATTTGGGTCTCCGTAAAGTGTGTTCTCGCTTCATTCCGCACACTTTAACCGACGACCAAAAAGCGCAGAGAATTGAGCACGCAAAAGACATCGTTCGGGAAGCCAGACGTGATCCAAATTTCTTGTTCAACATCGTAACCGGTGACGAAACGTGGTGCTTTCAATATGATCCCGAAACAAAGCGTCAAAGTGCCGAATGGAAGCACCCAGATGAGCCAAATCCGAAAA
This sequence comes from Melieria crassipennis, assembly GCA_963668005.1. Lineage (NCBI taxonomy): Eukaryota > Metazoa > Arthropoda > Insecta > Diptera > Ulidiidae > Melieria > Melieria crassipennis. Next base: position 59,047,176 of record OY764962.1, read on the forward strand.
AAACCCGCCGTGAGAAGTCAAAAATCAAAACTCATCTCATTTGTTTCTACGATTCAAAGGGAATAATTCATCGAGAGTTTGTTCCACCGAGAAAAACAATTAACGCTTTGTTTTATGTTGAAGTTTTGAAGCGTTTGGTGCATCGCATTCGTCGTATTCGGCCAGAATATCGCGAGGAAGGAAGTTGGCGTTTATTGCATGATAATGCACCGGCTCACAGAGCCCTAGTTACGACCGATTATTTGACCAAAAATCGCATTTTTACCATCAATCATTCACCGTATTCGCCTGATATGGCTCCCTGTGACTTCTACTTATTCGGTCAGTTGCATTTGCCGATGAAAGGACACCGTTATAAGGACGTTGAGGACATCCAAAAGGCTTGTACCAACATTCTGAAGGCGATGCCGGCCGATGACCTAAAACACTCATTCCAAATGCTTTTGGACCGTGCAAAACGTTGTATCGAAGCAGAAGGAGAGTATTTTGAATAAATAAAAAGAATTATACAAAAATAATCATCCGTTTTCTTTATTTTATAAAAGTCCTGTTTACTTTGGGTTGCACCTTGTAGTTTTTCCGATACTACATGCCATCAGACGAGATCTGCATAGTCAAATCATTCTTGAACCAGAATATTTCCTCACTCTCAGCTACTTAAGTGAAACAGTCAAACAAACAACTTCACTGACTCAATTCAATTGGTTTGTTCTGTCGATTGTTCACTCTATCGGAGTCGTCTCAAAACTATGAGGTCTTAAAAAGTTCCCTTCCTACTGAATCACTGTCCGATTTGAGAATCAGAGTTCAACAAATATCTTCTTATTTGTGAATCTTTGTACATATCTTCAAATATAAAGCACATGTGTAGCTCTAACGCTACTCCACTATATAACTATTTATCTAAATATGTACCGATCATCAAATTTATGGGACACATATATCTCAACTCTTTTCTTAACCAACTTCATTCACTCTTACACCACTGTAAACAAAGTGTCAACCAACTGACACATCAAACCCACCATTCAATTTACTTCGTGTGACCATAAAACAAACAACACAAAAGCCTGAACCGTGAATCGCTCATTGCATGAAAATTGAAATTGTTGACAGTGTAGTCGCAGGGCATCTTCCTTTTATATTTATTATATAAAAAAATTCTACATAAATAGAACAACAAATTGAATTGATGAGCACAACAGCTGCTTCCGTTGGTTTGATTGGCAAACACATTTGGCCACTTGACATGTTAAGGCAGCAATTGTTCAAATGAAGAGCGCCGCAATGTATGCCATAAAAAATAGTCATAAAATTTAAACTAATTGAACGAGCTGACAGAGTATTGAAGTGTTAAAAGATAAAGAAAAAAACACTCAAAATATGGAAAAAAAAATTAGTATTCAATAGAATGCAAATGTCATTAAAATATTGAAGAATTATATTGATCCATGTAATATATTAGCTCTTCTCTCTCACTTTTCATAGCAGTTTAGGTGTAAAAATTGTGTATACATTTTTAAATAACAAAATAAAATAGTGTGCCATAATGACAAAAATAGTAAACAAAATATTGCGCAATATTGAATTTTATTTTTACAAAAAAAAAACTACAAATGAATTCATATAGAATGAAATTTCAAATCTCATAATATTGAGTAATGATATAATGTAGTAATATTTGTCAATAATATTGCGCAATATAAGAAAATTTTTACAGAATCGAAGCAGAAGAAGTAGATACAAATTTCGGAAATCGTAAATATTTATTAATAATTTTATGCAATAACATTGATCAAAAATATTGCGCATTATTAAACAATGTAACGAATGAAATAAAACAAATGGAAAAATTGAATTGAAAATATTAAAAAAATTATTTCCTCACTCATCAGAGCACAAAAATATCACTGAAACCTCTAATCGAGCTTTTGCACGCTACCCGCCTAAAAGTATGCCACAGTTATGCTTTTGCTTTGTTAGCATTTCACTTTGATTTGCTGCGCGCGAGCTCCCCAAACGCAGCTTAATTTCATGCGCAAACAAATCGTATAACATTTCCGCGATTTTGTTGCCCGCTCCCGCAACTGTAACTTTCGTTGACGATGCGCTGTTTGTCTGCTTCTTCTTTCTAATAACCCAATGGCTTTGCTGAAATGAAAGCCACAGGCGCATTTTTCGGCAGTTTTCACTTATTCTTATACGAGTTTTCTTGTAAGACATTTAATTTGTATGAGCCCAGCAAATGAGGTTTTCCTAGCTCGAGCAGCGTAAAAGAATTTATTTAAGAGGGAAAAGAAAAACTTTTGGATGTCTACACAAAATAAACTCCTGCCGCTACTTACACAGCACAGGAGCCCACACATGTCTTTACTTGTGTGCGTAAACCGTATAGAAAAAATATTAATGGATGAAAGCCAGTGTGGCATTCCATTGAAAATGAGTAAAAGCAAGGCGCAGGCCTAAAAGTATGCCTTAAAAATTTGTCTGTGCACTTCCTTCGGATGTAATCACAGTAATTGTGTTTGTAATTCAATGTGGCATACTTTTAGGCAAACTTTTTCATGTTTCTACTACATTATGACTGCGGCCCTGGCGCGTAGTTCCTACACGTGCTGCATTCTGCGACTGACTTTCGCTTTTTTTGTTCAGCCCACCTACATGCGACTGCTTAGGCCACAATCAGTTGCGCTCAAGTTTGCTTATGAATAGCATTACGCAGTCTGCTGACTGCTCAACTGCCGGTTGTTGTCGCAACTCGTAAAAATAATTCAAAGTTTTCTCGATGCGGCGCCCAGCCAGCGGAAGTGGTTGCGGAAAAGGAAGTGGCCGCTTCGCCCAATGACGTGTGCTGCTTTAAGCTGACCATACCCGCTAATACGGCTACACGGTCATGCGTCATATGTCTGTGCATACGGATTACGATTTTATGGCAAAGCTGCGTTAATTTATTTTCCAAAAGTTCACCAAAGCGGCACGACGCACGAGCTACCACTTTGCGTAATGAGAAAAGTTCGTAATTGCTATTGGCACACAATTATCCATTCGCTGTGTGTATGCGTTCAGCATACGCAAACATTTGCTAAGCATAAAATTATGGTTCAAATTATTGCCAATAAATTGGTTTTTGTGGCCATGATTCATATTTGCTCAAAGCATGATTGAATTTCAGCCCAAAACGGCCTAAATGTAGGCTCAACTAATTTTGTTTAGACAAAGTTTTGCATTGTTCACATTTTGCTGACTTGGACAGAATAATAAAAGAATAATGAATGGTTGGAAAGATTTTATTTTTATTGAAAAATGCTGAACAAATTTGTTTGGAGCGTAAAAGTGTTTTGAGTTTGATTGATTGATTTTGCATAAAATTTAATTTGTGTAGGTTTTTGCAGAAAAGAAATTTGTTTTCAATTTGCATAGAAATTTATTGATACTGACTGAGTGCCTAAAACTATGCTACCGATTTTCAAGTCTTTCGTGCTCTTCTCTATACTCAGTTTCTTACTTCAATCTTTTTGCAGAAAATAAATTTGTTTTCAATTTGTATAGAAATTTACTGATACTGACTGAGTGCCTAAAACTATGCTCAAAATTTCCAAGCACTTCTGTCTTCTCACTTTCTCGCTCTCTCTTTTTGCAGAAAATAAATTTGATTTAGATTTTCATACATTCGCTGGTACTGACTGACTGACTGCCTAAAACCATGCTACAGATTTTCAAATCTTTCAAGCACATTTCTCACTTTTTCGCTTCTCTCTTTTTACAGAAAATAAATTTGTTTTAAATTTTCATACATTTGCTGGTACTGACTGACTGACTGCCTAAAACTATGCTATAGATTTTCAAGTCTTTCAAGTACTTCTCTATTCTCACTTCTCTTTTCTTACAGAAAATAAATTTGTTTTTAATTTGCATGTACATTCACTGATACTAACTGACTAAATGCCTAAAACTATGCTACAGATTTTCAAGTCTTTCAAGCACTCATCCCTTCTCACACTGTATTCAACTCTTGCTCTTTAATGTGCCACTTCCATGCATTGGCAATTTATGTTGCACTTCAAATTAACAAATTATTAAAATTATTCCCACATGTCGCACACCTGAAAGTATGCCACATATAATCATTAGCAGCTAAAATTAGCCAACCAAACATTATACATTATAACAGCAGTCTAACTTCAGCATTGCAACAACAAAACATACAACACACATCACGTGCTCTCGTCCACCATTTCGTGCTGGCACTCGGCAGTGTTGTTGCAGTGCCCAAAAGTTGATTCAATTAACTTTTGAAATGTGGCCAACGCTCACCAACCACACACCAGCCGGCCCCACCAACAACGTTGTTGCCCATTTGCCAGTTGACGTCCATAAACGAGTACACGTGCACTCGCCGCACGAAAAGTTTTGCGACACTAATGAAAATCCTGACACTGAGCGTGACTCCACGCCGAAAACTATGCAACGCGCCGTCGCTGTGGCCCGCAGAGCATTTTTGCTAAACTAATTTGTGCGTCGTTTTGTTGCTTTTTCTTTTAGTCTTTTAGTTTTCTCTGACTGACTTTTTGCTACATTTTGGTTGCTCGTTTTAGTTCTGTTCGAGCACAACAAAATTTTCAATGCGATTTCCAACGATTTTTGGTCGTAACTTTGTTTTTCGTTGACATTATTACTTAATTAAGTCGGCGATGTTGGCGACAAGTTGCCGCTCACTGTTGCAGGCACTTTGACAAACTTTCGCGCTTTCGAAAATGTGCTGAAAGCGAGAAACAAACATAAAAGCGAAAGTGTTGCGAACATTTTATAATTAAATAAAAACTAAAAGGACCAGTGAGGACATAACTAGAAATGCATTGGTGTATTTGTGGTCGATTTTGTTGTGATGACATTAAAGTTGAGTATATGCATTAATTGAGAGGCTGAGAAAATGCTGTTGGCACAAATTTATTCACTCGATTAGAATGTCAGCGCGCTGTCAGTTGCATGCGTTGAGTGCTGGACGAATCAACAAAAGTGCAATTACTACAACAAATGTGTGCAAAGTGCAACACAGGCCGCCGCACAACGACACTTACATAACACACCAACAACAACAACAATAACTAACATCAATTTCTGATCCATTGTGCTTTGCGGTCCAGACAATTTATGTTAATCAACGTCAATCGATCGCACTCACTCCGCATGCCAAGCGAACGCCGGCAAATTGTCAACCTCCAACAACAAATGCATGGGACAGTGTTGTTGTTGTTGTGGGGATTTAGGAAGAGCACAATATTTGGCGGTCGATAATGCTAATAAATTATGCAACAGTTGTGGCCGCATGAATTCGCAAATATTTACGGTTTGTGACTAAAAATTCACTCTAGTTGAAATGGCACTCTTCACTCTAGTTGATTAATTGGAATGAATGTTTTAGTTGAAATATGCATTTTATTTGTTTGAAAAATTCATTTAATTTGTTTGAGAATCTCAACAAATCTTCGAAGGACTAAAAGACTAAACGTAAATCTAATTGTATTGATTAAATGTCATTAGAAATCAAAACTGATTAATTTGAAGGAATGTTTTAGTTAAAAAATGCATTTAGTTTGTTTGAAAAATGCATTTCGTTTGCCTAAGAAGTTCAACAAAAGTTCCAAAGACTAAAGGAAATGTAATTTGATTCATTAAATGTCACTAGGAATCGAAATTGATCAATTGGAATGAATGTTTTAGTTGAAAATGTATTTCGTTTACCTAAGAAGCTCAATAAAGGTTTCAAGGACTTAAAGACTAAATGAAAAAATGAGGTAAATTAATTACAAATCTAATTTAAATCTTTAAATGTCATTAGAAATCAAATTTTATTTATTAATTAATTCATGTTTAATTAATTAAATAATTAATTTTATTTATTAATTGTAATTAGAAATCGAAATGAATTGATTTGAATGAATGTTTCAGCCGAAAAATTATTTACTTTGTTTGAAAACTGCATTTCGTTTGCCTAAAAAGCTCATAAATGTTTCAAGGACTAAACAAATTCATTAATATTTGAATCAATTGCGATTAACTTTACTTGGGTAACTATTTACTTGGGTAGCTAACTGATTTTAGCACCGATATGTAACATTCCCGCAGACAGAATTGCATCAGTTCGTACGCTGAACATGAATTGCTGCAAATTATTTCCTCCCTTTGTGTGCAACTTGAGTTGGTTTGTGTCCTGAGTTCGAACTCACACACACGCACACACAGTTACACGTCTTGCATCGTTTTGCTTTATGCTTTTGGCGTAGCACAATTACACACACACACACCCAGATGGCCAATGAAAGTCGTCCCCCTTTTCCTTGATTCTTGGGTATTTCCCCTTCTTCTTCATGATTGTGTCGCTGTCTGTGTGTTTGTTTGTGCAGTGCCCAGCGAAATGGAGCGCCGCTGCGCATCGTCATTCATCATTGCTATCGCAGCAATTTCATCTGCCTGAGCAACATGTACTGATTGCTCGGGTTCAACGACGTCTTGTGGCTGCAGTTGCGGCTGTGGCTTCTTCTATGAGCGGCGTCTTCTGTTTGTGTGCGGTGCGTTGGACAGCCGCGTTGACTGTGCAATGACGAATTTCGAATTGTTGCACGTTGCAGGCGACACTGCTTCCTGTCAGTCGTCCTGCCTACTTTGCCACTATTTAGTTTCATGAAATTACCCTCGGCCAGCGTCGGCTATGGCGCGCTAACAAAAGGCAACAACAGGGCAGCAGCCGCAATAATTGTCAGCCGCATCACGTTGCACAGCGGATGCGTGGCGGGCGGGCAGCGCACCAACCGCCAACCCACTGGTTGTGTCCTTGCTGGCGGCATCACTACGCAGTACGCATTCCTAGTGGCTGCAGCACAAAGGCGGCGTGTGCAAACAATAACGAGAGGGAAATGCTAGAGGGAAAACGGGGCATTAAAGTTTTTTCTGGCAACGTTTACCAACTAATTGACTGATTTTGACTACAAAAAAATTAAAAATTTTCCTTACGGTTCTTAATTGACGCTTCATTCAAAGGCGGTGCCTCTTGCCGACGCCACTGTCTCCATGTCGGTAATTTACACAGCCAGTCGTCGCAGCAGCACGAGGGAATTTCCATTGAAATTATGGCGCTGACTTGGCGCGTGAGTGAGTGGCGCCGCAGTGGCGCGACGGTTAACGGCGCATAGGAAGTGGCGTTGAAATGGCAAAATAGCAAAACAATGACACAGCAACGATGGCAGCATCCAACAGCAGCAACAGGACAACAGGCGACAAACGTTTGCAGCATTTCGGTTTATTCTAATGTCGTTCGAGTGGCATTGCCACAGGGAAAGTTTTCATGTCCAGTTTGAGGAGGGAAAGAAATACAATTTCATGTGGCACACACAGAAATAATAGCAAGAAAATTCCCAAAGAAACTTTTTATTTAAACGTGGAAATGTGAACTTTTAGATGTCTACATTTGCTGCTATTGCCTTTTATTTTTGTTGCTTACTTCTCTCCTTACATCTTTTTCTTCTTCTCCTTCGTCTTGTTTTCCTACTTTGCTCCTTTGAATTGAGCTGAGTTAAATTTTTGAAATTCTTTGCGGCGCCATTGCGACGCCGGCTGCTCGCTTTGCAAACGCCACAATTGCTCTCAAACTGTCGATGCCAATGACACATCTGTAATGGCGTCCACAAGTGGTTGCTGCGCGTCACAACAACAACAACAACAGCATACGAGTATCATTTCACTGACAAATTGGACGTGAAGCGACGCCATTTTGCGTTATGCTGTAAAGGACACAGCTCGCCTCAATTGGTGTCCTGCGTTGTTGTAGTCGAAACACTAATTGGCAGAAGGAATTGGGAATTGGCGTTCGTTGCAACTTTCGAACGGTGAACTCTTTGTGCTACTGCCCAAAAGTATGCCAAAGAAAATAGTCTTTCAAATATATGCAAATTACTACAACACTTTGAAATCTGTTCTAATTTATTTTCCACTTATTTCTTGTCTCAACTGTTCCTCCTCCTCTTTGGTCTCCTTTCCCAAAATCAAAGCAGAAAGCAGAGCCTTTCAACAAGGAAAATCTTAGACAATCAAAGCCAAAATCAAAACAGCGGACACGGAAACTTGCAGCGCACACATCAATTTACTTAAAGTCGATACTTATGTATGCTTGTGTGTGTGTGTGTTAGTGAGTGTGATTGTTCAAGTGCGTGTTTGTACAAGGCGAAACAAAGTGCACATGTGACCCGCCCACTGGTCGCACACGCGTACGCCGCAAAGTATGCCAGCCAAGTTGAAATTTAATTTGCGAAGCCATAAAAGCCACACAACGAACGATGAATATGGCGTCCTGTCGTGCTGTCAAGCACAGCCAAACAAATAAAAAGTGCGTTTCGTTGTAATTTGATTAGGTGCACAACGTATCCAAATGTATGGCCTGCACTTCGGGGGATGACACACAGACAGACGCACAGACTGCTTCTAATGGCAATTGTCCTGCTCGCTCTGCGCTTTCGGTGCACTCAATGCGCCGCTTGAACGCTAAATTAGTTTTGACATGAAAATGCGTTTAACACCGTCACGCCCAACCCGCGCCGCCTTTATCAGCGCCTTGCACGCTGTCTCACTTGTTGTTTTTATTGTGGCACTTTAATGTTTGCCGCTGTGCCAACGGTGGTGAGTTGTGACGAACTTTGCGCGCGTAAAGTGAAATTGCTGCATACAGTTAGGCGTACGTTCGTGCGGCACACGCGACCAATTTGTAGGTGGCGGCGGCACGAACGCGGACGGTGCGCTCATTAGCACACAGGGCGCTGAGGCAGATTGGCTGGGAAGTTAAAGTGGAAGCGGCGAGATTAATGCCAAAATCTGTAGGCTTTCGAGATGCTCGAAGCAGTTGGAATGTTGACTGGGTTATGTGTGGCCGGCCGGTTTGCAGCTTTCGTATTTCCTGAACTGCTCACTTCAATAGTTCTACAATTTGAAAATATTTTGTATTCTAACAGTCGGGAGAGAGCAAACAGGTGATGAAAAATATTGTCAATAAAATTATAGAAGAATGAGAGGAGAATTGGAGAACGAAGGTCAAGAGATTCAGTAGATCCTAGAAAGGAAAAAAGGCCAGCAGCAGAGAGCGAGGCGCAAAGGTCTGCCACCAATTAGTGTAGCCTAGTTACAGGCGCTTTAGAAGACAGTAGCAGAATGCAAGACAGCAGACGCCTCTTTGGAGTAGATGTGCCAGTATTTAGAGAGAGGAACAATGCACCACAGAGAGGGAGAGATGAACAAGCGACTCTACCTTAAAGTATGTATTTGTATCTATTTATTGAATTACTTGTACAGCATAAGATCATGGATCTTTTATAAGTACATCAACAGCTTACAATATAAATACAATAATTTAACTTAAAACTAATACATGAAGTATAGAAGTTAGGACGAAGAAAAGAATGAATAGTTAATGAAAAGTCAATGTAAAGTCACAATGTAGTCTGTAATTATTTGTCGCATAAATTACGCCAGTTCTTTGAAATGGTCTAGTATACGTTTTTTGTAGTTGTTTCGATTCAGTCTAGTTTTAATCATCTCAGGAATCGAGTTCCACAGTCTCACAGCGTTAACGAAGAATAGTCTAGATGTAGCTAACAGTGGTACAATCAGGCTGTGATGCCTCTGTGACTTGGACAGGCAAAGCTTGTCATATAAATAACGCGGAGTTTTCCATAAAACTAATTTGTATAGAAATATACAGTTTCTCGCAGCTAAGTAGTTCATAATGCTACATCCAAGAACTTTGTTCCTCCACAGCGAGATATGATCATACTTTTGGATCCCATATACGTATCGCGTAACATTATTAAAAACTACGTTAATCTTGTGTGCCGATCGTGAGTCAAGTTTACTGTACTTTAAGTCAAAGTAAGTTATATGGGGCAGAACAAGTTGCATAGCTAACATACGCCTGGTTTCCAAAGGCGTGAACGCGGCAGAAGTTCTTAACTTACGCAATACAGCATATACGTTACTCACAACTTTATTAACATGGTCAGTACATGTTAATGTTGAATTTACAATAAATCCTATATTTTTTATTTTGTCAGTGAGCTTTAAAGCAGTTGAACCAAGCCACAGCTTTTCGATATTATCGGTACTTTGTTACAAATAGGCATCACATAAGACTTCGTAGCATTCAGTGATAATCCATTATTCTTCGCCCAATTCACAATAGCAGACAAATCACAATTGACTTTATAGCACAAATCTTCAACCAGACCAACTCGACTAGACAAATATAATTGGATGTCATCAGCATAGGCATGAACGTGAACATAATCACAAACAGAAAAAACATCATTTACAAAAAGACTGAACAGAAAAGGACCAAGGACAGACCCCTGGGGAACGCTGGCTGAAATCGATTTAAACTGCGACGAGGAATTCAATCCTTTGACTTGCTGAACTCGGCCGTTAAGATAGCTAATCATGAACTTTATAGCACTGTCAGAAAATCCATAATAGTGTTTAAGTTTCTTGCACAACAGAGCATGACTAACTAGGTCAAATGGCTTAGAGAAATCTAAGAGACACAAAAGAGTTAGTTCGCCATTATCAAAGGGAGTCCTAATAGCATCCAGTATTTTAACCATTGCAGTAGCACAACTATGCTTCGGCCTAAAACCAGACTGCAAAGGAGAAAGCAGATTATTGTCTTGAATATAATTTGAAATCTGTTCTGCCATTAGAGGCTCGCATACTTTAGAAAGGGCTGGCAAAATACTAATCGGCCTATAATCACTAGGAGATGACGCGAGAGCTTTCTTTGCAATGGGCAATATGATAGCTTTTTTCCATGCTGCTGGAAAACATCCACTTGCAAAACAGTGATTTATTATATGGGTGAGAGGACTAGTAATAAACTGCAGTACGAGTTTAAGAAACTTTAAAGGAATTTCATCATCCCAGACAGCAATGCCCATAATCGATTTTATTACCTCTAACTCACAAACTCCTACAATTTGAAAATGGCTATGGCAACTACTAACAGAAGATATATTTTAATTTAAAGAAGGGAGAATACTGCCTTTGCTTGCACTAATGTAAAAATCAGGATCAGGATAAATGTCAGGATCCACTTTGCACTCTGAGTTTTTCCCCCCATGAATGTTTAAGTTATTCAGGTTGCGCCATAGCTGTTTAAATGGAAGCGAGGCATTTAGTTTCGATTTACAAAACCACCGCTTTGATTGCCCTATTACAGCTGTAGCTTCATTCCGTGCAGATTTATACAAACACCATGAAGTGTCCGTCAGTAATTTTCTCCATTTAACATGCAACTTATTTCGTTTTCTTATTGCTAAATGTACTCGGTTGGTATACCAAGGACACGACTTATTCCTGATATAAGAAGTACGAATCGGGGCATGAGCGTTGAACACCGTGAATAAGTTCTCACTAAGAAATTCAAGCTTTTTATCAGCTGTATCAAGCAGCAGTAGAAGACATATGTTTTAGTATTCAGAGAAAGGAACGAAAGTCTAGGAAAGAAGAAGAATGTATCGCAGAGAGAGACAAGAACAGACAAGAACGAGACTCTACCTTTAAGTAGAAGACATATGTTTCAGTATTCAGAGGAATGATTGAAACTCTAGGAGATATGAACAATGTAAAGCAGAGAGAAAGAAGAACAGAATGCGAGACTCTACCTTAGAAGTAGAAGGCATATGATTCAGTATTCAGAGGAAAGCTTGAAACTCTAGAAGAGATGAACAATGTAAAGCAGAGAGAAAGAAGAGTAGAATGCGGGACTCTACCTTAGAGTAGAAGACATACGTTTCTGTATGGAGAGAGGACCAATTTTACACAGAGAGGAGAAAAAATAATAATGTACGGCAAAGAGAAAGAAGAAGACTTATATTAGTCTAGGAGAGAGGAACAAATACTCAACCATGTTTTGAGTTGCTCACTCAAAACAAATCGTCGTTCAGCAAGGACTGAATTGGCCCAAGAAGCAGAAGAAGTCAAACAAAAGTTAGGAGCAACAAAAAAAGAAAACAATTTCACAACTTTAACCCTTTCGCTGTTCCTTAGTAAACCTCTGAGCACTCTGTGGTGCTCTGCTTTAGGTTTTTAAAATAGTTCGAAGTCTTATGTTTATAAAAATAAAAGAAATGTAAAACTTATAAAGACATTTTTATAGAAATATAATCGAACAATTTTAAGTATTACCATTTCTCAGCAAAAATCAGTAGCGAAAGGGTTAAGAATGTTTTAAGAACGTTTTTCCGGACGTTTTTCTCCAGCAAAAAACTTAAACTTGACTTAGTTATTTTACCATTTCTCAGTAAAAATCAGTAGCGCAAGGGTTAAGCATATTTTAGGACAGTTTTCGCGAACGTTCTTCCCCGTGCAAACAACTTAAACTTGACTTTGTTGCTTTGGTTTGCGATTAACAATAAACCGTGTAGCATTTCCGCACTTTACAAGCAACAACAACAACAATCAGTCGCATAGAAACAACACACCACAACTCGTATGCAACAACTCATTGTCAGCGACAGCAACTGGAGCCAATGACACTTTGGGGCTGACAATTGCACTTGTCAAATGATGACAGCAATAAGGGACGACGGGGCAGGACAGCTTCAAACAAATGGAAACAGCACAGAACGCGCATCTTTCAGCAAATAGAAGCAACACAAAACGCAACCGAGAAACAGCTTTAAGTGAGTAGAAACTGTAAGAAACTGACGACGACCGAGTTGAGTTGGGAAAATTGCGCCGCCGCACAGCCTTAAAGCGTCAAACAAAGCAACAGCAACAACAAAAATCAACAATTAGAAATCAAAACGGAAATCCTTTCGCTGCCACAAACACAAACAAAGCGCACACAACGCACACAGACAAATGGCCGGAAAGTGGCGAATGGCGACGACAGTGCAAACGAAGAAAAACACACAAACGAAAATAAACGAAGAAAAACAAATACAAAAAAAAAACGTGGAAAACGTCAACGCAACACGGAAACAAGAAGGCAGTGGCAGCGCGACCACTTTGAGCCGACATGGCGGAAACTGAAAACGTTGCACGCATTGCATGCAAGACGACAAGTCGACACCGTCAACGAACAGCAACAACAAAAAACACTAAGAAGTTGCCAACTTGCCGTGATAATGACTTTTGTCATTGCTGCTTTTGCTCAAATGTCACTTGACATTATAAAGGCAACGGCAACGTAATGCAACAACAACAACAAATTCAATGAATGAATGAATACACTAAAGCGAGTGCGAGTGCGAGTGTGAGGGGTGAGACAATGTGTGTGTGCGACAATTGTTTGTCTGTGTGTGAGAGTAGAAGTGTATGAAGGAGTACCTGGTTGGGTGTGTAAGGAATCGGATTGTCAGCATCGCACGTTACATGAGTTCAAAACTTGCGCTTTTCACTTCTTGGTTTTTGGTTTTGATCTTTCGAAATTGCTTGCTGTGTAATGTGAGAATGGGTGAGAAGAAGCTTAAGGGTCTGTAATACAAAAAATTCACTCTTTTACAATCATAAAAACTTCCATGAGGGTTTTTCATTAAACGTGCCTGAACTTAAAAATTTTTTATTTATTTATTTATTTATTTATAAAAGCTTATATAAAAATAACCATTATTATATAAACTAACAAAAATTGAGCATCGCTAGCAACGGAGGCTTACGGCTGGCTGGTGAATGAAGGCTGGTTTAGATGCGGCGAAGGAGGTCGGTGTCCTTAAGGAACTTGTAAAGTATGGAAATGGTGTTGGCAGTGGGATTCATTAGCAGTGTAAGAGGATCGTTGTTCCTGAAATTTTGAGATCTGATGTTTTCTAGTTTACGGCAAAAAACTAGTAGATGGGTAATGCTGAGCGTCGAGTTGCAAAATGGGCACTGGTTGGGTTGCCTACCATTTAATAGATGAGCGTTGGTAATGATGGTGTGTCCAATGCTAAGGCGAGTGTAAGGTGTGATGTAGTTAGTCGGAATAGATGTCGGGTAGCAGGGTTTAGTGCGGTTAGGGTTGATTCTGGAGTAGTGATGATTGCAATTCACCCAGTCGACGGCTAGCTTGTTTAGTCTCTGCTGCTTTATAAGACGGTAGACATCACTTTTGTTAATAAGAGTGGAGGTTGTTGAGGGGGTGTAGTTCATTTCCTTGGCAGTTGTGTTCGCATATGTATTGCCACTGATGTCGGCGTGACCAGGTACCCACATGGTTTTTAGATTATGAGGATTGGACGTCAAAATGTTTTTTATACTGCCGAGGATATACCATAGTTGGAGTTACTGCAATTTTGTATGCCTCGGAAGCAGGACAAGCTGTCTGTGCATATTATGTGCTTTCCTTTGGTTTTAGTGGAGTACCGAACGGCATGCAGAATAGCAGTGGCTTCAGCTGAGAAAATTGAGCAAAAAGGAAATAGCAGTCCGTACGATATAGGTGTTTTACATTCGCCCACTACTGCGAAGGTTGTTTGAGATGATTTAGATCCATCGGTGAAAACGAATTGCCAGCCAGCCAATTTGTAATGAGATGCTACTTCTGAAAATCGGGCCTTATACACAGCGTTTGGGGTGCTGGTTTTAGGGAGATGAATCAGTCTGTCTATAAATGATATAAATGTATTCCTCACCAACCAAGGGGGTTGATGCTTACTCCGGGGTAGCGATATTTTAAGCGGTAATCCATTGTCTTTAGCAAACAAGGTGGCTTTATAGATGGATGATGGGATCTTAGGCGAACGTTTTCCGGAGCAAGCCGAGAAAAAATCTGTTTTAAAGCAAGATTGGGGCTCAAGATTAGCTTGGGATAAAGCCTTCGTATGCTGTCTTCCATGTTATCGACCAAAAAAGGTATTCCAGTCTCAGCCAAGATGTTTTTTATGGGCGACGTAGGGAACGCACGTAGAGATCGGCGAACTGCTGTATGATAAGGAGCAGCTAACATCTTGATATTATTTTTAGCGTGGTGGCCATATATCTCTAATCCGTAGTTGATAATCGATATGATGACAGCCTTCGTGACATTCACCAGCAGAGCCGAGCTGATGAGAGATCGCTTGCTCGATAAATATTTAATGATGTTTAAGTTAACATAAAGTCTGTCTCTTACATACTGGCAATGCTGCTTGAAAGAGTACTTAGAGTCTAATACAATACCAAGAAACATAAGACTATTTGTACATTTGATATTTACATTGTTGATAATAAGCAAGGGAATATTAGATTGTTGTTTTTTACAAATATGTAATAATTTGGTTTTAGCGGTTGAAATTGAAGCGCCTGAGGAAAGGGACCAGGAGGAGATCCGGGATAGGATTTCAGCAAAGGTAGACATAACCGTGGGAAGGTTCGAAGTTTTCGAGAACAATAAAATATCATCAGCATAGATTTGGTGACGGACATTGGGGAAATCGGACAAGATGGAACTGATTTCGTCGAAAGCGATAATAAAAAGGATAACAGAAAGAGGGGAACCCTGGGGCGTGCCATTATCGAGTGAAAAGAGGGGGGATGGGACGCTTGAGATAAGTACTCTAATCTTACGGTTTCACAGAAATGATTTTACGAAGTTATATATTGGGGGGCCGACCTTCCATTTGTTAAGCTGTCTTAATACCACATGAATACCGATCCGATCAAAGGCCTTTAAAAAATCTAGTGAGAGCAAAGAAACATGATTTTTGCTGGACAGAGTATCAGAAATGAAGTGGTCCAGGTGCAGGAGAGCATCAATGGTGCCCTGCCCTTTCTTAAAGGCAACCTGGTTATGGTGGATAAATTTGTTGGTCTGGACATACCAGGAGAGCCTGGTAGCAATAATTTTTTCCATTAATTTACCTAGACATAGAAGAAGAGATATCGTGCGATAGCTGCTACTTTCGTTTGGGGGTTTACCAGGTTTTAAAATGGAAATAACAGCACTAATCTTCCAAACGAGGGGGTAGTTACCAGATTTGAATATGTTGTTGTAATGGCTGGTAAGACGGGAAAGGAGGAAGGGGGGAAGGCGTTTAATGATGGGATAGGATATTTTATCAAGGCCAGTAGTTTTACCTTTGACTGTTGTGAGCGCGGATTGAAGTTCAAGCAAAGATAAATCAGCATCTAGCTGTTTGGCCGAGGGAGATAATGTCGAAGGAGGAAGACGGGAGGAGGAGAGCAGAGTAAGCTTGTTAGAAGAAAATTCAGGCGGGAAGTTGGAGTCGGCGGAGGCGTTGGAGAAAAATGAGGCAAATTCAAGGGCTATATCATGGGGATATAGTAGGTTGCCACGAGAGGAGTTGACGGAGGAGATGGTGGGAGAAGAGGGTAAACCAGATAGCTTCTTTATATCAGCCCAGATTTTTCTAGGGTCGGAGGAAGCATTGATGTTACTAGTAAACTTTTGAAAGCAGGTGAGTTTGGCAGTTTTTGTACGAGATGAGGTTTGGAGTGGAACGATTACGCTTAAATTCCCACCATGCAAGTTGTTTGATCTGCCTAGCTTTCGTGAGTTCACTGTTCCACCATAAGGGGGTTGACTTAGATGGTTTGGAGGAAGATTGTGGGATGGATTGATTGGCAGCAGAGCGGATGATTTTTTGGATTCTGGAGGTTTCCTGGTTAACAATGGGTGAAATGGGGAAGGAGTTGGAGAGCGTTAGGCAGCAGTTTTCGAATTTGTCCCAATCAGCCAGATCTGTTTTGAAGTAAATTCTGGGTTTAAACAGGGTGGTAGGGCGAGAGGAGAGTATATTGATAAGTATAGGGAAGTGATCGCTGCCGTGTAGGTCGTCAATGCGGCGCCAAGAAGTTTTGGGGGAGAGTGACGTGGAACAGAGGGAAAGATCAATGTGAGTAAAAGTAGCGTGAGTAGAAAAGTGAGTAGGTGAGCCGTCATTAAGAACAAAGGAGTTGGATATTAAGACGGCATCTTCAATGACCCGACCTTTGGGGATAGTTGAAGCCGAGCCCCAAATGGGGTTCCAGGCATTAAAGTCGCTGGCCAGGATGAAGGGATTGGAACCAGAGGGGAAAAGGTTGCTAAAGTCAGCTGAAGTAAACGTTTGGTTAGGTGGGGAATAAGCGCAGATAACTGTGGTTTTAGAGGGTGATTGGAGTTCAATCGCAAGGCAGGAAATATTGGATTGAGGGTGGGGTAGAATAATATGGGGAAGGTTTCTCTTAACCAGGATGGCGATACCTTGTAGATGAAGAAGGGTTAAGAGAAGGGGAGGGACTATATATGGGTAGAGGGGAGAAGGGAGAAGAGGGAGAAAGGATTGGGGAAGGTAGAGATTGGGAAGGTAGAGATTGGGAAGGTAGAGAAGGTTTAATTGAAGTATCGGTCTTGTTTGTAGGTGCTTTAGTGTTGGGGGTTGAAATAATGTTGTTGTTTTTTGGCGTTATATTGGTAATACTAGGTCTTGCGTTTTTGTTACGTTGGCAAACGAATTTGGGTTGGAAGTAGTAGGGAGCTGATTGTTGTATTTTATGATTGCTTCACGCATACTGCATTTGGATATGGTTTTGATTTTTAGAATTTCTTTTGATTGTTGGTATTTCGGACAAGTAGTTGAGGAAGAAGGGTGATTGCCAGCGCAGTTAGCGGAAGATTGCACGTGGCACAAGCTGGGGAATTGCGACAGTGTTTGGCAGTGTGACCTAGGATTTGGCAGACTTTGCAGCGCATGGGATTGGGGAAGTACGGGCGAATATCTAGAATCCTCCAGGCAACTTCAATTTTGTCAGGTAGGTTATATTTATCAAAAGTTAATAAGATGGCGCCAGTGGGCTTACGGGAACCTTCGATGATTCGAGTAAACTTAAAAACAGAAAAGACACCCTGGTCCTTGAGGCCATCGACTATTTCTTCGTCCGAAAGTTGGCAGAGGAAAGGTGCAAATATAGTCCCTTTAACGGAGTTTAGGCTGTGATGAAGTTTAACTGCTATTTGTCGGGCTCCCGGTAATATCTTGGCAGATAGGAATTTATCAGCGGCTTTTTTGTTTTTTACCAGTAGCTATAGACTGCCGTCGCGGAGTTCTGAAATGTTGTTTACTTCTCTACTGATGGCTTGAATGCCTTTGTACACGGCAAAGCACGAAAGTGAATAGAGAGGTTTGTTGTCGTCCAGCGATTTCATCAGAAGGTATTTGGGGTCATCTTTCGTTGTAACAGGCAGATCGGGAAAAAGGTCCAGCGGTGTTGAATTGGTTTTTTTACGTTTTGGTTTATGCGAGGGGGATAAAAGGGCGAATCTATTATCGCCCAGATTGGTGGCCCCGGGGGGCATTGCGAAAGCACGTGCTTATGAACAATATGTGTATGAGTCCCGTATGTCCAAGCGAGTAAAAACAAAAGAGAGTGATGCGCACGAAATAACTGTATTAGCGTAGTGAGCGTAAAAGTATTACACACGGAGAGACGCAAAGATCAGCACAACGGAGTAAATAGAACCGATGACTCCAAGTGTCGGCTTAATACTGAACTTAAAAAAAAAAAAAAAAAATTAATAAAGGAGTTGTGTGGAAGATATGCAACAAAACAAAACACTCTTTTATACTCATAAAACTAGTGTATAGCGTGTTCCATTAAATTTGACTGAACTTTAAAAATTAATAAAGGAGTTGTGTGTGAGATATGTAACACAAAACAATTTTTTTTATTTTTACAAAACTCCTAGAAAGAGTTTTCAATTAAACGTGTCTGAACTTAAAAATAGAGTAAAGTAGTTGTGTATGAGATATGTAACAAAATAAACTCTTTTATACTCATAAAACTCCTATAAAGAGTTTTCTATTAAATTATACTGAACTTTAAAAATTAATAAAGTTGTGTGTGAGATAAGTAAAAAAAAAAACTCTTCTATGTTCATAAAACTCCTAGAAAGTTTTCAATTAAACGTGTCTGAACTTTAAAAATTAATAAAGCAGTTGCGTAGGAGATATGAAGCCAACATGTAATGAAATGAAACCACTTTCAAAGCCATTCTAGAAAATTATATCAAGCGGCTCAGTTTTTATGACTTGATTCGAGAGGTCCAACTTGATATGACACCGTGGCATAAGTTGTACCGAATCTAATCAATGATTGAGCAGGTTTATGTCATTTTACTGAGCCCAAAACGAGTCAGTTAGGAGGATAGAAGCAGACATAAAAGACAAAGTCTCTGATTGCGTTCAACTTGGCAAACTTGGCCAGAACGATTCTTGTCTCTGGCCAGTTCAAGTTAATAACTAAAAGGGCTCCTGGGGATTCTCCTGGAAAGTCAATGGCCAACCTTGTGACCCAGGAGGAATCGATATGCTTGAAACTTCAGTCAAACACCTTCAGCAAGAGTAGAAAAATTCTCTCATGACCCCGCGGACTGTTCAATCAGTAACCGAATGCTTTACTCGAATTTGAAGAAAATTTTAGGAATTAATTGTCCGATTAAACATTCAATTCGGCAGTAAAAATGTCGTAGCCTGCCAAAAATTCAGCAAAGAGAAGACAAACTATTATACAAAATTTAAACAATTTTAACGCATTGACACAACCCAAACTTTTCCAAACAATTCGAACAATTTGAATGCACTGACCTAAGACTAACTTTTTTTTTAAATTTAATCATCCCAAAAATTCAGCAGAGAGAAGACAAACTATTATACAAAATTTAAACAATTTTAACCAAACGACAATACACAAACTTTTCAAAAAAATTCTAACAATTTGAACGTACTGACTCAAGACTAATTTTTTTTTTTAAATTTGTATCATTCCATAACATTGTTGAATGACTTAGAGCTCTATGGTGAACTGCTGACTATGACAGAACACAAATGTTAAAGAATGACAGCGTTACCAACTGAATTGTTAGAGCAACAAGCTGTCTAAGTCCTATAGGGTGTTTTTTTAGAGGTATAGAACTTCGAATTGAAATAAAACACAAGAAAATCGTTAATGTCCAACGTAATGTACGTAAATGTAAACGTAATGTCCATCAATTTGGCTTTATTGGAAGGATAATTTTATGCCATTAATGTTTAAATATGATTTCGGGCATGTGGCCGCCGCGGCTGGCTCGAATAAAGCCAATTCTACAGGTCCAATTTTCAACCACTTTTTCGAGCATTTGGGGCCGTATGTCGGCAATAACGCCACGAATGTTGGCTTCCAAGTCCCCTAACGTTTCTGGTTTGTTGGCGTAGACGAGCGACTTCACATATCCCCAAAGAAAATAATCCAATGGTGTCAAATCACACGATCTTGGTGGCCAATTGGCAGGTCCATTCCGCGAAATTATGCGCTCATCGAATGTTTCCTTCAATAAATCGATTGTGACGTGCGTTGGAACCACAACTCATCCACATTCATGCCATCCAATTCGGGAACAAAATAGTCGGTTATCATGGCTCTATACCGGTCTCCATT
The DNA here is from genome assembly GCA_963668005.1 of Melieria crassipennis. NCBI lineage: Eukaryota > Metazoa > Arthropoda > Insecta > Diptera > Ulidiidae > Melieria > Melieria crassipennis. The sequence continues at coordinate 59,067,588 of OY764962.1, forward strand.
AACGGTAACTGACTCTCCAGCATTATTTCGGAAGAAGTATGGCCCAATGACTCCACCAGCCCATAGAGCACACCAAACAGTCAGTTTTTGTGGATGTAATGGCGTCTCAAGGGTCTCATGTGGATTCTCTTCACTCCAAATGCGGCAATTTTGCTTGTTGACATCACTGAACAAAATTTTGCGATGAAAATCAGCATCGAGATCAATCTCATTTTCGGACCATACACCAACATCACGACGCATTGCATGGTCTCGCGGCTTTAATTCTTGCACAAGCTGGATCTTGTAAGGTCGCAAGCCAAGATCTTTGCGCAAAATCTTCCATAAAGTTGATGGACAAAGCTCCAATTGCTGTGCACGGTGGCGAATCGATTCATTCGGGTCCTCTTCAACATTTTGCTCTACAGCGGCAATTGTTTCTTCGGTGCGCACTATTCGACGTCTCTGCGGATGTGTATTATCACATAGAGTAAACGTAGTGCGAAAACGACCCATGGTTAACCGAATTAATTGCTCTGATGGACGATTATGTCGACCATAAAATGGACGGAGCTTGCGGTAAACTTCGCGAACTGAACCATTATTTTCGAAATAAATTTGCACGATTTGCAAGCGTTGTTCTTTTGTCAACCTGTTCATGATGAAATGGCAAACCAAACTGAACATAAATGACATTAGAGTTGCCAGATTTGACCACAAAATGCCAGTTTTATCTCTATTCGAAAAACAAACCTCTAAAAAAAAGATTAATTATATAGATTAATTAAAGTGAGATGTACTTTTACAAGTTTGACTTTGTTGGATTTGAACATGTAAAACGTCTGGTTTTGATGTAAAAAAAGTTCAGAGTTCTGTTTGCTTGGTGCTCTTCAAAGTAGTTAAAAAGATTTGTAGAAATTTTCTTCAATAATATAAAACGTTTTAGGTAACACAAAATATTTGAAAAATCTAAAAAAAATCGGTAAATTGAGGTTCTTAAAAAATCTGTCAGTAAACTGGGCCTCAGAATAATGTTTGAAATTTACAACAGATTTCGTCAGTAAACAACTGGAGCTCAAAAAAGATATGAAAAGTGTAAAACGTAAACTAAACATATTTAAAAATCTGAAAAATTGTCAGTAAACTGAGAATCCAAAAATATTTGAAAAGTCTAAAGAGTCTGTCAGTAAAGTGAAGCTCAAAAAAGATTCCAAAAATCTAAAAAAAAATCGGTAAATTGAGGTTCAAAAATACTTAAAAAATCTTTTTGTTTTGTCAATAAACTGTCGCTCAAAATATATTCGAAAAATCTAAACAAAATCGGTAAATTCAGGTTCAAAAATATCTGAAAAATCTAAAAAATTTTCAGTAAACATTTTCAGGGCTCAAAAAATATTTGCGAAATAGAACAAAATTGTCAATAACTGAGGATAACAAAATATATGAAAAATCTAAAAAATCTGCCAGTAATTTGGGGCTCCAAAAAGATTTGAAATATCTAAAAAATTGTCAGTGAACTGAGGCTCAAAAAATAAATTAAAAAATAGAACACATTTTTTCAATAAACTGAGGATATAATATTAGTTGAAAAATCTAAAAAATCTGCCAGTAAACTCGGGTTCACAAAATTTTTGAAATAATATATATTAAACAATTTTTAGTAACTGAGGTTAAAAAAAAATATTAAAAAAAACTTAGAATATTGTCCGTAATTGTCAGCAAATTAAGGTTTATCAAATTATTAATAAAAACTAAAAAATTGTCAGTTAATTGATTTAATTTAATAATTGACTGGCACGACAGCCCGCTTACGCGAGACTAAGGCCTAGCTTCCCGCAACCACCCGTGTTGTGCGTGTGAATTTGTACGCGGGTGGAAGGGACCTACAGTTTTATGCCGGTTCCGAACGGCAGGTTGGGAGCTTTTTCATAGGCAATTTTTGCTCTCAGAGGTTTGCCATTTCCAGCTGAGAGGACAGCCACCGAAAGAGAAAACGAGTTTTCTTGTTATTTTTTTTTAGGTGTTATTTACAGACAGTATTGAACCTGGGGTTGCTGCCTTCGACTCGCGGTCCAACGCACTAACCAACTGAGCCACGGCGGCTACCGTGTTAATTGATGCTCAAACAATATATGAAAAATCTATAAAGTTGTTAGTAAATACGGCTTAAAACATTTTTAAAAAATCTAAAATAAATCGGTCAATAAACTTCAGTTCAGTTTTGAAAAGGTTCAATGAAACAAGACCGGATTCTGTTTGCTCGTTTTATATAATTTTCTATTCTAATTACATAACCTAAAAAAGTTCTAAGAAGTTGACAGCTATCAATATGCCATTCTAAACAAAAATTGTATGGCATACTTCTAGGCGCAGTCCTAAGCCTCTCAACATCAGCTTTGGTTGCCTGTGGCCATAATAGAACTCTTAGCATTTATTATTCCTGTTGTCGGTTGTACTTCGTTGTCTTCAGCTCTGTTTTAGCGCGCTGCCAGCAATGACAAAGCGTAACCCGGCAAAATGCCGCACAGGACAATTGCTAAGAAACCAGCAAACCGTTGCTCGTTCGACAGTGTCAAGTGACATTTTCCAATGCAAATTACGTGCACATCCGGCAGCCAACAATCACACACTTACTCACACTCAGACTTGCTTAACGCACACGCCTGCAGATTGCAGACTCCGGCGCACGACACAAAAACAAACAGCCAGTGGCACACACGCAGCTGTCATGCAATTTTGGTGCGACGACAAACAATTGCGTTTCCATGCTGTACACCGGCAGCGAGTGGGAGCGTTTTGCTGCTGTTGCATGACAATTACATATTCACACTGGCGGCCAGCAGCACCGACAGCAACGGTGCCCAAACGCAGCGAATTGAGTGCAAAAAAACGTAGAAAATTAAATGGCAACGCTGCGCACAATTTAACAAGGACAGACGCAACAGCAATAGCGGCAAAATAACACAGATAATAACAACAATTTGCGAAAATAAATTGCAGCCATTAAAGTGCAACAACCAGAGGAATTTGCCAGTCAGCGAGCGAGCAGACGAAGCAGACACTCGCTGCTTTGCGGTTTGTGCCGTTGTAAATGTGAGGCGTATGTGAGTGTTTGAGTGTGTGTGTGTGTGTGTGTGCGTTGGCAGGTATGCGTGACAACGTAAGCATGTGTAAGCGGCCGCAGGATGTTGCAACTTGCAAGGATATTGTGATTTACTTAATTGCGCCGCCTCTCGCACATCGGACGGGTGTGGCGTGTGAAAATGACAGTTATGTGTCTTGTCATGTTGTGCCAGCGGTGTTTTTATTATTATTTTTGTTGCTGAAGATTGCACAGTGACACATTCGCGCAGTGGCCATGTGCAGCAAAGTTGCACTGACAAGTTGCCCGCTGGCGTTTCCGTTTGTTGTTTTTGTGTTGTAACTAAATATTTAACAGTGTGCTGCGTGCTTATCAAAAGCGTTTCCTGTTTTTAGTTGAGAGTTTTCCCATTCGAAAAAATGTCACTCAAAAGCGATGCAGAAAAGTAATTAAACTGAAATCTTTGGTTGACTCTTTAGACTTAAGTAGTGTTGGCGATTCTGCTACTCGCGAGTGAAAGAATGGTATTCACTGGACTAAACTCTCTAGGTGACTCTTTAGACTAAAGCAGTGGTGGCCATTCTGTTACTCGCGAGTGGTAGAATGGCAATCACTGGACCAAATTCTTCAGTTGACTCTTTAGACTAAAGCAGTGGTGGCCATTCTACTACTTGCGAGGGATAAAATGGCAATCACTGGACTAAACTCTCTAGTTGACTCTTTAGACTAAAGCAGTGGTGGCCATTCTGCTACTCGTACGTGGGTTATCACAGGACTAAATTCTTTGGTTGACTCTTTAGACTAAAGCAGTGGTGGCCATTCTGCTACTCGTACGTGGGTTATCACAGGACTAAACTCTTTGGTTGACTATTTAGACTAAACCAGCTACTCGCGAGTGGCAAAATGGTAATCACTGGAACTAAACTAAAATCTTTAATATTTTTCTTTGAATGGATGTCAGTTGTCAGTTTGGTTTGTTACTGATTTATTCAATTGAAGCAATTAAATTATTTATTTTAATAAATTCATTCATTGCATTGATTCAGTTGATTAAATTTTGATTACTTAATTAAACTTCTTCTTTGATTAATATAAACGACCTGCATAAAAATTGGTATTTGTGTTTTTCACATTCAAACATTTGCTTGACATAATTTTTAGTGCCAGGGATCAATGTTTACACTCAGTTGACTTCAATTAATTGCTTTTTGACACTAACAGCGTAAAATCATGCAAATGCATGAATAAAAAACTCAATAAATTTGAATTTTGTTGCAAAAAAGTGCAAATAAATGACTCAGCTATGTCAAAATCGCAGCCAATATGTCATTAAAACACTGACATTTACTTTATTTCTTTTTGTTGGCAATGCCATGGCAGCAAAAACCATTAAAACAAATAGTTTAATAACCAACCAAATAAGAACAACAAAGCAAAATTGTTTTTTTGTTTCAGTCAAATCTGATCGGCCGTGTTCAATTAATTAAGTTGAAAAATTTTTCCAATTCAGTTCAAGTGTTTAAATGAAATTAAGCACTCCAGCTGCAATTTGGACAATTTGGTCATCGATAACACTGTGCAAGTCGAAAATTCAGACATGGGGGGGGGGGGGGCATACTGAGCGACTTTTCTATAGGTATACTGAGTTGAGATCCATCAGCCGTTTGGCTGGATTGGCTCTAGTTTAAGAGAAATCCGTCTTTGAAGTTTGCTCATTTTAGTCGAGTTCGTCGCTTAAGTCTTCGAACGTTTAAATGCTAATAGGTCCTAAATCGTTCCGAATAACGCTTTACTGTCTTCGGCAAGTTTGTAGATATTTTAACGATTAATTAATTAATTAATTAATTTAATTATAATAAACACTCACATAATTGACACTCATACGCCACGTTGCGCTGCGCAAAAAAATGCACATATCGCAATTACACAGTTTGAATGTATTTTTTTTGGATTGGTGTCTTAAGCAAATTTGTTGGTCGTTAAATATCTACAAACTTGCCGAAGACAGTAAAGCGATATTCGGAACGATTTAGAACCTATTAGCATTTAAACGTTCGAAGACTTAAGCGATGAACTCGACTAAAATGAGCAAACTTCAAAGACGGATTTCTCTTAAACTAGAGCTAATCCAGCCAAACGGCTGGTGGATCTCAACTCGGTATACCTATAGAAAAGTCGCTCAGTAGGTCCCCCCATGTCTAAATTTTTTAGGGTGAATTTCACACACAGTGTAATTGAACAAGCGCCTCCAAGTATGCACACAATTCAGATGATTAGCGCTTCGCTTAGTCGCTTGTGACCCAAAGCCACACACTCGAACGTTGCACCAATAAAAAAAATAATTAGTTTCATGCAAATGGCTGAACCAAAAAAAATGGAAGCAATTTTTTAAGCCGTTGCATTGAAAGTGGATTAATGTTCAACAATATTGGCAAAGCGTACTAAACTCATGAGTGACAGGCAGCTCGAGGCCAACCACTCGCCGTGCAATGAAGCTTTTAGCGCAGTGACATCGTTCGACCACAAACCAATGTTTATTAAATTTAGCAGCGTAATTGAAGGTGCTCGCACAAGCTGGAAGTAGCGCGTCCTGGTTGGCCACATGCAAAAAAAGGAAAATGTAGAAAAAACGTTGGCAAAAGGACATCACATGGATGGCGATGGGCTAAAAGCCTGCCATCAGCGGCAACTTCGGAAAAGTTTAGCAAAAAGGCAAAGACACATGAAAGGCGTGGAGGAAGAGGAAAGGGATACAACAGCGCCGTTTGACAGCAAATTGAACGGCTGGAAATACTGACTCGAACGACCACAGCTTTGAGAGTGCAGGAAGTTTAAAAGGTACGCAATAAAACGGCTGAGTGGGGCAACAACAGAAAAGCTGAAAGAAGGAATAATTAAATACAAATTTAAATAACAGATGCGCAGAGTAAAAGACAGTGTAGGAAGCTTGAGGGAGTGGAGAGTGGAAGAAGGAACAATTAAATACAACAGGTATGCACTGTAAAAGACTGTGTCGAAAGTCTGAGAGAGTGGTGGAAAAAATAATTAAATACTGATTTAAATAACAGATGCGAAGAGTAGAAAAACTCCTGAGGTCCTGAGATAATGGCTTGTTTAGTTGGAGCAAGTTTTAGCTATTATTTTGTAAATTTGAACTGGCAATATTTTCAATGTTAAACAACATTCTAGACATGTTAAACTTTCAGAAAATGCAAAAAAAAAAAGAAAATTTCAAGATTCTAGATGAGAACCTCCCCTTAAAGTCGGGTACCAGTTCCGCCCATACGATTTTGATACAATTTCATACACGACCTGGAATTGACCCAAAATGATCAGAAACAAAATTTCTCGCTTTCTATCTCTGCACGTTGCTGAGATACTCATTGGGAATTTTTTACCCATAAGCCAGCAATGGTAGCTTTTTTCCATACTTTTTAAAGTGATCACGTGAAGAAAAGATGTATTGTTTACAGGTGAGTTAGGAGGCAGATTTTTGTGAGGTTCTAGGGCCACTACGTTTCGCCACATTTCCACTTCCGGAAAATTCACAATTTTTGGAGTCTGGTAATTTTAGCTAGATGGCGGAATTTTAGAGTGACATCCACTAGACTATGGTAGTTCCATCTTTACCCCAACCATCCCTATCAATGATTTTGAGATATCTCTACCACGAACTTTTCTGTGATTTTTTTAAAAAGTCAGTTTTCATGGATAACATTTTACCTATTAGGGAGCAATGGGTTAAAGCGGTTTAAGGGAGTGTTCCGGGGTAGAAGTTTGAAAAAATCTATTTTTTTTTTTGGCGTTTTATTGTACCTGATACTATATACTATCACCCCCCAAAGTCGTTTTTCAATCCGCAAACTCAGTACCCACTTTTTTGCATGTTAATTGAAGTAATCTCAGCTCTTTTTGCTCCGCTGATACATTGCGCATGATACTTTAAACGCGTTTTTCTCGAAACCACATTTTTTGTACTGGCCGATAACTTTTCTCAGCAACTATGGGAGGTATCGACTTGAAATTTTGGGAAAATGTTCTAGATAGTTTTCGTTGGATGCTAAACCAAAGTTTTCATCAAACAATTATTGTTAAATATATTTTCAAGCACTCTAAAGGTAAAAAAAGGTGGCAAAACTGGAAAATTTTTTTTCATATGGCCGCCATTTTGTTTCTAATCACATTTTGACTAAAACTGCGGTTTAGCATCCGCGGAATTTATTGCAGATTAATAATTGCATACCCATTTCTGTTTCACATTACTGGTTCCTGAAATTTCTTATCGGCCAGCAGTGAAAATCAGCGTGACAAGGTCACATTGACCATTGAAAATTTGTACTTAGAAAATAAAATTTTTTGACACAAATATGAGTTTCTGTTCTCCAAATAATAAGGAACAACAAGCAAAAAACCAGAATATTGCATGTTGCCTTGTAGCTCCAAAATAATTTTTTGAAAAACAGCCTAAAATCGGCATTCTAGACGGGAACACTCCCTTAAGTATGTTAGTAGCTCGATTCTTATATTGTTTGCAAATTCAGAAATATGCCTCAATGACTTTTGAAGCCATTAAGCCGTCGACTATCAGTGCGCAGCTCAACACTCGAAAAACATGCACCACTTATTGCTGATGAATTTAATTAAACACTTTTATATACAAACTTTTATGCAAAGGACATACATATATATATAATTTTATTTTGGTGGGGTTCATACAAAGCTTTTGAGTCCAAACTCTTTGAAAGGCCCATTTCAGGTTCAATGTGCTTTGTGTGTCGTTCATTAATGTTGGTTTTCGTGAAGAACTGTCAGAGTAATTTATTTGTTTCTATAAGTAGACTTTCCGTTCGTTCTTGGCCAACATTTTAAAGATTTTTCTATGAATGCATGTACTTTCAGTTGAAGAAATAGGTTAGGTGTTTGAATCCCCCAAAACCCACTCTTGCGTGCGCCACAGCATGCATACATACATACTCATAAATTTTTCTGTTCATATTCACTCACCTATACTTGTGCATTCAAGTATTTGTGCCACAATGACTTTGCAATTCACTCAACGGCGGAAGTTGTGGAAGGAGTAAGACTATTTATACGGAAATTGAATTAAAAAACAATAAACTTAATTACAAAACGAGGGATGTTGTAAACATCGTTTGCATACAAAATAAAAAATTTTAAAAATAAAAAAAATATTAATGAAAATAAAAAAATAATAAAAATAAAAAAAATTATAATTAAAAAAATCAAAATGAGAGTAACTCAAACGAGATATTAGAAAGTATTTTTCTGAATTACTCAGAAATGGTTTTCCATCAGCTTTGTATAGGGTGTTTTTTTTAGAGGTTTGTTTTTCGAATAGAGATAAAACTGGCATTTTGTGGTCAAATCTGGCAACTCTAATGTCATTTATTTCCAGTTTGGTTTGCCATTTCATCATGAACAGGTTGACAAAAGAACAACGCTTGCAAATCGTGCAAATTTATTTCGAAAATAATGGTTCAGTTCGCGAAGTTTACCGCAAGCTCCGTCCATTTTATGGTCGACATAATCGTCCATCAGAGCAATTAATTCGGTTAACCATGGGTCGTTTTCGCACTACGTTTACTCTATGTGATAATACACATCCGCAGAGACGTCGAATAGTGCGCACCGAAGAAACAATTGCCGCTGTAGAGCAAAATGTTGAAGAGGACCCGAATGAATCGATTCGCCACCGTGCACAGCAATTGGAGCTTTGTCCATCAACTTTATGGAAGATTTTGCGCAAAGATCTTGGCTTGCGACCTTACAAGATCCAGCTTGTGCAAGAATTAAAGCCGCGAGACCATGCAATGCGTCGTGATGTTGGTGTATGGGCCGAAAATGAGATTGATCTCGATGCTGATTTTCATCGCAAAATTTTGTTCAGTGATGTCAACAAGCAAAATTGCCGCATTTGGAGTGAAGAGAATCCACATGAGACCCTTGAGACGCCATTACATCCACAAAAACTGACTGTTTGGTGTGCTCTATGGGCTGGTGGAGTCATTGGGCCATACTTCTTCCGAAATAATGCTGGAGAGTCAGTTACCGTTAATGGAGACCGGTATAGAGCCATGATAACCGACTATTTTGTTCCCGAATTGGATGGCATGAATGTGGATGAGTTGTGGTTCCAACGCACGTCACAATCGATTTATTGAAGGAAACATTCGATGAGCGCATAATTTCGCGGAATGGACCTGCCAATTGGCCACCAAGATCGTGTGATTTGACACCATTGGATTATTTTCTTTGGGGATATGTGAAGTCGCTCGTCTACGCCAACAAACCAGAAACGTTAGGGGACTTGGAAGCCAACATTCGTGGCGTTATTGCCGACATACGGCCCCAAATGCTCGAAAAAGTGGTTGAAAATTGGACCTGTAGAATTGGCTTTATTCGAGCCAGCCGCGGCGGCCACATGCCCGAAATCATATTTAAACATTAATGGCATAAAATTATCCTTCCAATAAAGCCAAATTGATGGACATTAAAACGATTTTCTTGTGTTTTATATATAAAAATGAAACGTGGTTCGTTCGTTCGCTTAAAACTCGAAAACGACTGGACCAACTTGAATACTTCCTTCGGCGGGTTTGTTCAAAATGTTTACGTGAAGGTTTATAAAAAAAGAAATGTCGGGAAAAAGGGGCGTGGCACCACAAGAATACATTTTTAGACAATAACTTTGGAACCATAAGTCACACATCAATTAAATTTGGTACAAACTTAGTATTTAATGATGTCCTTCGATAGAAGGAATTGGGCGGGTATTGAACGAGGGGGTGTGGCACCGCCCATACAACTCAAATCGTTTATATGGAATAGGTTCGGAATTGGAAGTTGCACAGCATTGAAATTTGGTACGAAATCCTCCCATAGAAGTGTCATTCTACTGTTAAAATTTTATGGGCGTTGAACAAGGGGCGTGGCACATTTTTTATGACGCAACATTTCAGCAGAACTGTAAGTAGCACATCAATGAAACTTGGTATGAACCTACCATTTAGTCATATCTTTTGACAGAGGAAATGGGGCGGGTATTTAATAAGAGGGCGTGGCTCCGCCCATACAACTAAAATCTTTTAAATGGAATAGCTTCGGAATTGTAAGTCGCACAGCATTGAAATTTGGTTTGACATCCTCCCATAGAAGTGTAATTCTACTGTTAAAATTTAATGGGCGTTGGACAAGGGGCGTGGCACATTTGTTGGGCACAATCTATCCGCATAATTTTCGAACTGTTAGTCGCACATCAATGAAACTTAGTACGAACCTACCATTTAGCCATATCTTTCGACAGATGGAATGGGGTGGGTATTTAACAAGAGGGCGTGGCTCCGCCCATACAATTCAAATCTTTTATATGGAATAGCTTTGGAGTTGTAAGCCGCACAGCATTGAAATTTGGTACGAAATCGTCCCATAAAAGTGTCATTCTATTGTTAAAATTTGATGGGGGTTGGACAAGGGGCGTGGCACATTTGTTTAACCCAAACTGTCCGCATAATTTTTAAACTGTTCGTCGCACATCAATGAAACTTAGTACGAATTTACCATTTAGTCATATCTTTCCACAGACGGAATGGGCGGGTATTTAACAAGAGGGCGTGGCTCCGCCCATAGAACTTAAATCTTTTATATAGAATAGCTTCGGAGTTGTAAGCCGCACAGTATTGAAATTTGGTGTACCGTTGTTTCATAGATGTGTCACTCTACTGATGAGATTTGATCGACGTTGGTCAAGGGGCGTGGCACATTTTTTATGACCCAACAGTTATGCGGTACACACACACACATCAGTGAAACTTGGTTCGAACTTACCACTTAGTAGCACAATTCTACTAGAAAAAATTTGTGAGCATTGGACAAGGGGGCGTGGTACCGCCTCCATTTTTATATACATAGATTGTTTGTCCTGACTGCCTGACTGATTGATTGATTGATTCATCATCGCTCAGCCCAAACCGCTGAAGCTACAAATATGAAATTTGAACTGTAGGTAAATCTTGAAAAATGAACCTCCGCTAAGACGGGATTTTTTTAAATTCGGGGTGTAAAGGGGCAAAACGTGTGTTAAGGTGTTGTATGAAGAAAAGTGATTTAAGAGACATATTGATTTTGAACTTCCTGAAAATACTCTAAATCAAAAATAATTCGACACGTATTTTATAATTTTTCGAAAATCAAAATTTATCTGGACCAACAATGGGTTAAGATTTGTTCATGTTTTTTTCGAGTCTACCCTTAAACAAATCTTAACCCATTGTTGGTCCAGATAAATTTTGATTTTCGAAAAATTATAAAATACGTGTCGAATTATTTTTGATTTAGAGTATTTTCAGGAAGTTCAAAATCAATATGTCTCTTAAATCACTTTTCTTCATACAACACCTTAACACACGTTTTGCCCCTTTACACCCCGACTTGAAATAAAAAAAATTGGACACGCGTTTCTCATTATTTTCAAAATCGAAATCTAACTGAATCAACGACGGGTTAAAAGTATGTATGGAGAAACAAATTTTTTTAACCTTTTGACTTCAAACTTGGTGAAAGTACTTCAAATGTAAAATAACTCGATACGTGTTTTTCATTTTTTCCGAATATTAAAATCGGCCGGGGTCAACGACCGGTTAAAAGTTTGTATGACGAAACTGTAAAAAAACATGAATTAATGGGGCAACTGACTTCAAATTTTATGAAAGTACTCTTAGTGAGAAATAATTTGACACGTGTTTTTCACTGTTTTGAAAATCAAAATCTAACGGGGTCAACAATGGGTTAACAGTTTGTATTTCTCCGCGATTTATTGGTCCTTTTGACTTCAAACTTAGACAAAAAGCACTTCTATCGGGATATAATTAAAATGTGGTTTTCATTTTTTTGGAAAATCGAAATCTACCGTGATAAACTAAGGGTTACGAATTTGTTTAGGATAAATGTGAAAACTCATGATTTAAAGGGCTTTTGACTTCAAAATTTTTGGAAATACTTGACATCAAAGATAAAAGACACATATTTTTTTTAAATCAAAATCTGACGGGGTCAACAATGGGTTCAGAATTTGTATCGGGTGAAACAAGAGAGCTTGCGTGCGAAGCCGCGGGGCCCAGCTAGTTTTTCATAATTTTAAAACAATAAAACTATTGCACATTAATCTCGCATTGCCATAATTTCAATTTTCATTACACATTTCCGCTTGGGCTTTCGTGCTTTTTAATTAAACATTTTCAGCGCCACAAAAACACGCAACTCAGCCTTACACGACACACATCAAACGGAGAATAAATTAGTAAAAAGTGTATTTGCCGCAAGAATAATGGTGGCGCTCATTTGTCAGCTTTTAAAATATTTCCATTCGGTTGATATCCAAAAATTCACATTTTAAATTGCAAATGTCGACTTTTGGCGTTTTAAATGCATTTCACTAAAACGCCTAATTGTATGCAGCAAAGTGCCGACGCCTGCATGCCGTCTCGCTAACAAATTCCATTGCGACATATTGAAATGTTGGCGCCGAAAACAATGCTATGCATTCAATATGCAACAATTAAAGCGACAACAATGCCAACAATAACAACAATAACAACAACAAACAAAACATTCGACAACTTCAATGCATTTTATTGTTGTTGTTAGCGTTGTAGTTGTTATTGTAATTTTGACATTTGTTGCATTTTAATTACACAACATGTCACACAGCGCACACCGAAAGTTGTCGAATATTTCGATGTGTGTTGCTGTTGTTTAGTTGTTTATTGCCGTTGTGCACACCACACACACAAACACACAGCCAGACACACCAGCCACTGTCAATAAATGTAAATTATACACCGTTGGCGTGTTGGCACTTTGGCATTGCATACTTTTTGGCTGCCCAGCGAAGCCACACTCGAATTTCATGAATTATGCACAGTTGCGCGAGCACATCGCCTTGTTGTTGTTTTTTTTTAATTGTTATTTTGGCTAAAGTTGCTGTTGCTGCAACCACTGTTGTTGTTGTTAGGTTTTGCGCTTGCTCGGGCACAACAGAACGTTCAACGCTTAACAAGCACAACAAATGCAGCAAATGCAACGCTGACAACAATTGCAGGTGAAAATTTTGTTGGAAGTTTTTCCAAAAATATTGAAATATTTCATTTTTCGTTGGTGCTAATTTGTGTTTGCGGGTGACTGTTGTCGGTGTAGTGGTTAGTTGGCACTTATTTGCTGCATAATTTTCGGCGTTAACTAGTGTTGGTGCCTTTTTAATGAACGTTGTTGGCAACAATGCTGGCGTAGCTATTTCTTACTTCATTAGTAGCAATTTTTAAAGTGAACTAATCATTAGGAAAAACTAATAAATCAGTGAATAAGTGGATTTAACTAACAACTAAAATGTTTAGTTGGTAAGAAATGTGACTTAATCTATATATATAAAAAAAAGTTCACTTCTTGTGTGTAGCCAGTGTTTGCGAAAACGGTTCATTCTTTTGGGAAAATTTTTTTCGTATGTGATAGAAGATGTTAATGCGGTGGTTTATAGCGATATTACATGTTTGTACGGCAGGTGGGCGTGGCACCTCCCATACAACCTAAATTTTTAATATGGTATATCTTCGGAATTATAAATCGGACAGCATTGAAATTTGGTACAGAGTCGTGGCGTAAACATGTCGTTCCACCGGCAATGGGCGTTGGACAAGGGGCGTGGCACTTTTTTAATTCCGGTGTCGTTTTTAAACTATAGCATTCACATGAATGACAATCGGTAAAAACTAACAATTTGATCGTGTCCTTCGACATTGAGAATAGGGTGGGTTTTGACAAGGGGGCGTGGCACCGCCCATACAACCCAACTTTTTAATATGGAATATCTTCAGAATTATAAGTGGTACAGCATTGAAATTTGGTACAGTGTAATGGCGTATACATGTCGTTCCATCGGTAAAATTTAAAGGCGTTAGACAAGGGGCGTGGCACTTTTTAAATTCCGGTGTAACTTTGGAACTAGAGCGTTCACATCAATGACACTCGGTACAAACTAACGATTTGGTCGTGTCCTTCGACATGAGGAATGGGGTGGGTTTTTGACACGGGGGCGTGGCACCGCCCATACAACCCAACTTTTTAATATGCAATATCTTCAGAATTATAAGCCGTACAGCATTGAAATTTTGTACAGTGTCATGGCGTAAACATGTCGTTCCATCGGTAAAATTTAATTGGCGTTGGACAGGGGGCGTGGCACTTTTTAAATTCCGGTGTAACTTTTGAACTAGAGCGTTCACATCAATGACACTCGGTACAAACTAACGATTTGGTTGTGTCCTTCGACAGGGAGAATAGGGTGGGTTTTTGACAAGGGGGCGTGGTACCGCTTCCATTTTTTTATTCATAGATTGTTTATCCTGACGACTGACTGATTGATTGGTTGATTTATCATGGCCCAGCCCAAACCGCTGAAGCTACAAACATGAATTTTGGACTGTAGGTACATCTTGAAGAAATTGAAATTCGGAGTCTAAAAAGGCAAAACATGGGTTAAAGTGTTGTATGAAGAAACGTGATTTAATAAACATATTGAATTTGAACTTCCTGAAAATATTCTAATATAGATCAAAACTTATTCGACACGTATTTTATACTTTTTCAAAAATCAAAATTTAACTGGCCCAACTGGGTTAAGGTTTATTTACGGAAAGACTCCGAAACAAACAACACGAACCGATGGGCCTATTGACTTCAAGAAATGTAATAATAATAGAAATAAATAAAATTAGGCACGTGTTTCTCATAATTTTCAAAATCGAAATCTAACTGGATCAACGACGGGTATGATGTATGGAGAAAGAAATTTTGCTGAGCCCTTCTGACTTCAAACTTTGTGAAAGTACTTGTGGAAAGTACTCTTTGTGAGAAATAATTTGACACGTGTTTTTCACTTTTTTGAAAATCAAAATCTAACGGGGTCAACAATGGGTTAACAATTTGTATGGAGAAACAAGATTTATTGGGCGTTCTGACTTCAAACTTATCAAAAGCAGTTCAATCGGGAAATAATAAAAATGTGCTTTTAATTTTTTTGAAAATCGAAATCTACCCTGGTAAACCAAGGGTTAAGAATTTGTTTGGAGTAAATGTGAAAAGACATGATTTAAAGGGCCTTCTGATTTCAAAATTTTTAAGACACTCGAAATCAAAGATAGACACATGTTTTTTTTTTTAATCAAAATCTGATGGGCTCAACAATGGGTTAAGAATTTGTATCGGGGGAAACAGGAGAGCTTGCGTGCAAAGCCGCAGGGCCCAGCTAGTTATGTATAAGAAAACGAAAAATGTCGTGCGGGGCGAAGTTCGCCGGGTCAGCTAGTCTTATATATAAAAAAACTTGACTTCTTGTGTGTTACCAGTGTTTGCGAAAACGGTTCATTCTTTTATTCAAATTTTATTCGTATGTGATTGAAGATGTTAATGCGGTGGTTTATAGCGATAGTAGATGTTTGTACGACAGGTGGGCGTGGCACCTCCCATACAACCTAAAATTTTAATATGGTATATCTTGGGGATTATAAGTCGGACAGCATTGAAATTTAGTACAGTGTCATGGCGTAAACGTGTAATTCGACCGGTAAAATTTAATGGGCTTTGTACAAGGGGCGTGGCACTTTTTAGATTCAGGTGTAACTTTTGAACTAGAGCGCTCATATCAACGACAATGGGTACAAACTTTCTGACTTTAAACTTATCAAAAGCAGTTCAATCGGGAAATAATAAAATCGTGCTTTTAATTTTTTTGAAAATCTAAATCTACCATTGTAAACCAAGGGTTAAGAATTTGTTTGGAGTAAAAGTGAAAAGACATGATTTAAAGGGCTTTCTGACTTCAAATTTTTAAGACACTCGAAATCAAAGATACACATGTTTTGTTTTTTAATCAAAATCTGATGGGCTCAACAATGGGTTAAGAATTCGTATCGGGGGAAACAGGAGAGCTTGCGTGCAAAGCCGCAGGGTCCAGCTAATCACTCATAAAAATGAGGTTAACAATAAATGAGGCAAATAAATGACTAATTAAAATAACTTAATCAATACAATCACCGAGTTAATTGCTAATTGGCATGTGTTAGTCGGCGATTAAAATCAATAATCAGTTATGCAAGTGAACAGTGTTCATAAGAGAGTAAAAGTCGTAACTCCCCAAGTAAAATGAGCTAATAAGTGACTATAATAATTTAATTAAATATTGCAAAAAAATAGTTATTATTAAAGAATTAATTGTTTTTCATTTCAATCAACTAGTTAATAAAATATTTTGTTATTTAATTTTAGTCAATGATGAATTTTCAAATAGAAATCTAAAAAATTGTTTAATGAATTAATTTATTAGTGAGTTAGTAAATAATATAAATAAGTTAATTAATTATTTCATTAAATTAATTATTGAAAAAAATTATAATTATTAAAAAATTAATTTTTTCAATTCAATCAATTAGTTAATTAAATATTATTATTTTTTAAACTTTAGTCTATTGATTAATTTTATATTCAAATATAATTCATTTTTTAATTTGAATCAATTAATGGATTTCAATTTGAATTAAAAATAATAACTATTAAAGAATTAATTGGTTTTCATTTCAATCAACAGGTTAATTAAATATGTTGTTTTTTAATTTTAGTCAGTGATGAATTTTCTAATTGAAATTTATTAAATTTGTTAATAAATTCATTTATTAGTGAAGCAAGTTAGTCAGTGAATAATACAAATTAGTTATGATTTAGAGATTTGCGTTAGTTGCGTTAGTTAGTGAGTAAAGTGCGCCAGACAATAAAAACCTAATAATTTTGCAGTGATTAAAGTAAAATTAGAGTAAATAACTAGTAATTTCAATGAGTTCATTAATCAGTTAAGAAAATTAGTCGATTAATTTCTATGAATTACAAATTGAATTCAATTTAAGTTTTAATTAAAAGTCATTTACTAAGTAAATAAAGCAAGTTAGTCAACAAATAATTAATTAATTAATTAATTAATCAGTAAACACTACAATACATTCATCATTAAAACAAGGGTTAAGAGTTAATCAGTAAGCCAGTAAAAAGAACTCAATATAAAGTAATCAGTGATTAAAGTTTAATTCCAGTCCTAGTTAAAAGCTAATCAATGAATAAAGCAAGTTAGTCAGCAATTAGTATGACATAATCAGTAATCATTGAATAAGTTTATCACGAAAATAAGTTCAACAGTATAACACGTGATTAAGTAAGTGAGAAAGACAGTTACTAGGTATGAATATAGAATTAATCAGTGATTGAGTGGTTCTTTCCTTAAATTAATTAGTCAAAATCACACAACTTAATAAAATAATCAGTGATTAAAGTATTTTTTATAGTGTTGAAATGATGCATTTGTAACATTTTAATCATTATTACTAGGTATCGGATTTATATGTACACCAAAATTGTTTGGTCCGTCTGACTTCAAATTTGGTAAAAGTACTTCAAATGCGAAATAATCAAGCACGTGTTTCCCAGTTTTTTTAAAATCGAAATCAAACAGGGTAAACTAAGGGCTAAAAGTTTGTATGCATAAGCATGATTTAATGGTTTTTTTTCTTCAAACTTGGTTAAAGTGAAACGTGTTTTTTATTTTTTCGAAAATCGAAATCTGACAGGGTCAACGATGGGTTAAGAGTTTGTATAGGGAATCATGATTTAAGCGGTCAAATTAAATAGCCCTTTAAATAAGATATAATTAGACAGTTATTTTCTCGTACGAATCTGACTGGGTCATCGAAGGATTAACACTATGACGTCCGGTGACTCCGAAGTGGCGTCGTCAGCAAACCCGTGGTCAACAGCCGGTGACACCACAGTGGTGTCGTGCGCGAATTATATAAAACAAACAAATTTAGTATTTAGTTACGTATGTATAAATTCGAAATTTCATGAAACTAGGGGAACAAGGTTGAGAACTTATGAGAACTAACGATGAGATTAGTAAAACTTAACAATTCATAATCTCCCGATAATGTCAAAAACGACCAGCCAAGAAATCCGGATAAGCACTGCCGGCGCCAAGCGAAAAAATATTTACAAGTCGTGCGGACGGCAAAGTGTTAAGAGAAACTTGATTCATTGAGCCCACTTAAAATTTGCGTGCAAAGCCGCGGGGCCCTGCTAGTTGTGGAATGAAAATTTTGTTTAATAAAAGTATGAAATTCTTCCGTGCAAAGCCGGGGATAACTGGTAGTATTTCTTATATTCCATGAATTTAGTGAAATTGGGGAAGTTCAAAATAGTTAAAAAAATCATTGTGTTTTAAATATAATTAATTTCTTAACTTGAAGTCCAGCAAACAAAACCTTAACTCAAATAATAACAAAACTTAAAATAAAATGTAAAAAATTAAATACTTATTATAGTAAATAACTAAAATTGTCTCCAAGTTTTCTAGGGTCAGCAAAGCGTAGAGCGATCCATAAGGAATTTTTTGCGAATATTGCGCTTATCAATTCATCCACATAAATTTTTTGGTTTTGTTCACACAAATTTTATAATAGCAGAAATTTTTAGATTTTCAAGTAGAGCAAAGCGGCGAGCAAAGCGACGAAAACAAAATATTTTGAACTCGTCGCTTTGCTCTTTTCAGCTTTCTTCGCTTTGCTCGTCACTATGTGCGCTTCGATTCAACATCGTTGATTTGTTTTCGTCCAAGCCAAGTTTCGTCGAGCCAAACTATAACACCCTCAATAATGATCGTAAGAACATCATTCTCGGAATAACAAAAGTCTGGGCTTGTCCAAATTGACCCCCTCCCCTCCCAACCCCTTTACACACAGGATTACATCAACTTCACTCTTGCTCGTTTGCATAGAAGAACATAAGTCTATATGAATATGTTTATATACATACTTACGCCAAATACGGCAAAAATTGAAAAAAAAAAACATGCAAAATTATGCCAAAATATTCAACAAATATATAAAAAGTATGAAAAAATATGCAAGAAGTATGCAAAATATGCAAAAAAATATGCAGAATATGCAAAAAATATGCAAAATATGCAAAAAATATGCAAACATATGCACATATGCAGTGTATATGTTAGCTCATTCTTAATATTTTTCAATAAAAATAGTTTCTGTCTTGGTCCCAGTCAAATCCGAAGCTCCAAAAAAATATGCACTTGCATATATGTACATAAATCCGATCCCTAATTATTACTTTAGGAATTTGTTGCTTGCCACTAAATCGTTCGAATTTCCTACATTACACATGTTTCTCTCTCTCTCTGCCTCTCTCACACTTTCCGCACAAATCTCGTTTTTCGGCGTTTTGCTTTCTGCAATTACCTTTCCACACATTCTGCCACTGCAATTGTTTACAAATTTCAAATAATTGTCAACAATGCCACAAAATTCCACCTCGAGCGCACTTGCACCGCCGTCCGTGCCGTCCCCCTGTCGCACACATGCAGCGCCCGTACGTGCACAAAACCACTCGCTCGGCGTCATTTCCATTAACTTTGTACATGGTCAACATATCCGCTTCCGGCTGTGAAAACAATCTTCGCCTGGCGCGGCGCGGCTTGTCGGCGCTGGCACGTCGCCACCCTACCAGCTGTCGGCGTTGCTGTCGTTGCAACTTTTGTAAAATTGCAATAGCAACGACGACAATGACGTGGAAGGCGCCAAGCGCCAAATAGACGAGGTCTCTGTGGCTGAGGAGCAACAGAGACAGATACAGAGAGAGAAAGAGAAAGAGCGAGAACGAGTGAGCGTATGTGCGCTAGTTGGATGACACGAACCGAGCGCCGAATCCTGGTGCTGGCGTGTTTAACAGCTTAAACAGAATGTGCTCATTATTGCAGTAAGTGTTGTTGTTGTTGTTGTATTTTTGGCGCTGGTTTAACCAACGGAAATAAGGCCCAACTATTCTGAATTAAGAATTGTTTGTTGCTGAGATTTTTACAAAATTTATAGAAATATAATTTTTTGACTAAATTTATAGAAATATTCGAAAACAAATGTCTTGAATCAAGTTGAATTTGACATTGTCAAATAATATTAAATAATAATAATAATAATATTAAATAATATTAAAATTTATAAAAATAATTAACATCGAATTGATTGGATAAAATTTGTAAAATTAATTTAAAGAAAATGGATTTAATTTTTTCATATAATTAGTTAAATAATTCAAATTAAATCATTGACTTGATTCATAAAAATTTTGATTAATTAAAATTAATTTCATTTCATTGAAATTTAATTATATTTAACGATTTAATTTAAATAAAACAAATAAATCAAATTTAACTAAATTTTAATCAAGCAAATTAAATTAATTTTTTTTAAAAGTAAATTTAATCAAATAAATTTAGTTAAATTTTAACTTATTAAATTAAATACATTTTAATTAAATTAAATGTTTATGAACCATGTCAATGAAATTAATTTTTATTTCATTTTAATAATTATTTAATGCAATTAAATAAAATTAAATTAAATAAAATTAAATTAAATAAAATAAAACAAAATTTCATTTAATCAAAAGTTAACTTAATTCAATAAAAAAAATGTGCGTAATTTAACTTTATTTAAATTTAATTTTGCTAAGTTATGTAATTTTATCAAATACAAATTTTTTTTTATTTAAATTAAATTAATGAGTAAAATTAAACTAAAATAAAATTAAATTGAACTTTATGGTAATTATTCAATTAAAATTCATTTTGTTAATAAAAACACTATTTAAAATGTATTTAATTTATTTAAATTAATTTAATTAATTAATTTACCTTCACCAATTCAAATTAAAAAATTAAAAATTATTCTACCTAGTTAATAAATCATTTAATTTAATTGAAATCTTATCTTTATTATCTAGTTTAATAAAAAAAAAATAAATGTTAATTTATTTTATTTATTTATTTAATTTAAATTCTAATCTATTTCTATCTAATTTTAATAATTATTTCATTAAAATTAATTATTTCATTAAAATTAATTAAATAAAATAAAATCAAATTTTATTAAATACTATATTAAGTTAACTTATTTCAATTAAAAAAATGTGCGTAATTTAATTTTATTTAAATTTAACTTTACTAAATTATGTAATTTTATCAATTTTTTTTTATTCAACAAAATTATTTAAATTAAATTAATGAGTAAAATTAAGCTAAAATCAAAAACCAATTAAAATGTATGATATGAATTAAATAAAAATTCATTTTTTTTAATAAAAAACACTTTTTATAAATTACAATGTATTTAATTTATTAAAAGTAATTTAATTAATTAATTTACCTTAACCAATTCAAATTAAAAAAATAAAAACGTATTCTACCTAATTAATAAATAATTTAATTTAATTAAAATTTATCTAGTTTTATTTCATTTAATCAAATCAAATTTCAACAAAAGAAAAGTTAATCAAATTAAATTAAAATAAAACTGTTTTTTAATTTTAGTCAGTTAAAATATACAAATTAGAAATGCAAATAACTAAAATTAAAACTTAATGTTTTAGCAGGTTTCAAAAAAATATCCAGTCAGATATAAAATCAATTAATTACCAACATTAAATATTTTGAAAGCACAATTGGCATTGAATAAACAATGTAATGGGGCCCTCAGGCCTCAAACTGTCAAGAAACGACCTGCTGTTTATTTATTGTTCGTGTTGTTTTATGTGTAGTTAGGTAAGCAGGTTTTGTTGTTTCAACTGGAAAATGGTGGCACGGCAATTCGAGCCAAAGCACACACATTGCCACACAAACATGAAACCAACGAATGCACGCACTGCTCGCAGCCAGGTAAAGCATGTGTTCGGTCGGTCGTAGTGGCGCAATGAGGTAAAGGCAACGCCGCAACAAAGCACACAACCGAGTCGAGTCAAGTTGAGTGGAAAAAGTTAAAGTGGGCCGCCTACAGCTCGATCTTCGCTTAATAAAGCATGGAAATTAGAATGAAAAAATCCAAAGCATGCCCCCAAGTGGAAAATAGAAGAACAAAAACAAATGCCAAACTTGCAGCTTAGGCAGGTCTTAACCCTTTAGCGAGGCGCTAAGCTCGAGTTGGACTAGTCGGTTGTATGACTTGGCCATGGCCGCTGCAGTACGTAGAGCGCAACTCTGAGTGTCATAGGCTCATTGTTGTTGTTGCAGTTGTATGGTAGTTGTTGTTGTGTCCATTTATGCACAATTTTATACGACACCCCGTAGTGCAACTCATTCAGTTTAACATGGATCCACTTTAATGCCGGATGGGCGCAGGCAAACTGGCAAACAGGTGAACTTATTTCTGTCCTGCTCAGATGTAATTTTGCGGCGACGTAATTACAAAATGTGAAATTATACAATGCGGATATAAGCACAAACATAAACACATACTCAGACATACACACAAACGCACTCTACAGTAACCATGTGGACGCCTGCAGGTTGACATATGGCTTTGGCTTTGTGGATTTTGTGTGCAATCCTATGTCTGTGTCTGGGTCGTGTGTGAGTGTGTGTGCCTGTGTCTGCTTATTTATGTGAGTGAGTGCTTGTGTTGTTGTAGTGTTGATTGTATTACATTTATAGAAATGTTAACGTTGATGTGCTGGTGTTAGTTAAATTTTATGAGCGGTCAGCACTGGTCAGCGAGGGTGAACAGCGTCTGAGTGCGTCAATCATGCTGAGCAGAAGCTGCGGTTTTCACGGTAATGGAGCTTAGGTAACTGCAGCAACAAAAAATGCAACTAAACTGCAGTATAGACATAATGAGGCAGATGGCTGAATTAAATCGGCAAAGCAGATGTGGTTTTAGTGCAAAGCTGGTGAGATATGAATCAATTGAGTCAATTTGAACGGTTTGGATGGGTAAAGTTAAGTTAGGTTACACCTTTATATGAGAATGTAAGAAGAATTAACTGCATTATAAAAATATAAAAATTTGTATAATTAAAATATATAAATTTTAATAATTAAAATGCATACATTTTAATAATTAAAATATATAAATTTTAATCATTTAAATAATACAAATACATAAACCTTAATAATTAAAATATATAAATTTTTAACATGCAGTTTATTCATCACAATTGCATTATTCCCAATTTTCTCACCCATAGTTTACATTATTAACCTTAAACATTTTGAATTTAACTGATGACAACCAATTTAGTTGCAGTAGCTGATATTTTGAATTGCCTTTAATGAACTGTGGCAACGCCATAACCCTAAATTACGTACAATTGCCGGTGACTAAAGTTGTTTTAAAATATAAAATAAAATACAATAATGAAATCATTACAAATGAAACAAAAAACAGACAGAACATAACAAACATTTGAGTATTAAAACCATTGAATAGTTGACTTACAGTTTATGTGCCCAACAACTGTCATTACAATCGTTAATGGTGCAACATTAAAGTAAAAACTCATATAAAAAGTTAGCAGTGAAAGAGGAACAAACAACGATTTTGCTTATTATTTATGCGAGCAGCGACAAATAAAAAAATATATTTTTAAAAGTCGTAACAAATAATCCATTGCAAGTTGTTTTTCGCCACAAAATCATAAATCACCAACAGCCAACAGTCGGCGATGGTGGCGGCCAATAGAAAAAATGCGTCGCAGATAAAGCAAGAAAAATGGCAAATTTCATATGAATGAATGGCAGGCAATTAATTGTAAATTGTAAATTACAAATTGTATATATATATATATGTATATAGATAGGTATATAGTAGATATGTACTAGTATATAGCGACCATATTTGTACATAACGTAATTACTCAACATTTAGATGCGCAAACGCACACTGGAAACGTGCAAACATATTTTAACGCACTCACACACACACACACACACATTCGCACATCAGTTAACAGATAACTTTTAGTGCATTCAAGTGAGCACACAAACAATGCACGCACATCATTTTTATACAGTTCTTTGCCATTTAACATTCATTTGTGTATTTTTTTTATTACGATTTTGTTGTTGTTGTAGTATTGTAATCTTTGACAGCTTTATTCTGTACACTTTTTTAATAATTTGTTTTTTTGCAGCACTCAGGCATAGAGTGAATGCAATGCATGTAAGTATTGCATACTTTTGTGCGGATTACAAAATTAATTGATTGCGCGAATATGCTAATTAAAAGATTTATTGCAAATAAATGGCGATTTTGTTTACAATTGCAGGCGTCAGGGCGTTCATACAAGTGTGCATACATGTCATGTATGTATGAAGTGTGCATGTATGAGTGTACATGTTACTGGTTAAGTGGTGTAGGGCCACGGTTCTCAAACTTCTCGCAAATCAGTCATGTGCAATGTGAATCGAACTCCTACCACCTTTGGAGGCCCCAACGATTGGGAACCGCTGGTGCAGGTCAGTGAAGTAGGGAAATATGAGCTTGTGAGCATTAATCATTCCCTATCAATGCAACTAAGCACATAAAAACTAGTTATTTCAATTGGAAATTTATGAACAGAAATCAGAAGCAAAAATTAAAAAAAAAATTACAAAAAGGATGTAATAAAATTATGATTAACCCGGCATTGGTGTGGTGGGGTATACCATACCCCAGAGGTTGTATTTTTGTAAATAATACGGATATCAGATTTATGTAGGCACTATCGCTTCTAGTAGCTGTTTATAACAGTCCAACCATACACATTTTCTATCCAAAAACAACTTGAGTGTGACCAGCTTTCAGTCACATCCCGCTAAAGTTCATTGGGGTATGACATACTCCACCACACCAATAACGTAACTTTTGTGTTAATAATTTTGAACTCAAATTGATATTTTCGATGGTCTAGTAGTCATCGATTTATTCAAAAATTCACCGTACGGAAAAATAAGAGACAAATACCAAATGTCCAACTGCTACGTGCAAGAAAAGCTCCCAGTTCAGTATTCGCATTTGGTCGCCGTAGAAAACGAATGTCGTATGTTCCATTGAATTTAATAGCACATACCACAATAATTTTCATCGGATCATATGTTCCAAAAAATAGCATTATTTTTCTACATCGTCATGATTCTGTACATCCTTGAGATAAGTCGAAGCTGTACCAAAACGTCGTCAGTACAGCACACGATATTCGGTTTGTCCGAGAGCAAAAACCTAATATGACTTGCGAAAAATGCGATAATTTTGAGACCATGTAATTTGCTACTCTTCAGGATAGCTACCAAAAATTGTATGGCACATAACTATATGTATTTCGTTTTTAAAACAGTCTATGTTTCTTTTGGAAAATTATATGAAGATATTTTTTTAAACCCCACTATATGAAGTAAACATAAATATCAGTATTTTTCGTTTATTTTTGTTGTATTTGGTATTTTCTTTTACAAATTGCTTGCACATGAGTGCTTCTGTATTTTCTTACGTAAAAATAAATGAAGAATAATATAGAATTGCTATCTTTTATATTTGTGTTGTTTGGGGTATGTCATACCCCACCACACCAATAAGGTAATTTTTTTTCACCACACCAACGCCGGGTTAAAAACCCCTTTTCACACTGTCAGCAATGCTTTTGGGTAAAAACTTATAATCCTTTCGTGCACTAAATGCGATTTGTTGCATACTTTTGTGAGGTTTCGGTTGAACTGTTTAAAGTTGTTGTTTTAAATTATTTTGCTTATTTTAAACTTGTCTAATATTTTTTTACCTATTTTTAGGCGCTAAATGTCACTGATTACTGCATCTAAGTGAAGCAACTCTTACAGATGGTACTGGATTTTAGTGAAAACCAGTTAAAATGCATAATTTTGTAGCTCAAATAACTAAATTAGTGAATTAGAAATGCTAGCATACTTTTCAAAATTTCTAAAGCATACTTTTGGGCACCAAATGTCATTGATTACTGCATCTGAGTAAAGTATTGCTTATTTCAGGCACAAAATTAAAATGAAAAAGCAGCTAAAATGCATAATTTTGTTGCTCAAATAAGTAAATTAGTGAGTTAGAAATGCTAACATACTTCCTAACTCTTTAAGAACTGCTTTGAGGTGCCAAATGTCATTGATTATTGCATTATTTATTTCAGGCACAAAATTATAGTGAAAAAGCAGCTAAAATGCATAAGTTTATTGCTCAAATAACTCAATTAGTGAATTAAAAACGCTTACATACTTTCTAACATTTTTAGGATCTACTTTTTACAAATATCATTGATTACTGCATTTGAGTGAAGCATTGCTCACATCTTTTACTGGATTATAGTCAAAGAGTAGTTGAAAAGCATAATTTTGTAGCTCAAATAACTAAACTAATTATTTAAAAATGTTAACATACTTTCTAACATCTTTAAGATTTACTTTTAGGAGCCAAATGTCTTTGCATTACTTACTTGCAAGCATTACTTATTTCAGGCACAAATTTATAATGAAAAAGTAGTTAAAATGCATAATTTGGTAGCTCAAATAACTGAATTATTTAATGAGAAATGCTAGCATACTTTCCAAAGTTTCTAAAGCATACTTTTAGGCGCCAAATTTAATTTTTTGGCAGCACTTAACTGAACTTTGCGTCTAAAATGGCTCATTACGCTTTCTGTCTGCTTTTATCAAATATTAAGGAAATTTGCATAACTTTATTTCTTTCAAAATAAAATTGTTTTAAATTTACAAAAAGTAATAATATGCTGACTGTTAGCATTTGCACTGTAATGTTTTTTGTTAGCAGCAACTGTCTGTGGTCTGTAGTAGTTTTATTTACATTTGCGGCTTTTAGGCGCCAAAAGTTATTTGACCGCATCTTTGCTTCTTTATCAATGTACAGCATGTGGCATGTTGCATGCATTTAGTCGCCAAAACATATTTCTACACTCTTCGTTGTGGTAAACAAAAACAGCGCAACATGTTTAGCAGCTCAGTTTCAGTGGACCTCAACTCACATTTCAATGCTCTCTTCGTTGTGTTCACAACTCTCATTACTCATTTTCGCACATCAAAAATGTTACTGAAAACACGCACACAGACTAGACTAGACTAAACACACACATATTGAAACTTCGAAATGTTGCGCAACAAATGTTGCCAAACATTATAATTGTTGTGCCAACCGTACGGCGTAATTTATCCTTGACTGAGTCAACTGAAATATTGTTTTTTTTTTTATAGTTTTTATTGTTTACCGCATCTTGTTTATATTTTGTATTCTTGTTTTAGCTTTTTTATCCTTTGAGGTAACAACCATCCAACTGTCAACACAGCAGTGTGGCATAAATTTTGGAGGAAAAGGTTCAAAGGCAGCGCACACTGTCACCAATGCCATTTCCGTGTGTTGCCCCAATGTGGCGGCAAGTTCACAAAGTTCAGTGCTGTTAGCGCACGAAAAGGACAACGACAATGGCGCGCAAGGACATGTTGTGCGCCGGACTATTGTTGGACGCTCTTCTCTTTCAATACATGTGTGTGTGTGTTTTGGTTAATTGAGCAGACTAAAAATATACAATGGATAAAAATAAATGTGTTGCTCATACGACATGTAGAACGATATTATATTTCTTAACTTTAATGAAGAACAATTTTAATAATTTGTATACATGGAAAAATTGCAACATTTGATTTGTATTTCTATATTTTTTTATAGATTGATTTTTAAAATTTTAAATTGGATCCAAGTTATCAAAAGCAGTGGAATGCTTGGAATGCGTGGAATTTTATAGATTGATTTTTAAAATTTTAAATTGGATCCAAGTTATCAAAAGCAGTGGAATGCGCTACCTCCTTCATAAAGCTCCAACAGAAGTCATTAGAAAGCAAACTCAACCTCCAACCTACAGTGACCTCTCAGAACACCAACCATGGTTCTCAGAGTATAAAAAATAGCATGAGACATTTGTGGGCAAAAGATTGTAATTCTTTCAACCTTCCTAAACTATTCTAAAACAAAACTATAAACAGAATAAATATAACTAGTTGTAACTCCCGAAATTCGGGTGTAAACAAAAAAACTACCATTTCGTTTATGTAACTAAAATGTAATGTATATTTTTTGCATTATAGTACTTCGTGAAATACTACATTCGCCGTTGTGTTTAATTTATTTGCCAATAATTGCACTCTTATGTCTAATGATGATCGCACCCGACTTAACGCTACATACAATTGCCCATGAGTGAAGCAATGCTCTTTTAAAAAGACCGATGTGGTTCATTTTTAATTATAGCAACAAACTTCCTCCCTTCGTTAAAATTTTGTTTCTTCTTTTTGTAGTCGATGTTGCTATTTTTCAACAAAAAACTCTAACTATTTTTTTGTAAGATTTGAGTTGGACTCTTAAGAATAACGTGATCAAAACAAAACATAAAAATGCAAAATTTGGGTCATAGCATCAAAGAAGAACAAAAGCTAAAGAACAAAAGAAAATCGAAATTTCAGCCTTTCGGCGGCGCGAGAAGAACAACAACAGCATACATTTTCTCCTCACGATCATCCCCAGCCACGGCGATGTGCTTTCGCAAACTTTGAACTTCCAACTCGCAATTACGTATCGCTCATACGCTCCGTATGTCCGTCTGGCAGTCATTTCAAGCAATTAAAATCTAAAACCTTTCAAAAATAATCCCAAGCAGTTCAAATCTCTACAATTGATAGCAATATCGCTTTCAAACCCACACCATACATACAATTTTATTATCAGCCAATGCTAGCTTTGCATTATTGTTCTGCGTTATTGCTGTCACTATTTTGTTGTTTTTATTGCCAAACCCATCACCGCTTGCACTAAACTGCAATGCATGCATTAAAGGCTGCCAGTACGCAGAGCTGACACAGCTTCCCGCCTCTTGGCTGACATTTGATTAGCATCATGTGAGAGCTGAATGCCGCCAGCAACACTCGATTGCAACTGAATCATGATATGATTTCGTTTAGGCCACAAAATGCAGCTACAACAATGACAACAACTGGCTGCTGTTTCTACATAAAATGCAAATATTTTCCAATCATTTCTATTGTAGTTCAGACAAATGAATGAAATCGAAAACGTTCTCTCACAAAAAGCTATTTTGCCATTTCAATAGCTTCAATTTTACTTTATTTTAATATATTTTTTATGTCTATTAAGGAAACAATGGTTTATGAATATTTCAAACGGGAGGAATTTGTGGCATCACAATGGACTACATAGGCCTAAATGTGTCTCATACAGTGACAGCCAGCCACCTAAATCAACACCAACTCAACCTCTATTCTCACTGCTGTCAATAGTACAACAACGAATCCTAAAACTATGCTTCAATAAAATATGTTTCCGGCTCATACTGACTGACAACTTTCATTGGCGAAATATACAAAATTTTCTTAGGCTTCAATGCCAAAAGTGAGTCATCCCAAAAGAATGCCACAAATTCTCTTCAATAAGTGCAACACCTGAATGTATGCCACAACCAAAGAGAAGATGGTTAGATACAGTTATGGAAGACCAAAAACCATGAAGGTGTTGAAGTCAGCCTAACTTAAAAGAAATCTGGAGAAGCCACCCAGGACTGTCAGGCTAAAAAAAATAAGAAGAATGTAAGCCAACCTAACTGCTACAAAAACCACTCTTAGCAACTGTGTTCACTCTCTCAAAGCAATAAGCATTTTTTATTGCATACTTTTGGGCTCGCATTCTAACACGCACCTCAACCACATTAACGATATAAATGTTTTTTGTCAAAATTTAATCAGAATTTGCGTTTAACCAAATGAATCGGTTTGCTGGCTGCTTTCGATTTTAATTTAATGCATAAATAGGCCAAATTTAAATTTGCAATTTGAAAATGTGGCTTTAAATTTCGTATTCATCGGTACGCAAATTGACAAAACAAGTGAGCATTGTGCAATGGATTTTAATTCGATTTTAATTTGACGTGCGCACGCATTCAGATTTATTGAATTGTAACAATGCACAGCGTGGCGTATACGTGTTTCATTTTAATTTTGCCATTTATTGCGAAATTTCCCAATGTGCGTTTGCGTTTAGCCAAATTAGTTGAATTTAGTGTTGCTGTGGTAATATTTTTTTTTTGTTTCAATGAATGAACATTTTCGGTGCCTAAGGCGCGAACGGCGAAAGCATTTTCATGTGAGTTGTTGTTGAATTTGATGAAATTTAATATAGTTAGAATGAACAGATCAAAGCTTAGTGGCTATAAATCAGACGCCAAATAGCTGTAGGTTCGATTCCCAAACTCGACAGCATAGAATAATGAAAAACTTTGTTTCAAAGTGTGTCTTTTTGGACAAATCCATAGAGAAGAGTACACTTGGTTGGGTTAGGAAAGACAGGTAGCTTACCGATTTGGGCCTCAAAGGCCCATTGCACAGTGATTCGTTCCATAGACAAAATTCAAAAAAATTATAGTCTCAGATTTTTACGATTTTGATTTTTTTGAAATTAATTAATTAACTTTTTTCACAAAAAAATGAAAATACATATTTTCTGTTTTTTAGTCTATTGAGCAAGAAAAATTGTAACAATTCATGGTTACCAAGAAGTTGCTAAAACTTTCAATATAGATTAAGAAATGATGTGGCCATTTTCACTTTTAATTTTTTTCTTAAAATTTGCAAACCTGAGGCTTTTACATCACTTTTAATTCAAAATATTTTTCTGAATTAAAAATCTGAAAATTGGCAAAACTTAGAGGAAAATATCTAAAAAGTATGTGAAAGTATGTTCCTGGATTTTTTTTTTATTTTAAGAAGCATTCTTTCTTTGTCGAATAATGTAAACACATCCTCCGATATCTTCCGATCTCAGAAAATAATTCAATTTGAAAAGTGGTCTAAACACCCATTTTTTGACAAAATTTAATTGTTTCATCCCTAAAAGTATGCAATCAGCATGAAAAATTGAGAAAACTGCAAAAAAGCAAAACATACGTCTATTATTATCGTTTTTATTGCACAACCAGAGGGTCCGAAGCCAATTTCTGTTACTCTTTGGAATAATCAATGTTGACGTTACCAATTAAATGTAAAATCTGACAAATCTAGCCAACACACTCGTTCCTATAGCTCACCAAAAAT
This sequence comes from Melieria crassipennis, assembly GCA_963668005.1. Classification (NCBI taxonomy): domain Eukaryota; kingdom Metazoa; phylum Arthropoda; class Insecta; order Diptera; family Ulidiidae; genus Melieria; species Melieria crassipennis. The sequence goes on from OY764962.1 coordinate 59,098,703, forward strand.
GACGAAAATTGCAAATTTAAGTCTTAGGCATTGCCAAACTACAAAAGTTTAAGAAAAACAATATAGGGATTTCAATTCAGCAGACCATACTTAACTGGTATACCAAATTTTATGAAGAACAGACCACTCCTTCTAATTTTTTCCCGCGGTTGTATGGAGTCGAATCACTGTGCAATGGGGCAAATCAAGTCTCTCTGCAGAAAGACTAATGATCCAGTGCACTGCCAAGACATAAGACTACGCGAAGTGTCGCTTTGCTAAGCCGAAGAGAACACAACGTAGGCAATTAAGAGTCGACTAAATGCTTCTAAACAATTTTTCGTATACAACGTACTCGTATTTTTATTCTTATTCTCTTATTGTTGTTGTTTGCTTTTGATGATTTTGTAAGAATTTTTACATTGCAATTTCTCGAAGATTCTGCAGCACAAGAATATTCGAGCAGTTTTCTGTTTGCTTCATTCATTTATTCATTCATTCATTCATTCATTCATTCATTCGTTCATTCGTTCATTCATTCATTCATTCATTAGTCCTAAACGTTCTTTTCGTGATTTTGAATGTTCAGGTTCAATCATTCAGTCTACAGTGTAGTCAATATAAAAAATATAGTTCATATTATCCACACCACCCCAAGTTCACTGTATTTACTCATTCTTGATTCAATACAATTTAATGCATCACATTACCTCAGATTTATTTTAAAATGTATTTTAATCGAATTAAAATCATTTGAATAATTTCCGCTTGGCTACATTTCTATCTTCTGTTTTTTCTAACTTGATGTAAGTCAGCTTGTGGCTTCACAGTAGTGTACGCAAGCTTCAATTCCGAAGGTTGTAGGTTCAAATCCAACCGTTCGAATAATTTTTTTTTTTATAAATAAGGGTTTTGTTTATTTAAATTAAATGACAAACACCTAAAAACAGCCATATACGATTTGCATGTGCACAAATAAATGTATTGGAACAATTAAAAATCAATTTGAACTCAAAATGTGGCAAGGCAACGTAAAAAAAAATTGTTCTTTAATAAAAGTTATGAAGCAACGTAAAACAAAAATTGTTGGTAAATAATAGTTATCGGCAACGTAAAAAAAAAATCGAAAATAAAAGTTATGAAGCAACGTAAAAAAAAATCTTAAAATTAAAATTATCGGTAACGTAAATAAAAAAAATCGAAAATAAAAGTTATGAAGCAACGTAAAAAAAAATTCGCACAATAATAATTATCGAGGACGAAAAAAAATTTTTTTTTCCATAACAGTTATTACGCAACGTAAAAATATTTATTACATGATAATAGTTACAGGCCATGTAAAAAAATTTGTATTGGAAATAATTATTATAAAGCAATATTTATAAAAATATCTTAAATAAGGGCAATTTTTTCATTTCCAAAAATATTGATAATAATTATTTTAGGTCTCTGCACTCAATATGCCAACGAGTGACTTTGTGCGATTCGGTAAACTTGAACATTATCCAACCAAACCCGCACTGCCGAGCCACTTGGCTGTCATTTGCAAACGACAGGTGTATTACAACAATATAAACCGTAAAGGAACCGCATTGTGTGAGTGTGAGTTTGCGCGAGGTGGGCGGAAAGAAGGGAGACGGCGCGTGCTTGTGGGCTTTGTTGAGCCACTGTTACAAACAGAAGAAAAGGCTGCAGCGGCAGATAAGCAAAAATGGATCTGGCACAAGCACAAAGCCGAAACCGAAGCAGTGCGCATGTGTGTGTGTGTGTGTGTGTGTGAGTGCCTATTGTGGCTGTGGCGTGTGCGGCCCCCTTCGCTGTATTACAAGCACAATTAGTAAATTGTAAGTTGTACCCGTTGCAGCAACACGAGTGCATGTTGCCGTCAGAAAACCAGCCAGTAGAGCAGAAGGACAGAACTCATACACAGACACAGACTCATGCGTTGCAATTGAATAATGGTTCTGTGATGGCAGATGAAGCAACAAAATTACCGGATTCTCAGGCATTGCAATTTGGCATTGGCTCTCATTCTTTACGGCCATGCGTATGTGTGTTTGCTTCTAGTTGTGCAAGTCGAAACCGAGGGATTTGCAGCTTGTACCTGTGGCATCTCGGCTGCTTCCGTCTCTCAACGTGTCTACGCACACCTGCACCCTTTAACCTTCTGCCATGGCTGCAATTTGTGAACATAACAAACGTCTATTGCCTTTAATTATTTCCAGCTATTGAACTGCATTCCAACGCATTGCAGTTTGTTGCCGAACTCGAACTGTTGGTTTTAACTGGTTTCATTTGATTTGCATTGTTTTGATTTCAGGTAAATTGTTTTAATTTATATTCGACAATATATTTCCCCTCCGTGGCAATTTTATGTTTATCTACAATGATCGCACAGCACTTCTGAATCCACATTTTCTGATTTAAATATGTTGCCCACACAAAGCTTAGTAAAATGTTTAGAGAAACTTATTTGCATTACCCCCCCGCCGCCGTGCGACTTCATCCCAAATGGCAAACACATTTTACTGCATACATGCCCCATTCGCACACGGCCGCAGTCGCCGCACTTGCCGCTCCATTGATATGCCATCAATTTCAATTTGTCTTCATTGTCCTCCGACTGAAAGCCAAAATGGCATAAAAACAAATTGCAACTTTTTTTGAGCCGCCAATAAAACGCCAAACGCTCAAAAGTCAAGCCAAGCACAAGTGTTGCCTACTTTTTGGCGTATTCATAACAGCGCAAATGTTCGCAGTAAGGAAAGTGAGTGGAAACAGCCAGCGAGACAGCACACACACACACACACACACTCGCCGACACCCACACCAACACATTTGACATGTCGCCTGCGACGTTTGTCATTTGTAATCATTTGGGCGTCAAACTTTTTGTAGCTGACACTCGTCTTGTGTTTGTTGTTGCTACTGCCGCGACTGTCACAATCATAAATCTTAATTTTCCAAAAATTTTGCCAGCAGTGGGATTTGTTGTTTTTATGGCGCGCGATTATGCTTTCGCTGTTGCTGTTTGGTATTGTTGTTGTTGAAATTTGTTCTTAAATTTTAAATAAATTTTTTTATTTTCTTATTAACATTTCAGTTAGTCTTAGCCTGAGTGGAAGGTCGAATCTGAGACTGAGTCTGAGTCTGAGTTAGAGTCTGAGTCAGAGTTAAAGTCAGTCTGAGTCAGAGTTCGAATTAAAGTTAAAGTCAGAGCTTGAGACCGAGTCCAAGAACCTGAGCCAGAGACAGAACCTGGCCTGAGCCAGAGCCGGTTTTATTCTCTATATCTCACTTAGTCTTAGTTTTCGTTTAAGTCAGAGTATGAGTTAGAGCAGCCGCCGTGGCTCAGTTGGTTAGTGCGAGTCGAAGGCAGCGACCCAGGTTCAAGTACTGCCTGTAATAACACCTGAAAAAAATAACGGGAAAACTCGTTTTCTCTTTCGGTGGCTGTCCTTTCAGCTGAAAATGGCAAACCTCTGAGAGTAAAAATTGCTTATGAAAGAGCTCCCAACCTGCCGTTCGGAACCGGCATAAAAACTGTAGGTCCCTTCCACCCGCGTACAAATTCACACGCACAACACGGGTGGTTGCGGGAAGCTAGGCCTTAGTCTCGCGTAAGCGGGCTGTCGTGCCAGTCAATTATTAATTATTAAGAGTTAGAGTTCAGAGTGAAAGTGAGAGTCAAAGTAAGAGACTGAGCCTGAGTTCAAGCCTGAGCCTGGCGCAAAAGTTGACTCAGCTAGAACCTGGCAACAGCCAACTTTCTTCATTAATCTGGTTTAATTCAAAGTTAGAGTTAGAGTCAAAATGAGAGAGTGAGCTCTACTATATATCCCACTTAGACCTACCGTAGTCTAAGTCAAAGTAAGAGTTCAGAGCGCAAGTGAGAGTAAGAATGATGGTCAGAGACTGAACCTAAGAGTCTAAGCCTGAGACTGAGCCTGACTCAAAACTTGGCTCTGCTAGAACCTGGCCTAAGCTAGAGCCAGATTTCTTCTCTACATATATCTCACTTAGTCCTAGCCCTAATTTAAGTCAGAGTAGTAAATGTTAGAGTGAGAGTCAGAGTCTGAGCCTGAGTCCAATCCTGAGTCCGACCCAAAAGCTGGCTCTGCGAGAACCTGGCCTGAGCTACAGCCAGTTTTTTCTCTATATCTCACTTAGTCCTAGTCGTAGTTTGATTGAGAGTAAGAATTAAAAATCAGAGTCAAAGTTAGAGTGAGAGTCATAGTCAGAGTTATAGTCAGAGTCCGAGCCTGAGTCCAAGCCTGAGCCTGGCACAAAAGTTGGCTGTGCTAGAACCTGGCTTGAGCCATAACCAGTTTTCTTCTCTATATTTCACTTAGTCTTAGCCGTAGTTAAAGTCGGAGTAAGAGTTAGAGCTCAGAGTCAAAGTTAGAGATAAAGTGAGAGTCATAGACTGAGCCTGAGCTCGACCCAAAAGCTAGTAGAACCTGAGCCAGAGACAGAACCTGGCCTGAACCATAGCTAGTTTTGTTATCTGTTTCGCACTTACCCTCAGTATTAAATAGTTTAAGTCAAACTAATAATTAAAGTTACAATCAAAATCAACGTTTAAGCACGAGTCCGGAACTGGGCTTAGCCTGAGCTTAAGCCTGAACCTATATCAGAGCATGAACCTTAGTTTGAGCCAGGGCCTGACCCAAAGCCTGACCCTAAGCTAGAGCCAAAACCTCAGCCTCAGTCTGACTCTTAACCAGAACCAATTTTCCTAACTTTTTTGCACTAAGACTTAGCCGAATTCAAGTTGAAATCAAACTTAGCGTAACAGTCAGAGACTGAGCTTAGGCTAGATCCTGGACCAGAGTCAGAATCAAAACCAGATCTTTTTCCAATTTGTTATTTTTATGATGCCCCTAAAGTGTCAATGTCGCTCGCTGCCGCAGTTGGCGCTGTCCAACATTTGTCACACAGATGATAAATACAAACCATCCACAGCCACAACAACAACGTACAACAGCAACAAATGATAAACGTTCATGCAGTTTAACATGTCGCCTGCGGTGCCCAGCCGCCACCGCCAACCAGATACAACTCGAAGCCGCATCCGGGCAAATATAAGGCGAAAGCAACTATCGAAAACGCGCCAAAGCGAGTAAAAGGGAGCCGATGGGCGCGTTGCTTACTGGCGGAAAATGTGCATTAAAATCAGTTTAGCTTGCGGCCAAAATTCTCCTGCCCTCATTTTCAAAGCGCATAGCATTTGTCATAACCTAAATATATGTATATATACTTAGTAGAGGAACCAAGAGCGACAACAATGTCAGCTGAATAACGAATGCAACCATACCACAACTTACAACAACAAGCGGCATCTTGTTGGTTCTCACTTGTGTGAACAAAGCCTTTGCAAGTACATTGACTTCATGGCACGTTTGGTATATTTTTGGCGCTATTCTTGGTTCTTTGAGGCATACTTTTAGGTGCCAAAACAGCGCATTGACTAACTGGTGCTATTTATATGCTGTTATGCTGTTAGCGGTTGAGCAGAGATGTGAGTTTGTGCGCGTGTTGGACTGTTGGGTGTGTTTTCATTTTTGTGGCATATTTTTAGGTGCTACAAAATCGATTTTTCACTACCAGGACGGTGAGCAGTTGATGCGTTTAATACTCATTTTTATTTTTTCGCTTATTTTTGTTAGAGTAAGTTCGGGTAATGTGATATGGTCGGGTAATGTGATATAGTGGCTTATTTCACAAGAGCGTTGACTTTTTTCAAAATTAACCTTCTTAGAACATCATAACAGCTAAGAAACTCGTGCTGCATGATTTTGAATGTGTTTGCGTAAATAGTTTACAGTGAGTGTGATGAAGTGCTTTGAGTAGGCTTGCACAAGTTTTTGGTCACGAAGTTTGAAAGCATAAAAGGTACAAAAAAAATATTATTACAAAGTTCGAGGCTAATCAGAAGTAAATCAGTGATATCGATTATGAGTTTGCGAGGTACGTTCTTCTCAATAAAATTATTATTGTTTTTATATAATAATTTTTTCGCAAAAAGTAAATTTCGGGTAATGTGATATAGTACATCACAGTACCCAAACTTATGACAGTAATACTAGTTGTATACAGAAATGTATACAAAATGTATGTATAGTTTATTTTATAATATTTGAAGTGGAATATTCTCAAAAATCTGTTATGGTTATGTTTTAGATAAAAAAAATCCATGAAATATTTTTGAAATAAATAAATAAATAAATAAAATCATGTTTCTCGATAAAAATTTGTAACCCCGTCAGATTGTGATTTCCCAAAAAAATTAGAAACACGTCTCTAATTATTTTCGATTTGGAGTATTTTCTCCAAGTTTGAAACTAATAGGTCTGTTAAATAACGTTTTTTCGGGTATATCACATTACCCGCCGATGGTATATCACATTACCCGCCACTTTTATCAGACGCCAATATTTGGATATTTTGATTTTTAATTAAAAAACTCGTCAACAGTTTATCTTAAAGAGTTAATAATCATTGTTCGCGTCAAGATGGAGATGGTGAACGCGCACTAAATAAACTCGATGTAATGTGTTTGTTTTAAAAACGTTATAATTCGTGTTTATTTGTAATAATTCAATGTGTAGATATAAAATGTTGGTAAATCGTAGTTGATGGATTGTAAGTGTGAGCACAAAATTCTGATTATCTGTTTTGTGAAATGTTCGTAAATGGTGTGTGTACAATGTAGTTTTATAGTTAGCTTATGTTGTAGGAAATATGATTCTGTGGTTTTTACATGTGAATATATTGTTAATTGTTGTGAAAATATGGATGAGATATATGTACAGCGTGTATGATTTTGAATGCTTATTGTAGAGTATTGTGGTAAATGTATATTGTGGTTTGATCGAAGATATGTGACTTATGTGGAGTTGGTTATGGTGTTCGTGTTGATGTGGATGTTGTCGCGGATCGCGTGGTGTCGTCGCCGGAGGTCGGATGATAAGTAAATTGCCGTCAGCCGCGCAAGCACCGTTTGGGACAGCGAGGGATGCCGTCGGTAAGTACATAGGTGAGTATATAGGTAAATATACAAGAGAGGATAGCGGATGAGGGATAACGGACATGTACAAAGGGTAAATATACAAGGAGAAGGTGAGTAAAGAAGGTGGGAGGGGAGATGTATTTATTATTTATGTACAATATATTTATTTATATTTGTTTGTTACAGATGATGCGCGGCGACGGCAGGCAACGACGTGAACAATCATAGATATACTAAATAATGCATCAGTGAACAGTTTGAGACCAAAAAAACTTTTAAGGCAAAATGTGTCCGGAATCGCTGTAAAACAAACAGGTATATCACATTACCCGAACTTACTCTACTGCTTGCTAAATATTACGAATTTTTTAATTCAGATTCGGCCTTTTTTCTCATTGCAGTACTGCCTACAGTTATGCTAAATATTATTTTTATATTATTTCTTCTTCACTTCTTTTAAAGCCCACAATCATGTTGCTCTTCCGCTCTCTCTAATTGCCTCTCTCTCTCTCTGCATCTTGTAATTAAATTTTGTGTAGCATATTTCCGGGCTTACAGCCTCCTGTTCAGCTTCTAGTTGGCTCCTCCTAGTCACTTATGCAAGCATTTAACAGTTTACAAATAATAACATGATAACAACAACAACAGTAGTACTAACAAAATATACAGCATGTCACTGACACAAGAACGCCAAAGGCCACCTTAAGCACCTAATGCCCTTTGTCGCCCATTGTAAGCACCTAAGAGTGTGCGTACATGTGTTGCCGCAAGAGGGGGAATTTTAAATATGCCACAAATACTTACAACATGACAAGTTGTGCGAAATAATTGCAGCTTTGCTACACAAACAAATTACACTGGCACAATGTGAGGGCAGACGGTATGGCATAAGCCTAAAGCTATGCAATAATTTATTCAAATATTTAACAATAAACCAAAGCAGTTGCTGCAAGTGCACAATCACACACACAGAGACAAAACTAGGCACACATTGTTGCATGGAAACTGAATGACACAGCAACAGTAGTGACGTATCAACTGCCAAACTGACCACAATGACAGATTATAAATTATATGACATATTCGTTGAGCGCCGCACAATAGGCTCACATTAATGCTGCTTTGGGTTATAGACAAACGCCTATAAGAATGCTTCTGTTTGACAGCATTTCTAATTAAGACATTTCAGCTGCGAGATATTTCAGTGCAATCAAAAGGCGGAAAATAAATGTCGCGCAAATCTAGACCCCAAAAGCAAATTTAGTGACATTGGTATCATGAACTGTTTGTGGCCTACTTTTGCGCAAATTTTTGTCAACACCTGAAATACCTGAAGCTAAGCTGGTCAAGTTAAAGTTTCGGGCAACTTGAAAACGAGTTCATTACACTTTCAGCAATGTTTAACTTTCCACACTTAACCCCCGTAATGAAGGTTTAAAGGCACCAAACAGCAAAAACAACTTTAAGCAAAACTTTAAATGTACATTTAACGTTCGATTCTATTTGTCTTTGGTGTTGAGTGTTTGTGTTGCGTGCATGTGCACCTGCGCGTTTCAAGTGGCCGCACTGCAGTCGCACCTCGACTTCCGGCATGGCAGCTACGGCTTCGGTTTCGCCTTCTGCTGCTGCTTCGAGCTAAAATGACTAATTAAATTCGCCACATAAACAGCAACGCCGCCAGGCACAACGTCAGCTACTGCGGCTCCACTTCCGACAACAATGCCGACACCAGCCAGTGCGCGTGTTGCACTAAGCGGCCGAGTAGGCGCTCAAGATGTTGTTGTTGCAATAATTGTCTGCATTGCCACTGCCGAGAAAGCATTCGCAGCAGCTGACGATGTGGCCAGAACATTGGGGCCGACGTTAGTAGCCAATTTAATGGCACTTTGGCCACAGTTGCCAGCGGCATTAAGGGCCGCCTAGCAATACCAAAAACAACAGCAGCAACGTTAGCGGCCATTGTGCCACTCGAATGGCTGCAAAGCTGGCCAAATGCGTTGTGGCAACGACATTTCGGTTGTTGTTTTGCTATGACTGGGTTTTTGGCAAACACACGCACACCTTTTCGTTGTATGTGTGTGTGACAATAACTGCGCGAGCCAGGAAGATTCAAAAGCGCTGCAGGCGCACATTTAAACTTTCTGTTCCACTGCCTGCAGTCGTCAAGAGAAGCAAGAAGAAGAAGAACAATCATTTAAATTGGTTAACTTTAAATTTATGAAATTTCGCAAAGTGCAAAGCTGAAGGAAATTTCTCATATAGTCTTTCTCTCATGTAGTCTGGATTATGCAAGTAGAAAAAGTTTGGGAGTCACTGTCTTAGCTAATCAGCATCTGATGTCTCTGACGCTGTGTTTGGCAAAATAAAAAAAACGATAATATTGAATCATGATGAAATTATAAAGTTGAGTTCTTTAATGACAGAAAACTGAAAAAATTAGTTGACATTCTGTCTTATAGAAACGTTGATGAAAAGAATGTTGTATTTTTTCTGCTTCTAAAAAAAGGGGGGAAACAATTTCAGCATACATTTCTATAGGTAAAAGAAATAACTACATTTTCAACAAATTAAATCTCAGTCAATACAACGCAACTGAAGCAACGTTCAAATGGGTTGACCAGATTTCGCATGGTGGCCTAAGGAAGCCCTCACTCAGTAAATTAGAACACGCCTTTAAAAAAATTAATAGTTGTAAAATAGCGTTATTTGAAAAAATAAGCGACAAACTTCTTCACGTAACATCCACTGTCGCATTGTCCCGCAAAGTAAAACATTCTTTTTTAAATGTCGTATTCACTTTAGGGGTACAATTTTTAAATAACATGACAAAAAATAATCAATACAAAAAATCAAATATAATGCACAAAATAATAAACTAATAGGGGAATTCTTTGTAAGGTGCCACCCTTTAGCTTTTTTGCGCATAACTCGTTAGAAAATTAACGTATCGCCAATATTAATATACCGTTGGGAAGAGGGTTTAAAGAGCTATGCTCCAAGGTAACACTTCATTTGAATTTTTCGTAAATATGAATTTTACAGCCAATTGTTCAAAATCGACACCCTAAAATTTTTTAATGTAAAGTGCCACCCCCTAAAAAAACCGCTAAAAACGTAAAACACTCAAGTAAAAATGCATGATTTAGAAAAATTACGAAAGATTATTGAATTTAATTTGAATTGAATAGAAAATGACCGAAAGCAAAATGCAAATTGAATGGTAACGAATAAAAGGAATAATTGTATGGAAATTAATAAACAAAACTAAACTCATTTATTCCTCATGGTAGGATTAGAGAAAAATTTACTAAGAACACTTTAAACTCATTTAAATGACGATTCCAAGCAACAAAAAGGCATTTTACCGATATAGGACCACAAAACAATGAAAAAAGGGGGGTGGCACCTTACAAAGAAAAAAAGGTGGCACTTTACATTTTTATGCCATTTTCGAAATCATGGTATAAATTTTTTCCTTTTACGATATGCTCGGATATCATTTCGGATTATGAAAAACCATTAAAAATTAAGTCCAACACTGATATTTACCTTAGTTTTTTTTTAAGTTTTTGGTTACTTTTTCACCGCAACAAAAAGCTTACTTTTTTATTTTTAAGTTTTTTTTTACTGAACTTTACACTTTTTTCTACCCACACTGCGTTTTCGCGTCTGTTCCATAAAAAACCACATTAAATATGATGTTGACATATATACCTTAGATGACGGTAGGAATTTTTTTGCTTGGATTGCTAGAACATCGAAATCGAGCAGGGGTGGCACCTTACAAAGAGTGGCACCTTACAAAGAATTCCCCTATTAACTTTTTGCTGCAATCACTATTTATTAATTTGTATTTGAAGCTATTAATTTGCTTCGTCGTTTTCCCCCCTTCGTTTGAATGCCAACTAGACAACCTTGGCTCTCGTTCTATAAGACAGTGTCAAAAACGAGCTGTCAAGGAAGATCTCACCTTTATAATTGCATCATGATATTGAATTTTCATATTGTCGACAATTTTACTTGTTTTTTTTTAAATGACAAAGTCAACCTGTTGTCACTGCCACCACAATAAAAACAACAATAAAAACTACAACAAGCAACGCCTTCTCCACAACTCTTTGAACGTTGTAAACACCCTGTGGCTGCTCGAACTGGAGCAAATATTTTCGGCACCAGCTAAGGCATCGCACTGGACCCTGGTTGGGGGGCGCGCGGAGCGAAGCGGAGGTGTCATGTCTCATTTTTGCGTAGCGCAGAGACAGCAAGCAGCGCCATGTGCTCATTAGGGGCAGCACCATTTAGGGGGCGTCCGTTTCACACAAAAACACGCACACACACACATTTGTATACGGACACGTAGTGAATACTTTTGCACGAGTTTAGTAAAGAAAGTTGCCAGACTGCAGCGCATAATGAATGTGCTGGCAAGTGTGTAGGGGGGAGCGGGAATGCGGTCCATGAACACTAATGACTTTGCGTTGCTAATGTTAACGTCAACAACATTATTTCGCTGCCAATAATTTAGTTAATTTCCGCTGTTCGTACTGATTTATTTGATTGGCAATTACATTTTTTTCTTTATAGTTTGGTTTGTATTTAACATGGAATGTGCATTAAATTTGTTAATTTGCAGAAGATTGGGGAGGTTTTCAAAGGTATTCTGTGTTAGTTGTATAGAAAAAAGATAGGAGGAAGATGCACTTTGCCTGGGCAACTTTTTCTGCGACAGTGTCCCTAATCTGGGCAATAGGACTACTCAGAGTCTACGAAGTTTAGTTAGAAGCTCAAACTGGTTCAATGATTAAGCGGACTTAAGCTCGATGGATGGTGGCATCACAACAGGCTCCGTTTTGGGACAGCCACTCCCACCTACCTAATTCCCATTGATGCTAATCATTGCATAGACTTTGAAAGGATGCAAATGTTAATCGTTTTCGGTTGGTTTCAAAGAAAGAACCTATGGACAAAATGTTTTTTAAGCGAGTCAAGACATACATTATGTTGGTACCAAACCTATCTTAGTGAAGTCCCCAACCTTTCTGCTGTCACCTCCTCTACACAACAGATGGCGCTGTGAGCGGTACCTCACAACATCGCAGCGGCGGTAAACGAAAGTCCCATCACTTAGGACTACTTGCGGTAGGCAAATCACCTAACCTGGCAGTAAAAAAATCGTTTAACCGATTAACATAACCAACACGAGCCAATGCCTTGTGGAAGGCAGGATTGGGTGCTGCCTTGAGAAGGCGCAGGCTATAGGAAATATAAACATTTTCAATATAAAAAGCATTGAAATCTTTCAATTTTGTAAATTCATTTTTTTCATTACCAACTTTGGATTTTATTCTCTTGAAATGTATGAGTAGTTTTTTATTTTCTTGGTTTAAATTAAATGAAATCGAATAAATGGATTGGAATATTGCGGAGTAAAGAAGTGGCGAACTACTCAGATACGCTAAAATTTGTTTTTAAATAGTCTCCACTCCACGATGTGGCAACACTATGGACCACTAATTTGGTCTGTGTGAGATCCCCCTGAGGTCAGCCAAACTAACTTAACCTAACCTTGGATTTTTTACTGATTAAAGATTTTATGAACACTTGACTTGGACTCAGCCAGAGTCATAGATACTGACTGGACTTTTTATTCGAGTCATGTTGAAGAAGACCTAGTTTGAGTAAAGACCACAAAAACATAAACATTTTCAATATAAAAAGCATTGAATTATTGAAATTTTTTCAATTTAAAGGCGATTAATTTTCTTGAAACTTTTCACTTTGACTTTCAGTAACAGTTTCGATACTGAATAATGAATTTATGGACAATTGACTTGGACTCAATTTCAATCAAGTTTTTGCACTACCAACTTTTCTCTTTGGATTTTAATAGCAATTCAATGATAAATGAAAACAAAACGCTAATGATCAATTTTACACCTTTGACAAATTTTTATGTTGGCTCATAAACATTTCGGTACAGCTTTAAATCAAACATTTGCACGCAACCTCTCTTTAAAACATCTCAATGCATGCCTGTAAGAGAAGTTAGCCGCATGAGCAGAACTCCACTTTTTGGCTAGAATGGTTAAGTGTTCGGCGCCAACACTTTGGCCATGCAACGCCAAAGAGGTTAAGTTGCAAACAGCATTCAAGACGCATTTCTGCCAAGCAGCAACTTGCACCTTGAGCTCGGAACATGCCCGAACGCTCAGTGTGAGGTAAATAAAAATGTATTGTTATTGTCAGCAGACGCTCGCACCGCAGCCAGCAAAAGGATTGCGCAGCCGTTGTTTACGGCTCGCAGGGATCTGGCGAGCCGAGCATGTGCTGCGTCAGGGTCGAGACGGCAAGTGCTGAGTAACGCGGCAGACGTAATAATAACATAATCGTAATTTTTCCACATCATTACTTGTAGCTGGCAAGGTGCGAATGGCAGAGGCGCAGAGCGGGTGTGAACCTGTTCCTAAGTGTTTATATGCACGCGTATGGATATAACGTGTGTGTGTGTGTGTGTGTGTGTGTGTGTGTGTAGGACTCTTCTTTTATTACATTTTTATTTGATTTAGTTAATGCACACGGCAAAAAATTCACAGTGGGAATAGGAAGAAGCGCCAAGCCATGACAGAGTGAGGGATTACTGAGCGCTGGCGCCGAGCGTGTGCGAGCAGACAATGAGATCTTTGGCAAACGTTCGAGTTTTTGTTGTTGTTGTTGTTGCAGTTAATGGCTTACAACGGCAGTAGCAGCGTCGAGTTAGAAGGATTTGTGCACAATTGCGCTGAGGTGCGATTTAATGGTGTGGAAATGGTGTTCGGGTTAAAACGCTGAACCCAAGGGGCCGCTCAAAAGTACGGGCGCCCCTGAGGGCAAACGAGTGCAGGTTGTTGTTGTAGGGAGCATTAAATATAGCTACAGCAATTGTTGAAGTAAAACTAGCGATGAAACTATAGTCAAATTGCAACTGGCGATAGTTTGTATGAAAGTAGAGGAAAAATAATTGCAATTTGATAAACTAAATATTGCTCAATATTTGTCATTTTGTGATGGTTGTGGAATAACATAAATAGAGATTTAAAAAAAATAAATAACATTTTTCAAAATATATTAAAATTCACTAAATTCAAATCAAAGTAATTTAATTAAATTTTTTGTTGAGATGCCCAGCAGTCGAATGCGTTCACTTCGCTCCACAAAAATTAATGTAATTTGATAAACAAAATATTGTGCAATAATTTTCATTTTCTGACTGTTGTAGAATAACATAAATAAAAACTTATTAAAATTATAAAAAAAAATATATTAAAATTCACTAAATTCAAATCGAAGTAACTTAAGCTTTTTAAAATTATTAAAAATTAAAAATTATTATATAATTATTAAAAATTCAAATCAAAGTAATTTAAGCTTATTTGTTCAAGTTGAGATGCTCAACAGTCGAATGGGTTCACTTTGCTCCTTGCTCCACAAAAATTAATCTAATTTGATAAACTAAATATTGTGTAATATGTATGTTTCATTTTGTGACTGTGTAGAATAACATAAAAAAAAAATATTATTAACCCTTTACCCGCAACAGCGAATTTTTTCATCAAATGTTGTTTTTTAGATGTAAACCTAAATTAAAAAAACACGTATTTTTTATTTTTTAGTATACTTTAATTTTGTAAGGTTTTTTTGTAAAAACATTTAGTTCCACATATGCAATAAAGCAATAAAACTTGTTTTTTATTGTAATATGTTTAATTTTAAATGAAAATTTTTAATTTGTTTAAATTTTTTTTTTTTTGTTTGTTGTTGTTTTTTTTGTGAAAAAATAAATGAAAAATTAAAAAACAAACAACTTTCAAATGGCAACATTTTAATAAGGAATGCACAAAAAACAAAGCGAAAATATAATCGAAAAAGCAAAATTGACGAAAATCTTGCACCCACACCCACACAAAAGGGGCGAGGCGGAAGGTGAAAATATCTGCGGAAAGCAGCTGCACAATGCAACATTGTTTTTGTGCCTGCAGCGAGCGACCTATGCTCGGGTTGAGGCCAAATCGATGCTATGGCAAAAGTCGAAAGGTGCAGAAAAAAAATGGATTAAATGTTTGCGTTTGTTGTAGCATAGTCCTACTCCGCATTTTTCGCAAAGTGTTTGTGTCTTTTATATTAATAAGTTTTAATCACTTTTGTTTCACTAAAATAAATGAGTGCAACTTTTCGCAAAAAACAATAAGTGCTGTCAAGTAAAATTTAGCTACTTTTTCCCACTTTTTGTTAGAAGTTAGACTTAATTGAGTCAAAATTCTTGATATATAATTTATTAAAATGTGTTGCTTCTGCAAAATACAAATCAGATGTCTATGAAAATGAATAGAAACTTAGAAAATAAAAATTTAAAAAAAAAAAGCAAAATATCAGCTCCACATTTATCAAAAAATATGCTTCAATACTTTCCTAATAGTCCAGAAAGCCTACAAAATAAAGAAAGATGCCTCTTACAACACTTTTGTTTCAATCTTCAAGTCTGAAGCTAATGTTTCTTAAATCTTGTTGTGTCGTTTTAGTGTCTTAAAAAAAAACAAACTATCACATCAAATAATTTACAAACTATCCCATTCTCTCATAAATATTACCAGCTCTCACTTTCACGCAGCTGCGCCATGAAAAGTGCGCACTCAGCTGCAAATGAAATACGCCGAAAACGCTGCAACACTCACAGCAGCCGCGCTAACTAACTGCCTGATTAAGCGACAGCCTACTCGCAAATACCGCACAATACGCCCAAAATTATGCTAAGCACCACACTTAACGCAGCGCCCTCGTGGGGTTTTGGCGAGCGCATTAAAGTGTCTCACTGGCAGACTGCCTGCGCCCAAATTATCTCGTCATTACGAGAATGTGGCACTGGCGCAGTGAGTTTCCACACTTTGGCAGACTAAACCAGTGGATCAGCATATTAGAAGCACACACACGCACACAAACAGATATGCACAATTGAGCACAGACGTGCAGCTGCATGCATACTTTGAGGCGACATACGACAGAGACGTGCTGCTGCCAGGTGTGGGCAGCTAAGAGGGGCGTGAAGAGTTCATGCAAATTATTTTTAATCAATTTTACTCTATGCTTTTATTGCATTCTTCTAAAATAAAAATTGTTCATAAACTATATAAAAATTTGTATGAACATTTCGTGCGCCACTGTGCGCTGCGCCCAGCCATCAACAGCTTTCAAGTGTCGTGTCGTTGCTGGCGGACAGCTGCAGAGTGAGCGTCGGCTGCAAAGTAAGTCAGGCTCTGACAGCGACATATGAGGCCAGCGGCAACACTGGCACTGACACTGACACTGACAACGACGACACCAAATGCAGCACCAACGTAGGCGAGCGATTTTGTGCGAATTTGCGCGCAACCCAAAATGCCACAAGCCAAAGGCCAAAAAAAGAGCCGCGTGGGCTTCGCAGTCATTTTGCAGCAAGAAAATCCTTTGAAACTTATTACCTGAGCAAGTGGGCAAAGCACACGAAAATGTTTTCAATAGATTGCAACGAGGATAAGATGTGCGGTGCAGTCAGAAAGTTTTGGTGAAAATTCACAAATGTAAAATAAGAAAAAATAAATGAAAAATTAAAAAACAAACAACTTTCAAATGGCAACATTTTAATAAGGAATGCACAAAAAACAAAGCGAAAATATAATCGAAAAAGCAAAATTGACGAAAATCTTGCACCCACACCCACACAAAAGGGGCGAGGCGGAAGGTGAAAACATCTGCGGAAAGCAGCTGCACAATGCAACATTGTTTTTGTGCCAGCAGCGAGCGACCTATGCTCGGGTTGAGGCCAAATCGATGCTATGGCAAAAGTCGAAAGGTGCAGAAAAAAAATGGATTAAATTTTGCTGCAACACTCGAAGATGGAAAATGCCAATCAAAGCGCACCAGATCTGCTTTCAATTTGGATAAATACAGACAGGTTGGAGGTGCTTTGCTTGCAGCATGTGTCGTGTCAAAGATAGATTTTTAATACAGCTTAAGAATGGATGGGCAGGGAGATAGTGACGAAAGCTTGGACTGAATTGGCTGAAAAAATATTTTAAATGGAAAAAATAGTTTAAAGATCTGGATGGAAAAAATAGTTTAAAGATCTCGTATTCATGAAGGAAGTGAACGAATGGATTTGGTTGAATTTCAATGGAACAAATAGTTTCTAGATCTCATTTTCCTGAAGAAAATGAAGTGGATTTAGAGGGACAAGTCTGTCTGTCGGACCAATTGGCTGAGATTCGATAGAACAAATAGTTTATAGATCTTATTTTCCTGAAGAATGTAAACGAATCGTTTTAGAGGGATAAGTCTGTCTGCCGAACCTATTGGCTGAGATTCGATAGAACAAATAGTTTCTATGTCTCCTTCTTCTGAAGAAAGTGAACGGATGGATTTAGAGGGACAAGTCTGTCTGCCGAACCAATTGGCTGAGATTCGATGCAACAAATATTTTTAGATCTCATTTCCCTGAGAAACCAACTTCTCCTGCCCAAAGATGAACATTGGCATTTTGAAGTGAATTGAAGTGAATTCCCTAAAGTATGTAAAACAATGGATTTGGACAGCTAAGTCTGTGTTTATGTCCAGTTTAGTAAGTAAATCTGTCTGTCTGCAATTTGATTCGATTCACAACATCACTGAAATCCATTCACCCATGAGTCTGTCTTCTTCTCCATCATTAGGTTGAGTGGTACAACCGATTAAGCCAAACATTGACGACTTATATCTTCTCATGTCTGTTATTAAAAAAAAAGCGTCTAAAAGTATGCATACCATAGATTCCTGTCTGTCTACTGGCCACTCATGATGGGCACAAATCGTTTGCAGTCACCTCAAGCAGTTGCTACATATTAAAAAATGTTTTAACACCCTGTACTCGTTTTGCCGCATTGCCAGCTGCAATGCGGCACAAATTTTCCCTGCAACACAAACTAACAAACAGACAAGAAGTAAGCAAAAAACAATCAAACACAAATGGCAAAAACCAGAGGCAACTGAAAATTGGAAAAATGTTGGTATTTTGATAAAGTCGCGTCGATATGTGGCAACTGCACCCACACACACACACTCACTCACGCATTCCAACCCACAGTTGCACTATCGAACAGATAGTTGCACAGACAGCGCCGCCAAGCTACAAAGTAACATTTGTGTTTGGCGCGCATTGTATTCACGTGTGCGGCGCAGTAGAAGCTGAAAGTTGCAGCGAAAAAATTGTTGCAGGGATTTGCAAGTTTGTTGAAATTCTGCGCCTTGCTTCTGGCAGTTGCAGGATTCTGTGTAGGCAGGATTTATGCGGAAGTAGATTTGATGAGTTTAGTGCAATGTGCAGCAAAGTTTGCAGCGCGTATTTTCTTACGAAAGGCACAAAAAAGTAGCGAACAGGGAATTGTGAATGTTGCTGCTGCCGGTTTCGGGGCCAACTAAATCGACAAGGAAAATCCGCTTTCATAATTGAGTGTTGGCGTTGGCTCAGCATATTGTCGGCGGCTTTGGGCCCTCGTCACTCGGGGAGTTATCAATATTTCTTCTGCTTGCCACACATTACATTTTGGCAGTTTACTTATTGAAAAAGAGGCTAATGGCATATTAAGCAGTTTCCACTGGCAGCTGCAGCTGAGCTGAGCTGAGCGCTTTGCGGCCGACTTTGTGGGCTGATTGAAAGAGATGAACTCATTGAGTGCTGTTATGGTTTTGGAGTTGGTAGAGAAAATTACAAAAAATAAAGAAAAATAACAAAAAATAAAAAAAATTACGATGAATAAATTGGGTTAAGTAAAGTTTGTAGTAAGGGAAAACACTTAAAGAAATAAAATAAGAAGAAGGAAGAAGAAAAAAGGTAAGAAGGAAAAAGGTTTATGAAAAAGGATAAAATTGCAAAAATTACAGCAAATTCAGATGTTAATCAACTATTTCAATAGTCAAGTAATTAGCTAATCAACACTTTAGTTGCAATAAAATAATCAGAACTAAGTCAGTTAAGTAATTTATTTGTAATTATTGAAATTGATGGATACAAATTTCTACTAATAAGTTAGGTTAGGCTAACCTTAGAACTCACATGGACTCCGTTCGAGTTTGTATCTTTAGCATTAAAAGTAATCGATAAGATCTATCAATATAGGAGCACTGGTAGTGAAATTCAGTAGGGCACTGTCTCTTATTTTGGATGCCCATTCCAGTCCCACAATTAGCGGAGTACCTAAGTGGGTTAATCATAATCTTGAGAGGAAGAAATGTTCCAGATTTCCTCTCATACTCTACTTTCTACAATTTCGAACAATAAGTGATCTAGAATTTTGCTCATCACTGACAAAAACACAGAGTTTCCTAGACTTAACGGCTGTTTAAGTGACTTTACTAACTGCATTTGTGATGTCAGCAATTTTTAAATTGTATTCCTTAAATATTCTGCAGCGATACTGCAACCTAAAGCCATATTGACGCAGCGTAATTCGATCTCGTTTAGCCATTCAGTCAGTCTTTGTAAAATTACCAGCTTTTCTCTCAGCTTTTTGATTTTTTGTATATTCCATTTTTGATTTTCTTGTATTTTTTCATTTTCGATTTTGTTGTTCTGTTGCGATGGCACACTTTAACCGCACCGCCCGCTCACTTTTCACACAATCACTTCCGGGCTACGCCACTTCACATTTCATGCAACATCATCCCGCCAGCCGGCGCTCGCCCTGCGGCATTGCACCTTCGGCTTCGGTTGTCAGTTGCGTTGGACAGACAGCGGCACTGCACTTCTTCTGCAGTTAAGCAGATCAGCATTTCAAATGCGAACCCTTTGAGCGGTCGACGCGCGCACGTTCGCTGCCGGAAGTGCTGCCAGTATCTGTCACGGCGTGTGCCCAGCGCCAGGTTTCATGCGCACAAATGTGACGAACAACGGTTGCGGCAGCAATGTGCCAACGGCAAAACGCCTGAACAGCAAAAGTGGCACGAAATAAATTTTAGTCACATGCATAATCAGGTTTGTGGCACTTCTACGTGTTTGTGTGAATGTGTGTGTGTAGGTGTAACAGGATGTGTGAGGATGACAACTTCCGCTGTTTGTCATTCCTTATGAATTTTAAATTAGTTGTTTTACATTAGTTGCTGCAGGCGTTCAAATTGTTTTCTATTAAGGAAAAAATTCAGTGGTTAGAATTGCATGTCCAGTCAGAAATTATAATCCAGTGATGACCAGTCAGCTGCTGAGAACAACAAACAGACTGACTAGACCAGTGACGACCAATCTAATTAGTCATCACTAGTCTATAGTCAGTCAATTTGATGTTCTTTGCGCACGACATAAACTTCTAAACTCCTCTCAACCCTTTCAGAGCCAAACCTCAAATATTGCAAAGAATTTTAATTTTGTTTACATCTCTCAATCAATATTTCCAGCTGCTTCCAAACCATCTATGTGACCACTTTGTTGCAATTGATTTCTCTATTTTGCCCAAACTTGCAAACAACACAAGAAGCAGCCCGCAAAAACGGAAATTAATCTCACAGACAGCAATAACGATTGCCAGAATTTGATATTCCGCTGCTGATGACCGCCGCGGAATATAAAATAATTGCGGCAAAAACATAAGCAATATCGGTTACGATTGTTGCTGCAGCGCCAACTGTCACAGCTGCTTCATTCATAAAGCAATTTTTATTATTTGTTATTGTTGTCAAAAAGCATCAAAAACATTATTTGCCAACACAGCTAAAAGAAATAAGAGCATAAGAAATGAAAAAGAGCGACAGAGAGAGTAGAGAGCGAGCGAGAAAAGTGCACTGAAAGCCGTTTAGCTTCGATTATTTGAAACTGCAGTCTTCTGATAGCCACTGGTTGTTGTTGTTTTTCAAACACCACCCGACGCGTTGCTGGTGCGGTTGTTGTCGCCGATCAAGTGTGAAAACCTCAAACTTAGCAGCAACCCAAACCGCAACACTGCAGACAACACCCAGTCTCAAGTGTTGTCAACAACTGTGCGTCGTTGTGTGAGTGCTATCACTTTTGGTTGTTTTCGATGTTATTGAAATTCGTTGAAATTGGAATTTCATTAAGAATGTAATAAATGTGCACAATTTTGTATGCCTTCTTGATTTTAATAAAATGCAAAAGTTAAAAAAACTGTTGCAACATTTTGCTATTGAGACAGTATTTTTTTTTTAATATTATTATGATAACTTCTTTGGTGTTGCTGTAATGCTGACAATGTCCTTGCGAGGCATTGTGCAATAATTAAATACAACAATACAGTAAGCGTCCCTATCTGTTGGGTTCCCCGTAGATGCTAAAACGGTTTTTTGGAAACCATTTGGTCATGGCAAGGAAATTTTATAAATTCCTAATCTGTGCAGTGAGTAAATTACCCATTCTGGCAGAGCTTCAAGTGATTCATGTAAACAACACGAGGTATTAGCTTTGTTAATGCCCTTTAAGTACCAAGCGGAGTGAACAAGAAAGAAAAATGTCAGTTGTTGATTAAGTTATGATGATTTAGTGATTTTAATGATTGAATGATTAAATTTGTATCCTTTAAGTGAGACTTTTAAATAAAGAAAGAACCATTGAGTCTAACACAAATTAAGTCAAGTCCAGTCAGAGTCGAACACCAAAGAAAAAGGTGATCCCTTTATTGATTGTCTTCAACTAAAGAAAACCATCAAGTCTAATACATGGTAAACCTCCAAGCTGAACTGTAAAGGTAAACTTATGACTTTTTATTGTCTCGTTTACAAAAAAAGACCAAAGAACAACGAAGAAAAACCAAAGAACACCCAAAACGCCTGCAAACACAAAGAACCGCACAGAGGGATGAAAGTAATGTCAGTTGTGAGTGCGTTGGTGTGGCGCTTTAAATACAAAATAAAAAAAACATAAAGCAGAAATCACAAGGGACAAATAAAACTTTTGGTGGTTTTACCCAACAAGAACGAAGGAAACACGCAACTCAAATGTCCAAAACATAAATCGAAATGGAGCGTAATGCGTAACTAAATGAAATAATGAAAACAATTTCATTAGATTTGTCTGGCAAAAAAGCTGCTACGACAGCATTCAATATTTGATACTCGTATGTAATGCAAGTTACATGAACACCGAAGTTGTATGAAATGGACAGGCAACTTGAACGCTCAAGTTGCGGCTCAACTAAAAAGTACCAGCCTTCCAAAATTTCGATGTGCACTGAAGTTGTATTCTCTCCTCCATGACAAACATGCGCTGGTAAAACTTTACAGGATTCCATGCTTGACAGGAGCATCGAGCAGGTACAACTCCTGAGATAAAAGCGAACCTAAAAAGTTGTTGCCAAAAGACTAAAAATCACAAAGCGCAGAAAAAGGTCAACAGAATTCAGTTCGCTGAGCGGACAAAAGAAATTCGGTTGTATTGAGATAAAAAAGAAATTGCTGGATGGCATTAAAGGCACTACTAATCAACGTGACGAAATGAAGGCGATAAAAATGGTTTTTATGGCATTAAACAAAACGAAGAAAGTAGAAACAAAACCATCTGTAAAACAGTTTAAAAATGAATTGAATGAATATACAAATATTTAACAAAGTTTGAATAAAGTATTTGAGTAAAGTTTGAGTTAAGCTTAGAAGAGTTTGGAAGACGAGTATTGAGTATTGAAGGTGAAAGTTTAAGTTAGGCTTAGGAGAGTTTAAAAGATGAGATAACACAGATCATTCTAGACACCAGACTACTAATTTCAAAGCGAAAAGTGGTTCAATTCAAAATGAGAAATGAATTAGGCAACTTTTGAATATTGAAGCTGAAAGTTTGAGTTAAGCTTAGGAGAGTTTGAAAGATGGAATTGCCGATCATTCTAGACACCAGATTGATAAAAAAGGGTCCATAGTTAGATAGATTTGCTTTCGTTAGTGACCTTTTAACTTAAGTAAGGGAGTACAGAATTAGATAAATTAGAGTACGAGAATTGAAAAATTATTCAAAGAAATATTTTCGTAAAATGTAAAGTAAAATTTTTGTTCAAAGTTCGGATGCTTTAATAACGATTGGAGCTTTTTTGAAAACACATATTCTATCATTTAGATGTTGATCCACATTATCCATAAAAGCTACAACTCTGAGTAGACCAAACATTAAAAGTGCTGACTTTTGTCATTAATTTTCAATCATTATAATGAATATTGAATAAAATTTGAAATTAATTTGAGAAGATTGACTAGTTGATTGGCACTGATTTCTCATAATTCAATTTTATTGAATTCGGCATTAATTTTGGTGCAATTGCTTATTGAATGCTTTTCATTTACTACACAAATTTTTATTATTCATTATTTTACAAACATAAATTAATCTTTCTTCAGTAAATTGCCCTCTTAACATTATCATAAAAGCAATTTCCAGCCATATTTTCAAAGTTACTTTTCTTTCACATTTCACTCAAGGCGTCCTTCAGTCTGACACACAACATTACAATCATTCAATTGTCATGTCCTGTGGTGTAATTTAGTGGAATATTTGTCCTGTGTGCTCAACCACAGACAATATGCAAATATCCTACTTACAACAACAACAAAACCCCAACTCGGCTAAACTCAATTCTCAACACATTTCGCTGAATGCTGAAGAGACAATAAAGTTCAGACCCAAAACGACTTTGGACGACTTTGTAGCCTCATTATGCCAAATTAATTCAAATAAACAAAACAATTTACTTATTCCATGATTTTTTTCATATTTAATATGTTTCACTTTTCAGCGCTTTAAATTGCTCGCTAATTATCGCACACATAGCCACCGAATGTGCCCCCAAAAGTATGCTACATTTTTCTTATCACAAAAACGGATGCACAAAAGAACAGCCGAAACACGCTTTTTACTTTTTCCGCCAACATCTGCCAACACAACACAATACTTTTCCACCTTCTTTTTCCTTTCCGTTTTTGGGTCTTCGCTCTTTTTCGCTCTCGCCGAATGTGGCGGCAGCAGCAGCAACAGCGGCAAATAAATTGCCAAAAACTTATCTAACATTGTTGGTTTTTTGCAATTTAACATTTGTGTGTGTGTGTTGGCAGCAAAAAGTAAATTTTGATATAAATGTCAACTCGTATATTTGAGGTTAGAATTTATAACTGTCGAGCGACGGTTAAAAATGTCAGCTTGGCCCGTGTGAGCGCGTTTGGGGGCATGGGGGGAGCGAACATAAGTGCGGCAGATTAATGCCGAATGTTGAAACTACACATTATTTTTTTCCTGAATTGTGAATGTACACAATTTTGTAACAAGTAACGAATTTTAATGTGTTGAGCTACAACATTGCATAAATATTTGATAGAAAACTCCGAATGGTTGGGGATTTCAAAAATGCTAATCATCAGAAAATAATTAAGTTCACACACCAAGAATACACTTGAAAAAGAATTAATTAAAAATTTGAGATATTAATTGGATAATGTGATAATTTTTCCTTTCTCTCGAGAATATAGTAACAACATTTCTTTGTTTCTTATCTTCAGGACTTCAAGCAAGTATCCTATGAGGGTTTTTGGGGGTTCAAACACCTTCCAAGTATTTTTATCTTGCTACATTTTGGGCTGCAGATATGGTTTCAGTTAGTACAAGGCTCAAAGGTTGTGTACGTCCATGCCCCCTTTCCTCCACAAATGAAATCCTGCGTGCGTCACTGCCTATGACTCATTAAGCTTCTCTTAACTATACGTTACCAAATAATTTGTTTAATACAAATTTTCCTAAAATTTTTCACAGTGTACCAAATTAATTCATAGCTTCAAAAACATACTTCAAATTCATTTAAAAAAAAACGCTTTTCTCCCCTAAAAAGCAAACAAATCACATTACAATTTCAATACCACATTTCAGCACATAATTACCCACACCCAGCCTGTCCCCCACAACCCTCAACCTGTTGATAATAACTGTACCTTATTATACTTCTTCAACTTTGTATATTATTGAACTACTTTCCAAACTAATTCTATTGTACATTTGAAGTTTAGAAAAAATAAAATTTTCACTTCGCTTCCACAACTCATTGACTGAGGTCATACATATGTATATTCATACGCGCTACATCAATAGGTTATGGGCCCAGACCCAAACCGGAAGGATAATTGAATTCGTTGGACAAGGAGTCAAGAATTAGAACGCTCGCAATGGCCGGATCAACTTTAAGAATTCCATTACTAAATGGAAACAACTATCAAACGTGGAAGGTGCAAATGGAGGCGGTGTTGCATAGGAGCAGATTGTTGCGTATCGTCCGTGGGCTAGAAGAACGGCCGAAGGACATAGATCTGCCGGCAGCACCCACAGCAGCACAAGCTAGTAATTACGAGAAGAGGTGCAGTGAGCAACGCGAATACGACGATAAGGATCAGGATGCACGAGCAGAACTTATAATGGCCATGGAGGCAAGCGTGGTCCAGATGATCAAGACGCTCAAGACTGCAAAAGAGGTGTGGCTTTACCTGCAAGATACGTATGATAGAAAGTCCACAAGGCGGAAGACTGAGTGCTACCGTAAGTTGGTAAATTTGAAAATGAGTGAAGGACAACTAATAAAAGACTATCTCATCGAATTTGACATATGCGTTTCTTGTTTGACGGAGATGGGCGTCGAAGTTGACCAGGATTTATTAACTATTTTAATATTGGACGGCTTATCAACGAAATACAAAGAAATTCGGGCCGCATTTGACACTGCCAACGAATTCTCATCTGTAACACTTTTGCGTGCCAGATTATTGGAAATTGGCGACAAGTTAACGACAGCAGCAGAAGAAGAGGAAGCAATGAAAGTGTACAAGAACTCAAAGAAATGGAACGGTAACAAATATGAAAACGAAAACAAACCAGGTATGTTTCAAAAACCATTCCATTACAATTGCTATAACTGTGGCAAGAAAGGCCATAAGGCAAGGGATTGCAAACACAAAGTTAAAGGGCGAAGTAACTGTGCGGAAAAGACCACAGGATTTGTGGCTGCAGCGGGGCACAGCAGTTACAAAGATATGTGGTGCTTAGATAGTGGCGCTACATCACATATGTGTTGGTCAGAATCACATTTTGGTACAATCGATAAAAGCTATTCGGGAAAGGTGCGTTTAGCTAACGAAAAAGAAATAGATGTAAAGGGTATTGGTACTGTTGGATTAAAAATAAAAATAAACCACGAAATAAAGAATGTAAAATTATTCAAAACACTATACGTACCAGAATTACACTGTAATTTAATTTCAACAACAAAAGCCACTGACAATAACTGTACATTAGTTATGAGTTCAAACAAGGCAATTATCAAACGTGGCCGAGAAGTTCTTTTAGAAGCAACGAAAACAAATGGTTTATTTCTAGTAAGGAATTTTAAAACTTGGACAGATGACTGTAAAGAAGCAACGGAAAAATTTGAAAATAACTTAGAACTGTGGCATAAGAGGTACGGACATTTAAACTTGGTCCACCTGAATCAGTTGCAATCGAAACGTATGGTTAAAGGTTTGCCTACGTTCAAAAATCAAAAGCTAGATTGCGTAGCTTGCATTTGTGGAAAACAAACAAGAGAATCGTTTCCACACAAAAACAGCAAGTCATCGAGCGCAGTGTTGGACTTAATACACACAGATTTGTGTGGTCCAATGAGAACAGAATCAATAAGTAGCAAGAAGTATTTCGTGACCTTTACTGATGACTATTCCAGGAATGTGTTTATATATTTCTTATACAGGAAGGATGAATATCTTGAAGCATTTAAGAATTTTAAAAGGGAAGTTGAGTTGAGTACTGGCAGGAAGATCAAATGCGTGCGTAGCGATAACGCGAAGGAATTAGCACACCGCAACAGAACGGCGTTGCAGAACGGATGAATAGAACTTTAGTAGAGATGGCTAAGTGTCTTATGATTGAAGCGAGTCTTCCGGAGTCTTTATGGGCAGAATTAATATATACGGCAGCACATATTAGAAACCGTTGCCCGACAAAGTTAAACTACAACAAGACACCAGAATTATGGACAGGAAAAGTTCCCAACGTACATTATTTTCGTCAAATTGGAAGCACAGCTTATGTATTGAAGAAAAAACCAGGAAGATCTAAATGGGAATCAAAGAGTGAAGAGTTTATTTTAATAGGATACTCAGAGGAATCGAAAGCATACCGTCTATGGAAAAACGGTACGCGCAAAATCGTCAAAAGCAGAGATGTTAAAATAATAGAATGCAAATTTAATGTTGATAAAATAGAAATTGACAAAGAGGACAAGGGATTTAAAGAGCTTATATTTGGAAAAATAGATAAAGAAAATGAAATTGGAGAAGCAGAATTAACAGACACCGAAACAAACGATACTCAAGCGAATAAAAACGTTATTTTGCAAGGTGAAAACAATAGAGAAGAGATGCAAGAATCCCAAGATGAGGTACCTGAACATTCAATTAAAAGACGTTTACGATCATGGAGTTGTCGAAATGAATCAGCTAAAAGAGCTTAAGAAGAAGATCCGAAATCTTACAGGGAAGCTTTGTCTTCAGGAAATTCTAAGGAATGGGCGGACGCCATTAAAAATGAATATGACTCTCTTATGAAAAACGAAACGTGGGAGTTAGTGGATCTACCAAAAGATAGAAAGCCAATTGGTTGCAAGTAGGTTTTCAAATCTAAAGTAAGACCCGATGGAACAATCGAAAAAAGAAAGGCAAGATTGGTCGCTCAAGGATTTACTCAGAAATTTGGCATCGATTACGTAGATACATTCGCACCAGTAGTACGACAGAGTTCACTACGACTCATATATGCATTAGCTGTTGAGCATGATCTAAAATTGCAGCAGTTAGATGTGTCAACTGCATATTTAAATGGAGATCTAGAAGAGGAAATTTATATGCAGCAACCTGAAGGATACATTGATGAATGTAAAAGAGGAACATTTTGCAAATTACGAAAAGCATTATATGGTTTAAAACAGTCCGGAAGACAATGGTTCAAGAAAATAGATGGTGTTTTTAAAAATGTTGGTTTAACCCAATCAAATTATGATCAATGTATATACACTTACAAAAAAAACAAGTTTATTGTTGCACTTTACGTTGATGATATAATTATTGCATCAAATAACGAAAATTTAACGGAAGAACTAATAAGAAAACTTAAAGAAAATTTTGATATTCGAGATTTAACCCTCTAGTTCCCAAGAAGGCCTGTAGACATCCTAAGCTTAAAAAAATTCTGTAAATTACACCTTATGATTTTTTTAGCTGATTTTACACGTATGGAAAGGGGAATCTCCATTTTATATAATAAATGTTGTCAGATAACGCTGGCACATGCACGACGGCAGTAATTGTAAGCCAAAGTTGAAGTTTTGTGAGAAAGTAAGCAAATAATTATTATTGAAATTGTGTGAGAAACAAAAATAGTTTTAAATAAATTGTGAGCCTCAATAAAACTAAAAAAAATATTTATGAGTAGCTGTTAATGTGTTCTTTGAGAAAATTAAAAAAAATTATGAAAAAAGTTGTTACACTCCCCCTACCTAACCCAAGCCCGAGAGTGTCTGTAGGCCTGCTTGGGACGATAAGCGTAAATAATTAAAGGTCATTGATGATATTTTTTCGCTATTTAAGCATTATTTTTTAATTTGAACCGACATTTTGATACACCGCAACGTAAAAAAGACCATATCACTGCAAAAATTTATACTAAGGCGTAGTCCGCGGGGGTATATGAGAGAACTAGTCTCCCCTATTCCTTTTTTCATGGAGTAGATTTGTCGACATCGGTGTGAAAAGATAACAAGGTATTAACAAATAATAAGAACCGCTATATATATATACCTACACCGATTTGTTTAGTTTTCCTAGTTTCTACACCCCCCAAAAGCAGTATATAAACTACCCCTCGCCTTACCCCCACCCCTTTTAATTTATTGTCTATTGCACGCAGAACTGAAACTGTTACCCGTTATTTATGTTTACATATATTTAAAAAAAAATTTTAAATTTAAATTAATTTAAAAAAAAATTTTCATATGAAATTTTTTTTTGCTTTGTTTCCCAAGCAGGCCTGTAGGCCTTCTACTTTCTACACCCTCTATCACGCCTCCTATTGACATGAAATTTTTTTCCCCGGACAAACATTGCTTCTCCACCACAAAACTATCACTGGTAATTTTTTCAACAAGATTAAAAACTTGGGTACTATAGGGTTAAAGGAACCAACTAATTGTATTGGTCTGGGAATTAAAATTGGAAACGGAACGTTGTCAATTTCGCAGCCTAGATATGTATATTACAAATTTGATTGATAAATATGGGCAAACAAATGCGAAACCGGTTAAAATTCCCATGAAGCAAAAATTGCATTGGAAAAAGAACCATCAATTTCTGGAGAGGGAGAAAAAATAGATAAAACGAAATATCAAGAAATTATTGGTTCACTTTTACACCTCGCGGTATACAGTCGTCCTGATATATATGTAAACATGTTATCACAGTTTTGCCAGGATCCACGAAGGCAGCACTGGAACGCCGCGATTCAAGTCGTACGATATTTAAAATCAACACAAGATTTTACTTTAACATATCGGAAGACTGGTCAACCACTTTTTGGCTGTGTTGACGCCAACTGGGCCACTGATGTAAATGATCGCAAATCGCAGACTGGATTTTGTTTTATTCTCGCAGGTGGCGTCATTTCATGGGAGTCCAAAAAGCAGCGGGTAGTAGCAACATCAGGCGCGGAATCAGAATACGTAGCGCTTTCGGAAGCAGCGAAGGAGGCGCGGTATTTAAGTTTCCTGCTAAATGACATGGGCTACGGAACGTCGGGACCAATGGTATTATATTGGGCCTCGCAAAGTGCTCAGCAAATGGCGACGTTTGGAGGGCATCACTCAAGAACCAAACACATTGAATATAAATACCATTTTATTCGCGAAGCTGTTAAGAACGAGCAAATTATTATAAAGTACCTTCCCACAACTGAGATGCCAGCTGATGTTCTTACCAAACCACTTTGTAAAACTAAACACAATATATGTATGTATTAAAGCTATTGGCATTGTTGATTGTAATTCAAAGTAATTCAAAGTTGAGAAGGCGTGTTGATAATAACTGTACCTTATTATACTTGTTCAACTTTGTATATTATTGAACTACTTTCCAAACTAATTCTATTGTACATTTGAAGTTTAGAAAAAATAAAATTTTCACTTCGCTTCCACAATTCATTGACTGAGGTCATACATATATTCATACGTGCTACATCAATACAACCTAAGCACCATTTAGTGTCGCTTTTTGTCAGAATTTCGATTTAACGCCTTCGGAATGCCAGCAGCTCAACTCAAGTGCCACTCGCAGGCATCAAAATCTGCTCTTTTTTCTACTAATACATTCTACTATCTCCATCTTTCTCGCTCTTTGCCAGACCTTCGTCAATATGATTAAATGCAAAAGTGCCACTCACGTGACAACCAACCGCCAAACAGCCCGAAAGCCAAAACTAACCGCTTCCGTTTGCATTTTATTTTCCATTTCGCTGATTTTTCTTACTTTTCCTGCAACAGCAAAGCATATTTACAGGCACTTATTTTGTTGTTGATGTTGTTGCTGTTATTGGATACGGCCGCAGGCGTTTGCTTTTAATATGCCGGATATTGTTTATTTGCCAAACGGATATTAATTGTCGCACACAACAATTCGACAGCGTACGCGCGTACTTTTGCGCAGCTCAACGCCTGATTTTCCACTTATCGTGTGGCATTACGTCTATTAGCCGTTTGGTGTTGATGCATAAAGTGATTGATAAATAAATTATCAATTGCCAGCAGCAGTCAATCAGCGACTCGAACATTGCAAACCTGATTGCCAAATTGATAATCAACAATTTTTGGGGAGAAGCTAATTTGCAATTTGTAATTAAAGCAATTTTAATTATGTATTAACATTTCTTTTGTGAGTGACTAATTGAAAAAATGACAATTTTAATAAAAAATAGAATACAAAAATTTTAGTAATTTCAATTAATTAATTAATTAAAAAATTAATTAAATTAATTCATTAAAATAATTTACTAGTTAGAGTTAAGCATCGCTTATGCGGAATTCGATTAGTCGAGTCCATACGGAAAAGCTAAACAGTCAGTTTTTCATATCGATTAATTCAGTTTTTCATTTCTCAAGTAAGCAGTTGAACTAACCAAATGGGCAGTCGAAACACTTTCTGTGGATCTGACTCTAAGATTGGTCTAAGCAATTCACTGACCAAAGGTTCGGTCAACAATTGAATAACTTCGAGACAACACGAGAGTTGGATTAGAACTACGAAGTAGATAAATTCCATTGACTTTAAAGCAGCCATAGGTGGGGAAGCCAAGAAGGTTCTTAGTCTCAATCGAACAACTTTGAGATGTTATTTGCTGTCAGTAATGAAGTCAAGAAGGTTCTTAGTCTCAATCGAAGAACTTTCAGATGTTACTTGCGATTAGTTATGAAGCCAAGAAGGTTCTTAGTCTCAATCGGATAACTTTGAGATGTTATCTATACTCTATACTTTATATACTCTATATACTCTATATACTCTACTATTATATAAAAACAAGTGTGACGTTTTTTGAGCCACAATCAGGCAAAAACCACTAAACCGATTTAGATGAAATAAGCACCAAACATTTTTTGATCTGGGGGGAATGGTAGATAGGCTATATGAGAAAGACCACGCCCCCTTCTTACGCCCACTATGGTAACAAAACTCATCTATGGTATGCTTTTGTAAGGCAATATGGGTATCAAACGATTCAGCGTGTCATTGCGGCAAACATAGGCTATAATATAATCGGCTACGCCCACTTTCCGTGCCCACTAAACTAACAAAACGAAGCTACGGTACAGGTCTGTAAATTAGTATTAATATCAAATGATTCCGTGTTTCATTGATGTTAACATAGGATATATAAGATTGACCACGCCCATCTGATATGCCTTCTCGCCACTTCCACTATAATAACAAATCAGCCATGGTATATTTGTCATAGCAATATGGGTATCAAACGATTCAGCGTGTCATTGCGGCAAACATAGGCTATACTATAATCGGCCACGACCACTTTCCGTGCCCACTAAACTAACAAAACGAAGCTACGGTGCAGGTCTGTAAATTAGTATTAATATCAAATGATTCCGTGTTTCATTGATGTTAACATAGGATATATAACATTGACCACGCCCACCTGATACGCCTTCTCGCCACGCTGTAATAATTCAGTTATAGTATTTGTTTGAAAGACGATATGGATATCAAACAAGCAGCGTTTCCTTACGGCAAGCATGGCTTTATGGAATTGGCCACGCCCCTATGTAAGCCCCACACTTCTAAAATGACCAGTGGTTTAGGTTTAGAGCGTTTATCTATATATATAAAAATTAATCTTGGTCCGTTCGAATGCTTGAAAACGACTGGACCAAATTGGATACTACCTTCGGCGGGTTTGTTCATAATTGCTACGCGAAGGTTTAGTAAAAAAGGAAAGACGGGAAAACAGGGCGTAGCACGGGAAAACAGGGCGTAGCACCTTCAGCATAGATTTTTAGACAATAACTTTGGAACCATAACTCACACATCAATTAAATTTAGTACGAAATTACTATTTAGTCATGTCCTTCGATAGAGGAAATGGGGCGGGTATTGAACGGGGGGTGTGGCACCCCCCATACAACTAAAATTGTTTATATGGAATAGCTTCGGAATTGTAAGTCGCACAGCATTGAAATTTGGTGTACTGTCGCCTCATAGAAGTCTGGCACATTTGTTTGACCCAAACTATCCGCATGATTTTGGAACTGTTAGTCGCAAATCAATAAAACTTAGTACGAAGCTATTATTTAGTCATATCTTTTGACAGATTTTTTATGACCCAATATTTACGCAGTACTGTAGGACCACATAGATGAAACTTGGTACGAACTTTCCACTTAGTAGCACCATTCGACTAGAAAAAAGTTGGACAAGGAGGCGTGGTACCGCCTCCATTTTTATATACATATTGCTACGAAAAGGCACTCTGTGCTGTGCCGTCCTTTACTATGCCTGAATGCTTTTCCAAGCATACTTTTAGGCATGCACTTTGGAGTACGGCCAGTTGGCTGTTATTCCGATATGGCAAGGATGGTTCGCGAAAGGTGATGGACTTTGCTAGAACAATCGAGATAGAGACCACAACTAGAATGTGCAAGAAACTTCGGCGCGATAAGAAAACCAAAACCAAACAAACGAACCTTAGAAAACTCATATTCGTAACATTTGGTGTCAGAAGTGGGATTGTGCTACTGAAAATAAACAAAAAAATAAATAAAAGTATAAAAACGCAGACATGGTTAAATTCGAGCTGCTGAAGGTGGACCATCTGAAGAAGGAGCTGGCTGCCTGGAATTTGCCGACTGCTGGCAGAAAAGTGGAGTTGCAGCTGCGCTTGCGAGAGGCGTGTGAATCACGAGGCATCGATTGGACTGCGCACGAGTTCGGGACGCAGGAGCCAAAGGCGTCGGCCAAGGTAGAGGAATCGCCTGCTGGTGCTGCGTCACTACAAAGTACGGCTGCAGCGGCTGCGCCATTACAAGCATTAGACATGCAAGCAGCCAGCTAATAGTTGCACTTAAAGGCATGTTCGCGACTTCCAACCGTGAAATGGGATCCAAAATGGAAAATGAAAATCGCGAAATGTCGGCGCAAATGGCCACGAAACTGGAAACTACGAACCGAGAAGTAGCAGAGCAATGGAAACCAAACTCCAAGAAAATGCTGAAAAATTTGAAAATGCAAATCGTGAAATATCGACGCAAATGGCAGCGAAACTAGAAACTACGAATCAGGAAATTTCGGCGCAAATGGCAGCGAAACTAGAAACTACGAATCGGGAAATTTCGGCGCGAATGGAAACGGCGACCCATGAAATATCGGCGCAAGTGTCGGCGAAACTCGAAAGTACAAATTGCGAATTGTCCACCAATAATAATAATAATAATTGACTGGCACGACAGCCCGCTTACGCGAGACTAAGGCCTAGCTTCCCGCAACTACCCGTGTTGTGCGTGTGAATTTGTACACGGGTTGGAGGGACCTACAGTTTTATGCCGGTTCCGAACGGCAGGTTGGGAGCTTTTTCATAAGCAATTTTTACTCTCAGAGGTTTGCCATTTCCAGCTGAGAGGACAGCCACCGAAAGAGAAAACGAGTTTTCCCGTTATTTTTTTTAGGTGTTATTACAGGCAGTATTTGAACCTGAGGTTGCTGCCTGCGACTCGCGGTCCAACGCACTAACCAACTGAGCCACGGCGGCTAAGTTGGTTTCCTGTCCACCAAGCTTCAGGAAAATTCTGCGCGCTTGGAGCAGAAAGTGGAGGAAATCTCCAACAAGCTAAATGTGAAGGTGGAGCACCTAGGAGCTCAAGTGGAACACTTAGACAAACGAGTCGACGACCTGGATGATTCCCTGAACAGACGAGTTGACGGTCTGGAGGATTCGGTGAACAGAAAAATCGACGAGCGGCTTAAAGAGGTAGAGCCGCGAGAATGGTTGCCGCCAGTTCAGGAAAGTTTTGCTACCAGAACAGAAGTGCGCCGTTCGATACATTCAAATCGCAATTCGACTTGGCTGCTTTGGAAAATCAGTGGACCGTTATCAGGAAAGGTCACAGATGGGCACTGGCGCTAAAAGGTCCTGCGGCTGAGGTAATTAAATCAGTTCCGGAATGTTCGACAAGTGATTACGAGGAGGATGAGAGCGTTGGCAGCGAAGTACAGACACGAGCACAACTATACGCTGTACTACTGTGAGCTGAAGAACCGCAGGCAAAGAGCCAACGAGGCGCTGCAGACATATGCAGCAGACATTGAGCGGCTCGTACAGTTGTGCTACCCGAAATTCGGCGCTGATGATCTCGAGAGGATGAAGATTGAGTCGTTTATTGAAGGTGTTCATGACCCGGAGACACGTCGCAGCGCGTTGATGATGGGCAAGCCGACATTTAAGGAGACGGTGACTAGCTCGATGACATATGAGGCGACATGGATTGGAGGCACTCGGTATGCACCTGCAAGGATACGTCAAATCCAGCCCGACAGCGACATTCCGATCCAGGCCATAAGCTCTGAGACACAGGTCACACCACGGTTGGTTTCCTCTAAAATTGTGTGCTGGACATGCGGTAGGCAGGGTCACATAGCACGAGACTGCCGTCAACGAATGAGTCGTTCCCGTTCTCGATCACAATCGCCTGAAGCGAGGAACACTGACAATCGAGGTTTAGCCAACAAGCGCAGGGCTGAGGACGAGGAGTCGTGAAACTAAAACGGGTCAGCCCAAAGGGGCGTGAGCTGATCCCCACAACCTGCTGCCCCACCGTCCTTGTCTCGCAGTTGAAACGACAACCCAGCAGCTTGACGATTGAAGGAAAGATAGATGGAAAGTTGTTCGTGTTGACACTGAATACTGGATCATTGATGGATATTCATGGATATTCGATCATAAAAAGGAAGCTTCTGAAGAACTGGGAACCATTGCATGGCATACAGCTGAGGACTGCGACTGACGAGCGTGCGCCGGTAAGAGGAAAAGTAACAAAAACAATTACTATCGGAACCAGCAGCCTGGAACATGAGTTCATCGTCGCGGATATAATGGACGACGTGATTATCGGCGTGGATTTCATGATTAGGCACGGTTTTACGCTGGACCTGAAAGAAAATGTGCTGAGGTATGCCAACGTTGAATTCCCCCTGCACACCGGCTATGAGCGAAGCGTGGCGGTAAGGAAAGTTGTCTCGTGTCAACACCAGAAGATACCAGCGAATTCCGAGGCGATTGTGTGGGCAAAGGTGGACGAGGACGATGGGACAAGTCGGCTGTGGGTTGTAGAAGCGCCAAAACAAGGATACGACAACATAATTATCGGACGTACATTAGTGGAACCCAAAAATGGCAAAATACCAGTCAGGATACTCAACCCACTGAACACACCCAAATTTGTCGGAAAAGATGCGGTCATTGGCGAGTGTAGAGAGGCTGAAGCAGTTGTCAATTGCGAAAGCAGTCCACCCGGAGGAAGTAGGAAACGCGGTTCTAACATTTCATTTATTTCACTACAGCACTATGGGTCAATATTTGCAGCAGAAGCTGGCGGAATAACAATCATAGTGAAGCACAACATTGACACCGGAAGTGCGAAACCGATCCGCCAACAGCCAAGACGAGTTCCCCTGGCCAAGAGGGAAGAGGTCACCACTTTGATCGAAAACATGGGTAAAGAAAAAGTCATAGAGCCTTCGTCAGGACCTTGGTGTTCGCCGGTCGTGCTAGTCAAGAAAAAGGATGGCATTACCCGTTTTTGTGTGGACTATCGGAAGCTCAATGACGTAACCAAAAAGGACAGTTATCCATTACCTCGAATCGATGACACCCTGGCACACAGTGGTCGAGCCACGCTCGACTTACGCAGCGGCTATTGGCAGGTGGAGCTTGCAGACAAGGAGAAAACGGCTTTCAGTGTTGGCGATGGTTTGTGGCAGTTCACAGTCATGCCGTTTGGACTCTGCAACGCACCAGCGACATTCGAGCGGCTAATGGAACGTGTGCTAAAAGGGCTGCATTGGCGGACGTGTCTGGTCTACCTAGACGACATAATCGTGATGGGTAAAAGCTTTGACGACCACTTGGGAAAGCTGAAGGAGGTATTCGAGCGAATACAAATAGCCGGTCTTAAACTCAACCCAAAGAAGTGCTCGCTGTTTCAAAAGGAGGTCAAGTATCTGGGTCACACGGTTTCCGCCCGCGGAGTACATACGGATGAAGGAAAAATCACAGCGGTGAAAGACTGGCCCCGACCACGCAATCTACACGAACTCCGTAGTTTCCTGGGCCTGTGCACATACTACCGAAGATTCGTTCCTGGATTTGCGAACATAGCTGGCAGCTTGCACAAACTGACGAAAAAGAATCAAGCCAAGCGAAGAGCAGGAGCAGGCTTTTGCACGACTGAAGGAAAAACTGTGCACTGCTCCAATTCTGGCCTTCCCCGTGCCTGGAGAGATGTTTGTGCTGGATACAGATGCAAGTGGGCATAGTATTGGTGGTGTGCTATCACAGATAATAGATGGCCAAGAACAAGTGATAGCATACTACAGCAAAATTTTGTCAAAGCCTGAACGCAACTACTGTGTGACACGAAGAGAGTTGCTGGCAGTATTGGAATGCGTGAAACACTTTCACAAATACCTGTATGGGCAAAAGTTTCGCCTGCGATCAGATCATGCTGCATTGAAATGGCTACTGAACTTTACAGATCCTGAAGGCCAACTGGCGCGGTGGATCGACCGGCTGCAGAGCTACGACTACACTATAGAACATCGCAAGGGTAGCAGTCATGGAAATGCCGATGCCTTGTCACGCCGTCCGTGCAAAACCGAATGCAGGCATTGTTCACGAGCCGAAAGCAAAGAGCAGATAGTGGACGTCCGATTGGTCAGCGTTATGCCACAGGAAGAGTGGTCTGCGGAGAGGATACAAAAGGACCAGCGCGAGGATACGGATCTTAAAAAAATCATTGAAGGCAAGGAGCAAGGTCTCGATAGCTCAGCGGGTAGCGCGCTGGCTTGGGCTGGAAAAAACACTCATCTACTTCTATCGCTATCTACATGAAGGGAATGAGAATTACAAGAATCGCACAAGTGCGCTCTTGGCAGGCAATGGCAAAACCTCCAAGTGTGAACGAAAAAACTGCCAATCGCCGTTCGGATTCGGCGTTAAACTGTAGGTCCCTCCCCTCCCTTTCCCCATCCGTTTGAAATGTGTGTTGTATCACATGTTGAAAAAAAAACAGTGTTGCATACGCATTTCAAAACGGGTGGAATCTGTGGTATCACAACGGGCCCGTTAAGAGGCCTAAGTGTGTCTCATACAGAGGCAGAAACCGCAACCTAACCTAACCTAAGGAGCAAGGCGCACGTCAAGACTGGCAGGAGATGGCCGGTGATAGCCCGATCGCGAAGGCTTACTGGGCACAGTGGCAAAGTCTGCGGCTGTCTGATGGCTGCCTATACCGCGAGTGGGAGAGTGAGGATAGCCGGACCAGCAATTCCCTAATTGTAGTCCCGAAATGCAGGATCAACGAGGTGATCGAGGCATACCACATCACAAAAATTGTTGCCAAAATAAAAAGAAGATTCTACTGAGTAGGATGCCAGGAGTCTGTCGCCGATTGGATTAAGAGCTGTGATCGATGTTCGGCTGCGAAAGGGCCGAAAGAAGATCTCGGGGCCGCATGCAGCAGTACAACGTGGGAGCGCCCTTCGAGCGAATTGCCATGGACGTCGCCGGGGAACAAATATGTGCTGGTGGTAATGGACTATTTTAGTAAATGGCCCGAAGTGTATGCTATTCCTAACCAGGAGGCCACCACGGTCGCGGAAATGCTGGTAAACAACTGGGTGGCCAGATTTGGAGTTCCGCTGGAGTTGCACTCGGATCAAGGCCGGAATTTCGAGTCTCTGGTATTGAAGGAAGTGTGTGAGCTGCTAGGAATAAGGAAAACTCGCACCTGTCCTTTGCCTCCCCAGTCCGACGGCATGGTGGAACGATTCAATCGGACGCTGGAAGAATATCTGCGGAAAGTAGTAGTCAGGAATCAAAGGGATCGGGACACGCATATTCCGCTGTTCTTGATGGCGTATAGGTCGGCCCCGCACGATACGACATCACTCACTCCAGCCCGAGCAGTGTTCGGCACGGAGCTGAGGTTACCTGCTGACTTGAAATTCGGAGTGGTCAGCACGACGGAAGGCGCTAAGACTGATTACGCAGTCAATAAGCGGTCGGAGCTGGAAGAAATCCACTAGTTTATAAGGGACCGTATCCAACTGGTCAGCGATAAGATGAAAGCCAGATATGATCTACGGGCTAACACAGCGGGGTTCCAAGAAGGCGATCTGGTAATGCTTTACAACCCGGAGCGGAGGAAAGGTTTGTCTCCAAAACTTCAAACGTCATGAGAAGGACCGTACAATGTCGTGACTAGGATTAATGACGTGATGTACAGGGTTCAACGCTGCTGCAACAGAAACGCCAGGTTGAAAGTAGTCCATTTGGAGCGCCTGGCGTGTTACTCCGGCGGAGCCTCGGCACTTGTTCGGGACGAACAAGTCTAAGTGGTGGGCAGTGGTACGAAAAGGCACTCTGTGTCATCCTTTGTCGTCGTGTGTCGTCCTTTACTATGCCTGAATGCTTTTCGAAGCATACTTTTAGGCATGCACTTTGGAGTACGGCCAGTTGGCTGTTATTCCGATATGGCAAGGATGGTTCGCGAAAGGTGATGGACTTTGCTAGAACAATCGAGATAGAGACCACAACTAGAATGTGCAAGAAACTTCGGCGCGATAAGAAAACCAGTATAAAAGCAGCAGTGTGCAGCGCAAAGAGTGGAGTCTTATACTACGTTTACACAGACGAGATTATCTCGATTTGCGCGGTTAAGTCGTTAATCTCGTATCAAAATGCGCGATTACCCATACAAAGTTAACCTCGCAAAAAGGGCGATTAAAAGTTAATCTCACAAAGTAATCTCGTATCTCCCCAATGCAACTCTGCAAATTTGGCTGAAATCGATTATTTTTGTATCATCACTAAGCGAAGTCATGCAAAAATAAACAAAAAAATGAATTGTAGCGCGAAAAGGTTTGTGTGTTGGATTAATCATTGCAAGGAATAATGCGTTTCTTTGTTGGCGAAGGGCATGTAGCGCGAAAAGGTTTGTGTGTTGGATTAATCTTATTCAAGTTAACCCTCAATCACCCACCCCTATTAAAATCACGTATCTACCCACCCTGAGTCCCCGGGACTCACAATTTTTGTTTACGAAATAACGCAACACCTATTAAATTCTTGTGGTTTTTTATTTTTTTTTAGGCCACGTTAAGACCTCTTGTAACAGATGTCATTCCATATCTTTACATAACTCAAATAAAAATTCACCTTTTAATTGATAGAAAAAAAATACTCTAAAAAACATACACTAAACACTTTATAAAAATAAAAGATATAAATAAATTAACAAAAACAATTCTTTTTACATAAATAGCTTAAAAACTAAATAACTATTCAGAAAAGAAACTTGAAGTAATACTTCATTATATAAAATAAGAAAACGTGCAGCAGGTTGAATTTCATATGTTGTGCACATACCTCACATACCTTTTTAGCACAACTAAGGCAAATTGTTAGTAGCAAAACTTCTCAAAGGGTTAACACTCTCAATTCTTGAACTTTTGGCAGCCATTTTGGCATCCTAAATTTAAATTAACACGATTTAAAAACAAATTACAAGTACAATTTTTTTAACACAAAACACCACCCTGAGTCCCTGGGACTCACTCCGTGCCAAAACTCAGCCTTGTAATTGTAGTACGCTAACTTCCGATCGTCTTCGCGTTCAGCGCGACCCTGTACGAAGGTATACGAAAGCTGGACGCCGAAACATAAAAACACAACCTGTACCAACTTATTAAAGTTCGTAGTGAGTCCCCTGGACTCAGGGTGGGCGATTGAGGGTTAATCTCTATGTAAACGGGCAACGAGATTATCTTAATCTCGATGAGTTAATATCGCTGTGTAAACGTAGTATTAGCTGAGCAAGCAAGCTGAGTAATTGAAGTAGTTTTATTTTCAAACACAATCCAAACGAACCTTGGAAAACTCATATTCGTAACAATATGTAGATTGTTTGTCCTGACTGACTGACTGACTGATTGATTGATTTATCAACGCACAGCCCAAACCGCTGAAGCTACAAACATGAAATTTTAACTGTAGATAAATTTTGAAGAATGATGCGCTAAGAC
The DNA here is from genome assembly GCA_963668005.1 of Melieria crassipennis. Taxonomy (NCBI): domain Eukaryota; kingdom Metazoa; phylum Arthropoda; class Insecta; order Diptera; family Ulidiidae; genus Melieria; species Melieria crassipennis. The sequence continues at coordinate 59,139,594 of OY764962.1, forward strand.
GGGATTTTTTGAAAGCCGGTCTAAAGGGGCAAAACATGTGTTAAGGTGTTGTATGAGAAACGTGATGTAATGGATCTATTGATTTCAAAGTTGGTGAAAATGTTTCAAATCAAATATACGACACGTACTTTTGTAGTTTTTTGGAAATCAAAATTTAACTGGGCAAACAATGGGTTAAGGTTTGTTTATGGGAAGACTCCGAAAAAACATGAACCGATAGGCCTATTGACTTCATAATTTGTACAAATAATTTAAATAAAAAAACTAGACACGTGCTTCTAATTTTTTTCAAAATCGAAATCTAACCGGATCAACGACGGGAAAAAAAACTTCAAGTAATCAAATCAAATTAAGATTCAATTTGGTTGAGTCTTTTGACTTCAAACTTGGTGAAAGTACTTCAAATGTAAAATAACTCGATACGTGTTTTTCATTTTCCGAATATTAAAGTCGGACGGGGTCAACGACGGGTTACAAGTTTGAATGGAAAAACTGTGAAAAACCATGAATTAATGGGCCCATCGACTTCCAACTTGAAAGTACTCTTAGTGAAAAATAATTTGACACGTGTTTTTCACTTTGTTGAAAATCAAAATCTAACGTGTCAACAATCGGTTAACAGTTTGTATGGAGAAACAAGATTTTGTGACTTTTGACTTCAAACCTAGCAAATCGAACCTCGAAATCTACCGTGATAAACCAAGGGTTAAAAATTTTCTTAGAGTAAATGTGGAAACTCATAATTTAATGGGTCTTTTGATTTCAAATTTTTTGGTAAAACACTTGAAATCAAAGATAATTAGATACATATTTTTTTTTAATTAAAATCTGACGGGTCAACAATAGGTTAAGAATTTGTATCGGGGAAAACAAGAGGGTTTGCGTGCAAAGCCGCGGGGCAAGAAGGCAAGAAGGTGCTTAGTCTCAATCGAACAAATTTGAGATGTTATTTGCTATCAGTAATGAAGTCAAGAATGTTTTTAGTCTTAATCGAACAACTTTGAGATGTTATTTGCTATCAGTAATGAAGTCAACAAGGTTCTTAGTCTCAATCGAAGAACTTTCAGATGTTATTTGCTATGAGTTATGAAGCCAAGAAGGTTCTTAGTCAGATGTCAGTAAGGAAAGGAACTCTGTAAGAGGGTTCTAAGTCTCAATCGAAGACTTTTGAGATGTTATTAGATGTCTGTAAGGAATGGAACTCTGTAAGAGGATGAAGCCAAGAAGGTTCTTAGTCTCAATCAAAGGACTCTAAGATGGCTGAATGCATAAGGCTACCAAGCAAACTGTTTTGAAGAAGATTCTTAACCACTATCGAAGCAGTTTGAGATATTAATAGCTATCAGTAATGAAGCCAAGAAGATTCTTAGTCTTAATCAGAGAACTCTAAGATGGCTGACTGTTTCTAAAAAGGTTCTTAGTCTCAATCGAAGAACATAGAGAGGTTAATTGCTATCAGTAAATAGGAGAATTCTAAGATGTATGAATGCATTAGGCTGTCCAGAAGACTCACTCAAAGTGTTGCTGTGTGTTATTAGCTATCATTAACCCATAATCACAAAACAACTCTGATGAACAAAATAATTAATAACATTAGTGCCAAAGCTTCAAAGCGTCCATCCAAGTACTAAATAAATCTTTGTCACGCTCACTCACGCTTCAGCCATAAAACATTAGCTTCATATGTTCACTGTGTCTCAGTATTTCACCTCTACCGTTGTTATTTTTACACTAAAAACTTTCTTCCTCCTTACACCTTCCTCACCTACAGCATTGCATTTTCATGCATTTCATTGCATAATTTTCAACAAATGCGCATAAATTCAACTTATGGGCTTATGATGTGTCTGAAAGGCCAGAGTGTAGTGAAAAAATTCTAAAATTTTTTTGAAATGCAAAAACTTCAACTCCAGGAAATGAACTGCAGCCCTAAAGAATAAGAAAAAAATCACAAAAAAACGCTGCTAAAATCCATAATTCAAATTCAATCAAACAAACAAACGCAAACGCAATCTGCGCCTTAATCAAATATTGACAGCTGCACGTGCGTGCAATTCAGGGATTACACGTTACATGCGGCACACGTTGCCAACTTGCATATTTGTCCTCTACGCTACGCCTTGCAATGCTTTGCTGCGTTCTGTCGAATGCCTCCATACCTTCAGTCGAGAAGTGAGCACTTGTTCAATATTTTTATAATTTTTTTTTAATATTTTTTGCAAGTCTTTTGTTGGTATTGCGGCTGCTCACTGACTTTACTCGCTTATGTGACTGCCATCTCAGCTGCTGCCGCTTTCCACTGGCATTTTTTTTAGCATTGGTCTGGACACTGCAGCATTCACCCATTTGAGTCTTTTTGAGTTGGTTTTCCAATGCTGTATTAGTTCTCTTTCTCGTTGAATGGCACAACGTATCAACAGTATCTATGAAATATGCTATTTGCAGCATCAATACGAGTACGAGCCTTTTTTGTGCTTCGCTATTGCCACAACTCTTCTCTTCTGTACAGCACTTCTGAATTTTCTACATCATGTTTTCCACCTTCCTTGACTTCTAAATTTCCCATTCCTTTGTTGTTACCCTGCTCTCGATTTATCTTTCTCCAGCTAGCTTTCGTGTAGTAGTAGAAAGAAGTATCCTTTTTCCTCTTTCGACTTTTCTACTAGTCTTTTTCAACATCTTCCTTGCTTTCTGAACAGTTGACCTCTGAACTATGTCTTCATTTTTACTTACACTACTCACTACTCATCGTTTTTCAGCAATTTTTCCACTATTCTTTTCTTTCTTCTTTTCATATCACCTTTCCACCTCTTTCCACTACTCATTCTTAGCACTTCATTGCCTTCTCTTGGCTGCTATGAAATTGTTCTACATTGTTTTACTTTCCACTTTGCTTCACTGCGTAACTTCTTCCTTCCTGTTTCCTTCCTCCTTCCTTAACTGGTTCCTTCCTCTTTGCTAACTATGCTCTCTACTCTGTACTTCCTCTTATTTTCCATTCATTTTTCCGTCCTCTTCCTTTTATTTGTAACTTGTTTAACGTAAGAATCCATATCACCTTTTCACTTATTTCGTCTACTCTTTTTTAGCATTTCATTGCCTTCTCTTGGCTTCTATGAAATTTGTCTACATTGATTTACTTTTCACTTTTTTTCACTGCTTAACTTTTCCTTCCTCTTTGCTTACTATGCTCTCTACTTTCTCTCCTTTTCCAAGCCTTTTTGCCCTTCTCTTCCTCTTATTTTGGCGCTTTCGACTACTCTTTCCCAGCACTTTATTGCCTTCTCGGGTTTCTGCGAAATTTTTATACATTGCTTGATTATTCACTTTGCTTCACTGGTATACTTTTCCTTCCTCTTTGCTTACTATGCTCTCTACTTTCTCTCCATTTCCCGTAAATTTTTCCCCTATGTTCCCCTTCCTCTTCTTTCTAACTTATTCAACGTAAGGATCCACAGCATCTTTTTACTCTTTTCCACTACAATTTGTTTGCAGTTTTCTTACCTTCTCTGACCTTCTATAAAATTTTTCTACATTATGTTTTGCAACTTTGCTTTACTGCTAATCTTTTACCTGCTTTCTGCTTACTATGCTCTCTTCTCATCATTTTCAACTTCTTATCTATCTCTCTCTCTCTTCTATTACTTCTCTTCTTTCTTCTTTCTAATAATCCATACTACTTCTTCAGCCTTTTTCAAGCTCTATTGCGGCACTTCTCTTATCTTCTGAAGAATTGAATTCATGAAAATGCTCTTCCTTTTTACTTACATTACCCCCTACTCTGTATCACAATGGGCCGCTTGGCCTAAGTGTGCTCCTCTTGGAGCAGCCACACCTACCTGCCAACCCTCTACTCATAGTTTTCCATCCATTTTTTTCTTTCTCTGTTCCTTTTCTTTCTATTTCTTACGAAGCAAAGATCCATATGAACTTTTTTACTCTTTTCTTCCTCCTTTACTTCTTTTCCTATTTCTTAGCACTTCTTTTAGCTTCTATTGACTTCTATAGAATATTTTTGCATTGATTGAATTTACACTTTGCTTCACTGCTACCTTCGTTTACTTTCTTCTCTACTCATTCTTTTCTTGTCATTTCTTCCACGTTTCTCTTTTTCCTATTTCGTTGCACATGAAGATTCGTATCACCTTCGCACCCTTTTCCATTACTTTTTTCAACACTTCTCTTGCTTTCTGTACGACTTTTCTGCAATATAATTTTTCACTTTCTTTCATTCTTAATTTCCCCTTAATTTTTTCTACTCTGATCCCTTCTCCTCTTTTCCAGTTACTTTTAATTACGTTTTGTCTACTCCAACCGCTTACAATAGCTACAATATATATTCCCCGCCCCCCTATATCACTTTTTATTTATTTATTTTATTTATTTTATTTTATTTTATTTTATTTTATTTATTTTATTTATTTTATTTATTTTATTTATTTTATTTATTTTATTTTATTTTATTTTATTTTATTTTATTTTATTTTATTTATTTTATTTTATTTTATTTATTTCATTTATTTTATTTTATTTATTTTATTTTATTTTATTTTATTTTATTTTATTTTATTTTATTTTATTTTATTTATTTTATTTATTTTATTTATTTTATTTATTTTATTTACTTTATTTTATTTATTTTATTTATTTTATTTATTTTGTTTATTTTATTTATTTTATTTATTTTATTTATTTTATTTATTTTATTTATTTTATTTATTTTATTTATTTTATTTATTTTATTTTATTTTATTTTATTTTATTTTATTTTATTTTATTTTATTTTATTTTATTTTATTTTATTTTATTTTATTTTATTTTATTATTTTAATTTAATTTTATTTTTTATCCTATTTTTTTAGCTTATTGTTCATAACACCGTGCGACAACAAATTTTACACACGAAAAAATCGGTATACTCGCGAAACTAGAGGCCAAATGTAGTAAAACTGCGTTTTTAGTTTTCCTCTCTGACGTCAGGATTTTTATTAAAAGGACTTTGAAATTTGAAGGACATGTTTATTTAAAAAAATTATGTTAAAAATTGAGCGCATTGTAGAATAACAGTATGGGTATCAAATCAAAGAGAAAAATCCTTAGAATCATAAAAAATTTAATGTTTTTTTTTGAAAATGTCCTTTTAAAACTTTATCCTTGAATATCCTTGAAAATTTCCAGTATTTTTTGTTTTTTTAAATATATCTTAAGGACTAATATGTACACTACCACATTCTCGAATTTCGTCCTTCTAACTTTAATAGTTTAGGATATACAAATTTTTATATTGCTCATTATAAAACAAAGATATATTGCACCGTACGACAAAAATAAAATATTTAATTAACTCATATATAAATCGTTATGCTGCTAATACTGGAGGTTAAATACACTAATTCTGCAATTTCAAAATTGCCTTCGAACCTAAGGATTTCTTGATTTTATATCCTAAACTATTAAAATTAGAAGGACAAGTTAAATTTGTCACCATAAAAACCTCTTAAATCCCATATTTTAATTAAAAATCATCAGTAAAAATAACGCTTCATTTTAACATATTGTCAACAGTTTTTCGGCACAAACAACAACAACAACAATACTATTAAAAAATTTTATCATAGTCCATTAAGCAAACAAAAAGAAGGCCAAAACACATTACACGGCAACGTGAAAGTACGCAAATACCAAATGACAGCAACATATGTCAAAAGTTTATGCTAACGGTACGGTAGTAGTAAAATTAAATTAAAATCACGGTACAGTTGTTGTAGCTGTCAACGGTGGTAGTTCATGCTGCTACAACCGGCGGTAATTGACAGTTGCGGTAGTTGGTGCAGTCTGATGCCATAAACTTCCACCTCCCTTCACTTCCCCCCTCTACTACGCTTCACTACGCACTGCTCGATGCAACGCTGTTCTATATACTCGCCTCCAGTAAACAGTTGCCGGTAGGTGGGCCAAAAATGCAAACTTTGCCTGTAAGCCACGATTTTTGCTGCCTAAAAAAAGTGCCCAAAAAATTTTAAAGCAGAAAAACTACATAAAAAATGCACAAATAGTGCATGCTGCACAAAAAAGTGCAACAGCATTGTCTGCAATTTTTTGTTGTCATGGTGGAATAATGCAAAAATGCCAAAATTTAAAATAAAAAAGCCAACAATGGGGAAAAAAATACAATACCGAATAGTTAAAACTTGGCTGAAGGTAAAAAATTTCAATGACGGCATAAAAACATTTAATGCGATCAAGAAAAATGAAGTCCATGGAAAAGTTTTTACGCAAAAGCGGCATAATTGAAAAGTTTAATACCGCTTTAAGGCTCACTTTCACGCTTGTCGCATGCAACAGTGCGGAAGAGTAAAACAAAAAACTGGGTCATGAGTGCAATATTTATGGGCGTAGCAAAATGACTACTAAATACGTGCACTTTTTATGCGTTTATACGATTATTTATTATAATTTTGTGCTTTGTGAATGAAAAGGGAAAACATATAGAAACTTAAGCGCTCAATTGCACTTGTGGGCGTGCAATTTTGAACAGAGATGAAAAGCAAAGACTTGGAGTTTAAAGCTGGAAGCAATGGGAGGTTTTCATAGGTAAATATTTCACTGTCAGAGGTTTGTCAGTTCTTGCAAATTGAATGCAAAAATGGCAAGAAAAGGCAAACCAGCGACAGAGTCCATGCAAGTTGCTCATCGCTTCTTCCTCTTGCTCAGCAGAGGATTTCAAATCATGCACATTTTTGGTACAAAAACTAAATTTTAAACATTTTTAAGCCCATTGCTTTCTCTTACAAATCATAGTGGAGTTCACTCTTCATAGCTTTTCAGGTAAAGGTAAAGTTGCTATTGTGGCAATCTGTCGTTACAACTGCTTTCGAAAACATTGCGAAAATTCAAAAATTGCTACGATAGCAATTTTACACCTAAAAGGCTATGAAGAGTGAACACCGCTAATATAAACTCTATTAGTTGCACAATCAACAGTCAACGGACTGGTTATGTTTGACTAGTCCCATAAATTAATGCTGGACATACTTTTAGGCGCATTTAAAAGTCATAGCAACAAGCCAAATAAAATTTAGCAATTACAAACTACAAACGCCATAAATTTTGTTCATTTAAAAAGCAAAGCAAAGATAAATCGAATTACATGAACAGCGCGTATATCAAACGCGACAACTAACACGCCCCCACACACACACACACACAGCGCATAAAACGCCAAAACGCAACACTGGCAATGCCAAATCACTTTAAATTCTCTGCCCACGCTATCATTTTGCATTTCACTCGCTGGTGCATTCATCTTGCTGGGCTTTTCCTGCACACATCCTACCAGCAAAAACTTACAACGCCACTTAAATTCGTGTTGCATGTGTCATGCGCGCCCAGAGCTAAATTGGCCCCAAAGCGCGGGCGAAACGGCACATCGGCCAAATAAGAGAAAACCCATAAAACCTAAAGAGCCGCAGCCACGCAACCGCATACATCATTTACAACAACAACGACAATGAAAACATAGTGGCCAGAAAATACCAAAAAAAAAACAAGTATACGCAAACATGAAGCAAAGAAAACGCGCAAAAGGCTGCCCAAACTGCCCTGTCGGACCTGAGACAACTAGTTCCCAAAATTCATTGGTCTTTCAACTGGTTTTTTGTAGTCAATTGGACAACTAGTTGTCCAAGTGACTGTCAGCGGATGCAGAAGTCAGTCAGTTCGCGTCTAATCGTTCACGTTCTGTGTGCGCGTTCATAAGCGAGAAGAGCACATAAAAATGAGAAAAACGAAACAGAGGTGAGGGAAGCAAAAAAATACTGTTAAGGCTGATCTTGCGATTGTTCTGCTACAACAACAACGTAGAAATGTTTGCATTTTTCGAACTTTCTGTTTCTATGACACGAAGTTTGCTCGATTTGCACGTTTTGTCTTGAATGATTTCAGTTAGAATTTTGCGTGGTTGCGTAAAGCAACGAATTGCAGCGGCAGCTGAAAGGTGTGTATTAATATATTTATTTATTTATTTATGTAATTATTTATTAATTAATTAATTTATTTATTTATTGCAGGCGAAGTCAGGATGTTGTATTGCATCAGGCTCAAACAGTTTCGGCAGAAGTGTGTCAACAAGTGGAAGTTTACCTTGGTTCATTTTTTAATGCACCAACAAGTTTTTTTATTCGCGATGATTTTTGTTTTCATTTTTAAATATTTTTTAAAATAAAATAATTATTTAAAAAATTTAAAATTTAAAAAATTTTAAAATATTTTTAGAATAAAATATTATTTAAAAAATGCACTGTTTTATTTTCCCCATAAAAATCGAGTGGTTAGAAAACTAATCCAGAATAAACTAGTTTGCAAACTAGTCGCTTTGCAACTGGCCCTGTCGGACCTGAGACAACTAGTTCCCAAAATTCATTGGTCTTTCAACTGGTTTTTTGTAGTCAATTGGACAACTAGTTGTCCAAGTGACTGTCAGCGGATGCAGAAGTCAGTCAGTTCGCGTCTAATCGTTCACGTTCTGTGTGCGCGTTCATAAGCGAGAAGAGCACATAAAAATGAGAAAAACGAAACAGAGGTGAGGGAAGCAAAAAAATACTGTTAAGGCTGATCTTGCGATTGTTCTGCTACAACAACAACGTAGAAATGTTTGCATTTTTCGAACTTTCTGTTTCTATGACACGAAGTTTGCTCGATTTGCACGTTTTGTCTTGAATGATTTCAGTTAGAATTTTGCGTGGTTGCGTAAAGCAACGAATTGCAGCGGCAGCTGAAAGGTGTGTATTAATATATTTATTTATTTATTTATGTAATTATTTATTAATTAATTAATTTATTTATTTATTGCAGGCGAAGTCAGGATGTTGTATTGCATCAGGCTCAAACAGTTTCGGCAGAAGTGTGTCAACAAGTGGAAGTTTACCTTGGTTCATTTTTTAATGCACCAACAAGTTTTTTTATTCGCGATGATTTTTGTTTTCATTTTTAAATATTTTTTAAAATAAAATAATTATTTAAAAAATTTAAAATTTAAAAAATTTTAAAATATTTTTAGAATAAAATATTATTTAAAAAATGCACTGTTTTATTTTCCCCATAAAAATCGAGTGGTTAGAAAACTAATCCAGAATAAACTAGTTTGCAAACTAGTCGCTTTGCAACTGGTTTGAAAACTGGTTTACTTCGGACTAACCTTGGACTAGTTGCAAATGGATGCAGACGGGGACAATTGACCCTCGCCTAGGACACCGCCATGTTAAAAGGCTGAGTTTGCTACAAGAAAACGAGTCGATTCTGAGGTCATATATGACTGTCAAGCGACCAGTTGAAAAACTAGACTTGGACCAGTCCGATTTCCCACAGGGTGTCTGTTGCGCTGCACACATACACACACACACAAACACATAAATGCGGCGCTCCTTGCCATGAAAAACCTCACTGAACTCAGAAAAAAATAACAAAATCTGGCAACTACGTTGGAGTCATGGAAGCCACATACATTTTTTTTAAATATTTTTTTCCCAACTAAAACAGGAGTTTTGAAATTTGCATTAAAATGTAAGACAAGCGCGTTCGTCCAGCAGCGCAGAACCACCAAGCTGCCTGGCGCTGAACACATTCATAGTGTACATCTGTGAGTGAGTCTGAATGTGTGTGTGTGTTGGAGAAAAAAGTGAGGTCATCTTTGGGGTTATTGTCATGTTGTAGTTGTATGGCAATAAGTCAGCAACAATATGCGTCCAACACTGCGCTGACAGCCAATTGGCAGATCTCTCAACTGGAGTATTTAGTTCAGCGTGGTTGAGAAGTTGAGCGTGAAGGCGTGAACGTTTTGCCACAACGCTGACCATATTTTACTTTCGTGTAGCAGAAAGTAAAACAGAATCGTTGCCGTGTAACAGAATGGTTGCCGTTTGTTCATTCAGTGGGTGCGGAATTGAGAAAAAATTACACTATTTAAATACTTTTCGTTATGAAAGTCAGATTTTTATGCTCTACAAAAAAAGGACGCGCTGTGTTTATTTATTCATGGTGATGAATTTATTTGAATTTTTGCAGTTTTTAAGGTTGAGAAGAAGAGAGAACAGAAGTGATCTTTTGTTTTTCGTTTTTCTATTCTTGACACCAACAGCGACAGAGAGAAGACTCAAACTTCAGGGCCACTTCCACTTTACTGCCATTGCAAAATTTTCAGATTTCACTTTTCTCTTTTTTGATTCTAACTGATCTACATACGAACAAGTTAGGTTAGGTCAGACAGGCAGTTTGCTAGTTACTCAGCAAGTATACACTGAGAACAAACCTGAGTGATCCTGGATTACTAAGAAGTTCTTTCGTAAAGACATCGAGGTAGTCGTCAGTCCATCAATTTTCCCACCATCGATCTATCCATTTGTCTAATTTTTTAGTTAGAAAATTAAGTATAGGAACAAAGATATGAAAAGAAAAAGTTGGAGTTATATGGCGTTCAAACTGACTCATTTAAACTAGTTTAAGTGAAAAGAGCTTTTTGTTGAACACGACCGTCCAGACTGCTTAATCGGGTTCAATTTGACAGCTGTTTGTTTACAAACAACAAATAAATATTTTTGTGAAGTGATGTGCTGCGAGCATGATCCGAGCGAAATATTGGTGCATATTTCACAATCCACGGCAACATACTCAACTTCGTCCAAATATTAGACGCCTTGTATTCAGATGCCATAAAAAGGCGATGAATGGAATGAAAGCAGTGCGAGCAAAACGATTATTTTCATTAATTTCAAATTTTTGAAATTTTCAATTTTTGTTTTGTTTTGATGAAATGACAGTTGAATTTTAAGGGATGTTTTCTAGTGTGTGTTCAGAGTGTGTGCGGTGTGTTCAGTTGACAAAAAAGCTGTTTCATAGAAAGCTTTCGGATGCAACCCTGCGATAAACTCGTTTCAAAACATGTTAAATGGTTTAACACGTTTAATTTCCAACAACAATTACATGTGAATAAACAGGTTTTCGAACTGGTTTTGTTCAGTTAACTTGTTTAAGCACATTAAACACGTTTAAGTCGTCAGTTTGAACGCCATATTAGAAATAGTTTTGTCCGTTACTGTCCTGTGTGTTTATTTATACTGTTACGAAAATACCAGTTCTAGTGGGCTAGTACGAATCACTGGATTGTGCAATTTGAAATAAACAAACACACTTAGTTCCTCGAACGCAGTCAATAAAAACCAACAGTCACTTTATTTCACATGTTTACACTTCTTTACGTCTTTACACTTAAATATTCGCTTAATTATTCCGCGTGGCAACTCCGCTAGTCAAAATCAGACTGACTCGCTGCGCCGCACCCGGCTGCCTTTTATACCTGTCCGGCCATCGCGCAGATCGTTCTCGCACATTCCGGAGTGGACTAACGGTTTCCATGATGATCGCGACCATCATTGCCAGGTTAGACTAGAAGTTTCCATCATTGCCAGGTTGGACTAGAAGTTTCCATCATTGCCAGGTTGGACTAAAAATTGCCATCATTGCCAGGTTGGACTAAAAGTTTCCCTTATTATCGCAGCCGTCGTTGCCAGATTGAATTATAGCACGGCGCGTAGCGACAGGGTTGCTTTGCACAGCGACAGACTGTCTTATCGTTACAATACCTCAAAAATTCATTGCATCAGAATCATTTTACATTTATTTATTATCACTCTATAACTTGATTGCTCTATATCTTTGTTCCCATAACTATTCTTCCATCACTTCACGTCTTTTTCATCCACTGATCTATTTATTCGTCTATCTATTTCTATGTTCGTTTGTTAGCTTTTAGTTCGAAAATTAGGTATAGTTCGAAAATATAGGAACGAAGATATGGAAAGGAAATGGTTAGAAATAGTTGTGCCCATTACTTATTAATTAATTTCTCATACATTTCTGCCTCATTCTTTACATTCTTCTTCATCTTTACTGCCACAATTATTGCTCTATGAGAACATCCATTTCTCCAACCACCGATCTATCCATTCGTCTGTTTGTCTCTGTGTTCATCTCTTCGCTTTTATGGTTAGAATAGTCTGTTATTCCCAACGTTCATTCGCCAAAATGTTCCATCTAGCTGCCTGCCTTTTTGCCACTGCAACCATTCATTTGTCTGTCAGTCCACATGATTCTCTTTCAGTTCATATATTTGTTCATCTATCAAGTCATTCATTCATCCAACTAGTCAACTCTAATTTCAGCTATTTTATACAACATTGAATTGAAAACCAGTAACTCTTTTCAATCAAGTCCAGGTCCATCAGGTCAGTTTACGCACCTGACCTCAATATTTTAATATTTTGCTGCATTTCAAACAGTGACTTTTTTTCTCCCCAAGGTTTGTTCTTCGCCAAACATCCCAGCCATCTGCTCGTCCTGTTGTCACTGCAATCATTTATCTTTCTGTCAGAGCACATGATTCTCTTTCAGTATATATACATATTTGTCCTTCTAGCTGCTCCTTCATTCATCCAACTAGTCAACTCTAATTTTAGTTATTCTATAAAACATTGCACTAACTTCCACTCTTTTTTCCCATCCATCAGGTCAGTTAATGCACCTGACCTCAATATGTTCACATTTGTCTACATTTTACAGCACAATTTCGATTACTACACAACAACCTATGCAACCCTGCGCGCGGTGATTAATTTAAGTGTGTTAATTTAATTAAAATCCCACGCAGCGTTGGCCTAAAACGTAAATTTATGATGCACATAGGGCAAATTTTCGGAAGGCGCAGCAAAAAAAATAAAAATCAGCAACTTGTAAAATATGGAAATTGTATGGCAACATAACCTCAATAAAAACAGCAAAAACACAACTGGAAACTGCGAAAACCGCAAAACTGAACAAACACCACTACACGCACACACAGACACAGCAATCATGGCCGCTAGCGGCACACACAAAGCTGTGCATATGCGGCGCGTGCAGAGATTTAGTTAAACTAATTTATTTACACCAACAAAACGCCAACCGAGACGCATGAATAGATATGTGCACTGTGCACCTGGCCGGATTGGTTTGACTGTGTGTGCAGGTGTGTGCGTGTTGTGCATGTGTGGCTGTGTCCTGCACTGCTGGCTGGTGTAGAATGCAAATGTTTTATGCAAAACAGCAACAACAACACCAACAATAACGCTTGTGGAGTATTTTTCGGAAATTATGCCAATTACCGTTAAGTGTTGCAGCGCTGCAACTGCACTGCCATTAGCCTATAAATGTTTGTAGCACACTTTTAGGATGATTTTGGTTTTTTCAACCGCAATGGAGTTGCAAATCGCTCGTTAACTGGCAAAATATTTTAAACAACTCGAAAATCAATGCTTTCAAGTTGAGTTCACGAGGTTAAACGGTTTTTTCATTGTGTTGGTAAATAATCACAAAGGTGTTTTATGAGTAGTACGGTTCGCTTTTGGCGTTGTTGAGTACTGCAAAGTGGTGGCTGATCCTGTTTGTACTGATTCCTTGACTTGCTCCTGGCCTAACACATCTTTAAAACGATTTCAAGCATCGAGCTCATTTTTAGTCGTTTACTTGAAATATTTTACATACTTTCAGAAATATTGAATATTTTTTATTTGTATTATTTATTTTATAATATTTTATTTATTTTTTAATGTTTTAAATATTTTTTTTAATTGTTTAAATATTTTTTTTAATATTTTTTACATATTTGACATAAAGCAAATTTAACAATCCATCATTAACCCTCATCGGTCCCTCGAGAAATACATCTAATCGGATCCATTGTATGCGCGCGCATACACATATATTTTTAATTGTAAAAAAGCTTAAAAAAAATGAACAACCATTTATGTTTTGTGATTTTTTATGTTTATTATATTGTTTACTATCATATTAATACATTTGAACTTCATAAAGGTAGATTTAGAATGAAATTAAAATTAGAATATTACATATATTAGAAAAAAAATTGAATTTTTTTAACTTTTGTCAATTATTTGTACATTTTTCGCATAAATTGAAATTATGTTCAGCACAAATGAAAATTCTACACTTTTCACAGCGTGTGGCAAAAAGATTTTTGTTATTTTTATATGTGCAGGTAAATGGCGAATCCCCCGAATTCTTTGAATAACACTGGAAGCATCATTACTTTGAGGTTGTTTTTTACGTTTAGTGATCTGTTTTTCAACGAGATTCAATCCAAGCTGCTCGATAAAAAGGCGACGACGAATATTATGGTTCGTTTTAGAATTTTTCCAATTCGGGAACAATGCAATGAACGTCACGAATGCATTCAACGCACTAACATCAAGCATGTTACAAAATACTGCCATTGGCCAACGATTGACTTTTCGTTTGCATGTGTACGTAGCCACCATTTGATCCATAGTATCAACTCCACTCTTGGTTTTGTTGTAGTCTTCAATGATGTTAGGTTTCTTCTGTTCACTATTCTCATTTATGCTGACAACATTGTGGTATGTACTGAGCAATGTCACAAATCGGTACCGGCGAAGAACATATGACAACATAGCTGCTTGCAATTTATGTTCATATAAAACTTCTGTATGATAAATTGGCTTTTGACGCATGTCGAGTAGAACTGAAGGAATTTCAGTCCTATTTTTCCAATTCAATTCATACGAAGTGAAAAAGTTGTCACACGTTACATTTCTATCAGAAAGTCCTTCCACCAAATCCAAAACAACACGCCGTCCGAGATTGCGTTCAGGAGTGGGCTTACGATTCCGACCAACATAAATTTGTGTGTTGTATGCATACCAGCTTTTTGAGTCGCATAGCACCCAAATTTTGATGCCATATTTCGCCGGCTTGGATGGAGTATACTGACGAAACGGACATCGCCCACGATACGAAACTAACTGTTCATCTACGGTAATGTTTTTTCCTGGTGTGTATACAGCTTTCAAATTATGATTCCATTTATCGTATACATTTCGAATCGGTGCCAATTTGTCACGAACAGAAGTACTTGTAGATGCAGTGTTGGCCATACGTTGTTCATCAAATGGTCATCAAATCGAATGCAACCATGGATACGCTTGAACATTTTCAAAGACATGGTTGCTCTAAATATTGCCCGACCAGTTTCTTCATTCCACAGTTTAGTGACACATTCACCGTATGACCGATACACACCAGAAAGCAGCAACAATCCAAAGTATGCGTGCAGAGTGTCCAAATCAATGTTTTCCCATTCGTCTTTGTACTTTCGCACACCATATAAATTCGTCATGTTCAAAATAATAGTCTCAACCGGTCGAAGGAACATGTGAAATGCAGACGAAACATCAACTATATTAGAAGCTGCTAATGCTTTTGGACCTGAATTATAACAAACATGATACATATAATGAACATGAACCCATAACAAAGAGGGTAGGTTGTTACCTGAAGTGAAATTTTCTGCACGTCGAAATGATTTTCTTCGATTTATTTCAAATGGTTGCGATAAATATTCAATTTTCTTATTTTTTGAAAAATATTTCTTTTCAGGATTTGCTGCATTTTCTTGTGCTAAATTTTGCTCAAGTGGCTCAATGTCGTCTTCATCCGAATGCACGCTAACTTCACTTTCATCATTCTCCTCGTCTGAAAATGCAAAATCATCGTCACTATTGCACGGAGATTCGCCCGCTTCGCTTTCCAAATCAAAATCCATTTTTAGTTCATCTCGCTGCCTTCTTTCAAGTAAAACTCTATCCATTTTGTATCAAATACTTCGAAACACAACCAAAATTCAAACAAATGCGCAAACAAACTTCACTTATGTGTGTTCCAGAACAAACTGAATTTCATAAAACGAAAAAATAAGAGCGTGCTATAAATCAAAGCGAATTGATACAGGTGATAGCGTAAGGGCAACAACAAAATTTCAATGTATTTTGTTTTTGTTTTCTGGGTTTAGATTGTCAAAATCCGCCAATCAGAACAAAGCTTGCTTTTTTCAATTTTTAAACTGTCAAAGTTTTACACAGGCATTTTGACAATCTAGACCTTTTCCACCAGAAAAAAATCAATTCGCCTCATCCAACGAGGTCACCTGTATTAATTCGCCTTGCTATAAATCCACACACAAAAATAAGCGGCAATTCCAGGTACCTTTTTTTTTCGCGCAGGAGGTGGAAATCTTCATAGATACTGATGGCAACCCATCAGCATGCCGGATTCTTACCGACTAAAACCACCCCCCGTTAACCCTTCATGCCCCCTACGGAACTGCCGTAAGCCTTATATTGTCGGCTCACTTCTGTACTCCACGCGCCGTTGCTGTTCCAGCCAACGTTGCTTGGCCATGACCACTGCTGCGAAATTGCGCACTGCCATCCAGTTTTGGGCCGATTCTAGCATTAGATCGACGACGTTGTCGGTTCGGACTTGCGCGCCCACCTTGGCCTCCAGATTAAGCCTCTGCGGCAGATAACGGGGGCACTGGAACCAGACGTGGTTGGCATCCTCAACCGCCGTTGGACACATCTCGCAGAATGGGGTTGCTTCGACGCCAATCCGGTGGAGATATGACTTGAAGCAGCCATGCCCTGTCAGCAGCTAGGTTAGACAGTACGTCACCTCCCCGTGCTTTCGGCTAGCCCACTTAAGGACGTCTGGGATGAGGCTGTGCGTCCACCTGCCCTTATCAGAGCCATCCCACCTTCGTTGCCACGCAACCATACTACGTTGCCGCTCCGCCACCGCATCAACGGACCTTGACTGGCGCTTCGCGTCGTACTTCCGATGCGCTTCCTCGACCAAGATGTCGATCGGGATCATCCCTTCTATGACACATGCTGCCTCGTAAGATGTTGTGCTGAACCGTTTTTATTTTATTCAAGGTTAAAGATCAAAATTGTATGCGTGCGCATACAGGGGACCGATGAGGGTTAAGGGGGTGTTCCCGGGTAGAAGTTTGAAAAAATCTATTTTTTTTTTTGCGTTTTATTGTACCTTATACTATATACTATCACCCCCCAAAGTCGTTTTTCAATCCGCAAACTCAGTACCCACTTTTTTGCATGTTAATTGAAGTAATCTCAGCTCTTTTTGCTCCGCTGATACATTGCGCATGATACTTTAAACGCGTTTTTCTCGAAACGACATTTTTTGTACTGGCCGATAACTTTTCTCAGCAACTATGAGAGGTATCGACTTGAAATTTTGGGAAAATGTTCTAGATAAGTAGTTTTCATTGGATGCTAAACCAAAGTTTTCATCAAAAAATTATTGTTAAATATATTTTCAAGCACTCTAAAGGTAAAAAAAGGTGGCAAAACTGGACAATTTTTTTTCATACGGCCGCCATTTTGTTTCTAATCAACATTTTGACTAAAACTGTGGTTTAGCATCCGCGGAATTTATTGCAGATTAATAATTGCATACCCATTTCTGTTTCAGATTACTGGTTCCCGAAATTTCTTATCGGCCAGCAGTGAAAATCAGCGTGACAAGGTCACATTGACCACTGAAAATTTGTACTTAGAAAATAAAATTTTTTGACACAAATATGAGTTTCTGTTCTCCAAATAATAAGGAACAACAAGCAAAAAACCAGAATATTGCATGTTGCCTTGTAGCTCCAAACAGCCTAAAATCGGCATTCTAGACGGGAACACTCCCTTAAGTGTGTAAAAGAGGAAAATTATGAAATATAAATAAATAAATACAGCAAGTAGCTGCCTGATTCCTTCCACCGTCGACCCTCTTCCCCTCCCCGGCACACACCACTCAAACTCACTTTTATGCTCACTACGTTCTGTGCCACTTCAGTCCTAAGTGCTGAAACATGTTCAAGTGTGTTGTAATTGGAGGCCTCTCTCCGCCCTCGCCCTCGCCGAGCGACGCGCACTTTTCTTACACGCCACAGAGCTGCAACTGGGGCTGCAGTTCGATTTATTCGCAGCATAATGCACACTATTAACCGTTATTTGAGGGTGGCCACCAGTTCCGCCGCGTCCAGGAAGCGCAAACATAACATTGCGCGGTAAGGGGAGCGCAGGAGGGGAAGGGAAGGAAATGCTACTTTCATCGGCACTGCGAAAACCATTACGCGGCGCTTTGTGCTTGTCAGCGTTCGGCAAGTGTTGATGCTTTTCAACTACTTTTTCGCATCTTAACGGCGCTCAATGCTTTATGCTTTCCTTTTTTTTTGCTTTGCATCTTCAATACCCACCGCCAAAGGATGGCGAGTTGGTTCTACTTTAACTCAAATTCGTTTTCAATGTTCAGTGACAATGCTCGACCTGTAGTCGTTTCCGCTGCGTCGCTAAGTGACGGGATCGTTGGCTTTGCAATCGCTTCGATCTGTTGGCACACTGGCAGCTGGTGAGGAACTTTTAAAGCAATTTTTTAGCAACAAAACAAAAGAAAACGATTCGACTTTTAAATGAAAATTTAAGGAAATCTGAGAAGCTACAAAGAATATCTGCAATTAAGAAAATATTTCATTTAGGTAACAGTAAAATTGTCAATACAGCTAAATGAAGGCTGACTATGGAAAAAGTCAACTTTTCCAAAATCGTAGCTCCCAAACCAGAAAGACTAGCGGTCTGAAATAAAGCTCAACCAGTAGTAACACTCTCAAGCTTTCCAGTTATAGGTCGAAAGACCTTCAATATCTGACGAGAAGTCTAAGTAATTCAAAGTTGAGAGGTCAAAGTCATCTTCCAACTTCGACTATCTTTGAGCTGACTTTCTAAATCGTTCAACTGCCTCAAACTTCTAAACCAAAAGAGCTAGCAACCTGAATTATGGCTCATCCAGTAGTAGAACTCTTCAGCATTCCAATGATGGGTTGAAAGACCCTCAAGAACGCACGATAATTCTAAGTAAATCGAAGTTGAGAGGTCAAAGTCATCTTCCACTTCGACTGTCTTTGAACTGACTTTCTAAATCGTTCAACTGCATCCAACTTCTAAACCAGGAGAGCTCGCAACCTGAAATTTAGCTTATTTTGTAGAGGAATTCTTCAGCTTTCCAATGATGGGTCGAAAAATATCTCACGGGAAATTTAAGTAAATCTAAGTTTAATTGATCAAAGTGACTTCGACTAACTTTGGACTGACTATTTTCAAATTGCTCAACTGCCTCTAACTTCTAAACCAAAAAAGGTAGCAACCTGAAATATGGCTCATCCAGTAGTAGAACTCTTCAGGAAATCTATGTAATTCAAAGTTAAAGGCTGACTTGGAGAAGAACCCATCTTTTCTAAATCATTCAACTGCCTCTAACTTCTAAACCAAAAGGGCCTGGCACCTCAAATATGTATGGCTCATCTTGAAGTACAACTCTCCATTAAATCATTTGACAAACTCAGTCCCTCCCTTCGAATCCACCAACCTATGCACTTGTCACAGATTATAAAATATAAAAATAGATATATGACCACATTACATATTTTTCGTGATAATTGATATGGGCCACAGTGCACAAATCCCAATTGCCTGCGCACATTTCGTTTACGCTTCGTTCACACATTGCTTGATCGTTGTTTGTGTCGTTTTTTGCCATTATCTACAGTTTTAATTAAAATTTAAGGCAATTAATTGCACACTAAACGCCCATAAAATGCAATTTGCATTGGCAGCTTACGTACATGTGTTTGTGTGCGTGTCTGTGTGTGTGTGTGTGTGTCGATGCAGCAGTGAATATGAGTCTGTGTGTGTGCGTCGTAAATGCGTTGCACACGTAAACGATAATTTTCACTGGCACCTTTCGCACTCGCCACCCAAATGCCGAGCAAAAACTTTGGGCCATATTTTGCTGCTGTTCGTGGTGCACCAATTACACTGAAAGTTGCAATTAAATGAAAATAAACTAAAAGCCTTAAGCTGAAATTACTGGCACATAAGTGTTATGAATTGTATGCTGAAAGCTTACGTTGCTCAGCTGTCTTTAGCCAATTGCAATTCAGAAGCTATCGAGTACGTTTGTCGATGGCGATTTGAACATAACTCACAATATTGTGCAATATTATTGCTCTATAATATTTTAAATATAATTTTCTATTATTTCTATTAAACCTTTAATTCGTGAGTAGTTGTATGTATATGAAACTTCAAATATGTTCCTAGCAACTTTGGTCCACCTCACCCCTCTGGCGACACAATTTGCATTCCACTAACGCCAACCGAACTGTGCAATGCGACCAGTCAGTCAGTCACATTAAAATTCCACGCATGACACTTGCCGAATATTTCCTTTGCCGTATTGATTTATTTTAAACACTTTGTCGCTCGAACATTGACAGCATTTTCAAATACCGCAAATACCTCAGATGCCACAAATGCATTGAGACACACACACACACAAACGCACGCACCCATCCAAACAGACATCACGCACAAGGCAATATTAGGCGCTCCAACTCCCACTTATTTCAACTCTCGTTATTGCTGCATTTGGCCCACAACGCATGCAGATATGCAACGTTATAAGTGTGCAACAAGGACCAACAGACGTTGTAGACTTGAGAAATGCCATGCAAAACAAGTTCATGAAATATTTTCATTTAAAATTTAGCAAAATATTATGGAATAAAATGGGGAAAATGGGAATGCAAGACATGTTTGCAATACTTAAAAGCTTTAAACGAATATAATAAATGTATAGATGTATAAAATATTTAATTAAATATAATAAAAAAATGCCTCGGAATACTTTAATGTTGTCACTTAATTACACACAAATGGGCAAATTTGTTTGCCTTGTGTTGAATACACGAGAAGAATTCCTTTATTAATAAACTGCGTAATATGTTATTGCGCAGGAATTCTGCTCGTGCGTAGCAAAAATGCATTAATCGTGTCCGATTGCGTTTGTTTATTTGATGCGCAATGCAGCAACGGAAAAGTCCCGTTGGGCCGCTCAATTGTCTGCTAACTAAAAGGATAGTTTGTGCGCTAGTCGCATGTGTATCCGTTGTCTTGCAGTTGTGTATCTATTGCGCAATGCGTAGTTGCACTTTACTTCTGCGCAAGAAGTTTTACTTCGTTTCATTCTTCGCTGATCAGTGCTGGTGACAGGTCGTCAAATAAATAAGTTCTTAAACGAAATTAAAGTGTTTTATTGAAGACTAAATCCAACACCTTGTGAGTAATATTTCGATGTGTACAATGCATATGTGTTGGTATGAAGCTTCCATAAATTCGCATTTAATGCGCACGTTTCGCATTTATTTGCACACTTTTCACTGCACTCATGGCCACTTTAGTTTGTTTGCTGCTTTGAGCGCGCCTAAACATATGCAGCACAATTCTCGCTCGACACGCTGCGCTTGTTGTGCGCAACCATGGGCAATCATTTGTTTTGGCATAGCTTTAGGCAGCTGCGAAAAACGCAAAAACGAAATTTTCAAACGAATTTGTATAAAATGTGGTTGGCATGAAAAGTGCAGCTGGGAACTATTCGGCTGTAATGCATTAAAATTACTGCAACATTTGCTGAATTGACATTCACATTTGTGAGTGATTTATGGTGCTGCAATTTATGCAATCGACAAATTGATAGCGCAATGAAAACGCGATTTTGTGGCAGCCGCAGTTGATGTGTTTGTGGGTTTGTGGTATTTCGAATGGGCAATGTTGGTGACTTTGAAAATGTTGTTGCAAATAGTTAGAAATGTGACAAATAACAAATGGTTGGAATTGGCAGTAAAATGTTTAAACGATGTGAAAGTGGCTGTGAAATTTCAAATTAATCAATCTGCATAGATATCACTTACTGTCATTGATTTATTCAATAAAACAAAATTTGGAAATATTAAATAAAAATATATCAAGAAAAATATATGAATTAAATTTGAATAGACTGCAATGAATGATTGCAATAAAATTTGCTTTTTAAGCAGTTTTCATTCATGGAGCCCACCAGCCACTTTTAGTCTGACTTACTGACTCAACAAAAATGGCTTTAAGAACTTTAAAGTAAATTTAAATAAGTGCAAGTTCTCACACATTTCCTTGCAATTAATTTTAAATTAACATTCAATTCATTATTTTGCACTGCCACTCAAAAACACCCACATGCCCACCCACACACACACTTCTTGTGCTTTCCACATTTCCCATTGCTTCTTCCACCTGCCGCCTCTTCCTTGCCTGCCGCCACAACTCGCTTTCATGCCACTACAACCACTTTTCAGCGCAATAAAATTAAGTTCTCATTCATCGTAAGTTTCAGGCAGAACAGATAAAAATAAATGCGCAAAATTTTTAAATTAATTAAATACAAAACGTTGCATAATTATAAGCGCTAATGCCGCAATTTCTTTGCACGGCCAACTCCAACGCGCCCAAAGAGCCATGACCCACCTACCCGTACACCGCTACCACAGTTGGCATGCGGTCAATGACCAAAGTGTTGAAAACTGTTTGAGCGCAAGTTGGTCATTCAAGGACGCAGGCAATGCAAAGAATTTGTATTTAAAAATGAGTTTGATTTTTATGTAAAACGTAAATAAACATCCAAGTTGCTTGCGATAACTAAAACAGACCACGTAAACATACATACATACATGCAATCGACAATCGTTTCAAAAGTTCATATCAAAATCATTTTTATATCTTAATTTTAATTTAAAAAATTAAACGTAAAAATGAAATAAAATAAATACTTACGCGTCAACTCCATCTTACATTTAATTCTCATTGTTTCCTTAGATTTTAGGTAATTTCTATGAACTAAGCACATTTCACATTCTTTCTTCAATACAAGTTATTGTCTAAATTTACGCGCAGCCGCTGCACCACGTCGAAAACGTGAGTGACTGCCAAATGCTTTGTCTGACATTAGCAGCGCTGCCGCGCCGGATGTCTCGGCCTTTTCAGGCAAATGTATCACATGCAGTATGTCCCAAAGTATGCGCCCGTTTTCCTGCGACTCCAGCATTTCGCCAAGTTCTTCCTATTAACAATATTAAAATATTAAAACATATAAACAGATATTAAAAATATACATTTATTACTCAATACCTGCGTGCGCTTCACCAGCTCCTTTAGGCTGCTGCCTTGTCGCATCAGTTTGTGCACATTGCGCGTGCTCACACCGGGCAAACGTAGCAGAAAATCATAAATGTTGGCATTGAATTTCATTGCCTCATTGGCAGCAGCACCGCCCTCCACCTCGTCGCAGCCAACTGCGGCCGCCTGCTTGGCATCGGGCTCTGGCTTGCCAGATTTCAACTCCTCAAACAGCTGCGCTGTGGCGTATGGACTGGGCGACCAGATCAAGCGCAGTCGCGGAAAGTGCAGTGTCAGCAGCTGCAGCTTCTGCACAATGTCCGCGTGCGTGGAGGTTGTATTCTGCGAGAGCATGAATTTACCCTGCAAATGAAACTGCTTGCTTTGGTCGAACTCAATGAGCAGTATGGGCTTGGCATAGTAGCGCTGCATCTGAATGCATTGGTTGTACAGGCGACCTGAATTGAGTGACCCAATCAGATCAGAGATGGACTTGCGTTCAACGCAAATTTCCGGTGTCAGAATGTAGTCGCCAATCTGCAAGTCAAATATTATCATCAACCATCTACAATGTAACAAGTCATCACTCACCGTAATTGTGACGGGCAGCACCTCAATGCCGCGTTTGTGTATGAGGCACGGTAGATCGGAGCGAAATTCGCGCATGTCGACAATGATTTTGGGCGTCACTTCGGGTGTGGTAATTTGGCCACCAGCCTGGCGCGTGATATCATTGTTTGTGGTATCGCTTTCGGGGTCTTTGAAAGTCTGGTACAGTACGAACGCCTCATCCGTCTTGCCGTCCTGGTACTCGGGTATGACCATCAACTGAAAGGGACATATTCAAAATATAATACACTATGTTTGATGCTGCAACTACGAACGTGTTTTGTCTCAATGATGCGCTCGAAGGCCTGCTTCTCGCGCCGCAGACTAGTCAGATAACTCTGCTCTTCGACGGTGCGCGCATGAATTAGAAAGAACACCTTTATGCGTTCTTTTGCGGGACGCTGCTGACGCGCTTCATATATTTCCAGCTGCCTTATGGCGGGCACATTGCAGTGATACATAATCACGTACTGCGGCTGAATTTCCTCCAAGATGCGATCCAGCGCCATGGCACCTTCCCGCTCGGTCTTGAAGCTCTGAATGCAGATGAGCGGCTGCTTGCAAGCCGCTACTACAGCGGTAATGTCGAGATCTGCCAGCTAAAGGTACACAAAAGTTCATTCTTATCAGTGATGGCAGCAATTTCAGCTAATTTTTCTCACTTCAGGGCATGACTCGAAAACGGAATTGTCCATATTGGCATCGGTGCTCTCCAGCAACTGGAACGACTCATCAGTCACATTCAACGCTTGCGTCATGGTCAACATGTAACTCTCCTGAAAGCAATTGGCACCGATAATCTCATCCGCGTCGCCGCCAGTCAGCAGCTGCGTGAGTTCGTCTACTATTGCATTAGCAGCAATAGCCGCATTGCCCTCGGCAGTTTCATCCTGAGCAGCGCCGCTCTGGCTCGACCTGCCCGGCTGGGTTTTAGTTGAATTCTGTGCGCCAGCCTGTTGTTGAGTCGATATCATTTCCAATTCTTTGGCATTTGTTATTTTGTCATAGCGCGCTGCCAATTTGCCAACGGGTATTTCATGCCGCATGGCCTCGTACAGTAAACAACGTTCGCCGCTTTGTGTGAGAAATTGCTGGAGCTGAAAGCAGGTGCGTTTGTCTTGGCAGAGTATCAGCACTTTCGGCGGATTCAAGCTGTCGGGGTGGCAGCGTTTCATGTCGCCAGGTATTTCCACCTTTAGTATTTCAGCTAAGTACTTCCACTTGGGACAGAGCTCCGGCTCAAATTCTGCAAGAAAAAGTAAAGCAGTCAGAACAGGTTTCACTTCTCAGTTTTCAACTCGATCAACCCACCTCCCTTCCCATTATAGACGCGCTCTTTAGAGAGCTTGAAAATCTGCTCGGCTGCATCAAGCAGCGTCCAGCCGGAGTTGCTCAATGCATATTCCTTGGTGCGATAACGTTTTGTCAGGGCGTAAGCACCGACTGCATTATTGTACATTGTGGCACTGCAAGAAGGAACAACAACTATAGCAAAAAACCTTTGCACTACCTCTACTGCTTCTTTACATTATCAGATTGCGCAAGATCTTCAAATCGGCCACTATGAGTTTCGTCTGCGAGTTCAGCTGATGCCAGATGCAGTCCAACTGCGCTTGCAATATCTTGTGAAATTTCTTCGTTATGCAATTCTCCACGGTGATCTCGTCCATTTCAACAGTGCGATTGATGCGCTTAATTTCGCGCACCAGATAGTTCATAATGTCCAATATGTGCGTCTGTATGAGCTGCATTTTCTGGGTCATTGGCACGTGCAGCTCGATTGTTTGTGCCTCGTATGGTTTCAGTGAAGCCTGCACAGATGCATGGAATCGTGGCCAAATAAACAGCTCCTTCACGAACAAGTTGCGCATGGTGCGCTCAATGTGCGAATAGCCGATGGTGAAGGCTTCGGCGCTGCTGGAGAAGGCCTTTATGAAGCCCACCTTGTTGCGCTGCCGATAGAGCCGCAGCGCAAAGGCCTCCTGACACGATTCGACAATGGTGTGCGCACGCAACACCACAATCCCGGTTATCAGCTCGATGGGTACGCGATTCTTGAGCAAATCCACGACCAGTATACGTGTGCTTATGAACTGAACGCCGCCCTCCAGATAGACGCGCTCACTAACGCCACAGGATTTAAATTACCATATGTTCGTATGACTCAAATAATTATGATTACCGTTCCGTTGCGGTAGTGGACACCTCGTGCACGTACTTCCGCTCCAGCTTCGACTTGTAGTGCTCCTCCTCCCAGTCAGAGCTGTTGATGACCAGCACCAAATTGCCCGCATCACAGTACACCTTCAGTAAGTTGGACAGCACACGATCGTAATGCAGACCCCTACATCAAACTTATCAAACAAACGCCGATTGGATTACTTCACGCATCACTTACTTGGCACATACCATTAGCCCATCGGTGTGCACAAGGTCGAGAAACATTTGCTTCTCATACTCCAACAGCACCACATCTTTGCGCATTAGGTACTCCTCCGCCGACACCACATTGGCCAAGTCGGCTTCATCGGGTTGTTGTGCCGCCAGCTCTGCCTTCACCTCTTCTGTCGGGGCTTCCTCTACTGCTTTCGCATCCATTTTATCCAAATCACTGTTGTCAGCACCTGAGAGGATTTACTTTGGAGATAAACAAGTGCCCGCGTTTTCTCATAAACTAACTGTTTTTAATTTCGGTCGCAAGTGCCGAACGCAAGGCACATTAATAAAGGTAGTGTTGTCAACACAGCTGCTTACACTTTTTTCTTCTGATTCTCTTTTGATTTCTTTTGATTTTCTTTTGATTTTTTGCGAATGGGGATGTAGATTGTCAAAAATTGGTAAAATTGTTTTTGTGTTGCTTGTGTTCTGATTTGATTTTGACAAGCTAGTTACCCAAATCCAACAACAAAATACATGGGAATTTTGTTGCTGGTCTTACGCGTTCACCTTTATTAATACACCTTGGCCGAACGCCATAATCAAGGGACTACAGGGCGAGCCAGAGTTTTAATTGTTAACTGAATATAATTTGATTTGTAACACAAAAATGACATTGCCAAACTGAGCAATCTTTCTTCGCATTTAGGTATGGTCCGCTTAAAATTATTTGGAAAGCTCTTATAACTTCAATACTGCATAGGGAAATTATACTTGTGATTACTTCATATTTTAACATACGAAACACGAAAAGTTTGCAAATTGTTTTCATAATATGTATTTAGTTTCTGGCTCTGGTAACACTATTTCGCAATGCAAGTTTTAAAATGCGTTGATAGCATTAGCATTTGTTGGACTACAAGCCGATTTCGCAAACATTTACCTGATTTACTTACAGTACAAATATGGAGGAAACCACAGCGGCTACTGTGATTGTTAAGACGGAAGACACCCAGCAAAAGGCAATGCCGCACAGGCCAATGCCACTTTTTGTTGAAGTAAAGCCGGAGCCATCAGACAACGATGAATGTTTGCCAGTGAGTAGCGCTGCTGGCGCCGAAGAGGAATTGGAAGACAATGGATCGCGTGGAGATGATGAAACGCAAAGAGTTGTGAGAACAACAAATGGTGCGCAGGCAGTGGTAGAGGCAGCAATAGCTTCGGTTGAAGAACCACTTGCAGCTGAAGAAGCATCATCTGCGGTTGAGGAACCACCAGTTGCAGCTGAAGCAGCAGCACTGTCTGCGGCTTCAAAGGAAACGGTCGCCACGCAGGAGACGATTACTACCGTCGCAACTAAGGAAACGATATCAACTCCAGCGACAGCGCAAATTCCTTCACCTAGTGTCAAAGCGGAACCAGTTGCCGCGGATGAGACCGACGCAACTTTGCCGGATAGCTTTTTCGATGACCTGCTGCAAACTGCAGATGAAATCCAAG
Organism: Melieria crassipennis; assembly: GCA_963668005.1. Classification (NCBI taxonomy): domain Eukaryota; kingdom Metazoa; phylum Arthropoda; class Insecta; order Diptera; family Ulidiidae; genus Melieria; species Melieria crassipennis. The sequence continues at coordinate 59,167,040 of OY764962.1, forward strand.
CTGCGGTGTGTCCTTCGAGCGATAAGGCCGATGCCAACACTGCCCATGCACTCGTGAAAAGTGAGCAGCCAGATGTGGTGGCGGGTGATGCGGCGAATACCGAATTGCCTGCCGCAGCACCCACGCCGATGGCGACAGGCGAGGAGGCGCTCAGTGACGCAGTTGACGAAGAGCCCGAGGAGAGTTTCTTTGATGAGTTACTAGTCGATCGAGTCGCCGAGCGGCTGGACAACGTCGAAAATCAGGAGTTGGAAATAAAATACTTTGACAAGCTCAAAGAGCTAGAACGATTGAAGGAGAAGGAGCGCAAGAAAACGCACAAGAAAAAGAAGAAAAAGTCACAGAAACGCGCACGCAGCAGTAGCGCCGAACGCAGCGGTCACAAACGGCGGCGAAAGTCACACAGTCAAAGTCCAAACAAAAATGATGAAGTGCCACGGATACGAGTTAGACAAGGACTTGACGCCGGCTCGTTATTTCCGCATTCGCCAGCAGAGCCGCAAGAACAACCAAGCACTACTGCTGGCAGCCGGGTGCTTATGCCTTTGCGCGTCCGAGTAAAGTCCGAGTTCTGTGCACAGGCTCCGGCCGACATAATCAATGTGGACGAGCTGTGCTTGCCAGTTCAGCAGACAGAACGCTTTCCGCGGCGCAATATAAACGGCCTCATTTTGGACGACTCCACGCCGCTAGGCTTTCATCGCATCAAACGTTGGTAGCCATTCAGGTTGCTGAAGTATTTGCCATGCTATTTCTTTTTTCTTTTTTACAGTGGAGAAGGACAGCAACGAGCTGTCGGTCATGGACGCACCACTGGAGGCGCTGACGCCTACGGATAAACTTAAACGAGGTTGACTTAACGGTTCTGTAGCTCTGTTAACTTTATCTCACTTTATACCTTTACACAGCCACCCAGCGCGCCATCATCGTTATAGAGGAATTCAAGAAGATGCGTCGACAGCAAGACGCACCGCTCTCCAGCTTTCTCTATACCTCAACAGTGCGCAAGCTGCCCTCGAATCTCTCCTATGTAACACAGCAGATTTACGACAATCGCTCGCCGTTGCACACCGTCAACAATGTCAGCTACAAATTCAGCTCACACGCGACACACTTCAACCTGCGCGAATGGGGTCTGGAAGCGTTGCCCAGCCACGCCACCAAAGTTGCCAAAATACTTGGCTACGATGCGCACACGCTCACCAGCAAGTTACAGACATTCAAGTTGCCACTGAAACTGCAACGCATCAAGCGCGAGCAAACCGCCGAAGCAGTGGACGAGATGCGCAGTAGCTTCTTCACCAATGCCACGACGCAAACTGATGATGTCCCTGAGCTGAACGGGCGACACCCGAGCGGCTACGACATTGGCGTGCAGACGCAGCCATCCTGCAATTCGGTGGCTGTGCAAACGAGTAACTCTGGGCCCTCCGCGACCGGTGCGTTTGCCAGCGACGACCTTCCACTCATGCAGCAGCTTAAGCAGCTTAACGAGTATCAGCTGCTGGCGTTGAGCGACTTTGCCGAGCTGATTCGCGAACCTGCCACCACCGACGTTTTTCGCCTACGCCTGCGCATGCTGGAAATCTACAAGTGTGCGCAAATGCCGTCTGCCGTGCCACTGCAGCCGCCCCTCGGTGGCCAATACGGCGGCTATGAGCCATCGCCACCGCAGCAGCAGCGGCTTACTAGAGATCCACGACAACACCCGCAGCCAGTGCCACAACAATACGCGCGTGCCGCAGCCATGCTACCGCAATATCAAGCAGCTGCGCAACCACTACCACGCGCACAAATACCAGCGCAGTATCAGAATCATGCGCCATACAACACAGCGCCCGCTTGCTCAGTGGGGCATCCAGCGCCTCACCAACTATCGGCTCACCAGCCAATGCCAGCCCAACACTTGCCGCAAAACAATCCGCTCCGCTCACCTCACCCGGCCATGCCCAATGCGAGAGCCAGTAAATTCTACGGGCGCGGCGCTATGAGACGTTGAAGCCATCCACAATCCGTGCAGTGTCCCGTGAATTTGGTCTTCCCTAAGCCACGTTCGGCTTTCGTGAGAACGTTTAAAAGTTATCATTTTAATTATGTATTTAGCAATACCAAACATTAAAGATTTGATTCAGCTGTGCACATTCTGATGCCTTTTGCGCTGGTAGTCGGTCTAACCGGCTACTGGACTTCACTTTAACCTTAAGCTGCGAGTTTTTCGTAATCAGGGTTTGGAGTTGGTGGAAAAATTGCCAATTCAAGTTGCTAGTGAGTTTTAATTCAAATTTATTTTTTATTTGGAACATCACACAAAAAAATTCACCACCGCAAGATAAAAGAACTAGAATGAGATTTCCCTTATCGCTGCTAATGGCGATTGTAGCCGCCGCAATGGGTGCAAACGACTACAACATTGAAGGGACTGTTGCGAAGAATATTGAGCAGCTGACATCCGTCGAGGATGCTGAGGAATTCGTCAATCACAACCAGATTGCCATTATTGGCTTCTTCAAGAATCCGCAATCCGTTGGCGCAGAGGTCCTTAACAACACTGCCCATGTGCTTAGCACCTCCAAGTTTGGCATCACGAGCAACGACGACGTCATAGCCAAGTACGAGGCCAAAGATGGCGATGTGCTGCTCGTCAAGCCGTTCGACGAGAAGAAGGTCGTCTTCGAAGGTGAACTCGAGCTCGAAAATCTGAGGCAGTTTGCGCAAGTGCAATCGCTGCCACTGATAGTGGAATACAATATCTTTTGGGACCCGAGCACCTTTCCCGAAAGCATCAAGGCGCATCTGTTGTTCTTCGTGTCGACATTGGAGGGTCAAGTGGAGAAGCATGTCGAGCCATTGCGGCACGTGGCCAAGCAATACCGCGGAGCTATTCTATTCGTGACCATATCCACAGACGTCGACAGTCATCTGGACATCCTGGAACACTTTGACATCGACGAGGAGGACGTGCCCGCCATTGTTTTAGTAAGCCTATTTGAAACGGCCAAGTACAGACCAGAGGAACAAGATTTGTCGCCCGCGGCCATCAAGGCGTTCCTGCAAGACTACAGCGATGGCAAATTGACGAGATACTTGTTGGCGCAGCAACTGCCCGACGACTGGAATCAGACCGCTGTGCAGGTGCTGGTGTCCAGCAATTTTGACGAGGTAGCCTTCGACAAAACAAAGGATGTGCTGGTGCTGTTTTATGCGCCGTGGTGCAGCTACTGCCAGGAACTGGAACCCGTTTACAACGAGCTGGGTGAGGTGTACAAGCACAACGACAGCATTGTAATTGCCAAAATGAATAGCGCAGCCAACGAGCTGGAGCACACCACGATTCGGTTGTTCCCCACCATCAAACTGTACCGCAAGGACGACAACAAAGAAATCGACTACCATTGTGGCTTGGAGCTGAGCAATTTTGTGGACTTCGTAGAAGCTGGTGGCGAGCTGTCGCCCGATCCGAGTGCGCATGAGAAAAAAGAGATGAGAGCCAGCATGAATATCAATGCCAGGACTGACGAACCGATTTACAAAGACGTCTTTCAGCCAGCCGACAAGGACGAGTTATAAGTACTTCGATGCGATAGGGTACAAACACGCCAACGGATCAAGCAGCAATTACCTAAACAGCCAATTCGCTCGCCGGGCGTTGCTGCGTTGTTTATCCTTAACAAAATCACCTAATTCGGATATTGCTGGCCCCTTGACGACATGTTGTATCGAAATCACTGATTCGATTACGTCTTTTGTCAACCTGGATTTTTTTTATTGTTATGGATGCGTCAGTGCTTTTTTCCTATTTTAATAAAAACTTTACATTCGTAATTTTATTGTATTGTCCAAGCGGAACTAAGGACAGAATGAAGATCTTACTTAACTGGGCATAACAACCCGTTACCAGGTTAGCATCTTTCGCAAAAGTTTTGTCCAGGCGCCTTGCCTTCTCACATCAAGAGATTATAGAATAAAGATCAAACGGGCTTATTCCAGTTGGCGATTGATGATTTAATAGGCTTTCTCATTGAGCAATTTTCAAATGTCTTCTAATTTCCAAAGCTGACTTCGAACTCCTTCAACGCTTTCATTCCTGTTGCAAATGATTCAACAATGTGATTGCATAAACTTTTGCACAACGTATACAAATCGTGTACAGACCGAAGATGAATCTTCCTTTTGCATTGAAAATGGATTTGAATTAAATTGAATTTCATTCATTCTTGGACTTCACTTTCATTCCGCACGCCTTCCACCATAATTCCGCCTTCAATCAAATGAAACACACTTGTGTATTTTTTATACGAATATCAATTACATGAATTACATATCATCATTTATATTTCTTTTCAAGTTTCCTTTCGCTTATGTTTTTCGCTTATTAAACCTTTTTGTGTAATTTGTCATTCGGTGATTTGTTTTTATATTGTTTGCTATTCTGTCTTGCGTTTGCTTTATATATATATTTATATGATAATTTGAATGACAAACTGAATTCTATGGAATCTGAATGATAGTGAAAATACGCTGCAAGCCAACAAAATTAAGTTTTCAATCAAAATTCTATCGAAACAAATTAAGATTCTTAAAAATTAAATTGAAACGGATAACACAAACATTTAAAAGAACAAAAAATTGCCTGCTCTTGTTTTATGAATTTGCGAACATTTTGGGCAATGCTGGCATTCACATTGCATCTCGTTTAGTTTTGTTTTTGCCATTTTCGTATAGTTAGATTCCTTTTTTATTATATTTATTTATATGTATTTATCATAAACACTACGACTGCTAATAAGAAAAAATTAAGGAAAGGACAAGTGGTGCGCTGTCTGCATTGCAAGTCAATTGATTTGTTTCTTTCGCTCTTTGAAGTTCAACACTTTTCGGTTGTTAGTTTGCTGATTTTTGTGTTGCTGATGCAAGCGAGTTGTGTGCTCTCCACGTTGCATGTGTGGCCACAACTCGGCTGCACATTGCAATCATAATAATAATATAATGATAATAGTTGTAATTTTAGTGCAGTTGTAATAATAGTAAAATCATAAAATTAAAATCTAAATAAACTGTAGCAAGCGAGAACACACCGCTTTTTCGTTCTATTTTCATCTTTCTTTCATTTTGAATGTATTTAACTGTGTCACTGTCAATGTAGCCGTGTGGCATGGAACTTTTGCTTTTCTTTAATAAATTACAAAACAACACTATTAAAAAGACAAGACAAAGCAAGGATGCTAAAAGCCGAGCGAACAACAAAGTGCGCTGCCACAAATTGTTCGCTCGGTACTAAATATTTACTTTACAATGATTCAATAAATCTGCGAGGCCAATTTACGCAAAGCCACTGAGTATCAAATGTAAATCGATAATCGTCTATGGGATATCAGGAGAAGGCATCAAAACACAAGTTTCGAGTCTCGAGAATGTTGATGACAAAAATTAAATGCAGAACTTTTGATTCGCATTCCTGGTCATCAATATTAAATGGTCTCAAATGTTTCTTATTTCTGCACTTAATCAACAATCTTGCTTGCTTGTCTCCTCTTTTTGTTCGCCTGTTTATACTCAGTGGCCCAGCGCAAAGCAGCCTTAAACGGTTCTGTCTATGTGTGTGTGAGCTGGTTCGAACTGGTTGGTTTTCCTCATTTTAGCATTTGATTTCACTTATTTTTCTTTCTATTTAGACAAAAAAATCATATAATTTTAATACTAGATGTATTTTATTTTAAAAACTAGGTTTAAAACGAATTTCAAAGGAAAATTTTAACGTTTCTGGCGGTCGTGCACGCCATCACATTAGAAAGCGCCTACTAAGCGCCTAAACTACTACTATAATTTGTTTGTCGCTTTTTCAAAAATTCTTGAAATCTCTTGTCTGGTTTTTCTCGTTGAACTGCCATTTCGCTCGATCGTTAATTGCGTCGCATAAATAGTTATTGTAATAAAATGAGGGACAAATCATCGCACATCCTTGAAATATCATTTATAAGTAAGGTTGCTTATGCGCCTAAAACCACGCTACCTCCTGCCAGAACGTCAGCGAATCGGCGCGCCTTACGTGTCGCCATCAACTGCTTGCTTAAAACTCGTATTGTATTGTATGTAGAAGTGAATTGTTGTTGCTTGCGCTAGTGAATTACTGATCCATTGCTTCTTGACTGGTGTCGTCGACCTCCATGCCAGCCGGCTCGTCCTTGGCTGGCTCAATCGCGTCGGTGGCCATGGCGGTGGCGCCGCCCGACTCGGCCATCACCACCTCGTCAATGGCGGGCAGTGCTTCTGCCAGCGGTACATCGTCCATGGGCTGATCGTTAAGCGCCAGCGCGGGCGTAGCGGCAACGGAAACGGCCGCTGTCTCGCTTACGGCGGCAGTGTTGTTCTCTGCTGCAGTGATGGCGGGTTGCACTTCTGCGACAACTTCCGCAACGGGCGGCGGCTCGTCGCGCGGTGCATTGGCTGCCTCGGCGTCGTCCGACTTTTCGATGGCTGGCGTGGCCTCAGCGCTCGGTGCCTCAGCGTTAGTTGTGGTGGCAGTTTTAGCATCAACGGCCGCTTTGTCATCAGCTGCTGATGGTGCGACCTTGTCGTCCTTGCCGTTCTCAGTCTTTTCAACTTGTGTTTTTGTGCTGGCAGCGTTCGCCGCATCACTTTCTGGAGCAGTTTTCGCCGCTTCTACTTTCGCCTCTGGCACAGCGTCAACGCTTTCCGTTTCGATTTTTGTTACTGACGCGGCAACGACCGCAGCTGCCTTTTTCGGAATGCTTGTCTCCTTCTCAGCGTTCACATCTTTGCTGATTTCACTCAATTCGCTTGCTTTTACTACTTCCTCAACATGCGGCTTATTGTCGACATGATCGCCCACCACTTCCTTGACAGCATCCTTTTGCTCCACCTTCTTTTCGGCTATCTTTGCAGGCTTCACATCGGTTTCAGCCACATCTGCAGCTGCTGCTGGCACCTTTTTCTCCTTTTTCTCCTCCTTTTCGCCCTTTTCAATCTCTTGTTTCTCAATCACTTTCTCCTGTTCCTCCAACTCCTGTTTCTCCACAGCTGCGGGCACCGCAGCGTCTACGTCGGCCTTTGCACGTTCCGCCTCAGCGTCGGCCTGCTTGGCAGGCGACCCTTTCTCATCTTTCGAAACCTTCTTCTCCTGGTCATCAGCCTTCTCATTTTCTTTGTCTTTCTGCTCGGCTTCCAGGTTCTCCTTCTCCTTTTCTTTCTCTTTTTCCTTCTCTTTCGCCTCGAGCTCCTCTTGCTCTTTCAGTGTCTCGTTCTTCTCTTGGACCTCCTTCAGCACCACTGGCTTATCATCGTCCAGCATCTCTGCATCGTCCAACACCTTTTTGTCCGCCTCCGTTTCCTGCTCTACGCCATCCTTACCGGTCGCTGATTTCACTTCAGCATCCGTTTCGGTTTTTCCGGCTGGTTGTGGATCAGCACTGTCAACAGCACCATCCAGCTCCTTGTCCTTCTTTTGCTCTTTTTCTTTCTTCGTCTCCTTCTCTTCCTTCTCATTCAAATCCAACTTGGCTTTCTTCGGATTCGGCAGTATATCATCATCCGTGGTCGCGTGCTTGGCGTTCGACACCTCAGCAATCACTTCGGGCTTGTCCTTCTCCTTCTCTTTCACATCAACCGTTTCGGTCTCAGATTCAGCGGCTGCATCAGCCTCAGCGGCGGCGGCCACATCGGCTGCCGCTGCTGCACCGTTGCCATTGCCGTTGCCGTTTTGCGCCTCCATATTGAACAGCGGTTCGTTCTCCATATCAATATCGACGTTAACGTCCAACGACAAGTCGCCGTTGACCACGGAATCCAAGGAGTCGCCATTCTCGCTTTCGGTGCGCTTGCGTCCGGGCTCAATGGTGCTCACTACTGAAATGGAGAAGAAAGTGAATAAAACACATACAACAATATAAAGATAAGAGTGCCAACAGTTAAGTGCAGATAATCTGCATTAGATCGTGAACACCCCCCAAACTAGCTAATGACAACAAAAGACGACTACTTACCCAGAATGTTCTTCTCCAGGGCGCGCATAAACTTATCAATGCGACTGTATTGCTTGCGCGGATCAATCAAGAGCTCACAAAGTCGCTGAATCGTAAACGGAGCGGCATTGAACAGCTCCAAGCGTTCCAGCAGCGATGATTTCATGCTTTCATAATTGAAAGGATCAACGTTCGGATACTGGGGAATTTCTGCGAAAAAATAATCAAGCGGAAACTGTTAGTCAGCGAGCCCATTTAATACTCGGCAAAGCTGAGTTAAAAGCAACAACGAATTTGCAAAGTTGCGAAAAATAAAATTAATAAAGTGTGGGTATGTGAATGTGAAATTAGTGCAAAAAATGTATGTTAGAGAAATTGGGTAGAAAAAAAAAAGACGAAGGCAAGAAGATACAACGAGGGCACAGACCCGCAGATAGCTGTGGAAACGAGAGCAAAACCACGTGTGTGCCAGTGCAAAGTAATTTAAAAATGACAGTTTTAGGAAAAGTTCTTGTTCAATGCGAGTATTTGAAATATTTGCAGTACTACGAAATTACTATTGAATGGAAAATTGTTACTATTTTGCTTTGGGAACATCGTATGGGTTCTACAATTTTCAAAATTATTGGTTCTATGTAGTTGAAATAAAGCAATAGGGGTATTCACACTGATCTCGTTACTTGGTTAGTTCGGTAGTCGATAGTTTTGTAAGTGCGTTTTGTTTTTGTTCGATTCTTTTACAAGTATTCTTTTATAAGTAATGAATAATTCAATTCAGAAGAGCAAAAAACTATGGAAATTTAATAAGAATTTAATATTAATTACTTTACTAATTGAGGTAAGCCAAATTTGCGTGCTTTAATGTTCTCTCAAATTGGCAGTTAGAGTCAAAAGAATCCAAGACAAAATACACCCAAAGAGTAATATCAAAAGCCACAATTTAACAACGAAAACAACACGAAGTCCCAATCCGAAGCCCCGCTGGAATGGTCCATGAAAATATACATAAACACAATTCAATTGCTGCGTTATGAGCTGGTCACACTGGCAGCCACCACCACCAACTCGACCGAAAGCTTCAATAAAACCAACAGAAAAATATACGAAAAATCATTATAACAGCAGCAGCTGAAGCAGCAACAACAAACAAAACCGGGGGTTATTGCACTGTGATTGAGGCAGCAGCGCGTGTGTACTTTTGCGGCATACGTTGAACGCGCAACGCTCGTAAAAGCTAAACGCCGCGACGAGCAGCGAATAAGCGTAGGCAGAGCCAGACAGTAGAAAGCAAACAAGGGGAGCAATCAGAATGCGAACCGGTGCATACAAATGCGACCGGCGGCGAAGGCAAACAAATGGAGCACACAGAAAGATAGAGAGAGAGGAAGAAATGGAGCTGGAGAGCAACGTGAACTGGAGCCATGTTCCAGCGGTCGCTGTGCAGCAGAGCTTTGTGATTGGTGACAGTTTCCACACGGAAAGTTTTCTTTTATCAAATGTGGAGTTCGTGGGCATGAGGGGGGTAAGCGAAAGTGGGCGGGTGCAGACTTTCGCTTAATTGGCAAATCTTTTCGATCGAGATTAAAGGACACAATTTTGTTGGCATTTCTCTCTCATTTTTACTGCTAGCACTAACTTGAAACTTTCCTGCCGCACATTTCGAGTTCGTTCTCTACTCTTAACATTCGTACACTCGCTCTCTCTCTATCCTGCTGTGTTTTTGAAGGAATGGCCCAAAGTCGTGGCATCATTTCATTACACAGTGATTTGGGGCAGCAGAAATGGTCACCCTAATGCACACAACATATATGGCCAGTACTTGTTGTTGTTGCTGCAGCACCTTGAAAGCGAAATAGTCGAAATCAAGGCAGAAAAAGCGAATAAAAATTAATTAAAAAAATATAGAGTAAGACGAAAAAACCATTAATTCCGGTTTGCTGCTGCATGCAGAGATGGGACGACATACAGCGACGCGACGCGTACATGTGTATGTATGTGTGTGTATATATGTGTGTGTGTGTGTGTGTGAGCCGGTGTACGGCTGCGTCTCTGCAAGGCATGCAAAATCCCCATTAAAAGGCCGGCAACCGAAATTTAACTCGAAAAGAAATGACAAGAGCAACCGGCAGCAGCAACAACAATAACAAGAGCAACAATAACCACCGCAGCAACAGCAAAGAGAAATATATTGAAAACCGGCAAAAATGAAGTTCAGGCTTACAACAACAATAAACAACATTAATAATAACAACCACAGCCAAATGCAGCACCGAGCGGCCGTTCAATGTTTCTCCGCATAGGTGTGAGTATGAGTGTGTGTGTGTGTGTGTGTGTGTGTGTGTGTGTGTGTGTGTGTGCACAGACATCGCATCTTGGGACCATTAAATGCCGACATTGGGCAGGGGAAACGCAAAGCGGCACTTGGAGCACAACACGGACTACAACAAATAATAGCAACGAGAAAAACGTAACAAAAGAAGGAACTACGAACGGCTGCTGCGTTTTTAATGCTTTTGCTGTTTCGATTTAAACTAATGTTGTTGGTGTTTCGATTTGTTGTTGCTGGCACTAAATCTAAAAATAGCAGCGATTTTGTTGCAATTTGTTACATTTTGTTTCACCCTTCATCCATGACTTAGTTTTTCTTCTTTTCTTTCTTTTCTTCTTAGTTTTTTTAGGTTCTGGCCTGACTTTTGGCGTTTCAAGCCAACGCGCCACGGAGCAACACAGTACCGCTTCATTGTGCTTCAGCTATTTTCCACAACTCGGCTTTGGGAAGCGGCTGCCTGCGGTTCGGCTTCCAGTTAAAACAAATAAAAATAACACGAAACAAAAGCATAAAAAACAACAACACAGCTAAGCAAACGATACAAAAATGAAATAGGTTGGTAAAAAAAGCGGTAACTGACTTTGTGATTTATGGGCTACTGAACAGCCACGACTGGAGCAAGACCAAAGGTCTCACCCCATGTAACTGCGGATAAGCATCACAGACAGTCAGGAGGAAAATACGAAAAAATAAAATAAATTAATTTGCCAAAAATGATAATGACGGTGAAAATATGGCCAACATTTGCAAAAGGTTTGAACGAATTTGACAAAAATATATCATGTAGGTAAAATATTCAATTATAATTGATGAAATATAAAAATATCCTGTTTGATTCTACTACATGGATTAGAGAATATAGACAACTCTATGCATTCTGCGATCTTTGGTCTGTATCTAGAAAATGATAGAAACACATACAGGGGCCTTGAATCTTTTGGGAACAATGGGGTCGATTGTGGCACATGGCATAGAAGACCAGATTTAATTTATTCTTCCTTCCGATTTAGTCTTCCTGTTTCTGGGGGTCTAGGTTCTGGTTTAGACTGAGCAAATCGGCAGAATCTGAACCATTGCTAAACTTTATCAAGCAGCAGAATTGATTTAGTGATTGAAATTCTTTAAGAGACACTAACTATAAGAAATTCCACGTCTATAAAGACTCGCTCCGCACAGTAGCCGCTTTTTTGGGGTCTAGCTTCGTGTCTAGTCTAAGTAAATCAGCAGAAGATGAACTATTGGAGCTGCTAAACCTCATTGAGCAGTAAGGGACCCCAAGTATAGGAAACTCCACCTATACGAAAGGACTCACAAAAGGCCTTTATCAAGCGCCCAAGTGGAAATGTAGCTTTTACTGCACACTCAGCCTTCGAAACGTAACCTAATCAAATGGTTAGTAAAGGTTAAACCAATTTTTGGGAAAGTTTAAGGCATATTTAATACTGAAAATAAATACTAATTTGATATACCTAATTATTATTATAATCCGATTTTTATTGCTCTCTATAACTGTTTTCTTTATTCTCCTATATTTTCATTTCCTCTAAGAAATGTTTGTTTTTATTTCAAAGTGCATCAGTTTAATTTATGTGGCATTTGTCGCAAAAATTTGGCTCGTTTGACCAGATATTCACAGTTTTCGAAGGGGTTTAAGGACATTAGAATATTTTTAAAAATGTATCATAAACTAGGACTCAACTCTTGACATTTTCCAACAACAATTTTTACTATTTTTTATGTTTAAAATCTAATTCAAGGCAAAAATTTTTGTTATTTGTGTGTTTTAATTTCTCATGAGAATTTCAACGTTAATATTTTGGAACGTTTTAAAATGTGAATCAAAACTGAAGAAATGGTACGTGGGTGGTCCGATAAGTACTTAGCCTACAAAAGAAAAACGAAAATTTTGGAAAAGTGGCGATTTATTTCTCAACGTAGTCTCCTTTCAACTCGATACACTTGCTCTTTTTCCATTTTTCTAAAAATCCGCGGACACGTTCGTGTCCACACGCGGTCAAAACAAAACTACAAATCCAATATGGCTGAAATTTTGAAAGTAGCCGTCTACGAGGATGTACTACACGATAGTAAATTCCTCTTACGATAGTGGCACCATCGGGCGGTGGGGCTAAGTACTTAACGGACTGCTCACATAAAAGATTTCAATGCTGGGGGACTTTTTCATTTATGACAGCAAATTTTACATCTACAGCCAAAATTCTTAAAATACACTAAACTTAACACCGTTTTGAAGTTGCATAATTTTAACTCTATAAATTTTTCACACTTACAGCCAAAATTCTTAAAATACACCAAACTTGCCACCATTTTGAAGTTACATCGCTTTGATTCTCTGCCTATTTTTTCACCTGTTCACCCGGTTTGAATTCAAACCAAAAACCAATGATAATGTAGAACTTTAGTTAGAACTTGGCCTTTGGCAATGTTTCCACTTCTTTCACGCTGCACTGCGCACCCACACAAAAAGTTTCATTATATCAAAATTGTACATAATGTAAATGCGTTTCAGTTGGGAATGTGCACACAACCACGTTTTCCTTTTTATATTGTTTTTTGTTTTTTTCTTCAAGTGGCACCAAAGTGAAAGTCTAAGCCGCCATACGCTGATCTACTTCATTGTAGGAATGCGTTGGCCGCTCTGGTGGGATGCGATGATAGTGATTCACGGCTGTATGCGACCGACACTCGAGTGCTGAGGCATACGTGTGGTCAGAGTGCTTCCGAGAAATCTAAAACAAAAATTGTGAGCAAACAGAACTTGAAAGTTGTGGCAAAACGGGACTAACCGGTGAAGTGAACGATTCGTTTTGAAATTTAATTATCTGCCCAGCTGCCTGAATAATACTTAAGTGATTCACTCATAGGTTTCAAAACCTTTCTAATTATTCTTTATACATTTATTCTACCATAGCTTTTCTATGTTCTATATTACCTCCGATAATGATCTTTACACATGTTTTGTGCTTCAGAAGTGCTTTAAATTCCCAATTGTTGTGATTACGAGTAAAGTGTGTTTTTATGCTGCCACAAATTTCCCGCAAGGTTACTGGGCAGCACAAGCAGGGATAAAGTTTTGTTGTGATGCGAGCAGTGCAAGCACATAAATATCGAGACGCACATAAGGGCCTAAGAAAATAGAGCGCAAATAATTGAATTTCACTGCAAGTATGCGCCAAGCCTCGCACAGTTCGCACTCGGCGGCTACGCATCGTCCCACTCCCAACCCGTACGCGGCCGGCATGAAATCAAACCGGGCCACTTCATCCCTGCTCCCTGCCGTGTGGCTGCTTGGAAGCGCATAAAGCTCGGCTTTGCCGAGTGTCGCGCCGCGCACACACGAACCCAATGCAAATGTTAAAAAAAAATATCAGGGAATAGCATTCAAAGAGTGGCAAATAAAAAAGGCGACAACAACAACTGAATGGAGAGCAAAAGAAGCAAAAATATTTGCGCAATTTTTTCGTCGCAGGCAGAAGGCAACTTGCTACGCAACAACAACGCCCCATTTTGCGAATTTGCTAAAAAATAAATATTGCTGCTCTGCTAGTCGTCTCTCTCGTTCGTCGCAGCTGGCGTACACTCGCCACCTCGCGTACACCTCATCGGGCGCTCGCAGCTGCTCTGGCCGATTTCTACCGGTCGCCTTTCGAACGCGGCAAGTTTGGAATTTCGCAGGGAGAAAGTTGCCGGCGGCAGACATTCAGATGCATAACCCCAACCTCCATTTTCCACAATCACCCAAAGACAAAAAGTGTCGCGGGGAAAATGACCAGAAAGCAAATAGAAGAAAAGCGCTAAATTGTGACGAACGAAACGAATGCCAAATCGAGCTCGTGTGGCCGAGCAAACATGTGTCGGGAATGTCGAATACGGATATGTGCGCCGAAAATTCAATTTCGGATTTGTGATCAAGTGAAAATTTATTTAAATGAAAAATTTATTTAAATTAAAAATTAACAATTTTTTTTTTAAATTAAAAATTTTTTTTATATATTTTTTATTGAGCCCCAAAAGTTTATTATTTGATTTAGAAAACGGCTGTTGAGTTCTTAATAAAAATTTAATATAATTTAATATATATTGAGAATTTTTCTGAGAAGATTAAAAGCAACGTTAATATTGAAAATTTACAATGCTTCAAACAAAACGGCAATGCAATCTAATTAAAAAAAATTTAAGATTTTTCAGCAAACTGAGAAAATGGAACTTTTAGAATTGTTCTGAGAAGATTAAAAAACTTTCAGATTGAAAATTTTCAATGTTTCAAGCAAATCGACAATGCAGATACATTTTAATTGAAAAAACAAAGAAAATTTTGGATATTTCAGCAAACTGAGAAAGTGTAACCTTCGACTTTACAAGCAAATTTAATGTAATGTTTGTCATGTTTCAAACAAATCGACAATGCAGCTACATTTTATTAAAAAAAAAAAGGAACCAACATCAAAAGAAACATTATTACTAATAATAAGATACACAAACAGCTCAGTTATTAATTATATCTTTGCTTCTTCTATGTGCTTATTTATGAGACAAGAACTGTTAGACCAGGCCTTCAAAATGACAGCTAGTAACGTCAAGGGAGAGAATTGGTACAAATTTAGTTGAGCAGCTCTTTGTTCTCATTTTGAGAATCTGAGAGTTGAAATCGAGAGAGCAGGATCTTAAGCCAATATAATTTGACCACAGATGGGAGCCATGATGGCAAAAAGCGTATAACGTGGCTTCGATAACGTTTTTCAGGAGATTTTAATTCTTAACTTTGCATTCTCACAATTTTATTAGCAGTAGTTGAGACAAAGGCAAAACTTTTACGAATTTAATTTTGAAATTGCTTTTGCTTTAATGATTTTCTTACAAAAAACAATAGCAATAGTAATGCAAGTACTGAAAACTTATGAATTTCAACTGCAAAAGCAACTTTTATATAATTTGCCATATTTCTATATCAAAATTATAAATTTGTGAAATTTCTTACAGCTGCTTTCTGTTTTTACGTCGAAAGTTTATAAACAAAAAATTGTCACAAGAGAGTAATAAATAAATATTGCAATAGATTACTGGCCGCCCATGGTCAGCTTCAGTGTGCAACTACCAAGTTGGCCCTCCCCGGATACTCACCGTCGACACGCGGCGACGTATCGTGGAAGTGCTTGATCACATTAAGCAGCTTCTCGCGGAACAGATACTTGAGGCTGGACCACTTGAAGACCGTGTCGCCGGTCTTCGCCACGTACTGCAAGTACTCGTCCAGTTCCTTGGGAATCTCCTTCTGCTTGAGACGCGTAAAGCGATCGAGAATTTGCATCACCTCCTCGGCGTTCTCCATGTTGACCATTTACTACAGTGGCAAGCGAAAGCGCACGCACACACACAGCTAGACGAAAATTTTCTGTATGTACCGAGCGGTGCGATTGCGAACTGGCGTTACAGAATTGAAATGGAAGAGGCAACTTTTTTCGCTTCTCTGCGCGGCGCACAATGGAGAAAATGGCAGTTGCAGTGAAAAATGCGTGCGGCGAGTTTAAATCGGGCGTTCGGTGTGCTTTCAAACTGCGTTTAATGGCTTAAAATGCTCGTACGCGGCGTTTTCCGATTTATTACAATATGAATTTGATTTTTTTTAATTAAAAATTTTTTTTCAAGTAAAAATTTTCTTTTCAGTGCAAAAGTTGTCTGCGCTGCAGGGGCGGTGAATGCGTTGCCACTACTGACGACGACCACGACGGCGTTGATGATGATGATGTAGACACACAACCTTTCTGACCAGCGCGAGCGGACGTTTTAGCGTTTTCTCCTGTCGCTCAGTACTGTTGCTGCTGCTATTGTGGTTGTTGTTATTTTAGTTTTTGGTTTTTGCAAAATGTGGCAAAAATGAGCGTTGCGCTCGAAAAACGACCAAAAACGCGAATTTGCAGCACGAAAAAGCGGCTCAGAGACGCCGAACGCCGACGACAGACAAAGATGGAATGGCTGGAACGAGACGAACGGGAGCGCTGCAACAGCGGAAGCCTGTGGACGCGCTCGGGAACGGACACAGACACTGGGTACCGGTACTGCGGCCAGCAACTACAACACGGGATACGCGATACACGCGGCGAACAGTCACACGCACACACACACACAGAGCGCGAGAGAGTAATAGCAGGCGGCACGCTACTCCTCGTTGATGGGGGCAAACAACAACAGCAGCACAGTCAAACTCCGTCAATGGCTTTCAGTGCACAACGGCGGAGACAGAGATGGCGACGACGACGGTTGGCAATTGAAAACACAGATAGCAAGTAATTTAGCGATTGGCTTGAATTGGTTTGGTTGGCTGGCTGGTTGGCAGTTTGGCTTTGCGATGCGATGGAAACTGCTGGATGCGCTCTCACTGACTGAACGAACTGGAGTGACGGGCCGTATGAAGCAGCAAAGCAGAATAACGTGCAGACAACGAAGTGCTACGTCCGCTGCTGCTGAACGGCTTCTCTTCTTATTGTTGGTGGTGGCGCTGCTGTCGTCCCGGCTTTCGGCTTTTTTCTTATGCTCTTCCTGTCGCTACCTTTTCTTTACACGTTGTGCGCTCCAAGCTCAAGTGTTGTTGTTGTTGCAGCTGCCGCTGCCGCTGTTGGTTGTCAGGCAGCGCCACACCAACACACGAACAAGCAAGCGAACAAACAGACGGAAATGCAATTTTGAATGAGCCGCGCTCTGCAAGACACGGCGCAGGGCAGACAGACAGCGGTCGGCGCAGATTTCGCTCGGCAGCTGCCGTCGTCTTCGTTGAATGGTGTGTATGCGCGTATGTCCCGCTGCATGCCGGTCGAATGCGACAAAAGAGAGAAAACATATGCAATAAATACACAATTTTGAAGTTTCTAGCTAACAAATGTGGAATACGGTGCGGCGCAGGGAGCAACCGCCACGCGTCTCACCTGTGCGCCACAGTGGAGGAAGCGCTGGAGATACAATTTTTGCTGGCCAAAAAGTTAAGTCGAATTTCAACTTTGAGCACTGATTTTCAACAAAATATGCTGCGAGGTAATTCTAAACACTTTTCGAGTCGGTTTTTACTTTCTTAGTTGCACTTTGCAGAATAAATTAACGATTCCGAACTGCTTCGAAGACTTTTGTAAAACGCTTTGTTTGGTGTTGCCAGTTTGTTGGCGCTGCATAACAGCCATTCGCCGCAGCGTTTTGTTGCGCGATTTATCTGAGATATTAGAAAGCATTTTTAAATTCATTGGGATTTCTGCTATATTATGGCCAGAAATGCATGGAAAACATGAATACAACCTATTGAATTCCATTTAACAAAACAAATTGGAGCAATTTTTTTATTTGTTGCTGAATTTGCGTGTCTGGTAGCACAATTTCCCATAAAACAGCTGTGCGTTGAAAGCTAATCAAGTACAGTGGTCTCCAAAGTGTGTATCTGTTTGAAAGGTTGGAGTCTTAAGGCAAACTGAATGGAGCCAAAATCTCAAAATTCATTGCACAATACCTGGAAATATACAATGAATCACTTTTGACGCTGCTTTAGCGATAATGAAGTACACAGTATGACTGGAAAAGGCATTGGCATAACTCCATATAAGATATCTGCACATATTTTCTGCATATTGAAATGCTTAAGACAAACCAAAAACTGGAGCAACGGCTCCGAAATGCAAACTGCACCAGAAAGTATGTAAATTTTGTCGCAAACATTACATTTTTTTTTGCTGACGCGAGCAGGATTAACACTGATTCCTCTACCTGCCTGCAGTCACGTGGCATTTGCTTAATTTTGTCTATGTTACTTGCATTCACTTAATGTTTTCTTGCGAATTTACGTTCACCCTGAAACTAGCAACACAATAGACGCATTCTGTCTGCAGAGATTACAAAACCAACAATATAATAACAAATCTGCACAGCTGATGCTCGTCAAGGAACACCTGCTTGCGCTGGAACCTGGACCCAAGCTGTAATACTACCTACCAATTTCACACGCTGTGTCAGTTTGTTTTATTAGTTTTTAGGGTTTTTGGCCGCTGCGTTCTTTATTTAAATCGCTTCTTTAATCGAATTTGTCGAATCTTTTGCATTTCGAGATTTTGCATTTCTTGCTTAACACTTCCTACTCTTCTTACAAGCTACACGGTTAATATTTCACTCTACGCTTCGAGCTACAAATACATTTAGGTGCCGCTTAAAACTACTCAATGTTTTCAACATTTTCGCTATCGTTAGCTGCGCTTAACACTAATCTCAACGAATCTCAAATAATATAAAATCTAATTGAGCTTACATTTTTTTAACCACTTTTCTTAACAATTTAATTTTAATAAATGGTCAAGTATACCATCGTGTTTTTAATTACATTCAAGTAGATTTCAGCTGTGGTTAAGTGAATTATTGTAATCGAATTGCAGGTGATTGTTGAATATTTATTATTATTTCATTAATTTTAATTTGATGAAAACTGTTGGTATATTGTAAGACAATGTCGAGTTTTATTAAATGCTTTCTCTGGTGTGTGTTTCTGCATTTGTTCAGAAACATATTTAATTGCTTATGTTGCTTGTCACTATACTTTTTCTACATAATACAGATATATAATAAAGATATATTTTTCTAAAATCCTTTTCATGTGTGCTGAATAATTTAACTTACAAATGTTTTGTGATTTTCATATAAATGTAATGGGTAAATTTTTAATTAAAAAAATGTTTGTACGAAAGTTTGTATTGCCATAAAATGAGCAAAAGTTTGGACTCTAAACATGTGTTCTAAATTTTCTCCAGATCCAATTTGCAGTATGTATTACATAATATATAAACGTGTGTGTGTATATAACATTTTGGGTACAATTATATGCTGCTTAAAACTTTCATGTTTACGCATACGTTAAGGCATTCGGAAAGTGCATTTATATAATGTGTATATATCGTATATATTATTTAATATGGTATCAGACATTTGGTGTATATTCTAAAGCTTTTAATGAGGCCGCTGGAAGCTAAACGAACTAACCACTGGACAACATCCCAGAAACAGTTCTGCGAACTAAAATTATAAATAATTAAGTTAGTTTATGTTATGTTTTACAGTATTTCAAATGTCCAGAACTTGGCTAGTTACGCTTTGCTTTCTGCCGTCTCATTTGTAAAAGTAGTGTGACTTGCGTGTTGTTTGCTTGTTTAAGTGTTTTAAATATTATTTTTAGTAAAATAAAATATACATCAAGTTAAATACCATGGATGATCTGTATAATTAATTTCAGAATAACTTTTCAATACAAAATAATAAATTTAGTCCAAAGCATTAAATGCAAATTGTTTTAGTAGCTTCGATTGAGTCTTCTTAGATTAAAAATAGTAGTTTTTTGTAATAACTACTTTGAAATGAGCTTAGATCGAAGTTATAGGTAAGTTCTGTTATACTGTGTTGAAAATTGTTTGCTAAGTTTAAATCGTTAAGGAAATTTTGCTCTCAGTCTTTTACCAATACAAGAGGAGGACTTAATTCATTTACATTTCCACGCTTTAATAAAATTCAACTTAATTTTGCCAAGTATTGCCCATAAAACTGCAAACAACAGAACTTTTGGCGCAGTATGTGCACATTGCACGCCACTGAAGGCCGCGTGCGTAGACCGGATATGCCAAGAGATGACAAGTGTGACGCATGGACATGACAAATTATGCTTTGCCTCGCACAGTAATTGACAGGCAGCAAGTGGCATGCCACAAATTGTTGCAGCCAGACAGGATGTGCAACAATGACGTCAACAGTTGCAGCTTTCGCTTTCGCGGCCGTTGTTCGCAGCTTTATGACTACGGAGACTGATTTATGAGCGAATAGAAAATCCTGTTAAAAAAAACAAACGCGAATATTTACGAAAGCCGTGGCCGCTCAATTCTGCGTGACGCGCAGTTCAATGCGTTTTTTTAAGCTCTCGAACGTCTGCTGCATGCTGCGCATCTGATAGCGGATCGAGGTGGTGACGTCGCGCTGCAGCTGATGCACCTCGCGCAGATTCTGCACCAAGTGATGATACTCCGCCTTCACCTCCTCCATGGACTCGAGCAGCTCCATGACACAAATGCCGTCCACTTCGTCCTGGCCACCGGCAGTCAGATCCAGACTGCTTTCCACCTGGTGCAGCTTGTGCGCCACTGTGTAGAGTTGAGTGCCCGCGTGAGCGACCTTTGGCAATTTCAGGGATGATGGGACGTTGTGAGCGCGCCATCAGCACAGTTTAACGTTGTGTGAACGAGGTAGGGAGGTTTTTGAGTGAGGGTGAGCAGGATAGTGAGTTTAGTGTTGCAGCAACAATGACGACATTAACAACATTTTGTGCCGGGCATGAAATGCATGGAAAGGTTTAAGTGGGCGGCAAGGGGTCAGCAGCAGGGAGTGGTATTTTTGTAAATTCACAAAAAAGAAAAATAATTTTTAATAAGTACGTCAGTTTTGCGTTGTTCTGCTCAGCTCCAGCCATGAAAATTTGTAAATAAATATTTATAAACTAAATATCCATTTACCGATTTCTCCAGCTCGCTAATGTCCTGGTAACCTTCCATTTAGGAGGGAATAGGCTTTTTGCGTCTTGTTGTCACTGCTGGTTATTGTTCTTCTTGCTTTTAGCTTATTTGTGTTGACGGTTAACTGTCGCCTGCGGGGTAACCTCAAAATTGCTTAGCTGCCTAGTTGCCGATTTTCAGATGTTTAAAAATATTAAATCTTGAAGCACAGTTGTACATTTCAAAGCCCAGTATTTAAGTTCTGTCTGCGCCTTCCTCGTCGCTTGTTTCTGCAATTTCATTCGACAATTGCTTTGACCTCTTGTTGAGATTTTTTGCTTTTACTTTGGTGTTGCTTTGTTATTGCTTTGTCATTGCTGCTGTTCAATGTCGAATTTGATTTATTTTAATATTCAGAACATCTATATATATCTGAACAAATTCAATTCGCCCGCACACACTTGGCACCAAAGCAAAACTACGTCGCACAGTACGCGTTCCATCCAATTGTGCGCTGTATTTATAGCGAAGCGTTATCCTGTCATTTCGACGCTCTCCCAATCTATTGACATTTCATCAGCTGAGTTTTTATTTTCCCTACTCGCTCGGCACTCGATATGGCCTAAACCAAACCCTCGCCGCCTCCCTGCCGCCGCCCCATTCGCACGAAGCATCGCTTCTTATCTACACAACAGCACAACAACACTCGGCCATTATCCGTGCTTATGAGCCCATCTTCTTCGTACGGCCGTTTGTTTGCGCCACTTCACTTCCGCCCGCCATTGTTTACCGTGAAGAGTGAACGTCGGCGGCAGCAACCTTTTTGCCGCGCAACTCTCACTTTCACGCTCTCGCAGCCTCTCGCTGCCTTCCCCTACTTCGTTCTTTCGCTCTCAACTGCACATTGCTATTTGCAAGCTATGGATATGTGGGCATTTGACATTTCGTTTTTTACAAGGAAGCGATTTGCGTTTGCGGAAGTTGTGCTCTGTTTACTTTCTGGCGCAGGGACCGAGAGCGAACACTGGCAACGCACTAATGCCAAAGCTCGTTCACATAATAAGCACGGCGACAATTACATATTTATTAGCTGTAATTGTAGGCAATGCTTTCAGTGAAAGGACCTCAATAGTATAAACTATTTTCTTACTTCCGTACAGTGTGGCTGCGAATGGATCTTTTCCAACGAATATAAATGTAATGGAATTTTTTTTACTTTTGATGGCATTTGGGAACCGGAAATCTGGTGGACCTGGAGCAAAACTGTACAGTTCACTTGTTCAAATTGATCGTCAATGCTTTCTATACATTTTTAGCGCTTCCGGGTAGTTGAACTGCTTCCACTGAATGTCGCTGCTTTCACTGTGCAAATTTTGCAATCACGCAATGCGAAATGAAGAGTGTGTTGTTGTGCTTCCGCTTGGCAATGTCTAAGTGCATTCATTAAAATTCTTTAAAGCATGCAACACTTTCGCACTGCCTTCTGGCCCCTTGACATTTCCGCCTTTTATCCGCTGCCGCTGCTTATAGAAGTGCCAATGACTTTTCGACATCATCGCTGCTCTGGCCGAGGGCCACTCCTATTCATTGGATTGCATTCTAAATGCTTCAAAATTGTGTCAACGACTTTGAACAGCGAACGACCACTTAAGAGTCTGTTTGCATGTCAATATTTATTAGAGAATGCATTTTAAATGGCTGATATGAATAGCAACCAGAAATTGACTACTCTACCAAAATGTAATAATTATATATTCATAAATTATTACTGTCGTTTTGGTTAGCACGCCCTTAATCTTTATTACAACAAAATGTTGTTATATAATTCTAAAATCGCATTTAAACACTAGACTGGAAATTGTTACATCATTTATTTTACAAACAATACTTTTCTAGCTACAAGTAAAACGCAAACTAAATTGTAAGTAATAATTGCTCATAACGCTGAAATTTATGTCCATTTAGAATCTTAATTGCACTCAATTGAATTCAATCCCATCATCAACTTGCATACAATTTTCAAATATGTATCTACTACTAAATCATATAGAAACTATGTAGTAACTCCGCAAATATAGTAAAATGTACGCTTGTTATTGGGCATTATGACCCACAGATATTTAAACATTTGAGCTTTATGTACATTACTTACAAATTATACAAATTAAATTTCACATTAATTTTAAACAAATCTCAATTGATTGCAATTTCCTAACCTTTCTGTAACATTTTGTACAATATTCAAAAATTCATTTTAAAATTGTTCTAATTTGTAATTCTTATGGAACATAAGCAGTAAGGCCACATTTTGTGTAGTTATTGACATATTTCGTTCGCTGCTGACGCCGTTGCCTGCTGCTTGTCATTCTGGATTTTCGTTCCGCCCACTGTCTTCATGTAATACAGAGCGTACTCCTTCTTCAGCACTTGATGCGTCGCCTTCTCGCAGGTGAAATGTATGCCGCGCTTTTTGTAGTCGAGAAAAGTGCGCAGAAAGTGTCGGTTGGTCTCGTGCACTTGCGGATGCTGTAAGAACTCGTCCACCGGCATCCATTTTATGCGCGCGATTTCACGCTCACAAGGGTGCAAGTCCAGATTGATGGGCTTGAGTGCAATCACTATATACATATCGGAACAACCGAACGAGCCGCGGTGCGAGTGCCGCACGCTAATGACAGTGTCGAATTTGCAATTGATGCCAGTCTCCTCGCGCACCTCGCGTACAGCAGCTTCAATCAAATCCTCGGCTATGAGTAAATATGGTTTGAATATTTAGAAGTTTAAATAGGAATTTTACATCAGATTTTTCCTTACCGGGCTCCACGTAGCCGCCCGGCAGCTTCCAGCTGTTTGGTATGAACGCATAGCGATCGCTCACCACCAGTATTTCATTTTTCTCGTTCACCACCAATCCACCAACGCCCAGCATGGTGTGGCAAAAGTCGGGTATGTTGGCGTACTCATTGACCGGCAGCCAGCGATACATGACCACGTAACCACGCTTGCCATGATGAAACTCGAAACCGGCCTGCAAAAGCCATAATAAATCCCAAAGATAAGGCAGCTGTTTTGGGAAGGGGTGACAGCCAAAGACAAATTCCAAGAAGGTACCTTTGCTAAGTGCGGCACCCAATCTGAATGAGCTGTGAGCACGTTAAACCATATGGCACGTCGCTTGGTGGCGATCCAATGCTCCAAGGATTCTAAAAAGAAGAAAACATCAATTAACAGTCCTTACATTGGAATGTAGGATGACGAATAATACCTCACATCGAATCGTAAATTGCTCTATTAAGCAGTGGTTAAGCCAACGCAACTCAATGTGAAGTATTCTAAACTTCCAAAAGTGCACAAAGATATTCTGCAACTAAACTATATATCGTACATCTTATATATGCCCAATATTAACCAAATCAGTTGCATAAAGCTGCCTAAATATCTGGGAATAAAATTAAGGGCACCTGTAGCCCTCAGTTGTCGCGCAAAACTAGCAACTGACATTAATTAATTATTGCAAAAATTTTCCGCAGCTCACTGCTCTACTATCTGCTTCACTCGTACCCTCTATTCGAGCAACACTATCAACCCCTTCCCTTCCTAAACTCACTTACTGTTTAGTTTTTGCACGAAATCCGTGTTCTCCTCAAATTCGACTTCGGACTCCACAATAATTCCATTGAAGCGGTCTACGTTGCCGCGGAACAGGCCCTCCGGCACATCCATGGCCGGTCTGTAACTGCAAAAATTGACAAACTAATGACAAATTCTAAGTTTTAAGGTGTCGAAAATGTATTTTGCTTTATTTTTTTGTCGAAATATGCGACAGCATGCGCGACGCGTACTTGTAAAATGACTTTGTCGAGCAATGACGTTGTGCTGTGCGCTGACTGCAAGTGCAACTGTCAAATGGACTGCTGCCAAACGCTTTGTTACACAACAACGCCGCCTGTGACGACGACGACGACGACGGTGACAACGGTTGCAACAAAGCTGCCGAAGGGGATGACGCTGGCGTGGGCACTGGATCGCTGCTACCTGGCTGCCTGCGGCTGCTGACCATGAACGACAACGACGCGAATTGTTGCCGCTGGCCAATGCTGCAAGCTGGCGGCTGCAGCAGTAGTCGGCTGTGAGCAATGTGGTTCCATAGGCGTGGCAGTGGCGTCATAAAGCTGAAGGCGCCAATTCACTGGCGACGAACTAACTTCCCACTCGACTGATCGCTGTCTGGCTGGAAAAGTGTTGTGCTATCGCTGTGCTGCTTCCGCCCCGTTGTTCTTGTTCGATTAATTATGCTGATTGTAATAGCATTTCATCGAGGATTTATCTACGACAGACACGGCCTCGCCTCCGCCCCAAGCACACCAACAACACAAGTAGTAATCACTGCCGCTATGCAAATAGACTCGTAATGAAAACACCGATAAGAGATCGAACGCGCTCGCTGTAAGCGCAACGTATAATTTATAGCTTTCATATTTATGTGATTTCCAATTCCACTACTCACACTTTTCTTCGCTGCCATCAATTTCAAACCCCAAAACAGCTGCAGGCTCTCCGCAACAATCAGCTGCTGTCAGAATAGACACAATAGAGAGCCACAGCTGCCGCAGCATTGTTGCGTGACTGATAAGTGGAAAGTGTTGCGAAGCGACAAATGTGGCTGGTGCAGGTTGCAGGCTGTGATGATGAAGCAACCGGCTCAAATGTTGTGCGCACAATGGGTCCTTCTAACTAGCGGTGGATTTTTTCGACTAATAAAGCTTTAGAATTCATCTATTATTACTAAGAGAAGTGTGGATGACGCAGAGTTGTCAGTTTGCGTACATGATGTCGTCATCTCAAACGTTGTTGTTCGGGATTTGCACAACAGCTGAGCTCCAATTGGCCTCGAAGATCACGAGCAAAGTTCTTTGTAAATAAGTCATAAACTTTTACGTCATAGCAGCGGGTTGAGACTACCGCTTGTGTTGTTTTTCGGTCCAGTAATATAATTGGGAGACACCATTTCCGCGACTGAGAAAGCAAATGTCGTATATCCCACTAAGCTCAATAGAACATATGACATTTGTTTTCTTAGTCAACGATTTTTTCATTTCATAGAGTTGAATGAAACATTCGTGATTTGTTTGTTTTTTACATTCGTTTTATTTGCAATGTTTATAACATTTATACAATTTTTACATTTGTTTTGCTCCAATTTCCTAAGTTAAGTAATGAAATAAAAATGTGATAAACTTGTTGAGGGTGAAATTTTCGTTGCCATTTTTATTTTTTAATTTTAATTTTTACTTTTAACATCTGCACTAAAACATATACATATTTATATCTGCCTCGCTGTCAAGGGCATTGCAGATAGCAATGGAAACATATGAGTACAATAAAATGTGTTAATAAAATGTTAATTGCCCGGCAAATTTTTGTCTTTAAAAAATCAAAATGATGTACTAAGAAACACTGCAAACAGTTACAAACAAAACATAGATAATGAAAATTGAGATATTCTCATTGTGTGCTAAACACTGTTGTTTCAATTGAGCAAGCTTTAGCTTAAAACGAGATTTGTATTTAAAATGCAATATTTTTAGTTTAAAATAGCAAACATTTTCTTTCGAAATGCAAAACTCACAAGATTAATACAAAAATTTGCATTCTAAATAAGAATTGACTTTATAATCCTGCATGCAAGTTTTCATTTTAAAAGGATATTTTCAAATGGTCAATAAAATGAAAATGATCGGATTTCAAATGAATTAAAATGTTCGCATTTTCAATTGGCACTTTTGCATTTGGGACTAATTTCAAATTCTTATTTAAAGAGAATCTAATTCGGATTATTTCACACTTTCCAACCTTTGTTTGGAAATTAAAATTTTGCATTTCAAACTAAGCTACCTTCTTCCATGTTGCATTTATCCCATTTCAATCTGAAACTTGCTCAACTAAAACTGAAAATGGCACAGTGCCGTATCATAACTTAAGCTTATCGACTGTTAGTAATACATTTTAAGTATTTTTTTTATTTTTTTTTTTTGGTTGCAATTTGCATTTATATTGAGATTTAGAATAAATAGGTTAGCTTTTATATGCGACGAGACTGAAACATTAAGCGGCTTCATTACTTTTCACACTTTAATCACTGATTAATGCCTTTAAAGAACAACAATTTGATGATTTTTCAGTTCAAAGTACTTGTTTGAGGACCATCAGAGATAAGTAAGCAGCCATAAGTAATAGAACAAATTAATCTCCGACTACCTCTGAGAAAAGTTTTCTTGAGCGTATTGAGAGATTTCACAGCTCAACTCGCCGTAATCAAAAATTACTTAACTTGTAGCATGTTAATTTTGAACTTTCAGTGCATGTAATTTAACTAAGCTATCTTTAAACAATATTTGATTACCAGGAAAAGGCAAACTTTTTGCTCTTGACTGCCCTAAACATTGATTGAAGTGTGGGAAATAATTATTCCGCAGTTGATTTGCACTTAAGACTGCAGTTGGTGGCTATTTGAAGAATTAGGGGAGGAAGTAGTAGGCAAATGGATTGCCGCTAAAGCTGCGCTTGTAACCATTTCACTATCTATTAGTTATGCACACAATTTGCCATTTTATAGCAACGCTATATCGCTTAATTTTGACGCTTCACCTGCTACACATTTCGTCCATTCTTATCTAATCTCTGCACAAACTTAAATGCCTGCACGCTCCAATGCGGTCAACTGATGACCCAGTCGCTCCTCTTTGGCCTTGCGTTCGGCGCTGATTTTTTTCGAGAGTGTGTAGCTGTTGAGAAATGTCTGCACGTCAATTTTGCCATTCAGAAACTGCTCTACATGACGATCGCAATCGGAGTCAGCATTCGAGGCAGCAATTTGCAGCAATTCCTACACCAAAAATTAACAACAAAAATAATCGCCAATAAAACGTCACACTTGATCGCGAAGCTCAGCTGCTGCCGCTTACCCGTATGTGCTGTGGTGCGTATTCTTCTGATTTCTTTAAGTACTTCTTATTCAGCTGATCGCATTTTTCGCCGAGATGCTTCAGCGCAGTGACATCATCGCTTAGCTTACGCTTCAGCTCCACCAAATGCGTTTCCTTCGATTCATTTTCACCTGCGCAAATAAACAAAAATATTTATTTTTAGCTGGCGGAAATTTCACGCAATGTGTACTGCAAACATACGGGAAATGTTCTCTACTTGATTGATCATCGAGTCAAGCTCCTCGTTTAGGTGCTGCACCACGGACATTTCCTCGATGAAATCATCAAAGAACTCGGGATCGGTATCCAGCTGCTTTAGTTCGTCCAGCGACAGCGTCGACAGATTCGGCAGACTGCTTTCGTTCAGCTTGCTTGGCAATACGCTATCCAGTGGTGAGTTCTCCTTGCTGCTGTCCAGTGACTTGGCACTAAACGACGACTGGGCACCGCTCGCGGTTGTGGGTGTGGCATTGGCGGTGGCGGTGGCACGAGACGGTATATTGATGGGACTGCCGCTTGATGTGTGCATGGCAAACGACGCCGGCGGCGGAAAGCGCTCAAACTCGCGTATAATCGTCTGTACCACGCAGCCCAAGTCAGAGTGTGGCGAATACTGCAAGGCACAAATTAATTTACATTACTTTTTTTAATTTAAAATTTGTTTTTAAACTCTACGCGAACCGTTTAAAATTTATTTAATTATGAAAACACCAAATGTCTTACAAGCAATGGAAAAACATTTTGCTGTGGTAAACATTTCGCAAACACACAACAACAAAAAAGCTGGGGCATCGAAACCAAAACGTCATTCGGAAGTTTTAACATACATATGTACTCGTGCATACATATGTACATACGTATGTAATTATGAGAATCGCAACATTTAAAGTGATTAATAGAGAACGGTTTGCAAACTTAAACTTCAAGACCCAACCGCCGTTTGCCTACACCTGTGCAGATGCCAACAACGACACAAAGTACAATTAAGGCAAACCTTTAAGCCTTGGCAAGACCTTGGATGCTCGCTTAAATATCAGAAATTGGAAAAATCATTAAACCGAAGGATAACGCTGTCAGATTGCAGGCTGAGAGCACATCCTTGACCAACACACATATATATTGTTCCTCAATTCAAGGTTAGTACAGAACTGCGTGACTTACGTTGAGCAATGCGGGGGCCGTTTTCACCTCGCCCGTCACCGCATGCACCCAGTGATGCTGCACTGGTGGCGACAACGTCAGCCTCGGCCGCTCACTGGGAAAGTTGGCACCCAGTTGCACGGTCAGCAGCAGCGTTCGGCCAGCGCACTCGAAGCGTATGCAGTATTCTTCGTGCTCCGCCACCTCAACAACGCTACAACCGGGCGAGAGGAACAAACCAAGGGCGCACGTAGAATGTGTTATTGCGGAAATTCAATAGAAAATGATATTTTGCCACTAATTTGCAATTTCCAATTGCCTTTATTTACTTATCATTGAAGGCCTTTAAGGTGTCAATTTGATGCTTGCGAAAATCTAAATTGCTGCTTGACTGCTGGTGTGTGGACACGGCCGAGGCTGGTGGCTGTTGTGGCGAACGCTGTCGCGGTATCATGTTCTATCACTTACTAAACACGCTCGTAATTGCTGCTAATAATTTTACTGTATTCTCGCCTCTTCTTTTTTTGCCCTCTCTGTGTAACTTTTCTCCTGTTTGCTGCGATGTTGTTTTTCAATTTGCACAAATATTACTAAAAGTTGATAAATACAGAAATGGCGTAAAGGAAACAGCAAACTGCAAGAATCAGATTCCACATAAACAAAAAACGGATGATAACCAGGGTTGTCAAACCCCACTACTAATAACAAGGTAGATGAGGTAGACGTCAGACGAGCAACACCGTTTCGAAGTTCTTGCGGAACGCCCTTAACTCTTCAATTCCCAGTGTCACCTGTAGGTGACAGATGCTTAATCTTTTTTTCCTACCACATAGGTTTTTATTTTTTAATTCTAACACTTGTACAGCAAACTCAAGCCTATCTTTCAGATTATTAACTACTATTAATGCCCAGTGTCACCTGTAGGTGACCCCCGTAAAAAAAAATGAGGGTAGTTTAAAAATTTTTAATGTATTTTTTGTCTTATTCAAACGTATCTAATACTACGTTTCACAGCGAGATTAACTCATCGAGATTACGATAACACTACTCGACAAAAAATGGGTTCATCGCGTGCTCCTAAAAACAAAAGTATTTTTTAGACTAATCTTCGTCTGCTGAACACGAAACTGAAAATCAAAAAATTTTCTTAAAAAGCGTTTTCGAAAAATCTTCGAAAAACACGTTTTTCCCCTCTTATTTCAGTTATGAGCACATATATCGTAAACCAACCATCCGACTAACACAAGTGGGCCGTCGTTCAGAAGGCAATTAACTAACCTTTCCAACGTTATATCGATTGTCCAAATCAGATGAGATTTGGCGAAGTTACTGACGATGAAATTTGTAAAAATGTGAATTTTTCGACCATTTTCAAAAATTATACATTTTTGAATCGTTTTTTTATAGATAAAATAAATGATCAACTCTGTTCATCATTGCACAACCGCAAATAATTAAAAAAATATTTTAAATGTGTATGTCCTTATAATTTTAAAGTCCTTTGAGAAGGTTTTTGGGTCAGAAAATAAAAAACTGACTATGCCAAGATACTATAAATTACCTCAAGTATCACGTCTATATCAACATTTGGATGGGTCTCGGAAAAATTAAAACATTTTTTCGCACGGTGTAATAAATGAAAAGTTGGTGTTTTCACTCCGTGCATCATTACCTTGGAATTTTTTTTTCAATTCTATTGATTTTCGGCTCAATATTTGCTCAAATAATATATCTTTCAACTTAGATTTTAAAACCAGAGGAGATCATGTATTTTATCTATAAAAAAAAACGATTCGAATATGTATAATTTTTGAAAATGGTCAACAAATTCAATTTTTTCAACTTTCATCGTCAATAACGTCCCCAAATCTCATCTGATTTGGACAATCGATATATCGTTGGAAAGGTTAGTTAATTGCCTGAACGACGGCCAACTTGTGTTGGTCGGATGGTTGGTTTACGAGATATGTGCTCATAACTGAAATAAGAGGGAAAACCGTGTTTTTCGAAGATTTTTCGAAAACGCTTCTTAAGAAAATTTTTTGATTTTCAGTTTCGTGTTCAGCAGCCGAAGATTAGTCTAAAAAATACTTTTATTTTTAGGAGAATTTTTCATGTCGGGTAGTGTAATCTCGTTGCCCGTTTACATAGAGATTAACTTGAATACGATTAATCCAACACACAAACCTTTTCGCGCTACATGCCCTTCGCCAAACGCATTATTCCTTACAATGATGAATACAACACACAAACCTTTTCGCGCTACAACTCATTTTTTGTTTAGTGATGATACAAAAATTATCGATTTCAGCCAAATTTGCAGAGTTGCTTTGGGGAAATACGAGATTACTTTGTGAGATTAAATTTTAATCGCGCTTTTTGCGAGGTTAACTTTGTATGTGTAATCGCGCATTTTGATACGAGATTAACGACTTATTCGCGCAAATCGGGATAATCTCGTTTGTGTAAACGTAGTATTAGCTATTTTATAAAAAAAAAATTTGTCTGTTTCACTGTTTTGGGCATGGGAATTGAAGAGTTAAAAGGATTTACTTTGACGTTACCTCTCGAGTTGCACTCAAAACAACCCATCCAAAACAATCAGTTATTTTTATGAGCAACAGCAGTAGATGCAACGAATTTAGAATCTGAATTTTTTTTACAAAAATTAATAACGTTGGATTTCGCATTTCGAAGTCAACAGTTTCTGCCGGCTAATGCTGCACACAGCCATACTGACAAATGTCAAACGTTAAAACAGCTGGTTGTAAAACCCACAAAAACAAGCGCAAAGTAGTAAACGCAACTAAATATCAACTTTATGTAAGTTGAATAGTGCTGTGCATCTTAAAAACTGACAATGGCGCTATTCAAGTTCAAATGGCTGCGTCGCTTCGTCCGCGGGCACACCAATCCCATTCCGGAAGAACGCGCTGCGCTATGGAAGCGGCGTTTGAGTTTCGGCTATGCGCTGCTCGCCTGGAACGCATTTGGCTTTGTCTGTTACATGGTCTATACGGGACGCAGCGATTGGGCCAAATACTATGGCTTAAAAACGGAGGCGGAATTGGCTCTATCGCCGGCGCAGTTATTTTCCACCAAGCTCAACGTTGAGAAGGGCAAAATTATACGCTTCTCTGGACTGTCGCGCGTGGGCGAAGTGGAATTTGACAATACACAGAAACAACCGAAGGAGGGATAAATTGTGCAAAACAGAATTAAATGTTTATTAATTTATATTGACGAAAATAAAGTAGATCCCGCAATGCAGTTTTTGTTTTCTTAAAACAGCTGTTGATAGGTAATTTCGAATTGTTGAGGGTTGCGTGTAGCATCATTATTTTGGCCAAAACTAACTAGACGACTGCCAGTAGTAGGGTGCATTCGTTCAACATATCGGATTTGTAGATCAGAAATGGAAACAACCATACATACTAGAGACAACTATTATATTTGACTTACATCTTTCTGTTGTCCTTCACTCCGTAAGAGAATAATCCATCGGCACGATCAAAATCTTATATCATGTGATTAGAATAATGTGAAGTATTATAGCAATTGTATAAGCAATTGTCACTTTAGTCGCACAACGGTAACTCTGCGACGAGCTCATTTGCTTGATTGCAAAAAGTTCATCAAAAAGGGAAACATACGGAAGCACATGTGGTAGGGTTGCCCACGTACCAAGGATATTTGGTTAGAAATAAAAAACGGCAATATTGGCTTCAATTTCGTGCTTCGGCAATGTTCAGTTCGGTGACATATTTGTTTATTTTTTTCGAGTAGCCTTACTTAAAATATGAAAATTAAATTGCTAAAACTTATATTTCAGAAAATAGTAGTACAATCGGCCTGTGGGTAGTACCACAGAATAAACAGTAATACAGAACGCGCATCTCATACAAATTGAAAAATGTTAAGGGGTCGTAATATTACGACCACTGTTAATTTATCACACTATTTTTAATTTTGATGATAGTTAAACGATTTGGTACAATCGTTATGTACGCAATATCCTTTAAATGGTGGATGTACGTACATATATCGAAAAAACCAAAACAAAAAATTGTTTCTGCCATCATTCAGGATCGTCGTTGCTTACTTACCTTTTTCTTATAGCTTTTTGCTTTATAATAGATATGTAGATACATTAGACATGATTAAATGCACAAATTTGTAATTACGATACTTCGGAACCTCTGATATTTTTTAGGTTTGACAAACAAATGTTTGGGCCTAGAGTGGGATAAAAGGCGTAGGGATAAAATAATAAATCGCGACGAGAAGTCATTTAAGCCAAAATTAGCGAAACCTTAGCATTCAAGTGCTCATAAGGAGATACAAATTTCTTCACGCAGAAGGTCGATCGCATGATAACATGAAAACAACTTGTTCTTATTAACCGACACACGTCGGGAATTGCCAGCCAATGTCAGCCAGAAACAAAAATTCAAAATTACAATTTTCATTCGCTGATCAACAAAAACGATAGCACATCGCCCTTCATTCGCTTCATTGAAAATAACAGTAATTTCTATGGCCGGCATCGAGCGCACGAACTCGCTCTGCACCACTCGGCACTTACCGATGTTAACAATAACAGAGATCATCGTCGCACGAGCAATTAACAGAGACAAAAGTTCTGTTCAACAAACTCTGTTACCTCCCTCCTGCTGCTTTCGGCCCGCACCCAAAATTCAGATTGCTTCGCTGGTCGACATGCGCATTCTGTATACTGTTTATTCTGTGGTAGTCCGGTAGTACAGATGATGGATAGTAGTAAAATACTACTATAGTAGTACGTTCGGCAGCCCTGCTGCTGCTATCCGAAGAATCTCGAAATTCGAATACCTTGACTGACAGTATTTGACATTCAATTTTATAGGCGCTCTTTTAAGCGGTAAAACGGCGGAATTTTGGTGGATGCACAAGTTTTGGGCGTGCTGTCTGAAAAATAACTCAAAGTGAATGACTAGAAGTGGAATATCAAATGTAGCTGATGAAAATGGCAAAGTGTCAATTGTGCGGATCGAATCAAGACGACGCAGAACAATATGGGGAGATTTTGAGCAAAGGCGGCATGTCCGTGCACACTTATTGCTTGGTTAGTTTTTATTATTTCAATTCAATTTTAATGTTTATGCTAATTGGAGCTTTGCACCTATCAGTATCTATCATCGAATTTGGCTCAACGAGGTAAGGATGATGAAGGGTTTCTGGGCTTTCTGCAAGAGGATATTAGGACGGAGCGAGAGCGCGTCGCGTCGGTTGTGAGTGCTGATTTGTATATCTGCTGTGAAGGCTTCTAAATTGTATACGCTTTTGCAGAGATGCTGCTACTGCGGCTGCATGGGCGCCAATGTGGGATGCTGTGATCGAAAGTGCCGTCGCAGTTTTCACACAATTTGCGGCATTGAAAATTTCGCTTTGAACCAATTCTTCGGCACATACCGGTCCTACTGTAATCGGCATGTGCGCAAGATCCCCTTCCGGCCGTCGCCCAATGAGATTTGCGCTATTTGCTACGATCAGCTTCATGGCGCTGACAAGCGCTTCAGATCAGTAATCATGCTGTTTGCGTCCTGCTGTCGAAACGGCTGGTTTCACAAGCTTTGCATGCAGCGTTTCGCCAACACCGCCGGCTATTTCTTCAAGTGTCCATTGTGCAATAACAGAGACGTGTTTCGTGGGAACGTAGCACTCGGTGGAATATTCATTCCGGAGAGGTGAGAAGATGCGAAGCAGGTCTGTAGCTAATTTCTTACATACATTTGTATTTGTAGGGACGCCGCTTGGGAGTTAGAGCCGAATGCGTACGGGGAGCTGCTTGAGCGGCCCAACAGATGTGCGGCGGAGCAATGTAGTGTGCCGGGGCGTAGTGGTTCCGGTGATGCTTTGCTGCTGTGCGAGACCTGCGGCTCGGTAGCCATGCACAGGCGCTGTATGCCCAATGCGCGGAGCCAGTTTCAGTGTGACAACTGCAGACAGCTGCTGACCGCTGACAGTGGACGCGAAAGCATGCAGTCGCTGCAGGAGGTGGAAAACTGCAATGGAAACGAGGAAGACATAGAGCTAGACGTGTGTGGTCATAGCGATGCAGAGAAAGAAGATACTGAAAATGGCGCTTTGCAGGATTCAGTTACTCAATTGTCAGCGGAAGAGAAACAGCAGCAAGATGAGGCTGAAGTGGAGTCGGATGTGGGAAGGGCCCAAGTGGCGCGCCTGCGTAAACGCTACATCAATCGAATCTGTTCGTCAGACGACGACGACGAAAGCGATGCTGCTGCAGTGGAGCGCAAGCGCAAGAAATGCAAAAGAAAAACGGCACTCAAAACTAGAAGACTTACAGATACAGACGACACGTCTACGGATGACGACGAGTTTATACAATTTAATCGCAAACATCTGTCCAAGGCAAGCTACGGTTGCAATGGCGAAGGGACTATCGGCCAGGCTGCGATCAAGCACATTGTTCTTGATGGCGCCGCGTCCGACAGTGATGATCCCCTAGAAAACTTTGCCACAATTATGGATAAATTACGAGTTAAAGCCACAAGTGACGACATCAGTCCACAAAAACTGTCCACACAACAACTGTCCACAACAACTGACGAGCGGTCGCCGGTGACTGCTGCACACAAAAGCGGTTCTCGTTCATCGGCACAGCGTCGCCTAGTGCTGCCTGCCTCGGACAAAAACGGTATAAGCAGTTTTAACAGCAACACATCTACACACCGCATCAGTGCACGCTTTGCTGCCAACTTACATTGCATACGCGTGCATAGCGATGCAGAGAAAGAAGATACTGAAAATGGCGCTTTGCAGGATTCAGTTACTCAATTGTCAGCGGAAGAGAAACAGCAGCAAGATGAGGCTGAAGTGGAGTCGGATGTGGGAAGGGCCCAAGTGGCGCGCCTGCGTAAACGCTACATCAATCGCATCTGTTCGTCAGACGACGACGACGAAAGCGATGCTGCTGCAGTGGAGCGCAAGCGCAAGAAATGCAAAAGAAAAACGGCACTCAAAACTAGAAGACTTACAGATACAGACGACACGTCTTCGGATGACGACGAGTTTATACAATTTAATCGCAAACATCTGTCCAAGGCAAGCTACGGTTGCAATGGCGAAGGGACTATCGGCCAGGCTGCGATCAAGCATATTGTTCTTGATAACGCCACGTCCGACACTGATGTTCCCCTAGAAAACTTTGCCACAATTATGGATAAATTACGAGTTAAAGCCACAAGTGACGACATCAGTGTTAAAGGTTTGATTTAATCGCTCGAAATTGAAATGAAATTTGTAATTATCATTTGATTTTATCCCTACTTTAGTCAGTACGCGGTCCAACCAAACTGAGCATGTTGCTACGCCGATTTGCAGTGATGATTCCGAAGATATGAACCGGCGGCTATTAGCAAACAAGTCCAAGTGCATGACCATCGAAGATTCTGCAGACGAAATAGTCGAAAGCTTAGATAATGCCAGTCGCCGCCAAATGGTCTCGTCTTTGGAGAGCCAACCCGGTTGCCAAGAGGACAGTAACACCAATAGTAGAATTAGCGCTTTATCTATAAGAAACCAAGTTGTGGTCAAGTTGAAGAAACTGCCGGCCAGAAAACCCGTGCCCAGTACTACACCAGCAAAGCGCCCACGCTTGCTCAGCACTGACACAACCGATTCGCTGTTGAATGTTAGCTGTATAGCACGTCGCACACGTCGTCGCTCGAACGTTACGTCCAGTTCAGCATCGTTAAATATGTCGTTTATTGCGCAGCGTACCCGTCACACATCAACAACAAGGCCAACACCTAACCGACCTAATTATGCAGAATCGACGGCTGGCGAGTCCGACATTGACTCTTACATCGAGGATACCAAGACAACGGGGTCCGCAAATGACGGCGATTCTACCAACATGTCAGCGCCCAGTGTGCGGAACTCAAGCGCCCAGTCGTTTTACAGCTGCTCCAGCACATCCGCCATAACGACAACAACAACTACATCGACTGCTTTGTCCACAACAACTGACGAGCGGTCGGCGGTGACTGCTGCACACAAAAGCGGTTCTCGTTCATCGGCACTGCGTCGCCTAGTGCTGCCTGCCTCGGACGAAAACGGTATAAGCAGTTTTAACAGCAACACATCTACACACCGCATCATTGCACGCTTTGGTGCCAACTTACATTGCATACGCAATAAAATTGATGCGTATTTAATGCCCAAATTTGCGCGCATCGATGGCAAATTGCGCAGAAGTAAAGACCACACTTGAGCAATTTTCTTTAATGTGTTTGGCTGATTGTATTTTTTGATGTTTCACTCATTGCAGTACCCGATGACAACACACTGGAGAATCACTCGCATAACAAATTTGTACGCAGCTGCAGATTGCTGTTAAACGCCAACAGCGAAAATCGGCAACGTCAGTTTCAGGACCAACACCAAGAACAGCACCGATCGCAGCGGCATATGACACATGCGCTGCGCAACGACTGCAAATCCCTGTGATGGCTCGACCACGACTAAATCATTCATTTCCGTTTGAAGCACTTGCTTTGCTTTCTGCGAAAATGTACTACTGTATTCCTGCAACTGAACATCTCGACAGTTGCATGTACGGGAATTTATTTAGTTGTTTAGCTGTTTTTTCTTAAATATTTGAGTTTCACTTATTTTCCTACTATTTATTTTTGTATTAAGGGGGTCTTCTGGTTACGAGCTGAAAATTTAAGTCTATTTTTCGGAGTAAATTGCGAAGGAACTACTTGAGATAATCCAGTAATTTTTTTTATTTTATTGATACATGCTTTATCTTGTAAGATAAAATTTTGGAAATTAAAGGTCATCACACTCGCGACTTTAGAACGACCTTGAGGTGGTTGCTTTTTTCAAACTTGTTGGTAAGACTTCTTCAAGAAATATTAATCGAATTCGATAAATTTTTTTATTTTCAAAATTTTCAAAACTAGGAGGTTTTTTGTAAAAAGTTTGATTTTCGACCATGTTTTTTGGTCTATTGGTGAGTGTAAAAATGGAACAAACTAAAAATTTCAAAATCGTACTCGGGAAAACATAGCCATATGTCTCCTGAATAACTGAAAAAAAAAATTGATCGAATTCGATTAATATTTCTTGAAGAAGTCTTACCAACAAGTTTGAAAAAAGGATGCCTTTGCAGAATTCAACCGATTTCAGCCAGATTCGAACCTAAACAATACTTCATCCCACCACTTGCTCGGTTCAATTGCTTAAAGAATTTTAGTTTTTTCGTTATCGACATAAATCTTTAAACGTTAGCTGTCGTTTTACATGAAAATTAAATAAATGTATGGTTTTGGAATTTCGGCGATTCCGGACTGTACTACTACGTTTGTCAACATATCCCTAGCTATACTTGCATTTACATATTTAAACTCTACCTATATATTTATAGTAAATGTGAACGTAATATGACCTATTAAAAATATATATATTTTATTTCCAAAACGACTTCAAAGTTAGTGACACAAACCTTAGATATGTGTTGGCAGTTTGAAGGGAATAGAATAAATTATAATTATTTGGGACGGATTTGAGTAAATAGTAGTGCAAATTTCAACTTTCAGTTTTACGAAAAATACAAAAAAGTAGTGTCCGACCGAAACATCTTTTTTGGCCGAAACCGAATTTCGGTTTTTTTTTAATATTCGGCCAAAACCGAAACAATTGAGTTGAAATAAAAATCACTATATCTAGCATTTTTTCTAAAAACAAACGAATTTTAAATTAAGTAAATAAAGAACAAACATAACATAAATAAATATGAGTATAGTAATAAAAACAATTTATTCATTTTTCAAAAACATAAACATGAAAAAATCACCCTTTCGTACCTTACTCGCTAATATTTAAAATTAAATAATTTGTATGCTGAAAAAGTTTATTTACATTGGTGGCATCTAAATTACTCCTCCTTTCACTATACATATGAGCCGTTCAGTGCACAGAGTGATTAACTCCACTTTTTGAAAAATCTTAAATTTAAGTGTCAAAGCACTTGGTATAGTCATAACTTTTTATATTTATTAAAACTTTCCTGAATAGTAAAGATTAACACCATTAAATGACAAAATATATATATATTTGAATTTAAATTATAAAGGGAATTAAAAAAAAACAATTAATTTCATCGCATTTCTCAACTTTTTGTTTTATGGAGTTAATCGATTTGAGCGGCTCATATATCTGCTACACAATAAAATGAAAAAAATATTCTAGAAAGCTTCGGTTTCGGCCGTTCGGCCATTTTTTGGCCGAAAGTGAAACCGAAACCACTTATTTGGGCCGAAACCGAATATTCGGTCGGACACTACAAAAAACAAAAAACTTTTGTTAAAACTGAAAAAAAGGAAAAATAAACTAAAACCTATAAAAAGGTTTTAAATTTAATAATAAAATTATAAATAGGATTGTGGAGTAAATAATAAAAGGTTATTTCAATTCCCTCTAGCGGCCCTGGGGGTGTTCGAGAGAAAGGTGCTTCGCAAAATCTGCTACGAACGAACAACGAGCTGCATGAGCTGTTTAAAGACATGAATCAACATAGCTTGGATAAGTCGGTGTTCGACGCAGAAGTCAAAGAGGGGAATATTGTCTCCAATAGAAGCACCAAGTTTAGGACGCCCTATCACCTTTTGGTGAAAACTTTTGCGACAGACCCTTATACGCTAACGGGTTTCTATGGCCCGTTAAGCAAGTAAGTAATAATTCCCTCGAATTGCTTCGATGATTTTTAAATGTAAGTATTTTTCCAGTACATCAAATTAATCAAATACATCAATACCAATACATCCTTATAATTTAAGAGTGATTTTTTAAAACCTAACGTTCGAAACTAAATCAAAACACATAAAGAACGTCTCCCAAAAAGTTGTCTCTACTAAGTGGAACGCTTCCAACATGCCGTCGGCTCCTGCTGCCTGCCGCCCGCCTAGCATGGAGCGCCTTGATTGATAACAAAAATGTGGAAATTCCACACTGACTACAAACTGAATACAAAAAGCTCGCAGCGTTAAAAGCTAAGCGCTACAACAACAAAAACCACAACAGCAGCGTCGGAATGGCCGAAAACATTTGAAACGAGTGTGGCTGGTTTGTGCGCGGACTTGCGTCAAGAGGCGCGAACGATTGCGAAAAATCCACAGTTGTGTCTGAAAAGCGGATTGTGAAGCACGTCGCAGCGGCAAACGAACCGGTCGTAGAACGGCAATCAGAATTTTCTGTCGCTTGTGGGACAAACAGACTCACAGAAAACACAAACCAACACAAACACACACATATACATCACCAAACAATCAAAACCACGCACAGTGTGAGCGAAAAAGTTAAAAGGTTTTTTGTTCGACGAGAAAGTCCTGTTATCCTGTGCAAAGGATAACACAGCGCTGCGCTAACAAGTTGCTGCAGAGTGTGCGGTGAAAGGCTTCGGCAAGCGGAATACGCAAATTCGCCTTTGCTGCGAATTATCTGGACGTCATTGCTGGTCTGTTTGTGTTTTTTATTGTAGAATTAACGTGATTTTTTAAATGCGTCTTTGATTTGGGCTTCTGCGCTTCAATTGTTGATTACGCGCCGGTGTTGTGCGTTCGATGTTGGTATTTGGATTTAGTTTGGGTTTTGCTTAAAGTGAAATCCCACACGTACTCATTATCAGCAACAATTATTGCCAGCAACAGCAACACGCCACACACACACACGAGTTCATCGGGGTCAATGACAAAAACGCCATTTGATTGGTGAATCGGACTAAAGTGAGTAAAATTTTGCTATTTTGTGCCACTATTCTTAGTCGACGCGCTATTAGTCGCCAAATTGTCATGCAATGCGGCGCTGCTGAGCGGGTCGAGCGATTGTTAAAAGTTCATGTATATTGTTGAATGTTTTGAAAGTATTGGAAAACTACGGAACGTGCTTTTCATAAAAAAATAGTTCAACAAATTAAAGCAAAACAAACATCAAGACAGGTTTTGTACAAATATTTCTAAATCGAATTAAGAAGCTTGGCCCATTGTAGGATTTTTTAAATATGAACAAATAATTTAGAGAAACAATTTTTAAATTTAGTTATAATGAAATAAAAAAATCGAACTAAGAAGCTTTTCTTCTTATAGTCTTTTTTAATATGAAATAATGTTTTTAATTGACAATTCAGAAAATTCAAAAATTCAGCATCTCAAAAAATTAATAATACAAATATTAATTATTGCGCTCTGCACCCTGTCCTGTGCATTTAATAGCCCAATCCGGCAAAACCACACACACACACACACGCGTACAATTGCGCACACTTAAGAACCCCCAGGGAAACACACCTTTTTTATGGTGTTGACCCCAACCAACTGGCAGTCGCCAGGTCAGGCCAGCAAGCAAAACAATACAAAACGGTCTACGGCAAAACAAAAAGATGCCAGCGCGCTCAGGCACACAAAGTGTACCCACATAATTAACCAGCATCAAGATAAACAAGCGTGCGGACGCACAACGGTCGCCGGCAACTTCGTCACCCTACAGCCGACAGCGCGAGCCGCTCATAGCCTGGTTGCGGCAACACACATTTTCATACATAACTTTGGCGAAAATGCCGCAAAAAAGAAACGCCAATAAAACGCTCGGAAAAACCAACTGAAAAATTCAAACAAGTGGCCGTAGCCAGGCGCTGCCAGTGTGTGCGTGTGCGTGTGTGCGTGGCTGAGTTGGTGTGCGACATGGGTTTTGCACAGTCACTCACAGTTGACAGCTGGAGTATGCCCAACATTCGCCAGCCGCTGCAGGACACAGCTAAACGCATGTCTGCGCGCTGGCTACGCTGCCGGCGCCCGTTGTGCCTGTGGGCGCACCCAACAACACAGCCAGCGGCAGCGCACTAAGTCAACAGACTAAGGCCGGCGTGAGGCATTCCAAGGAATTGCGGCTTGCCGTTGCAGAAGTGAAGTATACTTAGAGGCGCGCCAGTACTTAATACAAGGCAGTTAATGTTTTAGGCCTCAACAGCTTTCATTGCTAATCTACGCAATTTGCTTTACATAATAAAAGACTGGAATATGAAATGAATGCGTGTGGAATGGGTATTATTAAGGGGAATATTAGAAAAAATGTTTGGTTAGAGTAAGTTCGGGTAATGTGATATACCTGTTTGTTTTTCGGCGATTCCCGACACACTTTGCCTTAAAAGACACTTTTTTGGTCTCAAACTGCTCACTGACACATTATTTAGTATATCTAAGATTATTAACTCTTTAAGATAAACTGTTGACGACTTTTTTAATTCCAAATCGAAATATCCAAATATTGGCGTCTGATGAAAGTGGCGGGTAATGTGATATACCCGAAAAAACGTTATTTAACAGACCTATTAGTTTCACACTTGGTGAAAATACTTCAAACATAATTAGAGACGTGTTTCTAATTTTTTTGGAAAATCACAATCTGACGGGGTAAACCAAGGGTTAAAAATTTTTATCGAGAAACATGACTTCATCATGGATTTTTTTATCTAAAACTTAACCATAACAGATTTTTGAGAATATTCCACTTCAAATATTATAAAATGAAGTATATATATATATTACATTTCTGTATACAAATAGTACTGCTGTCATAAGTTTGGGTACTGTGATGTAGGGTCAGTTGGGGGAAATGTAAACGATTTTTGCTTTTCTTACGCAAGTACTTTGGAAAAACTGAAAAAATACATTTTAGGACACCCTTTCTACTTTCGAAAATTAACATTATTTTTTAAAAATATGATGATATGATATGTGATCAGTAAC
Source organism: Melieria crassipennis (assembly GCA_963668005.1). Taxonomy (NCBI): domain Eukaryota; kingdom Metazoa; phylum Arthropoda; class Insecta; order Diptera; family Ulidiidae; genus Melieria; species Melieria crassipennis. Next base: position 59,209,805 of record OY764962.1, read on the forward strand.
TCGCTCTTTAAACCCCACGAAGCGCAAAAGAGTGGTGTTTACATTTACCCAAATTATTTTTAAAATTCAGGGGTAAAAGTGAACAGTGCTTTCGCTCTCTGTAGACACTAGGGACTTCGATATCTAGGTAAGTATAGGGTGAAGCTAAGCAAGAATTCGCTATTGATTTTTTACATGCAGTATGTTTTTGCAATGCTAACATTTACATATAAAGGATTATTAAGGTAATTAACTATGGCCTGCAAAATAATAACAAGTTAAAAAAAACGAATGGTCTTATTTCAAGAAAGAAACACATTTTGTTCAGTTTTTTGTTTAATATAGAAATGTCAATACAACAACAACAGTTAGGTAGGTAAATGAAAAGTAAATTTACTTTTCGTTGGTTTCTATGGCTTTTTCAAATTTGTAGTGTAGGCTCAGATCAGGCAAAATTCCAATGATATTTTCGAAGCGAATCTTCTTGGTTTCCCTTGGTCGTAAAGCAAACGTTTTCTTCAAGGTGTCCAAACTTTTGAGGTAGGTCCAAACTCTCGCCGTTTTGTTGGTAGGATTGTATAACGCATAAATATTTAAAAAGTATAGTTAATCCGCTATCTCCTTTAAGCTTGATCAGTAGAAATTGACCTTTTGTAAGCCTAGCTGGATCCGCGGATTCCAGCTCCTCCTTCTCATCTACATTATCAACTTCAAACTCTTCATTCCATGCACTATCATCTTCATAGACAACATCTTTCCCATTTGCAAAGTCCTTTGAACTCGTGCTTTTTGTTCGTGTATTCTATGGAAGCGGTTTTTTAGATTATAAAACAGACTTTCTCTTGGCTTAGGGGTCTTGTTTGCTATATTTTTGGCTTGTTTCCTTCAGTCGCTTAAGAACTTCGTTCGAAGTCAAAACTTCGCCATACTTCATTGGCTTAAGTCTTGGTATTAGCTTTTTTCCTTACTATCAATATCATTAACAGCGTTTTCTACATCTTGTCGTACTCTACAAGTGGCTTCTTCCTTACATACGTTCATGGCATTCTGATCACTGGAAATGATACAAACCGGGAAGGCTCTTAGAAAAAAACGTTTACATTTACCCCAAAAAAATGTTTACATTTCCCCCACATGCTAAAAATTATTGGGGGAAATGTAAACACGAAAAAAGCAACAAAATAACTGCAAAATTAAGGAAAGACATCAACAATGTTAGTTCCTTACACTCTAAGATTGATAAACAAAGTTAGAATATTACAAGAATTTTTAGTTTAAGCACTTTCACACACAAAATTAAAAAAATCTTACAAAACTGATTTTCACTTTTAGAACACACGTTCTCTTTAAGACTAGGTTAGGTTAGGTTAGGGTGGCAGCTAGAAGAGCTCACTTAGGCCATAGTGCGGCCCGTTGTGGTACCACGTGAAGGACGTGGCCGCCCTTCAGGCTAACACACCCCCCCGGGTGTCAGGCAGGAGCCATCCCGATTCCGTGATGAATCGGGCAATGCGGCCGATGCTGGGTCCTGAGAGGTCGGCCAGACTGCTGAAGAACGGCGCTCCCAGCACCCGGAGTCGTCTCCTCGCTAGTGCTGGGCAATGGCACATCAGGTGCTCGACGCTTTCCTCCGCGTCCACATCGTCGCAGCTGCGGCAGTGGTCGTTGAAGGGGAGGCCGAGTCTCCTGGCGTGCTCGCCGTTCGTCCAGTGTCCTGTCAGCACAGATACTGTGGGATAGATGGAATTCCGCTTTAGCCGCAGTAATTCACTTGTTCTGCCATGGTTAAGCGACGGCCAGGTTTCTCTGGAGATCCTACAGTGGCTCTCCTCCGCCCAGAGTCGGTTAGCCAGGCGAAGATACGTCTGCCTGATCATCAGTTTTACAGTCGCAAGGGGGATGCTACATTGCGTAGTGGGTGCTGGAAGCAAAGTGCCTTTTCTGGCCAGCTCATCTGCCGCACAGTTACCAGAGATGCCGCTATGCCCAGGGACCCAACTCAGGTGAACCCTGGCATGTTCCGCTAAGCTGTTTAGGGCGGCACGACACTTTGCTACCAGTTTGGAGGAGGTATAAATACCTTTCAAGGATTTGATTGCAGCCTGGCTATCCGAGAAAATACAAATAGCCGAGGGAATGGGGGGTTGCGATCGCAACCGGTCCACAGCCAGCAGTATTGCCATGGTCTCCGCTTGGAAGACGCTACAGTGGTCCGGGAGCCGAGCAGTGATGCTGGCCCCCAATTGGTCGCAGAAAACCCCACACCCGACTCTATTGTCAAGTTTAGAGCCGTCTGTGAAGATTTCGACGACGTCTGGCAGTGAGCGACGGTCCTCTGACCAGTCGTTCCTGCTGGGTATCCCTATAGTGAACTTATGTTCAAAGCTAGGGGGAAGGACTGTGTAGTCGGTCTGTGTCGGGGTTGGAAGATCCAGCCCGAGGATTCTAGAGTGGCCTATGTCCGCCCGTGCCCAACTGCGTATGGCATTCAACCGTACAGCGGCAGTTTTGGCGGACTGCCTTACTAGTAGGGTCGAGGGGACCCAATTAAGCATAACAAAAAGCGCCTTGGTAGGCGTGGAACGGATGGCTCCTGTTATGAGAGTGGCAGCTAGTCTCCTGACTCTGTCGAGCTGATTCAGGTTAGCCCGGCTAGCCACCGCAGGCCACCATACAACAGCGCCGTAGAGGAGGATGGGCTCGACCACTGCCTCATAGAGCCACATAACAACGCGAGGCTGAAGCCCCCATCTTGCACCCACTGCCCGCTTACAACAGTAGATGGCCCTGGAGGCTCTTTTTGCCCTTTCCGCGATGTTTGCGCTCCAAGTTAGCTTGGAGTCTAGTATGAGCCCCAGGTATTTCACCTCCTTACTCAGTTTGAGCGGGGTACCATTTAGGGCGGGAAGTCTGAAAGACGGAACCTTATATCTCCTTGTAAAAAGAACAAGATCCGTCTTTTCCGGGTTGGCTGTAAGGCCACAGGAGTTGCTCCATGAGGTGAGGATGTCCAGGAAGTGGTTCATCCGCTCGGAGAGCACACTCGGAAATTTGCCAGCTATGGCCATCGCAACATCGTCGGCATAAGCAACGACCTTGCAGCCAACAGCCGCTAAGTTGACAAGCAGTCTATTCAGGGTTAGATTCCACAGGAGCGGCGACAGAACGCCCCCCTGGGGGGTTCCCCTGGTGACTGACCTGCGAAGATGCGCCGTTCCCAACGTGGAGTTGATACAACGGCTGTTAAGTAGGGCGCTGATGAAGCTTACCAGTTTACTGTCAACGCCAAGATTCGAAAGAGCCACTCCTATCGCAAGAGGGCAGACATTATTAAATGCGCCCTCTATGTCTATAAAAGACACCAGGGTGTACTCTTTGTATGTTAGCGACTTGTCTATGTAGTCGACCAAGGAGTGCAACGCAGATTCAACCGACCTACCCCTTGTGTAGGCATGTTGCGACTCAGAGAGAGCGGTTGGATCGATAAGGCTCCTGATGTGGACGTCGAGTATCCTCTCGAGGGTCTTCAGGAGAAACGATGTCAGGCTTATTGGCCTGAAGTCCTTTGCCTTGACGTGCGAGGTCTTCCCGGCCTTAGGAATGAAGACGACATCCACCTCCCGCCATGGGAGGGGGATGTAGCCCCATTCTAGGCATGCCCTAAAGATTGCAACGAGCCACGGCACCGTCGATTCCGCGGTTTGCTGCAATTCGGCCGGGATGACGCCGTCCGGTCCCGGAGATTTGAAAGGCTCGAAGGAGTTAATAGCCCACATAACCATGGTGTTATCAATGCGGACGTCAGTTAAGGACCACGAATGTGATTCCTCCGGAGTTACCGCTTCGGCATCAGGGGGGGTATTCCCCGGAAAGTGCGCGTCTACTAACACTTCTAGGGTTTCCCCACTGGACTCCGTCCAGTCACTGTTTGCCTTCTGAATGGTTGTGGGAATAGATGGGGAGCTGCTGAGAATCTTGCGGAGTCGGCCGATGTCAGAGACTTTTTCAATACCGCCGCAAAAGGATTCCCACGATTCCCTCTTTGCCCGCCTGACCTCCTGCTTGAAGGCTCTGAGGTCAGATCTGTACGCGTCCCAGGAGTTATTCCTCTTGGCCGCGTTGAAAGAGCGTCTGCACGCGCGCCGTAATCTAGCGATTTCGGAGTTCCACCAAGGTGGTTTTGTTTTGCCCCGGTATGCCCTAGGCTTACACGCAGCAGCCGAAGCACGACTGAGTGAATTAGTTAGAGCGGCCACCGCGGTCTCAATGTCTCCAGTACACAAGAGCCGCGGTGGAGATAAGGATAAAGTGGATGAAAGGGACAAACGGAAAATCTCCCAGTTCGTCCTACGCTTGTTGCGGAAGGGTGGTCTGGCCGGTGTACTCAGATCCAAGCGGAAGCTGATGTACCGGTGGTCGGAGAAGGAACACTCCTCCAAAACCCGCCAGTCCCTGACCAGGTGCCCAGAGAGCGCGTTGGTCAGTGTGACGTCCAGAACCTCCCTCCGAGTAGCGGTAAGAAAAGTTGGTTCCCTACCCCTGTTAGCAATGCCTAGGTTAGTATTCAATATAAATTGAAAAAGCGACTCACCGCGTTCGTTCTGGTCGCTGCTTCCCCAGGCATCGTGGTGTGCGTTGGCGTCCGCCCCGATGATGAGCGGAATGCCTCGCTCGTTGGCTGCTGCAGTCGCCTCCCCCAGTGGCCCGTAAGGAGGTGTAGGCCCGTGGTCATGTGCCATATAGCTGGATACGATCCAGTAAGACTAAGACTTTCATTGATATTTGAAAGCCACCGACGTGAAAGTTCGGCGACAGTTTGAGGACATGCTAAATTAATATTTTTTTGGGTCATGGTCTGTTGCAGTTAATTTTAAAAGCATAAAATAAACTGACCCTACTATATCACATTATCCGAACTTTGGTATATCACATTACTCGAAATTAACTTTTTGCGAAAAAAATATAAAAAAAAACAATAATAATTTTATTAAGAATAGCGTACCTCGCAAACTCATAATCGATATCACTGATTTACTTCTGATTAGCCTCCAACTTTCTAATAATATTTGTTTGTACCTTTTATGCTTTTAAACTTCATGACCAAAAACTTGTGCAAGCACTACTAAAAGCACTTCATCACACTGGCTGTAAACTATTTAAGCAAACACATCCAAAATCATGCAGCACGAGTTTTTGAGCTGTTATGATGTTTTAAAAAGGTTAATTTTGAAAAAGCTCAACGCACTTGTGAAATAAGCACCTATATCACATTACCCGGCCATATCACATTACCCGAACTTACTCTACTTAATTTAAAAAAATTAATAGCAAAAAATTTTTATGAACTTTTTGGCGAAAACAATTTTTTATTTAAATATGGTTTGGCCATTAACATTTTTTTTAATAAATATTTAACGATACTTTCAAATATTGGTTCATAAAATTGCTTGTTTTGCTGCAAAGAGAAACAAAATTACATGTTGAGAAAAATGAAAAGCTTTGGTTTGGTTTGGTTACTTTATAAATTGCATATAATTGTATTAATTATAAACTTTACTCAAAAATTGTAGGTACTCAACAAAATACTTGCAGCTGTTGCATTCACAAAATCCAACTTGGTAAATGGGGTCATTGGACTGTAATCAATATTTATTGATTTGTGTATGTTCAATGAATAGAGACAGAAACCTGAACCATTTGATGTCAATTTGCATGATGCTTTCAGTACTATTCAGCCTCTAATACGGTTGACCCTCAATGGCTGACATAGACAGCAGTTTCTGATGGTAGAAAACATGATACTTTTAATAGAAAAATTGTTTTCTTCAATTTTTTTGTACAGAAATCGTTAAGAAATATCTCACTAACTGAATGTTCAAAACTGATTTTCCCACTTTTGCCGTACCCAAACTTGCTGCCACAATATGCACACAGTTATCTAAATTGGTTTTAATACAAAAATCTGAATATTATAGCATCCATTGAAATGGATACCGTTAAGCAACTGAGTGCCATATCCGTGTGAGGGAAATTATTTGACGCCCAGTGCGAAGCAGGAAACCCGCGTGCCCTTCTTTACTTGTATTACATTTCACACACACATTTGTATGTATATGTTTTATACATATGTACAATATGTATGTATGTATATTCGAATGTGCGTGCGTGTGTACATACGTTCGGTGCGCGTTACGTGTCAAACCCATAAATTTATTGTTATTAGAGCATTTTTGTTGTAGCTGGCTGAATGGCTTAGCGATTGTCTAATGGGCCGACTGACTGGTGGTCGACTGTCTGTGTGAGGGTGTGTGCCTGCGTCTGGTTGACTACATGGCGGCGTCTTAGCGGCGGTACAACCGAATGATTTACACGCGGCACCAACTGCTGCATTGCTGTTACTGTACGTCTTACTTTTGTTGCTGTTGTTGTTTTTATTGTTGTGCTGTAAATAGCAATGTCAGCGGCATTAAAATTAATCCTGTCGGAAATGAGCTGGAATTTGATGCTATTTAAATATGTTTGACATGTGCAAATTCATAATAAAAGATTCTCAATACATACTTGGAATTAGTAATAGAAAAGGATTTAAAAAACAAAATTAAATAGTAAACAATTCACTTAAGCAGTATTCTTTTCTATACTTCAGAAAAAACTGCATTTCTGCTTAAACATTTGAAAGACTTTCAATCGCTGCACACTTTTCAGCTTCAATTAGTCCAGTGGAAACGTGCTTTTCGCCATAAAATCGCCACTTGAGTCTTGCGCGTGCATTTCCCTAACACTGCAAGGCATCGAGTGCCATAAACAAGCAGCAATAATTTTTTTTACAACTCTCAACTTTGCCAAATTCTGCGTAATATTGCAATGAAAAGCCAGCAATTGATCTCATTGCGCCTTTAGTTATTTATTCAAGTTGTTTATTTTTAAATCTAAGAAGGTGTTTGCTAAGCAGTCTGGCACAATATTCAGTTTCTTTGCACGTGTAATTGACTTTCAAGCTGCTCTCAACATGCAAAGGGCCCAGCGATGGGTTCGTTACAGTGGCGCGCAGGTGTGGCACATACTGCAAACACGCAGCAATAAGATGCCAATTCGAGTAATAAACGTATTATTAACACGACTTGTATAAATATTTGCCAGCGCGTTCGAATGCGACATCAATCTTATCAATCAATCGTTGGATGCGAGGGGTGGATTGGAGGGGTGCAAATCAGGCCGAACTGACAGTTCATATCCAATAAAACAGTTGATGGCTCGTCTCTCTCTGATCAGCACATATGGAATTAACACTTACATTAAATAATATTCATACATCACATATGGACAACTGGATATAGAAAGGTTCCAAAAAAAGTTATTGACATTCTGTGGAAGAGAAAAAGACATAACAACTGAAGTAGCTTAAACGTTCTTTACGTTTGGAATTGGGCAACCAAAACTCTCAAAGTATTTTGTAGGAAATTCTTTTAATTATTTAACAAGTTATATGTCACTGTATCAACAGATTTACTGAGGTTTTGAAGAGAATCTTGTCTATAAAAACCGCACCAAATATACTTTGTATATATTTTTTAATTTTTTATTTTTCCTGTTTTGTGTTTGGGTTTTCTTTAATGTGTTGTGATCTTACTTATTATTTTTTGACTTAAATGAAAATAATTGTATTATTTTGCTATATTTATTATATATTATTTTTTTATATACATTTATATTATTTTAAAAACTTTATATATAATTTACACTTTATTTATACTTGTATATTTTTGTAAAAACATTTTTGCATCACGTCACTGCCTTGGCGTCTGTATGGTCGCGTTGCTTATTGTTGTAAGCCATTGAACAAATTTTTCGAGTAGAACCTGAAGGTTCATTAACGTCTTCATTGACATCGCTATGTAATAGGCGCTGTCATGGCTTACATAAGTAATCTCACACGGTCGTTATTATTGCGGAAGATATATAAGTATATGAAATTATGCCGGCAAATTGCCATTGTCTGAAATTTTTGTGCAAATAATTAGAAGGCGCCGCATCAAAGGGAAGCATGAAAAATGCCAAGATGGGTGTTGGCAAGAGAGAAATCTCAGCCAAACGGTGGGCGGTGGAGATAGAGAGGAGAACGAGTGAGTGGTAGCGACAGGATATGGCGACAAGTGGTAGAGAAATTGGCAACAGAAGGCAGAGAGAGGGCAAAAGAATGCAGCTAGACGCTTTTGGGCACAGCTGAGTGAAACAAAGAAGTGGCAAATTGACATGCAGAGAGAGAAGAAAGCATTGTCTGGGACAGAAACAGCAGAAACCAACAACAAAGGCGTGCAAATAAAAAAGGCAAATAGCGCCAAGAAACAATAAACAAAAGTAAAGTTGGAAATTGATTAAAGTGAAAAGAAAAACCTAACAAAAAACATGACAATACAACTTTATTTTCGAAGCGCTGAAGAGTGAAACCCAAAAGTATTTAGTGAGTTGAAAAATCTAAAAAGTTGACAAGTTAAAAGTTAAATATTAAAAAAAGAAGAAAAACAATATAAGCAAAGAAGGATGAAAACAAAAGTAGTAAATAGGCCAGAAAAATTTCATAAGAAGCAGAAACTGTAAAGGGACCCCAGCACGTTTTTCAAACAAAGCACGAAATGCGGCCAACCGGGAGCTAACGGACAGCGGACTGGGCCAAGAGAGCGAAGCATTGAGTGGCAAAGGAGCTGGCGCGTAGCAACTGTGTGCAGGACTTTGGCATAAAAGCAAAACAATAGCGAATTGAATCGCAAGGCACATTCAAGTGAGCGTAAAAGAAACGACGAGAAGACATGGAATGGGCAGAGCCAGCAACAACAAAGACGCTAAGGAGCGCCGTGCATTTGTACGCAAGGCGATAAAGCGCCCTGTTTGGCAGCCGCCGTTGTATTATTTACATATGTTACACACGCACTCACACACGCACACACATCTTATAAAAGCACATAGCCTGCAAGTATATTTATGGTAGCATATTTAATGTATGCATGAATTGTTCCGCCTACTGGCCGACTGCACCTCCAAGCGCCACAGCTGACAATTGTTGTCGATTTCTGCTGTTGTTGTTGCCGTTGGCCGCCTTGCCTAAACGTGACAATTGGAATGTGTGTCACAACAGCAACAACATCACAATATATCGCAGGAATGGGCGGCGTATTTGTCAGCGGCGACTTCAGCCTCTGTGTCTATGTGTGTGTGACACACATCTCGTCTTCTGTGTGTGTGTGTGTTTCGCTTTTCGGGAGAGTTTCGCTCGAGTGGCGACACAGCCGAGGAGCCGAGCTGGAGCACCGTGCGGACATTGTATTTTTCACAATGATTTTCCCTTTCCCTCCTTACTTGTTTACATTTATTTATTCTCAACGCTTGCGTTCTTATTGATTTTTCGCTTTTTTAAGGGACACGTTAAATAATACGAAAATAAAAAATTAAAAAAATATATTACAACGGAAGAAGAAGGAAAAAATTGAAGATAGAAATAAGTGGCATAATATTCATATTATACGAGTTATAATGCAGTTGAAAGCGAAGGCACAATCGCATTCGATGCGCGACGAATTGGCTGCGGTTGGCTGACACTGAAGCGGCTAAAGGGAAATGGAATGCAAATGACTGAGGGCGGAATGAAATGGAAAGTTAGGCGAGTGCAAAGGAGAAGCGACACAGAGAGGGAAGTGGGTGGGGTGAAAAGAAAGAGTAAAATGCGGCGGAAAAGGTACAAAATGAAAGTAGCGGATAAGTGGAAATTTCCGTATTGCCAAGTTTTAGGAGTTGGTGAAAGGCTCGGAAAGGAATTAAATTGGAAATGTGTTTCTTTGATGCGCAGCTTAGCCCTTTCAATACGACTTTTGGCCAGTGAAGATATTTCTGTATAATTGAACTAAATGTTACAGCACATTAATAAGTAAAAGAACATGTTTACATAATTTCATATTTTTTTTTTGTTTTTATGCACAAAGAGCACGCTTACACTTCTGAACGTATACCAAGTATGAATTAGTTAGGTTATGCTAACCAAAACACGTGTTGTGAAGTACTGACTACAGACTTTTTAACAATATCTGGGACTTATATATCCCCGCAGTATTGAATGGGTTAATGTGCAGGCTCTGTGCTGATGCCATCCAACCGTACCCAACTTTTGGTCTAACGAGTTGAAGAGAAGAATGATAAATGGTGCAATGCTTTTTTCTGGGACTGTTGATAACAACAGAACTAAATCTGATTGAAGGCGTTTCAAGTATTAGGTACTCTTTTTGTTATGGATTTTCGTCTGAAGAATCCCGTCAGTTTGTAGACCCACTAGTTATTGTATTAAAAAGCCTGTTTTCCCTAAACAATTTTTCGAGTTTTTTTAATACTTATTTATTTATCTTTACATATACTTATTCACACTCATACAGCTGTCACTTTCTTTTAACAGTCTCATAAATATTCTCTAAATAATTAGTAGCGCCATTCCTTTCAAACTCCAACTGCACTTGTTGAAATGAACAACTCAACAACATCCAATTCAACCTACTCCACTTTTTAACTTACCGCCCTTCTCTTTATCATATTTGCCCTCGCATTATCTTCTTCCTCGTTCACTTTTTGTGCACTTGGCAACGTTGCATTGGTTGTCCTCCCCCACTGGCTGGTGTCGATTGTGGCCTTCAACTCTGCTGTACCCGCGTAACCCGAATACAACGAACTCTTCTCGTTGAGCCCTCTTCAGTGCGCTTTTCTTCCAGTCGCACGTCCAATCGCTCGCTCTCTCTTTACTCTCCATTGACATGTGGGGTGGCTGGAAGCGAGTGGCGCCTGCAGTGCATTGTCCCACAATTTCGTGACACGAAAATGCAGTGTACACCATGTACTAATTGCAATTATATTTAGGTATATATAAATACAACAAAAATAATAGCAACAAAACACATTCACTTCAATTAAGTGACGACATTTACGCCGAGTGGTTGCAATGGAGATGGCTGGTGGTGTTGTGGTTGCGTATACGCACCGAAAATTATTCGTTCTCTTTCATAATAATTAAATTCAGTGGTGTACATAGCAGCAAAGAACACATAATATGATTTTTCCGTTATCATATAAACGTAATATAAACCACAAATAAAAAGTCCCAAGTCTGATAAAAGACCTAATCTAACCTTATTTTATAACTATTATAAATATATCGAAATACGTTCGCAATTTTAGTCGAAACGTGCTTAGAAGTCCAGCGTTAAGTTAATGGTGGAAACTTATCTAAAGTGGGGACTTTTCTTGCACACATTTCATCCCTTTCGTTCACCGTTTCCTTTATCCTTCTATCCACTTTTACTAGTTTGTCTTCAATTCGTTCCTCTTTTCTTTTATAAAATATAAACTATAATTTTTAATCACTTGATTACGAGTATTAAAACTACAATATTATTGACTTCTCTTAATTTTTATTTCCAGCATTTTCGTAATTTTTAATGACTTTATTTTCAAATTATTATTTATTTATTATTAAATATTTTATTATTTTGAATTCAAAAATTTTCGTATTTTTTATTGAAATTTTCGTATTCTTAGTTCCAACATTTTCGTAATTTTTACTGACTTTTTCTTATTTTTATTCTAACATTTTCCTAATTTGTATTAACTATTTGAAATTCCAACGATCTCGTAATTTTTATTGACTTTTCCTTATTTTTAGTTCCAACACTTTCGTACTATATATTGACTTTTCCTTATTTCAAATTCCAGTTTTTTTGTTGACTTTTCCTTATTTTTAAATCCAATATTTTCGTATTTTTTATTGTCTTTTGGAAAAATCGCAAATCTAAAATCGAATCAATGATTAAATTTTGTATTGTGTGGGTGGTGGGTGCCAGCCCCTTGTCCAGTACCCGTCCCGGTAGAAGGTGTAAGACTTAGACTTAGACTTTAGTCCTTAAATGTGGTGGATACCCAACTCTGACATCGAATTTATGATCAGCGAACCTACGAGTATTTCCATAGAAAAAGTATAGTCGCAGTCACCGATCAGACATCTGTTTCCTTTGTGTGCCGATATTTTCAACGTAAAAAATGTTTATTGCAAAATAATAGTTATCAGTCAACGTAAAAAAAATATGTCCCATTCACAATAGTTACTGGCAACGTAAAAAATATTTCTCACAAAATAAACGTTACCGAGCAACGTAAAAAATATTTCTCACAAAATAAACGTTACCGAGCAACGTAAAAAATATTTCTCACAAAATAAACGTTACCGAGCAACGTAAAAAATATTTTTCTCTCATAACAGTTATGCGATGACGGAAAAAATGTTTTTCAAAAATTAAACGTTACCGAGCAATGGAAAAAATATTCCTTGCTGATAATAGTTATTAGGCAACAGAAAAAAATATTTGTCACGAATAATAGTTACGAAATGGCGAAAAAAGTATTTTTTCCCTCATAATACAAGGTGCAACCCAAAGTAAACAGGACTTTATAAAATAAAGAAAACGGATGATTATTTTTGTATAATTCTTTTTATTTATTCAAAATACTCTCCTTCTGCTTCGATACAACGTTTTGCACGGTCCAAAAGCATTTGGAATGAGTGTTTTAGGTCATCGGCCGGCATCGCCTTCAGAATGTTGGTACAAGCCTTTTGGATGTCCTCAACGTCCTTATAACGGTTTCCTTTCATCGGCAAATGCAACTGACCGAATAAGTAGAAGTCACAGGGAGCCATATCAGGCGAATACGGTGAATGATTGATGGTAAAAATGCGATTTTTGGTCAAATAATCGGTCGTAACTAGGGCTCTGTGAGCCGGTGCATTATCATGCAATAAACGCCAACTTCCTTCCTCGCGATATTCTGGCCGAATACGACGAATGCGATGCACCAAACGCTTCAAAACTTCAACATAAAACAAAGCGTTAATTGTTTTTCCCGGTGGAACAAACTCTCGATGAATTATTCCCTTTGAATCGTAGAAACAAATGAGATGAGTTTTGATATTTGACTTCTCACGGCGGGTTTTTTTCGGATTTGGCTCATCTGGGTGCTTCCATTCGGCACTTTGACGTTTGTTTCGGGATCATATTGAAAGCACCACGTTTCGTCACCGGTTACGATGTTGAACAAGAAATTTGGATCACGTCTGGCTTCCCGAACGATGTCTTTTGCGTGCTCAATTCTCTGCGCTTTTTGGTCGTCAGTTAAAGTGTGCGGAATGAAGCGAGAACACACTTTACGGAGACCCAAATGTTCGGTTAAAATGCGATCAATTGATGTTTTGGAGATGTTCAATTCCATTTCCATCAATTCCAATTATGATTTTGGCTGCATTTTGATAAAATCACGCACAGTTTTGATGGCATCGTCAGTAATCACAAATTTCGACTGGCCGACGTGTTCGTCGTCATTCAAGTCTTCACGACCATTCTTGAATCGATTCAACCACTCATTAACACGGCCACGGGATAAACAATCATCACCATAAACTTGCTTTAACAATTTAAACGTTTCGGTAAAAGTTTTACCAAGTTTAAAACAGAACTTAATATTAGCTCTTTGTTCGATCGACATTCTCGTACCAAAGTTAAAAACATACTGTCACATTGAGCGGGATATTTCGCCGTCTACTAGACCAAATGTCATGAAATTTAGACAGTATGTGAATGAAAGATGTACCTTTCCAACGCATGTCCTCACACATAGATGGCGCCACCAGAAACGTCCCTATTGCAAAAGTCCTGTTTACTTTGGGACGCACCTTGTAGTTATTGTCCAACATTTATAAATATCTCTTAAAAATGGGCAACGTTTTCGAATTTTTAAAAATGCATAACTGTTATTTTGGGTCCCTGCTATTTATTGATTTTTACTTATTTTTAATTCGCACTGGTCTACAGACTTTCAGCAATAAAATTGCAAAGTGAAATGGAAACTTATTTCGAAACTAGGTCGTTGGCATTTTATGGCCAACTGATTGACAAGCCAACGCGCAAAGCATTGTGGTAGCACTAAGTATATAAATAGTTGTTGGTGTTGCTATTGTTGTTGCTACTGTCAATGACTGCCGTCATTGATATGGATTTTTACGAGAACAACAAACCAGTCAACCACTAAAAACAAAGACAGCGCCACTTTCTGCCCCTCCCCGCTGACAAAACCCACTGTGGCTACAATGCGAAAGCGTTCATTCTGATTTTTTAGATGCCTGCGTCTCCGTCCTTCTTCGCCAACTGCTGTACTACTTTCGAACTCTGTTGTTGCATTTTGTATGCGTCTGCATTAAATTCCATGCACCATGAGCCCTTGCTCCCCCTCCCCGTCAACCTGAAGCTCATTCCAGCGCATTAGGCATGCTTGACAGATGCGACGAAAGCAACGGCGCCATTCGAGGAGGCAAACACCGAAAATGCAAAATGAAAATAAAGCAGAAAAATTGCATAAATGCGAGTAGCAGTGACGCCAACTGGCGCTGCGCTACTATTTTTAAGCTCGACGAAGCCGCATGAGTGCGTTGGCATTTCGCAATCGGCCGCGCGTTCGCCCCTTTTCGTGCACATCCTCTCGACGATTGTGTGACACCTCGAGTTGCTTCTTCTACGAGCACATTAACCACTTCGGACTAGTTTTTGTTGTTGCTATGCAAAAGCATAAAACGCTAAAGACACCACTTAAGTGTGCCGGCTTAAGTAAAGATTCCTGGCGCGGCAACATTGGGCAAGAATTGCTGTCAGCGAGTATCGAAGTGTGACTGGGGAAATACATATGTTTTAAATATGGTTTTTGGGTATTAGTGAGGGATTCAAACGGGATTTAGGCTTTCGAAATCGAAGCATCGAACTGAATTCGTTTCGAAAGCAATTATTCTGATGTTTCTATTTTCGCAGCAAATTACCCATTACATCTAAAAGTATTGCTGCTTTATGGATTTATATCAATAATTTCACTAGGATAATGGGAAATCCTGTAGGAATCATGAGCAGATCGTTGCGCAACGGTTGCCTACTGCTAAATCAAAAAATGCCTGTGAAACCTAAATTTATGTTAGAAATAATACCCTTCATGTTAGAAATAATATACTTAGAGCATACCTGGATTTTTTAGCTTTCATAAATGGGGTCAATCACAACGCTATTCATTAAGGATGTGGAAGTATATTGTTTTGAAGAGTGATATGGACTACATGGAGGGAGCACAATCGAATGTGTTTATATATAAATTTAATTTTAAGAAGCAAAGCATGCAGCTCCTCATTTCCCCTCCTACCACCACCGGAGTTCGTCCTTCAGCAATTCCTCCTGGACGTTTTCTAGTCGTTTTCGCCACTTGAGATTTTTCAACAGTAAACTTGCGCGTACCGATTCCCTTGTAGCTTGTCTTCTCATGCCTGCTTTGAGTCTTTCTAATTCCACCCGCACATATTATTTTTATACCTGTTCGCATACGTGACAACTGTGTAAATGTGCCCTCTGTGTATTTTTGTCATTTCAAGTTCTGCAAGAATCCAACGCCGCTCATAGTTCGCCTGCTGAATTTGCGCATTTGCCGCTCGGCATTGCTAATTGCTGCTGGGCTATTATTATTGTCTTATGGCTGTTCGGCTCTTCGGTGTATAAAAACTAAAAATGGGTTAAATTTGTGTAAAAGGTTTTGCGTCAATGTGCCACCACTTTGGTTGACTCTTCCCTGGCCAACGAGCTTCTTTTGTTTGCCCTCCACTTCCGCTGTCCCACTTTGGCTATTCCTATTATTACTAGTGTTGTCGTTGTTGTTGTGCTCCAATTCAACATAAGTCATTCTGGTTGTTTGACCCCAAATTTCCGCAACGCTTTTCTAATTATTTAATGTGCACGCGCTTTCGCCCCGCCCCAGCAGATGTCTGCGCTGGCGACGCGTCTTAACCCTTCCGCCTCAACATTCAGCAATTTCGGCAAAGTGCTTTTGTCGGCATTCAGAGTGTCTTTCAAATTTATTTGAATGCGCTGCGGTCCATTATTTGCGAAATTAGTTTCGACAATGTTTACACTTTTACGCCGCGACAGAACACGTCGCCTGCCTCCGTCAGTTCAGTTGACTACTCGGCCAGAGTGAGGGGGCCAACAGGTGGCCGTTGACTTTGCAACGGAAACGAAAACACTCGACTCGAAGCCGCGACCTCCGTCCAACTACATTTTCAATTAGTAAAGCGCACATACATTTTTATGACTTTTGCGCAGTTGTAATGCGAATTCATTGAGAATTCATGGGAGGTGAAGTGGCATTGCTGCTGTTGGCAATGGACCCTACATATTTATGTTTGTGCTTGTCTGTCCTCTCTCTCTTCGTTGGCGCTCGCCACTTGTTTCCTTTCCATTTGGCCATTTTCTTATTTTCGGTATTTTTCAATTTTTGCCTCTTCGGCCTTTTGCCAATGAAGCCCTTTAACAGGTTTAACCCTTTCGGGACGGAGTTTAATTTTGAAATCCAAAATACTCTCAGTAGAAATATTGTCATGCTATGAATGTTGGGGATAGAAAATTATATTGGATGCTCACAAATTCTGAAATCATACTTTTATGCGGGAGCACCGAAATCGAAAAAATATTTTGCGTGGCTCGTAAGATTTGAATAATTGTTTTTAGGGGCATTAAAAACTTGCTGGGACGTATTATCCCAGTAGTCCTGAAAGGGTTAAGCGCCTTGAAAAGCTGAGCGGCACGTCGCAAAGGTATCGGCCGAAAGTGTTTCCAACACTTCTAAGGGTTGCCAAGGCGACTATTTTTAGTTCAAGTATTTGCACATTCAATTAATAAAGGAACAAGTGGCCGGCGCCCAGCGGCTTCAGAGCATGGCAAATTTTCCCTATGAAAGGTAAACAGTTTTGTTTTTTTGCAGGCATTTGATTTCTATTAACCTGAGCAAATAGTTGGATTTGTGCTGCTCAGTTTCGTGCGGTTTGTATTCAATTGCGGGCATAAAAAAGGAGAGAATATTCAGAGTGTTTTTGGGTAAATTTTATGAAAGAATGATTTAACTGAAAACGTGATGGGACTTGGTGAGTATTATTCACTACGAGAGTAGTTAGAACAAAGCTTTATTGTTTGCGTGAATTTATGTGAATTTGTCAGATAGAAGGGAAGATTTTACTCGCAGAGGTTTGCCATTGCGGGCTTAGAGATAGAAGTTAGTTGGGACTTGAATCTTGGTCTACGGTCATTGCCATATTCGATATGAAAAATATATAAAAGTTCATTTAAAAATTCATTAATAAAGTTATATTTAATAAGCTATAATAATAAATTGTATTCGCATGTGAACAATATTCGTGTGCAGGGGCGGATATATGCTTTTTAATTTATATGTTTTTTCAAAGTCGGCCCTAATAATTCGGGGGGGTTTCAAACTTCCAAAACCACCCCCTGAATCCGCCACTGTTCGTGTGTTTAAAACTTACTTGGAATGGCTCTTCTGCGAAAATCCTGAGCTCGTTTTCGCCGACAATCATTCAGCCCAACCGACAGCCGATAATTGGGTTTCCCTATCAATTAGCCGCAACAAGTAGTCGGGTCAAATGCAGCGCAGCAATTTTCCGTGTAATAATTTTAAAATGCGTAAACAGCAAATGAAACATAATTTATTGTTGCTTTACTGGTTGCCGCCGTCAGAGGGCAAACAGCAACCGGGCCGTACATTATTTACGAGCATTGTCTGAGCTACCCGAACATTAAAATTTACTACTGCTCACTACTGCCACACATTCACACACACACCTACACACCCACACACTCCCATCCAACCACACTTTGCGCTTTGATTTTGCGGCGCCCAACAACAGCGTCGCTTGCGTCGGGCACGTGGGCCGCGTGCTGCAGTGGTGCGGTCGGCGAGGCTGCGTGCGTGCTAATGGCAAATCATAATAAATTATAACAGCGATTACAAAAACAATGCGAATGCGAATGTGAAATTCTTGCGCTGCAAATGACTCGAAATGCGCAGCGAGCGCAGAATTCCGCAAATAAACGGCAACGAAACGGCATAAAGGCAATATTTCGTATGCGGCAAGTGGAGCGCAATTGCAAAGTGTTGCCGCCAACAAAGTGGTTCGCTGCTTGGTGGACGCGCGGCCTTGGGCGCATGGCGTGTGCTGGCCGCAGCAGCGGCGTGTAATTGCCAATTGATGGCGGTTGGAGGCTGGTGCTGGCTTTTATGATTCATGGGTTTCTTACATTGCGTACCGTTCATGCTCGCATTGTTGTCGTTATTTTTTGCCGCTGTTGATTTTGTTATGACACGGCAGCGTCGTAAAGTTTGTGCTTCATTTATTGTATTTCTGCGCCGAAAATGCAGTTTGTCTGCCGTTTTTATTTCGCACGTTTTACGGTCGCCGCATTTCCCGCCTTTTGCATTATTTATTAATATAATTTATTTAAATTAGTTTCAGCACACTTGGCGTTGGCGGTTCTTATTTTTGTTTTAAATTTCATTTTTTAATTTCTTTATATTGCACGAAACTTTTCATAAGCCGCCACCGCCATTTGTCAATGTTGGTGTTGGCCAATGGTGCTGTGGGAATTTTTCATTGTCGCATGATACGCGCCGAGGCGCGTCCCATGTGAGCGGCAACGATAAAACCAACAACAAAGCGAATAGCGGCGAGTACACGCGCGGCTCCAGATCCAGCGCCAGCTGCCGTTCGCGACGCACTTAAGTTGGCTTTATGACAAGTGCAATTATGGCTAATTGAAAAGCTCACTTTTATGTTTGACACATGTCAAATGCCGTTAATTATAATTTATTACCATTTTACTTTGCGTCTGGTGCGGTCTGGTTTGGTACTTTTTCCGCACAAAGTGCGTAAATATTGTTTGCAGCCGATTGCGGTGCGGTGCCGCATTTGTGGTCGCCTTTTGCGTGTGTGTGTGCTTGTTTATTTAGCTAGTTAGAGGCATATTTATAGGCTTTAAAGCCGGCTTACATGTGCGGCTGACATCATTTGACAATTCAAATATGACGAACGCAGTTAGGGCGGATGAATAATTCGGTTTATGAGATTTCGTTTGATGATTTATGTGGGAGCATTAACCCCAATAAGCTCGTTCATTTATACTCAGGAGCGTGAATAATTGCAATTAGGCCCGCGGGAATTTTTCGAAATTATATATAACACAGTGCAGTGTAATTTGCAGTTTTGTAAAGAAAATATCTTTGATAGAGGTTGAGAAACAAAAATAATAACAATAACAGCTCGGCATTGCAAATGATGGAGTAAGGAGTTTGCAATGTAGTTTGCAACATGAAGATGGAGCAGTGGTTATTATAGAGAAATTATTGTACAAACTTTTTATGCTCCTGCCCAGCTCTGCAAGAACGCCGACTGCGTAATCAAGGGTCAAGATTTCGGACGAACCGGGCTAGCGTTGAAATCTCAACTCTACTCTTCTTCTTTAAGAGGTCGAATTGGTTTGGCCCGTATTAAAACTTGATTAGCTTCAGAGAAACATAGAAAAGGCTGCACAATTGGCCATTTCGGCCTCCGAGTGAAAGTACCTAACCTAACTTTGCTACACATTTTCAATACAATTATTTCTTAGAGAATATTTCCAACTAGTAATGAATATGACATTGTTTCTTTCTTAGCACCTGAATGCTATAGCATTAGTTTTTTTAATCTTGCATTACAAATTCCCAACGCCGCAAACTCTCTGCCATGCCATGGCGGACGGTGGTAAATTGTGCGTGTTTACTGTGGCAAATTTGGCAGCCGTCAGGTCGTAAGGTTCTTATTCATGTTTTCATTGCCAATAAATGCCAATGCCATGCATGATTATTTACAAATAAACGCAGCAGCAACAAAACCATAACAAGTAATGGCCGCAATCTGCCTCGAGGACGTTGCAGCAGCATTTTCAGTGAGTGATTGATAATGTGTTGAGTCGTTAAGAGAAACTACCACAGTAACAACAACTGCCCATAGGCCACATGTCTTGAAATTGAATTCATTTGTAGCCAAAAGCAGCCCAATCGACTTGGAAGTAATTTCAGCGCGAACCAAAGCCCCAATCCAGTTGAAGCCACTTCCTGCTACTTACTGCGAAAGTGGACCAAGCGACAGGTTTGTGCCTGCGGCTGAAAAGCGAAAATTTGTTATGCAAATTTAAACTGCTCGGCAGCTGTTTGCGGATGAAAACAACAGCCGGCCGAAACGCTGCCGCGGCAACTTCTGACGGCAGTGGAATACAATCGCATTTGAATGGAAGACAACTCGCCAACGGAACAAAGCGAAAAAAGACTGAAAATAAATACAAATGACAACACCAACAATGGAAGCGATAACAAATGCAAAATAACAAATGTGAGTATAAAATTGTCAATTGGCGTACAAATAATGCGAGCAGCGGGGCTGAGAAACGCGTGAAATGAGAATCGAGACTTGTAAACGGAAATTAATTTAATGCGGCGGCGGACTTGAAAGGGAGCAGAGGAGCGGGGCCAGGAGCTTGGTGTAGGAGGCTGGGGCCAGTGCGACTGACTGAACAAATGGTTAGCGGTTAGCCGAACGGTCGATTAATTTGCAATGCACGCTTGACCGGACAGGCAGATGAGCGACACGGCACAGCTGCAGCTCTGTGAATTCAAATACGGTCACACAATCGAAAATAAAAACAACAAAAACTAAAAACAAATTCACTGCCAAACGGAAATGTTGCATTAGCAGCGTTTTCTTTATGTTTTTTGGCTTTGCCCGAATTTTCCTGGGCGCCTGTTGTTTCACTTCGTTTTGAGGAATTCGCCGATTGAATTTTGATAAGGTTTCCGGCCAATGTGTCACTCACTGGCAATTTGCGTAATTATTATAAATTTGCTGTTGTTACAACAACGCAGCCACATAAAGTCTCCCTAAACGATCCGACTAATGTTTACAATTTGAAAAATGGCGCTGCAAGCTGGACGCGAAAGAGTTGCAAATTGTTTTCTATTTTTGTTGCTGTTGTTGTTACTGTTGTTTTGCATGAATGAGTAAAAAACGATTAAATGGATTAATGTGCGATTCTTTGTGAAATATGCTATTGTCAAATCGCAGGAGATAAATGAAAAGCTGACAGACAATTTTCAGATGAAAGATGCGGCGGAAGTGATGAAAGGCGGCGAAATGGCTTTGTTGGATTTTACAGGATTTTTTTATATGTATTTTGATTTCTAGACGATTAAAATCTTTATGCGAAATTTAAATTCCGGTATTTAAAACAATTAAACAGAAATTTGAATCTATACATACAAATTTTCGTAGCAAATTGTCACTAAATTGGACACCTAACTGTTTTTTGGTCTAAATCGAGCGAATTTGAAGAGTCGAGTTTTTCAAAATCATTAAGCTGCTTACAGGCAGTTCTAAACCAGAAGAGCTAAAAAAGAATGTAACTTATTTTGTAGTGGAACTCTTCAGCTTCGAAAGTTGCCGATATCTGACGGAAAATTTAAGAAGATCAATGTTGAAGAGCTATTTTGAAAAAACTGACTTTTTAGAAATCGTTCAATTGTCTGTAACCCCTAAATTAGTTGTAACTTGTAACTTATTTTGTAGCAGAACTCTTCCGCTTTCCATCTGACGAAAAATTTAAGATCAATGTTGAAGGGCAACTTTGAAAACCCCAACTTTTTATAACTGTCTCTAACTCCTAAACTAGGAGAACAGGCTATCAGAAATATAGCTCATTTTGTAGCAGAACTCTCCAACTTTCCATAGATGGGTCGAAAGTTCCCAATATCTGACGGAATATTTAAGAAAATCTATACTTAACAATGCCTTCGAAAAAGTGACATTTCCAAATCTGTTCCATCTTTTACACTTAAAGAACTGGTGATCTGAAATATGCCCACTTTTTTAGCAGAACTCTTCAGATCGCATTACGCAGAGACCCATTGAAACCCCCACCTAACACGAGACGACAATTACTTACTAGTAAGGTGATTGTTCTCATGGCTTGACGTTTCTTCGCTGGCAGCGATACATCAAAGGAACTTGTCGCACATCCGCCCAATAACAACTTGCAACATTAAACCGCAAGTGACAATTGTATCAATATTCTGTTGAATTGCTGTTGAATTGACGGCAATTGTAGCTGTCTGCAAACAATTGGACGCTGCTGACAGTGGGAACGAAAAGGCCAGCAATAATGGTAATTTTCAATTAGAGTTAAATATAAATAAAACAATTGATAAAATTGTCTGGATCAATTGTTTTAAAGAAAAAGAAAGAAACGCTGTAGGCGGTTCAAGTTACTTTGAAACATATTTACTACAGTTTGAAAAAATGGCTAAAACTTCAAATATTTTGTATACATTTTTCATTATTTAATTTCTTCAATTGATTTTCAATATGAGTTGTTTTATCTAAAACAAGTTTTAGTAATTTTTGTGTCATAATTAAAACTGTTTGCCCCATGTTGTTCCTTCTTAAGCAATCCTTTGAGTAAAGCTTTCTCTCTCTCACTCTTTCTGTTTTGCCATAAAACTGAAAAACTTTTAAGCCCACTTCAGGATTTGCTTCGTAGCACGGGCCAAGATACAAATGAGATAAATAATCACTTTTAAAAATGTTATAAATCAAAATTTCATTTCATTTGGCTCGAACTTCGTGGAGCGCATAACTCAATATAGAATTTTTGTTTTTTTTACTTTACGACTTGGCCGCACAACTCACCCACCGGCCCAAACTATTCGCCAAAAAAGCAAAAGTAAAACGATACGAAAACGCCGGCCAATCAAGTAGAAAGGCGCCCGCGACGTGCTGGGAAGTGAGGTTATAGCGCAACTGCAACTAGAAGCGGTTGGCTGACTGTCTGGCTGACATTTTAGAGAAAGTAATGAAAAAGCGTGTCCCGGAGGCGCAGCACAACAACAACACGAAAGGGTCGCAATGGGCTCGAAAACGTGTAGCGCGTCAGCTGGCGGTCGAGTGCCGGCTGTTGCTTTCGTTTCCTTTTTCAGTTTCACGTGTTCGGGTGCGGGTTGGTTGGGTTCGTCATGTGGCGCTGGGTGTTGTGGACAGTAGTTTGGACAGAGGAGTGTAGAGTCTGGGAAAATGACAGATTGCGCAAAATATGAATTTTCATGCAAAATTAAATATTTTTGTAATTTCTGAACTAAACGAAGCCAGACAACAAATGATAAAACATTAATTTGCTGTGGGCATAATGCAATCCCTGTTAAATGTGAGAATGTTGAGTGTTACAGAGAAAGCAAAAAGAATTAGAAGGCAGATTGAAAAGTCAAAGCAATTTCAGAACCACTTTAGAGTTTTGTCAAATCATGCAAACAATTATTCAAAAATGTTCATGAGTTTGCTCAGCAATTTTGGATCAAATACGAGCAACAATTCATATTTGAATTAAATGCTGCTTTCATTTAAGTTGTCACAAAATATTTACAGCTCTTTCAATACATACAATTTGCCAATATGTATTGGCACTAAATTATTTTTAGCACGAATTTCGCAAAAGTGCTGTGCAAACAGTGAGTTCCAGAGACTGTGGGCTGATTGTGGCGCACAGTTGAGTTGTTGCCATTCCGCGCCGCACTGAAAAGTTGTTTTGCCTGCGAGAAGTTAACGCTATCAGCTCGGCAATAGACGATTCCATTTGGATTTTCGTTTTCGTTCTGATTGCGAGCCAGCAGCTGCTGATCCAGAATATCTGTTTCACTCTGCTTAACACGCCGCAAATAAAAATAATATGCATGCTTTGAGTTTTCGATACAAAGTAGCAAAACAACAACTCATAAATAACAAACATACCAACAACTGCGCAAAAGAAATTTGAAAAAAAAAAATGGATTAAATATGCAAAAAATCCCACTTGACTAAAGAAATGCGTCGAATATAATAATTTTTTGTAAAAAAATAAAACTTGAAGTGAAAAAAAATGTGATAAAAATTAAACCATTCCTTGGCGCAGCTCATGAAAAAAAATATCAGCTATTAGCACATGTGAATATTTTTTTTCAAATAAATCTTTTAATACTATAAATTTATGGGTTGCAGAGCAAAAAGATTGAAAAATGCTTTCGCTTTTACTGAGCGTATTGCACGGAGCGAACGGAAATCATAAACTGCTGCCTAGTATGTTTTCATAAATTTTCAATAAAATTGTGATGCATAGTCGGCGAATTACGACGCCTGTACGCATTGCTATGGCGCGCAGTGATCAATTTCGAAATTTCCGCTGATCGGCGATTGTGCTACTTAATATTCATGGTTGTTGTTGTTATTACAATTTGTTGTTGTTTACTACTTATTTAGTGTTGTTTTGATGTTTTTCGTCTAATTGCGGTCCGCTTTCATTAAATCGTTGACATTGACTTCTAACAAAAACACCAACAAACATTAACAAATTATGCTTATCGAGTCACTTGCTAGCCTGATTAGTAAGTGATTTATTTGCCAAATTATCTCCCTCTGGGGCGCCTTTTCCCAATTACACCCAGCAAAGCGAAAGCTTTCTCCATTTGGCTACTTAACCCATTCATGTTGTGAGTGATTTGCACTGTGACTGTGACTGGACATGTGTGTTCAATAAGAAGTTTTTAGGGCCTTAGTTTTTATTTTATTGACTTGGAAAAGTAAAAAACTTGGGACAACAGTACAAAAACTCAAGTCAGGAGATTGGCTTATGGATTCCTGTGAGTAGAGTGTTTGACAGTTGGTTTATTTCTCCTTCACTGAATTTGAATTTCCTGTATGGCATGAAAAGTTTTTATACCCAAGTCAGGAGATTGGCTTCTGGATCTTAGGGTTTGATTTTTCACAACATCCCTGGTTTTGAATTTTTTGCAATCTTTACACACTCTTTGGTCTCTGGTCAAAAGACCATCTAGAGATTGGAATTTCTTCTTGACTTTTAAATACAAACAATTTCTTAATCTTTTTCTAATGTTATGCAAAAAGATCCTCATAATGTCTCTTACCAAATTCATGAGAAGGCATTTCTGGGTATTTAAGAGTTTCTTTCTTTGTTTTTGTGCGAACTTTATGTCTTTATATGAACTTTTTTATGTGAGTCTTTGTATGAAAACTCTTACAACAAATTCGACCATTCGATGCCTCTGTTCCTTTTCACTCCTCATTATGCTCAAAAATTATTTCTAATAAAGTGAATAAGTTTGTTGTGTTGGCAAAATTTGAATTTCCGTTCGAATAATGTCACATCTCTTAATTACTTTTTGGGCAAAAAATTGAAAAAATTTTACTGTGCCGAAAAACAACTACGCGTTTGAGCCTTTTTGGGATAGCGGAGACCAACGATACACAGCTACATATATGTACATACATATCAATATGCAAACGTACGTACATATATAACGTGCATCCACTTAGTTATATATGGTTTGTATAGTATGTACGTGTATGTATATTTCTTAGCATGTATACATGTGTCAGTATGTTTTGTGTTGTCTATATATATGTATGTATGTATGAAATATGAGCTTATACGGTTACAAAAAAATCAATAGTAATTTACTTATCATTAAATTGTGCTCGTTAAAAATAGCAAACGAAAATTAGAAACGGGAAAAGACAAGGAAAATCGTTTACCTCTGCTTGCTGGCGGCACTTAGTCTAGAATGACATTTGACATTTTTATTAAATAAATAAATATTAAATTTGTTATGGTGTCAATAAGTAACACTAAACTTTCTGAACAAACTTTAAACAGATTTTATATCACTAGTGTTTAAATTTAATGACTGGTTTTCTTTTGACTTTTGATAAAGTTTGAGGCTGAGGTAATGTCATAATGACGGAGTGTCTTTGTTGACATTTTGACCTTTTTTCTTACAAATTAACAAAATGTTTAGTTGGGAAATTTCTTCATTAAAAAATTATTTATAATTGGCTTAACATAAGCTTAGGTTGGTTAAAGTTTAACTAAAGGAAATTTGCAAAATTTGTTTTTGTAGAAAAATTAAATTTTTGAAAATAAAAAAAATGTACAAATTTTAAAGAATTTAATTTTTTGAAAATAAAAAAAATGTACAAATTTTAAAGAATTTCGTTTGATTTGGCTTGAGTTGTGTGGTGTTAACTTGGATTAGAATAAGTTAGCTTTGCTTAGTTAAGTTTGATTAAGTCAGAGTTGGTTTTTGGAATTTAGAAAACTTTAGCTTAGTTTGGCTTAAGTTTGGTTGGGTTATGTTGGATTAGAATAAGTTAGGTTAGTTTAGCTGTGCTTAGTTAAGTTCGATTAAGTCATATTTGGTTTTCCAATTTCAAAAACTGTATCTTAATTTGGCTTTAGTTTGGTTGTAGTTTGTGTTTGATAGTTTGGGCGAGTTATGTTGGATTAGAATAAGTTGGCTGTGCTTAGTTAAGTTCGATTAAGTCATATTTGGTTTTCGAATTTCAAAAACTGTAATTTAGTTGGGCTTTAGTTTGGTTGAGTTATGTTGGATTAGAATTAGTTAGGTTAGTTGAGCTGTGCTTAGTTAAGTTTTAATTTCGAACTTAAAAAAACTGTAGCTTAGTTTGGCTTGAGTGTGGTCGAGTTATGTTGGATTAGAATACGTAAGGTTAGGTTTTCTGTGTTTAGTTAAGTTTGATTAAGTCATCTTAGATTAAGCTTGATCTGGTTTAATTAAGGTAACTTCGCTTCGAGTTTGGTCTAAAAGTTTATGTCAGCTTGGATTAAGTTAAGTTTGGCTTAAGTTTGGTTTGATTTAAGTTTAATTTGTTTTCTTTAAGTAATGCTGGAATAGCTTAAGCTAGACCTGACTTTGGTTTAGTTAAGTTATATTTCGATTTGAATTATCCTGGAGCGCCATTACATGATATGCTTCAAAACTCATGGAACTTAACGAAAGCTTAGACATTCGTTTACCCATAAGTTAGCATTTGGAGTGTTTTGAAGAAACTCAGTCACTTAACCGAACTAAATCTCATTTATAAATTCAGAACGACATGTAATTAGTTGGCATTTTCCAGTATATAGTTTCTGCTTGGAACGACTTCTACTCTTTCTACATAACAAAACGAAGCCTAAGCATTCTTTCAAACATTTTCCAACATCCCAACTCTACTTCTTTGCATTTGCTGTCGCTCATTTTTTCCAATTAAATCTCAACTTAGTTGCACTATTAACCGGGCTTTAAATAATTATGTGCCGTGACATTTAGCAAATGCGATAATAAACACTTTAACGACGAAATCATTTGCAACAACATTGAATACGAGTGTCATTTGTTGCGCTTGACATTTAATTTCCTAAGTAATCGCACTTCTTGCTGATGATTTGCTCAAGTTATGGCACCTTGTACTTGTGACGTAGCGTAATTTGCTTATTTACTGCCACATGTGTGCATACAAATGCAAACACATGTGCCTATGTATTCGTATATGTACCAATACATAACACACTTTAGGTGTGTAGTAATGCGTTGAGGCCTTAACGGCGGTGCACAGTGTCGCGAGTCCATAGTAGCGAGGGACAAAAATAGAAGGAATAGTCGTACGGCAATAAAATTTTGTAGGTATGATTTTGTTATAAAGAGAAGTTAATACACCAAAAATTACTTCAATCGCCCCACGGACACGCCCACCTCCCATACAAACCAAATACTAAGTTGACAGTATCTCGGAAACTATACAAGATATATTGATGAAATTTGGTACAGCATATCATATCATCAATATAAACACATATGCCTAAATTTTTTTCGATCAGCGTATTTGTAACGCTTGTTATAAAAAAAAGAAATTTTGAAAAATCTACAAATATCTGTTCATACTTATGCGCATCTAAGTAATTTCAAACCCAAATAGAAAATAATAGCATCTCTTATTTAATTCAGTATAACATATATTTTCAGAAAAAATTACAATTTGTTAATCTGTACTGCTAGGACAATCGGTTTCCGATGATGAATTATTCAAATTTAACCCTCTACATCTATTTTTGACAAAATTCTAAATTAAAATTTTTTTAAATTGCATAATATCAGAGTTTCGGTTTTCATGTTTACCTTTAATTTTCCTATTAACTGCTATAATTGGTTCTGAAGACATTAACAAGTTTTCTTCTTTTCGAAATTTGCCTTGATTCGATGGCACGCCACGCAGTATTACCGAAGCCTTCCATCGAATCTACCTTTTATTTGTAATTTTTCAAAATCAAGTGGTGTTTGCATATTATTACATACAAAAATTGATAGTTTAAGCGAAACGCAGCAGTGGTCGCTATGTTTTCCTGCCAACCATGCTGCAAAAAGGTCCCTATTTTTGACTGAATACGTCACTGAAAATGTTGAATTTCTTAAAAACGTGCAAGTTTCTGCAGCTAAGGTCCATGGTTTCTATTAATACATACTTTCAGCTAGATCACACTGTAAAATCTCGAAGGAGTGAGAAGGAGTATTTTTTTAAAGTTTATCTAAAGTTTGATGACACTGCACTTTTATTCCTACGAATTGACGTTTCTTTAAGTAACGGTACAAGGAATATGGAAAGCAAAACAAAAGAGGGAAAGCTTCCACAGAGTTGCAAAAATTGTATATTTATACAAGGTGCAACCCAAAGTAAACAGGACTTTTATAAAATAAAGAAAACGGATGATTATTTTTGTATAATTCTTTTTATTTATTCAAAATACTCTCCTTCTGCTTCGATACAACGTTTTGCACGGTCCAAAAGCATTTGGAATGAGTGTTTTAGGTCATCGGCCGGCATCGCCTTCAGAATGTTGGTACAAGCCTTTTGGATGTCCTCAACGTCCTTATAACGGTTTCCTTTCATCGGCAAATGCAACTGACCGAATAAGTAGAAGTCACAGGGAGCCATATCAGGCGAATACGGTGAATGATTGATGGTAAAAATGCGATATTTGGTCAAATAATCGGTCGTAACTAGGGCTCTGTGAGCCGGTGCATTATCATGCAATAAACGCCAACTTCCTTCCTCGCGATATTCTGGCCGAATACGACGAATGCGATGCACCAAACGCTTCAAAACTTCAACATAAAACAAAGCGTTAATTGTTTTTCCCGGTGGAACAAACTCTCGATGAATTATTCCCTTTGAATCGTAGAAACAAATGAGATGAGTTTTGATTTTTGACTTCTCACGGCGGGTTTTTTTCGGATTTGGCTCATCTGGGTGCTTCCATTCGGCACTTTGACGCTTTGTTTCGGGATCATATTGAAAGCACCACGTTTCGTCACCGGTTACGATGTTGAACAAGAAATTTGGATCACGTCTGGCTTCCCGAACGATGTCTTTTGCGTGCTCAATTCTCTGCGCTTTTTGGTCGTTGGTTAAAGTGTGCGGAATGAAGCGAGAACACACTTTACGGAGACCCAAATGTTCGGTTAAAATGCGATCAATTGATGTTTTGGAGATGTTCAATTCCATTTCCATCAATTCCAATGATGATTTTGGCTGCATTTTGATAAAATCACGCACAGTTTTGATGGCATCGTCAGTAATCACAAATTTCGACTGGCCGACGTGTTCGTCGTCATTCAAGTCTTCACGACCATTCTTGAATCGATTCAACCACTCATTAACACGGCCACGGGATAAACAATCATCACCATAAACTTGCTTTAACAATTTAAACGTTTCGGTAAAAGTTTTACCAAGTTTAAAACAGAACTTAATATTAGCTCTTTGTTCGATCGACATTCTCGTACCAAAGTTAAAAACATACTGTCACATTGAGCGGGATATTTCGGCGTCTACTAGACCAAATGTCATGAAATTTAGACAGTATGTGAATGAAAGATGTACCTTTCCAACGCATGTCCTCACACATAGATGGCGCCACCAGAAACGTCCCTATTGCAAAAGTCCTGTTTACTTTGGGACGCACCTTGTAGAATATATTTACTTAATATAAGGTTCCATGGGAAATTTTTCAATAAGAGACCTCGAACTTACATTCAACAAATTGCAATAATTTCTACCCAAGTCACCCACCTTCACAAAGTGCAAGTTTGGTGGCCTGCCATCGGTATATAAATTGATATTTTTAAAATCCGTTTTCACATTTTAGTAATTTGAGGTATTTACTTCAGTACTACAAACTTATTTTTCTACATTTAAGAAAATCATTTTTTTGATTTTTGTCCCTACTCGCGACACTGTGCGGTGTGGCATCGAGTACGCGTACGAGGCGCTTGTGCGCTGCCAGACTGGGTGTCACACCCAGTGAGACACCTATGGTGCAGTAGAGTTCAAGTGATGTACAATCTTTTGACCTTTGCTGAATCAAAACCAACTACAGAATTTGTGGCTAATGCCCATAAATTGGTAGAACACTACAACGCATTATTGGTTTCCTTTTTGCTGTTATTGAACTTTGCTCTACATTAATGTCGCTCATTCGAGTAACGTGGCAACACTGAACACTGGCAAGTGTTGGGTATTCAGCGCCCCTAACGCAGCGTTCACATGTGATGAGCCTTGTACAGTTGCATTTTGTGCCAACGTTGCAAATTTTACGCAATTATTGTTTGTCTGCGGCGGCAACACGCCTTGAAGAGGGTCTTCGGCAGTTCCGCATTGCTGACACGCTGACCGTGGAACATTTGGCTGTGGACTTTTGTGCCAAACTGGCTTAAAATTATGCCAACAGCCAACTTGGCCACCGGCAACCACTTTGACATCAGCAGCGCAACGGCAGACCATGAATGGATGCGTAAGCGTCAGCATTTTAAGAGGATTGAAGTGTCCAACATGTTTACCAAAGCTCACGTAAACATGTTGCGGCAGCCGTTGAGCGAGCGCTCGCTTCGTTAAAAATATATTCACACAAACATATATGATAAATATATATAAGCATATCTATTGTATATATAGTATATAAGTAAGTATGTGCTGGCATGTCTGTTGGCAAGTGGCAACAAACTTGGGCTGCCATTTGGCTGCTGCTGTTGGCACTTCCACGCGGCTGTGACAGTCGAAAACATATGCGTCCGACTGCCGGTAAGCGGATATGCGCCACTGGGAGGAGTAGAAGTTGTATGGCATTAAAAATATTAAAACAGCAAATTGGGCCAAAGATAGGCGGCGCATATGGGCACGAAACAGAAAGGCAATATTTCAGCGAAGGTTATGAACTTTTTCAGCAGTTGCTACCCACATAGAATTTGCAAATATTTAGACAGCCTACTCGAAGCCACTACACAAGGATTTGTGTATGTGTGGAGATTTGTTGGGAATTTCATGGGTCTCAAAGAAGCAAATGAGGGAAGAAAATGATGTGTTTTTTTGAATATGTCTGTGATACCTATTTTGAAATTATTCCAAGTACAAACAATTCCAATGGGAAGAATCTTTTATAAAGAAGGCAACACTTCTCAAAATCCTTTTTATTATTTTCGTAATAATAAGTAAAGCCCAGCTTTGTTGCTACACAAGGCTTTGTGTATGTGTAGAGAGTTGTTGGGAATTTCATGGGTCTCAAAGAAGCAAATGAGGGAAGGAAATGATGTGTTTTTTTGAATATGTCTGTGATACCTATTTTGAAATTATTCCAAGTACAAACAATTCCAATGGGAAGAATCTTTTATAAAGAAGGCAACACTTCTCAAAATCCTTTTTATTATTTTCGTAATAATAAGTAAAGCCCAGCTTTGTTGCTACACAAGGCTTTGTGTATGTGTAGAGAGTTGTTGGGAATTTCATGGGTCTCAAAGAAGCAAATTAGGGAAGAAAATCCAGTTTTTTTAATGTCTGTGATTCCTATTTTGAAATTGTACCAACATTTCCAAGGAGAAGAATCTGTTTTAACTGTTGAATTCTCAAAATCCTTTTTATTATTTTCGTAATGATAAGTAAAGCACAGCTTTGAGTTGGTCTAGTCAATTTTCATCTCGTGGTCTTTCCTATCGAGAACAGAAGCTGAGCTTTGCACGTTGTATGTTCATGAATTAGAGAGTTATAGCCTAATGCCGATTTCGTATATCGAATTAAAAGCTTTCCACAAACAAATAATTATAATAATTCTTTAGGTTTGCGATTGTCAGACAAAATAATCAGACGAACCATTTCTTATTTAGTGTTTGAACTTTTACTTCCAGTTCAATTACATGAAAATTAACTTGCAAATAATATGAGTGACACCAGTTGATTGATTAGGCATTTACAAAAATATGTAGAAATATATGCAGAACATTTAAGCACCACCGATACCAGAGAAGTGTGTTGTAGAAGCGCGATAGCAAAGCATTTAATGTGCCCCATGCCAAGTGCTGAATGACTCCTGCTCGCAGTTCGTCCTAATGCGAACACAACTCAGCAATTGTCGACATTTCAACACCAACAACAATGCTGACAATAATAAAAACTCCGTCAACTGCGAAACAATGACGCCAACCAGAGTGTTGCACAGAGACCGATATGGAAGCGATAAACCGGAACGCAGCGTTTGACTGACGTACACATTTCCGACCAGCATTTGCCGCAGCCAAACGCCAATAATGCGACAATGCTGATGTGAAGCGGCAACAAAAAAGTGCACAGCGCCAGTGTGTGTGTGTGTGTGTGTGTGAGTTACCGAGAAGCACCACAGCGCCTCTGACTTCCATTTATAGGTCGGTGGGTCGACGTGTGAAAGTGTCGCCCGGAAAGGCGCTGTTGCTGGCGTTTGAAGTTATGACAGCCAGCTAGAAAGTGCAGAGCGAGTGGCGACAATGCCTAGTGGCAACTGCAGCAACGGCAATAACAACATTACACCATAAATATAAACTGACCGGCCCGCAAACGGCGGTAGCACATTTGCACGCTAACAACATAATTGAAACGGTTGGGCGGCAGGACTTAGAAAAAATTATAACGTTGCCTTTAGCTGGTCGAAGCATGCGATTCATTTTTTATTAATAAGAGAAACGGGCCATTCTTATAACCGCGGCAGCCGAGTGGGAGCGGCATTGAAACGAGCGTATTGATTTTGTAATACGCCCGAAGCATGCACTGTTGCATGGCGGAGGAGCGGCGGCACACTGGGAAAAAATGCTATTGTCCTGCAATAAGGTGTGGCGTTTTGAAGCGAATGTTGAATTGAAAACATATATTAATAGATTGAAATTCTTTAGGCCGAGTTGACTGTGTTGTTGTATTAAAAGAAATTATGAGGTTATGGTGAATTTTGCTTTAGAAAGGAAGCTAATTTATTTTAATTTAATTATGTAATTTATTTTGAAGCCTCTTAAACCTGAAGAGGTGATTGAATCTAATACTTAAGAAGCTCTTGGACAAAACCCTAATTTTTCATTTACAAAATTTTCCTAACTTTTTGGGGTTATGTGGAGTTTTGCAATTTTAATGCAAAAGGATACATGAAATTCATTTCTACAACATTTTAGCATCAAAGAGGGACTCATAAGCACTGCTTCAATACTTATATACTAAAATTTGTATTTCCCAAACACACACTTTTGAGGCTATGTTGAGTTTTGTAGAACATTTAGCTGAAAAAAGGACTTTGTGTCGATAGGAAGTGTTTTCAAGATTGAAGGAAAGCACTTGAATCTGTGTGTTGCTTGCTATGGAGATCACTTTTAAGGAATTATAAAGAATGTCTATGTATAATTGAACCATTCTCTGGTATTTTTGATCAGCAAGCAAAACCAAAGATAGTACAACACAATCCTTGTATTCTATTAGTATTT
This sequence comes from Melieria crassipennis, assembly GCA_963668005.1. Classification (NCBI taxonomy): domain Eukaryota; kingdom Metazoa; phylum Arthropoda; class Insecta; order Diptera; family Ulidiidae; genus Melieria; species Melieria crassipennis. The sequence continues at coordinate 59,243,414 of OY764962.1, forward strand.
TACTATCTTTGGTGCCACTCTTAGCACATTTGAACAGAGGTTGATTTGTCAAGTCTGAGTTTCTAGCAGCGAAAATCCCCCAAATCTCCCAAATATTATTCATTTATCTGAAAATTGATCTGCACAAATTTAGCCTTCACTACTCTCATTGTCTGTGCGCAATCAATCGAGCAGAATGAATATTTTTCTTTTGCCCACATTTCATTTTATCGAGTGCCGCGTTATCGCGCAGCTCCAGCAGTTCGTCAGTCTGTCTGTGTCGCTACACTACATAAAAAAATAATAAATGTATATAACTACGGCATAACCAGCTGATTGCTGATAGCACAAGTACAACAACAAAAGCAAACCAGCAAACTTATGTCTTATCGTTTGCCGTAAAAAGTGACATCGACTTTCGGGCAAATCGCTGAACAAACTGTTGTTTGTTCCACACAGTCAGGCACCAAGTGGATGGATATTCGTACAATAATAGCAGTGTCCAAGGACTCTTGAGGAGAAGAGGCAAAAGCACGCAGACTATACAAAGAATATAAATACGAAAATATCAAAAATTTGCCGCAAGGTGAAATTTGTCTCAAGAAATAATTTGCTACTCTTTTCATGCGTAATTTATTATTGCGCCGCACACAACAACCAACACAAACAGCGCTAGCCGAACAAGAGGCAGCAGCGGCGGAAGCAGGAGACGCAACAGCACGACGAGCCGCCAAAAGTGGGCGCCAGGCACTAACATCAAATAAAGCTCCAAATGAAGGCATTAATATAAGGCGAGACGCAATAGCGGCTGCAGCGCATTAAACGCACGCTGACGCGGCCCGGTAATAACTTCATGCCGACGTGGCATTTGTATGATCCACTTTGATTCAACACGCCAGCCGGAGAGCTTTGTCAAATGCCGCCGCCGTCTGCTGACAGTCGCAGACGCGCAACATGCAATTTGGCCGCACCGCTGCGCGCGTTTCACCTTTTTGTCGTTTCCGCCACTCTAAACTAAGCTGACTGTGTGTCTGTCGGTTGCTTTTTGTGCTGCGGCAACGCATTAAATCAAAAGAATTCACGTTACTCCACAGACACACGCACACTCGACCAAATCGACACACGCACACACACACACACACACACGTACACGTGGATTGAAGTGGAGAAGCGCTCGAATGTTGCGTATACGCCGCGTGGTACGCCCTTTTGTGTGTGGTATATATGTACATGTACAAAAATATATATACAAGTGGGGCATTTTACTAGCGAATATTTTGCATTTATGATTTGCTTGATTTCTACGCTTTGTTTTGTTATATGCTTATTTGTGTTTTTTATGCTTTTGCTTTGCTTTGTATTTTTTGCGCATAATGGCAAATTTTGGCGCTTTCAATGAGGTAGCAGTAGCCGCAAATACGCCAACTACCTACAATGCAAATTTTCAACAATAAAGCATTGCAACAATAAGGCAATAAAAAACAAAGAATTCAGCAATAAGAACGCAAATGGGCAACTTCACCAAACAGCGCAGACAGCGTGAAATATGAATGAGTTGGTACTGACCGACTTGCGTAATCGCTGCACTGAAATTGGTGTCAGCTGCGCTGCTGATTGTCTTGAATTCGTTAAAGGGAGTAAAAATACAAAAAAACGAACACGTGACAACTGGACGGACACATGTGCGGAAGTATGAAATTGTGAGAATGTGTGTGTAACTGCAACTTCTGTATTATTTTATGCGCAATTTCGTACCAATAGCTTCAGTATTTGAAAAGACCAGTTGGACAAGTCGATACCTTCTCCTACCCAGAGTTTTCTTTCTCAACAATTAAGTGTGAAAAAGTTTCATATTTCTGCACCTAAATGAACTCATAATGGACCTTCTTCAGGCCTCCCAACCTAACCTCCCCATCACTACTTACCTCATTACCAGGCAAAGTACACAGAAAAATCCATTTAGTATGTAAAAACAAATTAAAGTTACGTATACGCCAAGGTGTACTTTGTTATGCAAACGGCGTCAAGTCCACGCATTTTTATTGCTGCCATTTCAGTTCATTATTGCTTGCTGCATGTTTATGTGGGTGTGTTTGTATGTATAGGTATGTATGTAGCTGTTTGTTTTTGTTGTAATTGTACTTATTGCCTCGCCTTTGTGGGTGCTTCTTGGGCCGTAATTTCGCGCATGATTGCCTTTTAATATCCAACGCACATTAATATGCCTTGGCGCGTTGCTTAACTATAAATTAACATGCATATGGCAGACGTAAGGCGGCACACAGCACCAGCAATAGATAACAATTTGTTAGTATTTTGGTAATTTTTTGTGGAATTACAAAGGTGTTTCCATGTTTTTAATGGCATTAATTTAATTGCTTTAATTTGACAATTGGAAAAAAGAAAATGCATGATGAAATAAACAAGGTGAAGCAAGTAGATGACATACCCTTATTTTGACAAGAGAGCTTTTGAAAAACTGACATTTTCAAAATAAATTTTCTTAAAACATGAAAGTCTTCTTCTTTATTCGCATTAACTCACTTATGCCTGGTGTATCCAAAAATCAATTTCATTATTATTGTAGTGCTTTGCTGAAAATTCTTGGTTAGAGAAAAGCTTCTATCGATGAACGTCTTATATCTTTTTTCAGAGAGGCAGATAGTGTCTGTGGTCGTATTTATGGGCAACTATGACTTGTAACGCCCAGGCTCCAGTTCGGAGCTATCTATAAGAGTCTGCATTATTATATTTTTAAATATTTACGTGATTGTTGCGGGAGGATGTGGCAACTGTTTTGAAGGAACTGCATCTGGATGCAGTCGCCTTCGTTTAAGTGCAGATGATTTCAGTTCTGTTGAATTGAAATGGAGCGCGCACATTTTCGAAGAAGTCGTGAACTTTACTCCGCACGCACCTGCCCATTTCTTCCTCCGCTCCTCATCCATTGGTACGGAAAACATGGGCACTTCGTTGCCATGTGCTGTCTTGCACAAATGTACTCGGCATTTTTTCCGCGATCAAAATTTTAAAACAAGAATATTTTCGCTTTTACGTTTTGAGTGGGCAAAATTGGTTGTCAATTGCTATGTTTCAAAATAAGGGTATGGGGTGTGAGATCTGTCATCTACTTGCTTCACCTTGTTTATTTCATCATGGAAAATGTAGAAGACACTTTAATCATTCAAGCAAAATGTATATTTTTCATGAATGTCGGAATTAGAGAAAACTTTATAATCTACATCCGAGTATAATCTGAACAAAAAAGTTTTTTTTACAAATTTAATACTTAAAAAATATGGCAGGGGGTAATACAGAGTGAAATATATTTCATCTCTATTGTTATCTGTGTATAATTTTTTTGTTTTTGAAAAGCTAAAAGTTCCATTATTGTGTAATTAAAGACAAAAGTGCCTTAGATCAGTGCCTTTTTTCACTACTTTTTCTCCAAAGCAATCACATCCATCTGACCTAACCTAAAAAGTTGGATGGATGAATGGATGGATGTGAGGGTGGACAGGAAGGCTACAACCCTTCCATAGCACTCAGTCCATTTCAGACCATTGTACTATACCCATGGGGGATAGGGAAGGAAAATGAGAGTAGTTTCTCATATTTCACCCGTTTTTGAAATGCGTATGTAACACTGTCTTTCCAACATATGTTACAGCACACATTTCAAGCGGATGAGGAAAGGAAGGGGGAGGTGACCTATAGTTTAACGCCGAATCCGAACGGCGATTGCCAGTTTTTTCTTTCACACTTGGAGGCTTTGCCATTACCTGCCAAGAGCGCACTTGTGCGATTCTTGTAATTCTCATCTGCTTCATGTGGATAGCGATAGAAGTAGACGAGTTTTTCACCAACCCGAGCCAGGAATCGAACCTGGGGCCTTTGGTATGAGAAGCCAGCGCGCTACCCGCTGGACTATCGAGGCCGATGTGGTGGTCATACGTAAAAAAATGGATGTGTAGTGGTTCTGTAATCGTCAGTATTTTTGAGCAGTACGGGTTGGCTTATTGTAAAGGCGAGCCGCGCCAATTCTTGGTGGCTAAAAGAGCCGACATGAACTTCTTTGCAATAAATTGAAACGCAGTAGTTTCCGTTTGCTGCAAGAGCAGAAGCTAACTTTATTTCGTAAAAACCATGGCTTATAAAGAAAAACATAACTGTTATACTTGCATGGCATTTCCAATACTCCGCCCATTATTCCAGAGCACAGTTTAACTGACCAATCCGTGGGCAAGGACCAAAATAGCTGATCTTGCATATTTCCGTTAGGAACAGTGCGCTGCGGTAGGTAGCGTTGAACTCGCTCGGCCGCCGCCACAAGTGCTGACTTGCTTTGTTTACAAGTGCGGCGCGCGCGTCGAGTGACAACCTGACACCAGTGCATAACGGAACATGCAATTGCACGATCAGACGGATAGTGTCGGTGTAGGTGACTATGTGGTACCACTACACCGACAACCTAAAAAGTTACTTTTGAATTCGATTTGGTTCGATGGAGAGTCCCATTCGTCCCATGTAAGGCCTCATCTTGAGTCTGCTGCTGTTGTCTTATCAGCTTTCGATTGCCAACAGAATTTCCAGTGAACGTACTCGGCATCGAGTCATTCACAAACAAACATTGTATAACTGTGGCTAAACGCAATGCTGCCGTGATTCGTTGCCGCTTATCAGCTCGCCAACACAGCGACACACATTTGTGCCAAAAAGAACGTTCGACTGCAGTGCACACACAACCAAATTAGCCAACTCATTAAAAGCAAATAAAAGACGGCAAAATTAACTTCGCTGTTTGCGTAAAGTTGACGCGATTTGTTGTTGCACATGCTACATGCATAAATATTTATGTACACAAATTTCAAGCAATGTGTGTGAGTGTGTGTGCCGTTGTTTGCTTGAGCCGTTTGTTTGCTTTGCATTTTGGTTGGCATTTCCCAGTTTGGTTTGGATTTGCCCTCGAGTCACACACACGCACACACGCTGAGACACTTAAATTACGGGAAAGCGAAGCGTGTGCGCTATCCGCACGCGTTCTTTTTGGCAGTAAGTTTTCTTTCGGTTCCCTCCAGCTGCCACTGTTGCTTCATCTTCATTTTTATATTGCGTTCTTTCAAAAATTAATTACTTGCATAATTAATAAGTTGCTGCCGTCTGCGCTGCTGCTAGCGCTGTTGCCACTTGCCTGCCGCGTTCATATCAAATTTATAGAGTTTGCCTCTTGAGCGCGTTTTGCGCGTTTGCCGCTGTCTCAGCCTTTTCGCAATCGAAACACGTAAATTATTAAAAAACAAAAAGCTGTGTTGTGCGGGCATGCAAAGTCAGGCGGCGGTGTGGCGTTTGTGTTGTTCTGACAGCGCACATTGATTGTTGCTGCTGATTTGCACAAATCAAATGTATTTGACTGCCGCTAGTATGTGTGGTGCTATGGTTGTTGCTGTTGCCATGATTGCATGTCTGTCTATTAGTATTGCAGAGAAATACGAAATAAATCAGCGATTGGATTTGTGAAGCAAATGTTGAACAACAAGTTCCTGGCACACGTCAGGACGAACTCCCTGGGGGGATTTCTTCTCTGAAGGGATTAGTTGAATATTTATTTATGTATGTGAAATTTATCAAGAGCTGGCACGCAGGGGATCCATCTATATAACCCCTACACCTTTGTAGGATGCAAGAGGTCTGCAACGTCTGCAAGTTACAATTACAACTATTTCAATTTAAAAAAAAAAACATTAAAATTATTTTCAAAACCCTCACCCCTCCTGGAACTTAAAGCCAAACTTATACAATTATTGATTTAAATTCCTTAAAATGTTTGCAAGTTACAATTACAAATATTTAATTAAAAAAAAACTATTAAAATTATTTTGAAAACCTTTACCCCTCCTGGAACTTGAAGCCACACTAATCAAATTATTGATTTAAATTCTTCAAAATAATTGCATATTTTCATGATTTATTTCCTGTTCCTTTTGTTCGCATCGCTCGCTTTATATGAAACTCAATGTTCATTCAACTCTCTTCTGATTTAGCATTCCACATCTGCTGTCTTTCCACTCAAGCAACTCCAGTGTTTGTGGCCCCACACACGTCTTCGAACCCGTATTATTCTTCAGTTCTTACCTTTTCCGCTCGTTGGCATTACTGGCGCCTGCCTGCACGCTTGTCTCCTGCTCATTGTTTGTTAATAGTCAATCAAATTCAAATTGTCCTATTAGCGTTTAGCATTTACCAAACCACTTCCTTGCACGCTTTCCACTTCAGTTCGTGGCTGTTGCTGTTGTAGGTATTCGATTAAGTCAATACAAAAAATGTTGTTAGCAAATTGCATTCCATATTGTCGATTGCTTCTCAATTGTTGGTAATAAATTGCCTATTGTCGTGTTAACAGCCACAAGCAGCGGTTGCTGACGGTTGTTAAGCCCAAAAATATGAAAACTGAACTGACAGCGCGCACGAAAAACGTTTTACTTATCCGTTTATAAATCACAACAGCGAGTAATTTAGTTAGTCGCGGACACTGCCGCCGAGCGCAAGTCCAAGTTGTTGCCTCGCCCAAAGGCCAGAGTGAAAAATCGTTCCACTTTCACGCCAACATTTACTCGATGGCACTTTTCGTACCAGCGTTGACAGTTGTGGGCAAATCAGTGCAAACGAACGGCGTTGCGCATCCGCCCCGTAAACTCTTGACCTTGCGTAAACTCTTCAAGGCTGCCCACTTCTCCACGAAAGAAGTGTACCAACACGAGATTGCCAATCACTATCGCGACTTTAAGCAACAACAGCAGCCGTCCAAGCAATTGCAACGCAAAAGACGTAGGCAGCTTTACGTGCCTTATCGCCGCGCAGCGTTCTATGGTGTGATCTCGAGCGCAAAACGGCAGCCGCTGGCCACGGCGGTGCATTACTTTCCGAGGTAGTGTTGGGTGGTTGTGGACATAACATGTTTACAAATAATTGAAAGTGAAGAAAGGCAACAAAAAGTGTGGCCGAGACTGTCACATGGAGCAAAGTCAAACAGGTTTCAGTTTGAGGCAAATATTTGAGTTACTTTGAAACTAAAGGTTAGCTTACTGCAGTCATTAAATTCAAATTTGGTTCAAATAACTCGTACACATTAACGCCTCCTGGGTAGCTCATTGCTGGGGATATGTGAGTAATTGTTCTATGAGTCAAGGTTACACTTGCAAGAGTTTCTTTATGTTGTTGGTAATAGCAAACAAAAATTTTTGCCAGAGTGAATAAAAAAACGACCTGCATAAAATCTATAAAAACCCAACTTTTAACAGAAATGATCCATTCCAGCTGGCATCCGAGTTTCCTAAAAATATAAATACCAGCCCCTCCATTCTATTCCTCATTTTTTCTAACCGTCGAAAGTCGCATGTTCAAAATGTGTGCGGTTAATTGAGCGCATGAAATCATTCATCACAACATCAAATGTCCATAAAAAAGTTTCTATAAATGTGCTCTCAAGGTCAGCTATTATCTACATGAACTTATGGGTGACACTTGACGGAAATTGGAAAAAATTGCTTCTGGTCACAGACGCCTTCGATGGGCGCTACATATTTACGACTATTCTAAGTGCTTTTGCAACTTAAAAAAAGTCTTATAAGTAAACCTTTTTGCTAGTGGCCTTAATTTTTTGAAATATTTCATGATTCCCACAAGATTTGTGATTTCACTTTTGACTCTAACGCACGCAAAATCTTAAAGACTTCTAATCCGCCTCACTTACGTGAGTTGCGTCACGTCTGCATCTACCTTACCAGCTGACACATTTAGAAAAGTCTATATATATGTATATATGTGTTCATATGGAAGAGTAGCTTAAGGGGTCATTCTCATGCGCGGACAGGAAAAATGGACATTTTTCAGAAATTATTTCCTTTGTGAATACGAGGAATTATCAAAAAAAGATATTCCACTTTAATTTATTCATTGTTATGGTACAAAAATAAAAAAATACAAAAAAATTTTTTAATTTTTTCAAACACTTTTTTTTTATTAAAGACACGGCTTCTGCCGCGTCATGGTCTGCTGGCGGGGATTGTTTTGAGTCACAGGATTATCTGAAACATAAATTTCAAAGAAATTCTTAATCAGTATGAACGTACCTCTCGCTCGTAGTAAATTTGAATTTTTTCATAAGAATCTCACAAAATGGCAGGCATTGGAAGTTAGAGAAGTAAAAAATGGTTGTTTTTAAGATTTTATCAATGAAAAAAAATATGAAATTTTTAACATATCAGAGTGAATTTACTAGGGGCGATAGCTAACAGTATGCAGAATGACGTGACAAAATCGCAGAGAGATCGGATTAATGGTTTTTTTTTAATCATCCCCGCCATTTCAAAAAAAGGCGTTCCGAGAAAAACACGTTTAAAGTTTTGACTAACTTATTGAATCCTTGCTAGAAACCTTGACCGCTCGTTATATAAATGTCTGTAGAAGCCGAAATACTTGACATTTTCCAATAAAATTTTGACAGCACCTTCTTCAAGGATGATACATTCCAAATATGTTTAAAAAAAATTTATTTTTACAAAATTTCACATGAGAATGACCCCTTAAGTCGACATAAGATAATTGAGTTATTGTTTAGTTGGGAGCTTTCTAGAACTCAAACCGCTTGAATGTGTTTTATTCGATTTGAAAAATCCTTTCCCTTAACCATACTACGTGAGTTTACTTCTAAGACTAAGTCATTTGAAACACCATTGGTCAGAATAACTTATGTGCACATGGTTTTCAGACTTCAATTTTCGACTTAAGCTACTCTTCCATATGGCCACAGATATACATGTATATGTGTGCGTGTTTGTGCGCTTGTTCATGCAAAATGCAATCACACCTTTGTTTCATTGCTGCCATTCAAAAATCACCGCAGAGCTTTTCCCCAAAAGGTAAACGTCAACCAACGCACGTTCAACATTTCATGAGAATAGCTGCGTCTGGCAAAAAGTGTTGTTGCTACCATAGTCAAATAATAAAGTCATCCCGATAGTGACATTTTATGCCAAGTACTCTTATTTTGACAACTGTTCTCTCAAAGTCATTTGAATTCAACTCATTCGAAATTTTTTTCGGTTTTAACCCTTTTTCAAATGTGTATTCAAATAGCTACAAGCAATGGAGTATATATGTTGTGTACTGTATGTACATATAAAAATATACAGAAAACACATAAACATATGTTATATATGCAAGGGTGATGCGTATCATATAAAGAAATTATTTAAATAATGCGAATGGGTTTTACGAAACAGTTTCAAAAAGTTCTCATCCAAATGTATGTCTTCATCAATGTCTTCAGGTGCAGCGTTCATCTATTTCACTGGGTACACAAAACATTGAAACTTTTTGGTCCCATGTGGTTTTGCAAAAGCAGCACGGCGCTGGCATTTTTGATTTTCACTGCACTGCACTTCAGTTAAAATTTTCAAATAAATTTTCAATCAAATATTTTTTTTATATTTTATATTATGAATGAAAAGGTTAAAATTTGACAAACAAATTTCATCCATGTGTGAATGTAGAGGAAACATAAATGGCAGCTATCAAAATAAGAGTACGTAAATAAATAGACGTCACCTATCGGGATGACTTTATTATTTGACTATGGTTGCTACCAGCTGTCAGTCATTTACAAAACCAGCAACTAAACAGTGACATCGATCGGAGGGTAATCTAGTTCGCATAACCAACGGTATATTGCTTTTGTCATAAACTGAAGCATATTTTGAGGCGCACTGCATGAAACAAGCGTGGGTTTTCCTCTGACCGCTGACTGCTTGTTCAGAGATTAACTTGAAATTGCTACCGAATGCTTTGTTTTTTGTCTTTAAAACAATGTTTTCTCTTAGTGAAAATATTTTTTGCCATATCTGGCCAAAGTTTGCTCAATGACAATAACAGTTCGGAGTCATGCAGACCCCAGATTTGTACATGGCCGTCTTGCACCGTCAGCAGTGTGCGCGCGCGCCTCGCCAAACCTCATGTTCGCCGCCTCTCAAGCCAATAATGTCTTAATGCATTATAAATTATTCAGATTGCCTGCCATAATGCGTCGACCACAATTGCGCCAGCACCGTCGCCAGTTTCTTTGCGTTGCGCTATTTCCTCCTCTCTTTTTCGTTCTCTTCAATTTCATATGCATATGTATGTATGTATGTACATATGTAGGTACTATATGCATTCACGTGTATGTATATGGATATATGTATATTGCTCTAATGTGCCATCTCACATGCACTAATTACAGATTCACTGCCGTGTATACGCCACGTGGACGTCAGACGTTGTGTGAAGGTGCGCCGCCCGATGAGACCTACGACGACACGCTGCGCCGCATCACAGGGGCACGCACTTGCGAGGAATTTAAGGTGTTGGTCGAGCGACAGTTGCGCCTAAGGAAGGGCCGACGAGACGGCAGCCGCCCGAAAAGCCACCGTGAAGCAAGCAGTGGCAGCAGTAGCGCGCCGAGTGTCAGGTGGGTTGGTGGCGGACAGAGAAAGTGCGAGAAATGTTCGCTGAAGAAATCGAACGACAATAACGACGCCAACGCCGTCGAGCTGAACCGAAGCATTTTGCAACAGTCAAGGCAACGCGTGCGCAGCGGAGTCGGGCACTGGAAGGGCAGTAGCCAGTGGCACAGCGAGCCGTCGAGTTGCAGCAGAACACGCGCGCCGCCGAGCGATAGCGAACAGCGCAAGAAGAAGAGCGGCAACCAATCGTTGGAGCACTGTGTGCAGCTGGCCAACGAGTACTACGAGCAGTGGCTGCAGAGTGGCACACGTTACTTGGAGTCGATTAGCACGCGTAATGCGGCACAGCGACAACGTCGCGCCGAGGCAAACACTAAGCAGCCAGCGCACCTTTTAACGCTGCCGTCGACACCGTCGTCGAGCACCACCGCCGACACCACACCCGCCTCAACAGCGGAACCGACACCGCGACTGTCGGCGCTCTATTGCTTCAGCTTGGCGCATCTCGTGCAGCTGATCGGACGCAAGCGAAGCTTCCGGGCAAGTGCACGCGTGTGCGACGATTGGGCAATACGCGTGAATATAACGCGCGCCGACGAGTCGGTGGGACCAGCGGCGAGAAGACGCGCCATCAGTCACATGCCAGCCGGCAGCCACGCGCTGACCGCAACGCAAGCGACTGCTGGCATGCATGATTACCTTGACGCAAGTGCAACTGCCGCGCCGACAAACGCACCAACAACATACGCCAGACCGAAGCGTACAGTGCAGCAAACGCATTTCCACGAATTAATTGATCATCTCATGCAATTGGAGATAAGTGACGCCGACGCGTCACTGCCGAAAATCACATTGACAGATTGCTCGACGCGCATCGACCAACCCGGTATCGGTAACGGCGACTGTGGTGCACGCGCGCAAGCTACGGAAGCGGACGTCACAGTCGACAGTGCAGTAAGTTTTGAAATCGTAGATCCCTACGCGTGTGCGGGTGATTTGACTTTATACAAAAATCAGCAGCAACAGACACGTCAGGGCGCATTTTCTCTGAAACAGACAAAATTCAATTTTCATAGCAGTCTTGAGCTGCCCGATGAGCCGCTCTATCACAGCGAAGCCCGACCACCTTAAAGCGAACAATTAGGGCGTCCAGCAGCTCGTAGCAGCTTAAAGGGAGCCGCCAGGAGGAGCGCCTGTGGCTAAACTCCGTGTCACACGCCCCGAGTGCGGCTGAAGGACGACGGATCTCGTCGCTGCAGAACAAACGCAAACACATACACAACAAAACATAGCGAAACATAACCTCAACAGTTGGCCAAGTGTTTGCAGCGGCCTTTGGTATTAATTTCAATAGCGACGGCATTAGTGCGCGCCCGCCACAAGCACACTTCGAACGCGAATACTCCACACACAAGTGCCCCATTCCACATTCTGCACAGCCAGTTGACACACAACAATAAACCAGACAGCAAACCCAAAGCAACGATTCGGCCCCCAGGCGGCCTAACCAAGTAGACGCTCGTGCGTTTGCGCCGAGACTTGGGTGTGTTGTGTACTGTCTATACTGTTGTTGGCATTGTTATCGTCGTCAGTGTCGCGTTGAACAATGGTTGCAATCGAACATCGTCAAAAGTCATCGACTGCAGCGACCACAATAACAACAGCGACAATCAACGTCGACATCCTATCGCCAACATCGTCCGCCTCATCAGGGTCGGCGGCATCGTCAACCACCACTACAACCACAACGTCCAGCAACAACCAGCAGCCGGACACGCTCCATCACAAGCAGAAGCAGCAGCCAAGCAAAGCGGCGAAAATGTCCGCCAGTCAGGAGTTGGCGACGGTGGCCGCCGAGCCCAAGGGTCGCAAAGCCGAATCGACGACTGCGGTTCCCAGCGGCAGTTGCGGTACGAGCGCGGGTGCGGTCTCGAAGAGTGCCGTCAGCCAGCGTCATGTTGATATAAAAATTGCCAACAAATCCAGTGTGGATGTGACCAGCAAAGAGCTGACAAAGAAGGTGTTGAAACTGGATTTGACGGGGAAGGAGCTGGACGAGTACTCGGTGAAATCGCCCAAGTCGCCCATAGCAGGTAATGTCGAAGCTAACATTTTTTTCAGAGTCCTTTGGATATTTTAATTTTTCTGGATGTTTAAATTTTTCTCTATGTGTCGTTTCTGTCTTTATCCAACCACCCAAATTCTCACTCAATTTTTTTTAATACTTAACTTACACTTTTCTATATTTTTCATGTTGTTGCTTCGCAGCACGTCTACCACATCAATCTTCACTTACCTCCTCGGTTGATGTGGAGGATCGCAAAACGTTACGCGAGGCCTTATACCAGGGGATATTTCACCGCCATCGAAGGACCATATTCGCGGTGGGCAGCTTTCTGCGCATGCTGCGCAGCCGCAATTCGCAATACAACACCATCAGAAGCTCATCGGAGGGCGAGGATGTCGACGAAGTTAGATAAGATACCGTTTCAAAGGCTATGTCGAAATTCTAGTGACGCATATGCCGCATGCAAAATACAATACATATTTACGATATACTGAAACCGTGTGTTAGTTAATTATAATAAAATACATACATATACGAGTACGAGGGCAGCGTAGCCTCGAAATTGTTAGGCAGTTCCATGTTACAGTCAAGAGCAAACTATATATATGTTAAAAATAGAAGCATTGGCAAGAAGGTTTGATCGGGAACAAATTTTTCCATTAAATTACTGAACGCATTGAGTTTTTGCACCAATGTTGCGTCGCATAAGCAAACAAAATTCTGTGTGCATATTTGTTTTGGAAATTCGACAGCGCTAACAGCGCTCGAGAACGAGTGAACCAAACAGATTAAACATCGTTTGCATTGGCATTTTTCGAACAATAACAATTTAAGTCTAAGCATACACACATACGGGTACATACACACATATACAGAGATATATATGGAGACAATTTAAATACAATAGTTTAGTTTAGTTTGGTATATTTTATTAATACGAGTAGCCGGTGAAGAAGCCTAGCTTATTAGCATTTCTAATATACATGAAATATATATTTCTTATATATACACGCACGCGTTCAGATGCGCGATGCGAGTGTAGAGCATAGAGTGTAGTGTAGTGCCCCACAGTTGTTTGCATTCCAGAAACTGCGAAATTGTAACGAATTATATAGTTTTATGATTCAACGAATTACTGCTATTATCCACCTAATTGTTAATCCTTTAGTAGTGTTAGTTCTACGCGAAGTCCCGTAATGTAAATACAGAAATATCTACAATTTATTTAATAATAAATAAACATCTAATAAATTACGACACTTACTACTTGATAAGCGTTGAATTGTTACGTTATTGTAAAGTTTCAGCTGGGAGTTTGTGGCAGCCAAAGCTGTTTGCTTTAAGAGCGGTAAAGTATGTTGGAGTTGGACAAAAGTTAAATGGCTGTGAAACCAGCTACGTGCTGATCATCACTTTGTGGTCTAACAAGGGTTACTGCACATTTAGTTTCGAGTTGAACTAATATTTGGCTCAGCAATGAAGGCTGATAACAAAGTTGGTGGAAGTGAGTACGAGTATACAGCAAGTATGTGTAGAAAAAGCGGACGGAATGAATTCAATTGAAAAAAGAAGTTAATAAGTTGAAAGATCTAATGTGAATGAACTGCCTGAATTTTATTTCTCATTATTTAGCAACTTGGTCTGACTTAACGCAATGCACAAAGAACTTGTAGTGAGCAATGTTTAAATTTTGTTTATGTTCAGTTAAATTCGAATGTTGCAGCGTGTGTCTTGGACTTTTTAAAAATTCTATTTCTTTTTCATGCCTAGTCAGCTTATAATTTTTTATGAAATTTTTCAAAATTTTAATTTTATTTCTAGATTTCTTATATATAGTTCTCACTTTGATATCAACAGTTTATATGTAAATGAGTCTAATTGTAAAAAAACGCCTAACTTACTCTACATATACTAGATGACAAAATTAATAACAATTAAACAATTAAACAAACTTCTGTCTATAATTAAGAAAATATAACAATAAAATAAATTAATTTATACTATAAAAGTATGCTTTTCCGGCACTAATTGAAAATAATACAAATTAATTCGTTTGCACTGATTGATTTTACAACTGAATATCAAATCAAGCAACTGCACTCCGAATTTCAGTGTTATTAAAATTTAACAAAATGTAACGCATTAGACAAAACGTATACAACAAAAATATATTTAGAAAACAATACACAACTCAAGTCAAAGCCAATAGGAAGCCATTGCAAGACCGCAAACTGGCTTTTCCTCCTTGTATCAAATGACAAGCGCGCACTTTGCCAGTCACATGTCGCATTTCAACGATTAACAATTGCAGTTTGCAAAAACCTAATATCATCTAAACATATATATTTTATGCGCACTTGTGTCGCTCATTGGTCGCTAAATAGGCGCTTCGTGTTCTCCACCAGGTCGTTCCACATGCGCTGCATTTCCTTCATGAAGTTAGTGTCAGCGGCCTGTTGCTGCAAGGGTTCGAGCCAGGACGGCGTGGGCGGCATGTTGTCGGGTGTGGGCCACTGAAACCACTGCGACCCGTCCTGCGTGCCGAAAAACGACTGACCGAAAGGCAGCAATGCCGGGTTCACATTTCCATTCGAATCCGACGGCGACTTTGACGGCGCTGCTGGTGATGGTGAGTCAGACTATATAAAAGCGCTGTCTTTTAACAAATGCTAGAGCTGATGTGGCGACCTTCCCCCCGACTATTTACCTGCTCTAAATCCACAGCGAAGCGGCCCTCGTCGACGGCTTGCTGTATGGACTGGCGTATGGCAGCGGCCTCCTCCAGACTCTGCTTGGTCACGTGCACTTTGTCGTCGACGGGAAAGACTTCGGGCGCATCTGGTCCAGTCAGCCACTTTGGCTGCACCACCTGATATAAAGTAACATATTAGTCGAGCAACACTTTAAGCCAAAGAGGAGTTACCTGCCGCTGCTGGCGCCGCTGATGTTTTGGAGCGCGTAGTGCCTGTCGGTATTGCGCTGCATGGGTTTCGCCGTGTTCAATGTACACCGGCCGGCACTGTTGGAAGAAATAACAAGCTGGCAAATGCTCTACATTGGAGAAGAGTTCTGGCTCACCAGTGTTTCGTGCCACATCCAGCTAGCAATGAGCAGATAGAGCGTCGACCTGCTGATTAGTTTCATTTTCGGGAGCCTCAAAACTTCCTGAAAATTCGAGTACAAATACAATTTACAGTTACGTATTGGCATTGGAGCAGCCGCCCAGTTGGCGCAACGCGCCTCCAAAAATATGCAACAAATTCCGGGTCTTCATGCTGGAAGGGAAAAGTAAAAGATTGAAACCTATATTTAAAATAAATAAAATAATAATACAGCACAATCTCGATAATTCGGATACTCGCTAATACGGACAACGCGGTAATCCGGACACCCAATTGCTTTCTATTGTTGACTCTGTAATCCGGACACCACACATTTTATTTATCTCAAAAATCCGGACACTCATTTTTATCTGCTTTTTATAAATTATAAAAATTTAATCTACTTAACTGTGTAAACTAAATCAAATATTAACAATGGTACCTATAGTACAATCTTAACGATGGAAAAAAATTCTAAACAAATTAAGTCGTGGAAAGTCACTTCGTCAACTGGTAGTGAAATACAATGTAGGCAAATCTAGAATTTCTAAAAAAATTAAATAAAAATTCGCCAAATGAAAATGACAAATTTGTCAAAATCACCAAAAATGTTCATAACATTGTATTAAAAATAAAATTTTTTAAAATAATTTTAGTTATAAAATACGTTTCCTTGGTGTTCAGTAGTATTTTTATCAATTTTTTTTGTAATCTTGGTAATCCGAACTTTTCGATATTTCGGACAGTGCCTGGTTTTTAATTGTCCGGATTATCGAGATTATACTGTATATAAAATATATGTAAATCTACGAAAATGTGAAATATGATTAAAATTGGTTCTAGCTTTAGATCTGTTTTTGAACCCGTTAAATCATTAAATCAGTGATACATGGAGTTACAACTATATAAGTGTGTTAAGTTTTCTGGGCTGTGTCATCATTACATTCAGTCCGAGATGTTGTTAAAGAAAAGTAACGTACAGTTGAGTATATCTTCGAGATTGGCAGATATGGTAAAGATACCGTTTCCCATCTACTTCTTGTCCACAAGTTGATAGTCGATGAACGTCTGAATTACTCATCAAAAATGTGAGCAATAGAAACGAAAATTCTTAAATTTATTATTAATTTTATTTATTTCAGCTTTATAGATATAAGATATATATATAACATTTTATCTGTGCCGATCACCCTAATACTAGAAAAGAGTTCGAAATTCGAAAAATTTCTCGAACCATTAGGATGGCAGCACTGTGTGAACTGTCAAATAGTTTGAAGCATTAAATTTGCATTGCTAAAAAATAGATTGTAGTGTTTGGAACAATTGGGCATTTTTTTAATAAAAATGTCGAAATTAAAGAAGTCGCGTAAGCAAAGCGAGAGTGCCGATGAGGAAGTCAGTGAATCCAGCGCCAGCGCCTCGGATGACGCCAAGGAGAAGTCAAAGAAAAAGCGACAACAGCAGGAAGAAAAACAACGAAAACCGATGACAAAGAAGCCACCAACCACCGTCGCTGCCAGCAGCAGGCAGTCCTCAAAGCAAAAAAGAAAGCGAACGCACTCGGAGGGTAGCAGTGACAGCTCCAGTTCAACGTCATCAGCTTCCAGTTCGTCTAGTACATCCTCCGACGAAGAACCGCAACAGACAAGTAACTCTGAGACGGAGAAGTCGGAGCGCAAGGCGGCCAAAAGCAGCCGAAACGGTGATGTCCCACAGGAGCCGCTAAAACGCGAAAAAAACGATACCGAAGAAAATAACTCCAAGTGGGATAGTCCTCGCGAGCGCTCAAGACATCAGAACTTGAGTAAGCGACGAGACAGAGATCAGCGCAGCAGAAGCGTTGAACGCGACAGAAGCCGCGATCGCGGTCGGGAACGTGACAAGGAAAAGGAGCGACCACCCCGCGAGCAGCGAGAACGCGATCGAGACCGTGAACGGGACTGGGAGCCCAATGGCAGAGGGCGAAATGATCATGGCAACTGTGAACGGACGTACGTAAGACGTGATTATCGCGAGCGCGAGGGTGGCCGCTACAGAAACGACAGAGCTTGGGATGAGCGTGATAGGCGCAGGGAGTAAGTTCTATAGCAAATCCTTTATGTTGTCAATAGCTCTAATTTGGTCTTCTTAGTCACACTCCGCGCCGTGAACGCGACCGTGATCGACCACATGCAGATAGTCGCTTCAAGCGCGAGTCTCAGCAACAGCATTCCCCACCACAGCGACCGCGCGATCGTCCGCGTTCTCCGGCGCAGCGGCGTGGCAATCGTCGTCGTTCACGCGAAGGGGACAGCAACGCATATGAATGGGGTGGCCGTCGCGACGCTGACGAAAAGTCACGCGATACTGCAGCGCCGCCTGCCGAAAAGGAGAAGCCCAATTTTGCGCTAAGCGGTGCGCTCACCGAGGACGCCAACAAAGTGAACGGCGTGGTAGTCAAGTACGCTGAGCCGCCGGAAGCACGCAAACCGAAACGCCGTTGGCGTCTGTATCCCTTCAAGGGTGAGACTGCGCTGCCAACGCTGCACATTCATCGACAGAGCTGCTTTCTGGTGGGACGCGACAGGAAAGTGGTTGATCTGGCGGTTGATCATCCCAGCTGCTCTAAGCAACACGCGGCGCTGCAGTATCGGCTAGTGCCGTTCGAGCGCGAGGACGGCACAACGGGCAAACGGGTGCGGCTGTATCTAATTGATTTGGAGTCGGCCAATGGCACTTTTTTGAATAACAAGAAAATTGACCCGCGCAAATACTACGAACTGATGGAAAAGGATGTCATAAAGTTTGGGTTTAGCACGCGCGAATATGTGCTGCTACACGAGAACAGCAAAGAAGACCAGGAGGACGACGATGTAAAGCAAGAACCGGAAGACCTACCGGATGGACCAAATCCGTGAAGCGTTGTAGAAGTGTAGTAACTGACATTATGCTTAAGTGGAAGTTGATGACGATTGTAAGCATTTCTTAATACGTAGCTATTTATTTTCGCCATATGTAGCTGTCAATGACCCTACTTGTGTGGGTCCAAAAGTCCGACTATAGCCACAATACATAATTATACATAACATTTTAGAATATGTATTGAGAAAACCGCCTCAAGATTTGCGTTTTATTGGTGACATGGACTCAGGGGGAAGGAGTTGTATAATTATCAGCCCTGTTCCAGAATCCGAGTCGGATTCGAATCGAAATGAAATCCGATTCCGATTTGAAGAGCTGTTCTGCAATCCGAGCGGAATTGTCACATTCGAAGTTTATTTCGCATCCGATTGTTAGCAAATTAAACAAACCTTCAGTCAGCTGTTTGCTTGAGATGTGCAAATGAAAAAGGCAATTGTAAAATTTTGTGAGATTTTTTATTTTATTAAATGAGTTCGGTTATTTTATTGGTAGTATTGCTTGAGAACGAGCAGTTCGCCGTTGAAAAAGTAAAGCGTAGAATTTTGCGAGATCACAGCAATCCGATGGAATTGCCAGATTCTTCGTAACTGGTACAAGTTATATCAAGTTATGTTCAAAATTTCCTATTTATGGTTTATTGCTCAGTACCGCCTTAGCAAAGCAGCATTCAACATGATCTTGACCGAAGTGAAACATTTTCTTCGGCAATGCTCCATTCCGCCAGAATTGAAATTGGCGACGGCTTTGCGATTTCATGCCGAAGGAGGCTATCAACGATCGGTAGAAAAGGCAATCGCCTCTTCCATTTTGGAAAGTGTGTGCTTCTTAAAAGGTCCACCGCCGGTCGTTAAAGCTTCTCTTCTATTATGCGCCAGCTTCCTTCTTACCTCACTTTTCCAATCAACCCAGGTCTATGATTGAGGAAATTTTACAAAATGAATTGATTTAATTTACTTGTCACCTTTTTCCCACCCCGTTACACTTTTTAAAAAGAAAGCATAAGACAGGGAAAAGCAGGGAAAGCATAAGACTGCTCCGGTCAGCAGTCTTATGCTTTCCCTTGATTAAAAATGAATTTATTAGTTTTATTTAACACGATGTTTAATTTATTTGCTTACATTTTCGTTATTTGTTTTCGTTTTGCTGCTTTCCGATTTCAATTCCACCAGCTTTTTGTTTAACGGAATATTTTCGACAAAAATTTCCGATAATCGGAATGCAGAACACCAAATTTCCGATCCAAATTCGTTCGAACTTAATCGGATTTGAGAACAGGCTTGCATCGGAAAATATTTCCGATAATCGGAATGTAGAACACCGACGGTCGGAATCAAATCCATTTCCGATCCGATTCGGATTCTGGAACAGGGCTGTATACTCAATTTTACTTATAAAATGTTTTCTTGAATAAAGCTCTTTATATATACTTTATGAATCGGATTTGAATAACATGAAACATTTGTGCTTTTATAAAATGCAACTCTGAATCTAAACGGGCAGTGTTGCTTTTCTTTGTTCAACAACCTATTCGCACGTAACCAAGGTGTATTAATAAGGTGCTGGCACTACTGCAAAAACAAAATTCCCATGTATTTTGTTAGTGCTTTTGGGCATGCTGCTTGTCAAAATCAAATCGAAACACAAACAACACAAAAACAATTTTACCAATTTTGGCTTGTGCAGAATAGCGTACCCTCGTGAAAAAAATTAATAAGTATGCTTATACAAAGAAGTTTGGCTCCTGAGTCTAACAAACTAAAAATTTTGCTGGGGAAATGCCTACCAAAGGCGTGGCACGGGGTCAAAGTTCAAAACTTTTATCAAAATAACTCATTCAATTTTCAATCGATTTATATGATATGGATATCAAACTTTTTCTCTTTTTCATACCTTTATTTTGGTGTACCACATTATATACTTTATATGTACGAGTAATAAATTATAAGCAAAAAATTATTTTTTTTGTATAAAATTTACAAAACCCGATTTTTTTCTCGAAAAAAACCAAAATAAAGATATAATAAATTTGTTACCATATATTCTCTACGGAATTCCCTTTACAATGAAATATAGAACATTTGAACTTTTTTTGTTTTTATATTTAAATTTATATTGAGTTAAAAGAATGTGCCTGCAAGGGGATTCTACGGTTTCCGTGGCGCCGCCATTTGATGATGTTTTTAGATAGATTGCCCGAAAATAAATCGAAAATGAAATTTATATTTCCATATTGTGCACACCTGACTGTTGCCTGATGTGGTGGTGACTCCCATGAGGGTTATTTTTGTAGCGCCCGGACGAAGGCCGGCCACCTGGGAAAAACTTATTGCCAAAAAAACTATGGCTTGGAACTATGGATTTGAACAAAAAATACTGTGCACACCTGACTGTTGCCTGATGTGATGGTGACTGCCATGAGGGTTATTTTTCAAGCGCCCCGGCCGAAGGCCGGCCACACAAAAGGTACTTGAATGCAGAAATTCTTTGCTTAGGCGCGATATTTAATTAAAACACGCATTGAAAAAAAACAAAACTGTATGTTTTTATATTTCATTGAAAAGAGAATTCTACACGCTATAATGTAGTGTAAATTCTTTTGTATCTTAATAACGAGGGTTTTCGAGAAAAAAATCGGGTTTTATAAATTTTATAAAAAAAAAAAATTGTTTGCTTATAATTTTTTACTCGTACATATAAAGTATATAATGTGGTACACCAATAAAGGTATGAAAAAGACCTTTCGTTTGATACCCATATCATATAAATCGATTGAAAATTGAATGAGTTATTTTGATAAAAGTTTTGAATTTTGACCCCGTGCCACGCCTTTGGTAGGTGTTTCCCCAGCAAAATTTTTAGTTTGTTACATTCACAAAACCAAGCTCTATATAGCCAAATTTTTTTTTTTTTTTCACGAGGGTACGCTATTCTGCACTTGTTCCCCAATTTTTGACAATTAGCATGCCCATTCGCGAAAAATCAGAAGAAAATGAGAAGAAAGCAAAAGAAAATGAGAAGAAAAAGTTTAATCAGCTGAGCTCCCACCACTACCTTATTAATGTGCCTTGCACGTAACCCTACTTTGCGTCTGTAAACAGCTAAACCGGACGTGAACGAAAGCCACCGCAGCGATTTTTGTGTTTATCTCAGCTAAAGCTCAAATTTCCGACTAATCATATTTGCGAGTATTCGCAACGGATTCTTCTGCGAAGTCTTAAAATTAGCTCCCTGTGTTTGCCGTCATCCCAGTGATTCCGGCCCCATAGTTGCATCGCAATTTACTGTTATCTGTAAATTGACCTTTTGGTATCGTTTTTGCGGAAATCCCTGGTAACGCTATCGCGAATCTATTAGCGTCATGGCTCCCAAAAAGCAGGCGAGAAATGGCTTCATGATCTTCACTTTCGATTGGAAGGCAAAGTATGGGAAGGATATGAGCTTGGCTGATGCCACCGCGGAGGCAGGCAAAATATGGACGGTGAGTACTGGCGTTGCTTCGCTCGTTCCTAGTTTGATGTAAAAATTGCTTGTCATCAGGGGATGTCGGCGCAAGAACGCGGCCCCTACAACGACCGGGCCAAGCAGGAGAAGACGCAGCAGAAGCACAAGGGCGAGCGGCTGACCTGCACTGGTGTGCCCATCTCGCTGGTGGATAAGGAGCGCCAGGACCTGGAGCAGCGTGAGCGGCAAATGAAGCGCTCTATCGAGACCACTGTGAGCAACAGCGTGAAAAACTGTGGTACGTTTAGCTAAATGCACACTAACTGAGCGTGAATTGTTCGAGTTGCTTACTTTGTAGAATTGGAGACGCACTCCTATTTCTTTATTATGGCCAACTATTTTACGAAAACTCTGAGAGGTGGCGTCTATGTGCCGGCCGAAATTTCTGTTGCCAGGTATTCGCTGAAGGATGGCGTTCGTGACAATTATCACATCTTTGTCAATCCGGGTAAGCGTTCACTTAAAGCTGTGGACACACTTGTGTTTGATTTGCTCGTCATTTGTTAGGCGTGAACATCTACGGCCATCAGTACGAGGCGCAGCATCACTCGGAGACCACACACAAGCTGCCACTGCCGCCCAATGCCAAGGGCGAATCAAATCTGGGCCTAATCTATAATGACATACTAAACTTTGTACGAGATGAGGAGACCGGCGAGTATCCGCCTATCTACACGCATCGCGACAGTATTGTGATTGTGGAGTCCGTGCTGGACTTCCTCAAGGCCGATATGGGTGCCAACAATATCGATCTGAACATCCATTCCATACAGTATTTGTTCTACATAATGAAGGGGACCACCTGCGAACAGGGCGCAGTGGAGAAGCCGCGCTTGCACTACATCACCGACGCCTATTTTGAGCGCGATTTCTTCGAGTATCAAACAGGCATTGCCTGCACTGTGAGTGAAAATATATTGGAACATTGATCGTGGGCACTTAGAAACAGTATTCATCTGATGTACTTTTCTTTGTCTCACCTGCTTGCAGTACCACGAGGAAATCGACAAAAGCAAATACTGTACCCTGTCGTGTGTGAAGCGCTGGGGCTTCATGTTCTCCGATTACATGTGCCGCGATATTGCCATCTCACTAATACCCGGCCGCCATGTGCCGGAGAATACAAATCTAGCCGCCATCATTAATCCGGCGCCGAGCAACTATGGCGACAGCGCTTCGCATATTTCGCTGTGTACCGAGACCAGCTACGCCACCAAGGCGCTGTCCGAACACAAGATTTACTACGATGATCAAAAGAGCTTCCTGACTGCACGCGGCGACACAACCGCTGCATCATCAAAATCGCTTTCGCACGACGATTATCCGCGCTTGGGCGCTGCTCCGACGCGCAAAAAGTCCGCCTCCAATGTGACTATACAGTCAGGCAAAAATGCGCGCTTGAGTAAAGTGTTGGACACGTCGTTCGAGCAGGAAGCAGCGAGCAACAAAGGCGCCGACGATCTGAATCCGTGGTCGTCACGTGGGCGTCGTGTGCCACTCCAGCCGGATGCCTCGCATTTCGACATGGACGACCTCTCTGACAGCGAGAGCAATTCGATGATTAGCTATGGACGCGGACGCGTGCGACTGGCAGAGTCCTTGAACAGCACCGCCACTGGTGGATCGGGGCGCGGACACTTTTTGCGTAGAATAGATCAGTAATTCGTAGAAGGAGAAAAAACGAAGGCAGTCTGGGCAGTGCGTTAGCAGTTTGCCTTGGAAGTTCTTGAAATCAAAAAAAACGGCGAATCGCTTTTGTTTTAACTAAGTTTGTTTTTTATTAATTAAAAGTACAGAATTTGCTTTAATTTCCGACAAGTATAATTGACAATTTTATAAAAACCATTGATTGCATTTTTCTTTTGAATGTAAAAAAGGCATTGATCAAAAATGGAAAAGCATGAAAATAAATAATCAACAACACTATCGACAGCGGGATTGCATGATTTTCCACAAATGTTCATTTTTCCCAAACTTGTCGTTGCATACTTACTTTTCCAACCTGCTCGTAAAATAAAAAAACAACAGCGTTGTAACATTAGAAAAAAGTTCATTTTATATTTCTTTGTCGTTTCAGTTCATTCAAAAGTACAAAAACGGAATAAGGAAAAAAAATCGTTACAATAAACCGAATTTTACAATGACGAATCATTTCCATCGATACAAACACAGTAAAGCATATGAAATGCGTGTCTTCATCACAATTTCTCGTACATTACATGACCACGAAATCAGGAAAACCTTTGCAATGTTTTGGAAAAATGCCAAAAACTATGCAGAAGTCAAAACAAAGACGAATACTATACAAAAGTGTCGCGCAGTCGGTATAAATGCTAATATCAAACATTATTGCGTCTAGTTATTTTTTTAGTTGTTATTTGAAAAATAAAAATAATAGTTATAAATGAAAATGAGTGGCAGGTGGGTCGACACTTTCCGCGTTCGCTCTTAACTTAGCTATGTTTAAATAGTTGCAATTAATTTATTTAACATACACTAACTTCAAATTGTTCAATAATTTGTCGTTGCGGGCTAGCGATGGCCAATGCAAAAGCAAGTGAATGCAAATACCGTTTTCCGGGCTCGGTTAAACATAAACCGCGCAGGTGAATACATTACACTAAAGCAGTTGATTTGCCGTTGCGGTTCAGACCGAAATGCTGGGCAAGTGATATGCTTAATAAGCAAACACTCTCACTGAGTCAACCAATCGAAGTGAACTAAAGCATAAAAAGTATGTATACATATTTGGTGTGTTGCGTCCTTTGTGTGGGTGTGTCCGTGTGGGAGTCGCTCGCTCAATGCGTTGTCGCCTGCAGCTGAGCTGGCTGCTTCACCGCTTTGTACAGCTCGACGGACGTCGGTGTGGACTTGCGCGCATGGTTCGCCACGCTGGACTGAGCCTCGCACGCAACGCTCTCGCCCATGCAGCTGCTCGACGCCGACAGCACCGCCTGCTTCGTGGTCTTGTAGCGCGTCAGCACCTCGGCCGATGTCTGCCTGAATGTGGCGGCCATTAGACGGTGCACCTGCTCCATCAGCTCGGGCACGTCGTCTTTGGTCAGGCCGTCGGTGCTGATGGCCGGCAGCGCCGTCACAATGATGTTGCCCGCATTCAGGATTTTCCGCTTGTCGTTCAGGAAGCTGCAGTACGAGCTGAAAACCACCGGCAGTATGGGAATGTGCTCGTCGATGGCCATGTGAAAGGCGCCCTTCTTGAAGGGGTGCAGCTCGCCGGTGTTGCGGCGCGTGCCCTCCGGAAAGACCCACAGCTTGATCTTCTGCGTCTTGATGCGGCTGTTGACGGCGTTCAGCGTGCTGCGCGCCTTCTCGCCGCGCACGCGATCGATGAACACGAGCCCGGCCAGCCAGGCGGCCAAGCCGAAAGGCCACGCATAGAAGAGCTCGCGCTTCGCCACCACAGTGCACTTGTTCATTACGTGCCAGAAGTCGAACATGCCTGCAGTGGGGGGAGACAATTCAGCTCGTTAGTATGTGAGTGAGTGAGGAATTCGTATGGCATACGCACCCAGCACGTCCAGCGAGCTCTGATGATTGGCCACAATAATGCAGGCCTGCTCCTTCTCCAGATGCTCCTTGCCGCGCAGCTCCCAGCGCAAACCGATCAGCGTGGAGATGCGATGGCAAAAGGTGCTCGCCCAGCTGCAACGAACAGAAAAAAGACCAAATGAATTAGTGCAAGAAACTCGAAAAGACAATCTGCATATCTCCACCATTTTCAAAAACTTTAAGTACACAAAGATTTTAGAATATTCTAATAGGAAAATTATGAGCTATGCAGCTGCAGCTTAGCTTCCAAAGATCAGCTCGCTCTCAGCAATAATTCTAAAGCACCCCATAAAAAGTACCTAAAACGATCCTTAGGGGCACGAAATACATGAAGAATAGAAAAAATTCAAATAAATGCAATATAATTTTGCGGCTGCAATGAAACGCCAATAACTGAACTGTGAATAGAGATAAACGAAAATTTGAATACGAAAGACGTAAGTTTCTCAATAACGTCAGCGAAACGATGCGTTTCCAATTGAACGCTCAATACTTGCAACCATTTGACTATCGGATAATCCAATGGCAAATTTATGCAACAACAAACTAAACCACAAAAGTGGTTAGGCTCACACAACGACACCGAACACCGCAGCAGCCATTGAAACTAAAAATAAATCCATATGGGCGGCGGGAATAGCAACTGAAATGCAACATTGAAAAAATTTATTAATAAAAACAACTATATATACTTTTATATTAGAAACCATTGCACAACTGGTATTTCAATAAAAATGAATGCAACAAATGAGGAGCAAACGAATAAAGAAATTAGTTGAGAAATAAGTTGTGAAACCATTCAACTTTTTGTGGCAAAAATGAGTGAAAAGTTGAGGTTAGTGTATTCAGTTGCTGATGAACGTAGCGTTGTGTGAATCCAAGTTCAAGTTATAAAAAATAACACTGTGCGTGAAATTTGCCCTCAAAAATTTAGACATGGGGGGGACATACTGGGTGAGTTTCCTATAGGTATACTGAGTTGAGATCCACCAGCCGTTTGGTAAGATTGGCTCTAGTTTATGAGAAATCCGACTTTGAAGTTTGGTAATTTTCGTCAAGTTTGTCGCTTAAGTCTTCGAACGTTTAAATGCTAATAGGTCCTAAATCGTTCCGAATATCGCTTTACTGTCTTCGGCAAATTGGTAGATATTTTAACGACCAACAAATTTGCTGAAGACACCAATCCAAAAAAAATACATTCAAACTGTGTAATTCCGATATGTGCAATTTTTGGCGCAGCACAACGTGGCGTATGAGTCTTTTATTCAGTAATTTAATTATACTTATACTTTAACTATACTATACTATAAATGACACTCATACGCCAAATACAGGTAGTTTCAAAAAGATAGATAAGAAGAAAATTAACAAATGAGAAATAAATTGTTTCTACTGCTCTTTTCATTTTAGCCATAGGGCTGTAAATTTACGGCTATCACTTTATGCAGTAACGTATCATAAAAATACCATAAGAATTAATAATAATAATATTAATTGTAAGAACACATTTTTTCTAAATGTTCGCACGGTGACCGACAGAAAAAAGAAGGCCGGTTTTTGGGTTAAAGCGTGGTGGTGTGTTTTATTAAAAGTGCGTGACGAAGCATTTCACAAATGACCTCATTGTACACCACCAGTTTGACCATACTTTCAACATTATAGTGTCCACATAATGTACGATCTTGCAAAAAATCTATAATTTGCATGACAAACCACAATGTAAGTTTGTAGTGTACTCTTTTAAAAATCACAAAATTTTAATTACTTAATACCGAAATTCATGGAATTTGCCGCATCGGTTGTAATACCATATTCAATTTGCTGAACAAAATTACAGCACTTATCCAAATTTGATTGCATCAATTTTTAAAATTAACTACAACTACTACCAACTACTATTTCTGAATAAATTTCCTACCATTCATACTTTTTTCTGCATCATTAAAATTTTCTTCTTATTTGTCAAAAAAGCAACTGACTTTTAAATTTGATCGAATGAAATTACCTGAATATTATTGTACCATGGAAATTATTTTAAAAATTGAGCGCATTGGTATCAAATGAAAGAGAAAAATCCTTAGAAACTTAGAAAATTTAATGTTTTGGTGCAAAAGACGAAGAGGTATTGACAATTACCTTTTAACTTTAAACTAAACTTTATCCTTGAATATCCTTGGAAATTTCCAATAGTTTTTTTTAAAGGACTAATATGTACACTACTACATCCTTGAATTTCGTCCTTCTAACTTTATTAGTTTAAGATATAACAAATTGAATGTTATAAAAATTGTGTTACTTATCCTAGAGCATAATTTTTAAGGATTTTCTACTAAGTAAATGGTCTATACGTTATTTAAAAAAATTGTCGCCAAAAAGTGAATAAAAATATATAAATGTATTTTATAAAAAATACAACTTCATTACTAACAATCGGTGTTAAGCATCCAGTAATTTTATAACGCCATCGTGGGTGTAACACATCCAGTGACTTTTTAAAACAATTGTATAAAAGCATCAGCTTTATTTATGCAACTGCAATGTACTCTAAAACCTTCCGAAATATGCAAATGTGGATTACATTATAACTTTATGTTGGTTTTGGTTAAAAAAACTATATTTTACTAAGAAATTGAACTCACAGGGTGGATTCCACCCAGACGATAGTAATGGAGGGTTAAATATATTTGCAACATAATTTGTAAAGTTCAGAAAATCTCATAAGATCATAAATCATATTTGAAAGCTTCATCAAAGCATTTTTTGGAGTCTAAAACTTACTTATGGTTATCTATTTGTGAGTCTTGTAGGTAGTTAGTCGTAATTAGGTAGGTTTCTGGGGTCTAAAACTTACTTATGGTTTTCTACTTATGTATGTCTTGAGCACTCATTGAAGGTAGCTGACTGTAGTTAAGCTCAGTTTCACACTAAAACAACACCGAAGCGCCATTCCTCTGGCACTTTTTGGTCTCTGTACACTTAACCCTTTCGACCCCAAAGTTGCCTGAGAGCAACTTCACCTATTTGTCATCTTATAGCAAAAGCTACGATTGATTTATGAGTTTAATTTAAGTAGGCACCAACAAATTAATATTTTTAGAAGTGAATTCAAAGCAAATTACAAAAATTTTACGTTATCCCCTAAATAATTTCCAATAATTTGCAGCGATATCAGGGAAGGTTTGTGTTCTAATTGAAGTCTACGAATTGGGCGCGTTTGATAAAAACCCTGTTTCTTTAATAATGGTTAAATAAAATCAAAAAGTGATAATTTTGTATTTTGCCATAAATATTACATGATTTTTATGCAATTAAAAAATATTGATACAAAATTTATTTAATCCGTTTTAAGCGAAAATTGTTCAAAAGTAAACTAGCCCTAGAACTCTAACAAAGAGGCGTGGCGACTTCAAATGTCGTGTGCACACTTCTTAGGCAAGTGTTTCATGATTTAAATACCAAAAAGTAATATCGAGACACAGGGCAAAATTCGGGGTCGAAAGGGTTAAGACAGATTTAAAGGTTAGCTTCGATACATTTAACTAGTTCAACTCATTAGCAGTTGTATTTTTATTAAAACCTATGCCTACCGTCACGAAATAATAAACATATTTTATTATTATTGCTACGTGCTGGCACGAATAGTTTTAGAATATTTGTACCGAAACGTGGCGACGCGAATAGCTTGAACCGTGTCATGTCGATAATTAATGTCATGTCTGTTATCTTAAGAGCGCCAATGAAATCATTATTAACCCTTTCCGACGTGAAAATAAACCCGTTCTGTATGAATTGTATGGGCTGTAGTCCAATATATTGGACATTGTGACTGAAAGGGTTAAATTGCCATACGTTGTTGGCGTGTCGGCTCGACTCGGTTCAATAACTATCAAGAAACTGCCAAGTAAGCAAAGTAGAAATCGATAAGAGATCCGTTAATAGTTGCGCGCCGCACTCGAAGCGCGTATTAGCTGCCTTGGCGAATTGTGTGCAGCTAACAAATCGATAAGCTACAAAAAATCAAAGCCAGCCAATGCCTGAAGGAATGAATAAGTAAAATGCCTCAAATCAAACGTGTTGGGCTGCGCCATAATGCAATAATTATATTTTTCGAATCGTTGGCCACCGCCGCCCACAACAATAATTGCCAACTATACTATTGCGCCTATGACTGTCAGAAGCATTTGAAAAGGTTAGCGCTAACCGTATGTCCATGCATCATTATTCCGCATAATTATGTCCTGCTTGCTGCCAAGCAAATGTCTGTAGATATTTAATATTTAATGACGGCACTCATTGATTAACGCTGTACGGCATAGCACTTAATCGCTTCACCAACTAATCGGGGAAAAAGTAAAATGTATTAATCTTGGCATAATGAGACGCAGTGGGAATACAATTAAATATAAGCAAACCCACAACAAATGCGTTTGTGTAATTGGTTTGGCTGTGTTACTGGCAAGTTTTAAAGTCTCTTTGTACTTTATATTGATTCGGATTAGAGAAATGTATGGCAGGTTTACAAGGTCTTAGCAAGAAATGATGAGTTTGTAACAAATATTAAATCTGCTGAACGAAACCCCATAAACATTGAAAATCCCAATTGAACGTAGACAGTTGTTGCGTATGGCGCTTTATCTCAATATTGTGCAAGAGATAAGCCTCAACCAATGCTTTCCATTTGTTGATTTATGTTGTAAATGTTATTGGCTTATGATATGTGAAGTGTTGTTAGTGTCATTGCCATTACCACATTTATTGCTGCTGCTGGTGAATTTTCCAATTGCGCTGTTGCTGTCGAACCTCAGCGCTTGATTACACTGTGCGACAATTTTGGGGTCATGGAATCTAACCCGGAACCAACTAATACCAATCGATAGTACTCTTATAGAGTAACAAAACCCTAGCTGGGTTTTGCAAAGTTAGTTGCCTTTTAAAAGTTACAGCCGTGTAAAGTTTCAGTGTATTAGGGTTTTTATAACCAGATTTTTCTTTATAAGTCTTAAGATATTCAAAATTTTGTATTGTTGTCTTCAGCAAACTTGCTGCTAATGATTAGATGAACAAATTCTCTGAACACTGTGTAACAAAAATATTACACCTTATCGAAATTTTCGAGGCCAATGTTAAAAAAATCGACTTTTTTTGATTGTAATTAAAAAAAAAGGTGTTTTTATTCTATTAATATTAATGCCAAACCGCATTTGTATTGCTGACAATAAAAAAAAAATATACTAAACCCTCTAACGCCACAAAGAGATGTTTTTTTGCAAAATAAAGTGAAAAAATGTTCAAGTCTAAATTTGAAATTTTATTGTATACATGTTTTTTTTTTTAAATTTTAACGAGGAGGAAGCATCAAAAGCCGAACCCCGTCAGTGTGCGACTTTAACACACTAAACCTCCTCATGTCACAGACCGGAATCCCCTCCAGACACTACCGTTAAGTATTACGTCAGAAGACGGTTTTGAGCGCTCGGCTCACAGTATCGTCTTGCTGTCAGTGCAGTTAGTCGTTAGTTGCACTTACTAGGCTCCCCCACCGTAGGTCGTAAATAGGTCCCTCCCTATATTGTATACATATGTATTTCAGTGTGTTTGAAAAGTTTTGTGCATTCAGCGTCGTTTTCTCCTAAAAATCTTCCGGTTGCGTTTGCTGACTACACCAACAAATTTCCGCCAGTATGCCTTCAGGAGATTTCTTGCCTTTGTATCTGAACAAATAAATTCGATGTTTACAATGAAAATTTTAATTTATTAAAATATGTGTTTATGGTAAGTACCTTGTCTCAAACGGAAGCGCGGTCTGATGATATCGCTCGCCTTGTTCGTCTGATTCTGTTGGTAGTTGTTGGCTGAAGTAAAGCAGATGATGATGCAAGTAATGGATCTTATGAAAATCCAAGTTTCGATACCGCGAGTAGTTTAGGTGTTATAAAATAATCGTTTAATACATTTTTCGCTTTAACCAAATAGCATTGTAATAAAATATCGAAAACTTCACTGGTTATAGCCTCAAAAAAAAAAACAGACTGAAACATGTAGGTATACAATAAAATTTCAAATTTAGACGAACATTTTTTCACTTTATTTTGCAAAAAAACATATCTTTGTGGCGTTAGAGGGTTTAGTATATTTTTTTTTTATTTTTAGCAATACAAATGCGGTTTGGCATTAATATTAATAGAATAAAAACACCTTTTTTTTTAATTACAATCAAAAAAAGTCGATTTTTTTAACATTGGCCTCGAAAATTTCGATAAGGTGTAATATTTTTGTTACACAGTGTTCAGAGAATTTGTTCATCTAATCATTAGCAGCAAGTTTGCTGAAGACAACAATACAAAATTTTGAATATCTTAAGACTTATAAAGAAAAATCTGGTTATAAAAACCCTAATACACTGAAACTTTACACGGCTGTAACTTGTAAAAGGCAACTAACTTTGCAAAACCCAGCTAGGGTTTTGTTACTCTATAAGAGTACTATCGATTGGTATTGGTTGGTTCCGGGTTAGAAAAAGCTGTCGCACAGTGTTATTAGAAGTGAACAAATATGAATACATTCTACATGCACAGTGTCGACTATAGAATTGTGTGATTGTTCCAACATACAAATCCTTAAGGAAAACATGTTTCTGAATTTAAACTATGAAAGGAACAATCAATATCATGGTACAATAATATTCAGGTAATTTCATTCGGCAATAATTCGGTAATAATTCGGCAGTCGCCGTGGCTCAGTTGGTTAGTGCGTTGGACCGCGAGTGGAAGCCAGCAACCTCAGGTTCAAATACTGCCTGTGATAACACCTAAAAAAAAATAACGGGAAAACTCGTTTTCTCTTTCGGTGGCTGTCCTCTCAGCTGGAAATGGCAAACCTCTGAGAGTAAAAATTGCTTATGAAAGAGCTCCCAACCTGCCGTTCGGAACCGGCATAAAACTGTAGGTCCCTTCCACCCGCGTACAAATTCACACGCACAACACGGGTGGTTGCGGGAAGCTAGGCCTTAGTCTCGCGTAAGCGGGCTGTCGTGCCAGTCAATTATTATAATTATTAATTAATTAATTTCATTCGATCAAATTTAAAAGTCAAGCAACTGACTTTTTTTTGACAAATAAGAAGAAAATTTTAATGATGCAGAAAAAAGTATGAATGGTAAGAAATTTATTCAGAAATAGTAGTTGGTAGTAGTTGTAGTTAATTTTAAAAATTGATGCAATCAAATTTGGATAAGTGCTGTAATTTTGTTCAGCAAATTGAATATGGTATTACAACCGATGCGGCAAATTCCATGAATTTCGGTATTAAGTAATTAAAATTTTGTGATTTTTAAAAGAGTACACTACAAACTTACATTGTGGTTTGTCATGCAAATTATAGATTTTTTGCAAGATCGTACATTATGTGGACACTATAATGTTGAAAGTATGGTCAAACTGGTGGTGTACAATGAGGTCATTTGTGAAATGCTTCCTCACGCACTTTTAATAAAACACACCACCACGCTTTAACCCAAAAACCGGCCTTCTTTTTTCTGTCGGTCACCGCGCGAACATTTAGAAAAAATGTGTTCTTACAATTAATATTATTATTATTAATTCTTATGGTATTTTTATGATACGTTACTACATAAAGTGATAGCCGTCAATTTACAGCCCTATGGCTAAAATGAAAAGAGCAGTAGAAACAATTTATTTCTCATTTGTCAATTTTCTTCTTATCTGTCTTTTTGAAACTACCTGTATTTTTTTGTATCATGATAATTTCTTGAAATAAACAAATCCTTGAAATTTCAGAGTCCTTTAAAAAAAAATCCTGACGTCAGAGAGAAAAACAAAAAAAAACGCAGTGTCGTGTCGTGTGTTTGGAAATTTTTTGATTTTTGTCGCACGGTGTAACCTTTAAAAGTAGCAGGTATATTGTTGATTTTTCTTTGAGTTTTTACGCAAAATTTTACCTCGATCCGAAAAACATTATTAAATAATTAGCTTAAGGGGTTATATACCTTTTTCTGTAGGGAAAGTAGGGGTTTTAATTTTTTTTTTTGAGCATGTTACCATAGTTTTATTCAAATGGAATACAATGTTTATAAATGTACATGTCCTTATGTGAATTTGTATAAAATTTCAAGCGAAAATTCGAAAAATTGGGGAAGTTACAGTCCTTGCCGCAGAACTCCTTTTTTAGCAGTGGTTGACGGTGAGCATGAATTCGAGGTAACGGCTCAGCTGAAAAAAAAAAAAACTTTGTTAGTACATAGTGTTACCTAGTTCGTGAACGAAGGATTTTACCAAAAAAAATTTTTTACAGTTACAGTGCTATTTTTTTCAAAAATGTCGATTTTTTAAGGTCGAAAAATTGAGTTTTTTGCCAAAAAAAAATAGAAGAATTTGTAGAAAAAAAAAATCCTTCGTTCACGAACTAGCTATTGTATGTACAAACAACCCCTCAAAATTTCAAATTGATCGATGTAGTGGTTAGCGGGATATCGTGCTCACCGCAATGGCATTTTTTCAAAAATACGATTCCGAGATAATCAAAAAAAAAAAAAAAAAAAAAAAAAATACTTGAGTTCCGGAAACTGCGCGCTATGAACGGCCGTATCTTAGGTTCTAGTGCCCCGATCTCGATGAAATTTTGCAGAATAATTGTTAAAAGTAATAATTTTAATTAATAATTAATAATTAATTAATTTATAATTGACTGGCACGACAGCCCGCTTACGCGAGACTAAGGCCTAGCTTCCCGCAACTACCCGTGTTGTGCGTGTGAATTTGTACGCGGGTTGAAGGGACCTACAGTTTTATGCCGGTTCCGAACGGCAGGGTGGGAGCTTTTTCATAAGCAATTTTTACTCTCAGAGGTTTGCCATTTCCAGCTGAGAGGACAGCCACCGAAAGAGAAAACGAGTTTTCCCGTTATTTTTTTAGGTGTTATTACAGGCAGTATTTGAACCTGAGGTTGCTGCCTGCCACTCGCGGTCCAACGCACTAACCAACTGAGCCACGGCGGCTGCCGTTATTGTTGTTAAAAGTATGTACTTCAAAAATAACTCATAAAAAATTTTTTCGATTTTTTTAGCCACAAAAAGGTATATAACCCCTTAATTAATTAATCTTGCACAATATTTTAAATGTTTATATTGTAACGATAAGACAGGCTGTCGCTGTGCAAAGCAACCCTGTCGCTACGCGCGGTGCTATAATTCAATCTGGCAACGACGGCCGCGATAATAAGGGAAACTTTTAGGCCAACCTGGCAATGATGGAAACTTTTAGTCCAACCTGGCAATGATGGCAACTTTTAGTCCGACCTGGCAATGATGGAAACTTTTAGTCTAACCTGGCAATGATGGTCGCGATCATCATGGAAACCTGTAGTCCACTCCGGAATATGCGAGAATGATCTGCGCGATGGCCTGACAGGTATAAAAGGCAGCCGGATGCGGCGCAGCGAGTCAGTCCGATTTTGACTAGTGAAGGTGCCACACGGAGTAATTAAGCAAATCATTAAGTGTAAAGACCGTAAAGTGTGAAATTTGTGAAATAAAGTGACTGTTGGTTTTTATTGACTGCGTTTGAGAAATTAAGTGTGTTTTTATTTTACATTGCACAATCCAGAAATACGTACTAGCCCACTAGAACTGGTATGCGTAACATTTGGTGGCAGAAGTGGGATTGTGCTACTGAATAAATAAAGGAAAAAAAAATAAAATTATAAAAACGCAGAAATGGTTAAATTCGAGCTGCTGAAAGTGGACCAGCTAAAGAAGGAGCTGGCTGCCTGGAATTTGTACGGCTGCAGCGGCTGCGCCACCACAAGCCATGGACATGAGCCAGCTAATGGTCGCAATGAAAGGCATGTTCTAGGCTTCCGACCAGAAAATGGAAACGAAAATTGAGAATGTCAGTCGTGAAATGTCGGCGCAATGGCAGCAAAAATGGAAACTGCGAATCAAGAGATGGCAGCGAAGCTGGAAACTACGAATCTCGAAATTTCGGCAAAAGTCGAGACTGCAAATCGAGAAATGGCGGAAAATTCTGCGCGCATAGAGCAGAAGGTGGAGGAAATTTCCAATAGGCTGAACGTGAAAGTTGGGCATCTCGAGACGCGAATAGACGATTGGGACAAACGAGTTGACGAAATGGGTGAATCCCTGAACAGACGAGTTGACAACCTGGATGAGTCCTTGAACAAACGAGTTGACAGTCTGGAAGATTCGATGCACAGGAAGATAGACAAACGGCTTAGAGAGGTACAGCCACGAGAATGTTTGCCACCGGTTCAGGACGGTTTTGCTGCCAGAACAGAAGTGCCTACTTATGATGGTGCTGCGCCGTTCGATACATTTAAATTGCAATTCGACTTGGCTGCTTTGGAAAATCAGTGGACAGATATCAGGAAAGGTCGGAGGTTGGCACTGGCGCTGAAAGGTCCTGCGGCTGAGGTAATCAAATCAGTTCCAGAATGTTTACGAAGTGAGTACGAGACCGTCATAAGGGCGCTGGCAGCCAAATACAGCGACGAGCACAACAGAACGCTGTACTACTGTGAGCTGAAGAACCGCAGGCAAAGATCCAACGAGGCGCTGCAGATATATGCAGCAGACATTGAGCGGCTCGTGCAGCTGTGCTACCCAAAATTTGGTGCTGATGATCTCGAAAGGATGAAGATTGAGTCGTTTATTGAAGGTCTTCATGATCCAGAAACACGTCGCAGTGCGTTGATGATGGGCAAGTCAACATTTAAGGAAACGGTGACCAGCGCGATGACATATGAAGCGGCATGGATTGGGAGCACTCGGTATGCACCTGCAAGGATACGCCAGATTCAGGCGGACAACGACATTCCGATCCAAGCCATAAGCTCTGAGATACCGGACAGGCCACGGGTGGTCTCCTCTAAAGTTGTTTGCTGGACATGTGGCAAGCAGGGCCACATATCACGAGACTGCCGCCAACGAAGGAGGCGTTGCCGTTCTCGATCGCAATCGCCTGAAGCGAGGAGTACTGACAATCGAGGCCCAGCCAACAAGCGCAGGGCTGAGGACGGCGAGTCGTTAAACTAAAACGGGTCAGCCCAAAGGGGCGTGAGGTGATCCCCACAATCTGCCGCCCCACCGTCCTTGTCTCACAGCTGAAACGACAGCCCAGCAGCTTGGCAATTGAAGGAAGGACAGATGGAAAGTTGTTCGTGTTGACATTGGATACTGGAGCGCATATTCGATTCATAAAAAGGAAGCTGCTGAGGAACTGGGAACCGCTGCATGGCATACAGCTGCGGACTGCGACTGGCGAGCGCGGGCCGGTAAGAGGAAAAGTTACGAAAACTATTGCTATCGGCACCAGTAGCCTGGAACATGAGTTCATCGTCGCGGATATAATAGACGACGTCATACCGCAGGAGAACCAGTGGAGCAGCGAGTTGACGGCCAAGCAGAAACAGAAGGCGAGGTCACTCCTGCTGCACTATGGGTCAATATTTGCGGCAGAAGCAGGCGGAAGAACAGCCATAGTGAAGCACAACATCGACACCGGAAGTGCAAAACCGATCCGCCAACCGCCAAGACGAGTTCCTCTGGCCAAGAGGGAAGAGGTCACAAATTTGATCGAAAACATGCGGAAAGAAAAGGTCATAGAGCCTTCTTCGGGCCCCTGGTGCTCGCCGGTCGTGCTAGTAAAGAAAAAGGATGGCAGTACCCGGTTTTGTGTGGACTATCGGAAACTCAATGATGTGACCAAGAAGGACAGTTATCCATTACCTCGGATCGACGATACCCTGGACACGCTGTCAGGCACGCAGTGGTTCTCCACGCTCGACTTACGCAGCGGCTATTGGCAGGTAGAGCTTGCAGACGAAGACAAGGAGAAAACGGCTTTCAGTGTTGGCGATGGGTTGTGGCAGTTCACCGTCATGCCGTTTGGACTCTGCAACGCTCCAGCAACATTCGAGCGGCTAATGGAACGGGTGCTGAAAGGGCTGCATTGGCGGACATGTCTGGTGTACCTCGACGACATAATCGTGATGGGTAAAAGCTTCGACGACCACCTGGGAAAGCTAAAGGAGGTATTCGAGCGGATACAAAAAGCCGGGCTTAAACTCAACCCAAAGAAGTGCTCGCTGTTCCAAAAAGAGGTCAAGTATCTGGGTCATACGGTTTCCGCCCGCGGAGTACACACGGATGAAGGCAAAATCACGGCGGTGAAGGAGTGGCCCCGGCCACGCAATCTACACGAACTCCGCAGTTTCCTGGGCCTGTGCACATACTACCGCCGATTTGCTCCGGGATTCGCGAGCATAGCCAGCAGCTTGCACAAACTGACGAAAAAGAGTCAAGTGGAACGTTCGAGTGGAACGAAGAGCAGGAGCAGGCTTTTGCACGTCTGAAGGAAAAACTTCCCCGTGCCTGGAGAGATGTTTGTGCTGGATACAGATGCAAGCGGGCATAGTATTGGCGGTGTGCTATCACAGATAATAGACGGCCAGGAACAAGTGATAGCATACTACAGTAGGATTCTGTCGAAACCGGAACGCAACTACTGTGTGACACGGAGAGAACTGCTGGCGGTATTGGACTGCGTAAAACACTTCCACACATATCTGTATGGACAAAGGTTTCGCCTGCGCACAGATCATGCGGCATTGAGATGGCTCCTGAACTTTAAAGATCCTGAAGGGCAATTGGTGCGGTGGATCGAGCGGCTGCAGAGCTACGACTACACGATAGAGCATCGCAAGGGCAGTAGCCATAGAAATGCCGATGCCTTGTCACGCCGTCCGTGCAAAGTCGAATGCAGGCAGTGCTCGCGAGCCGAAAGCAAAGAACAGATAGTGGACGTCCGGTTGGTAAGCGTTATGCCAGAGGAAGCGTGGTCTGCGGAGAGGCTACAAAAAGACCAGCGTGAGGATGCGGATCTTGCAAAAATCGTCGAAGGCAAGGAGCAAGGCGCACGTCCAGACTGGCAGGAGATGGCCGGTGAAAGCCCGATCGCTAAGGCTTACTGGGCGCAGTGGGAAAGTCTGCGGCTGAAGGAAGGATGCCTGTACCGTGAATGGGAGAGCGCGGATGGTCGGACCATCAACTCCCTAATGGTAGTGCCGAAATGCAGAATCAACGAGGTCATCGAGGCATACCATAACGACTCCAGTGGAGGGCACCTGGGCATCACCAAAACCGTCGCCAAAATAAAGAGACGATTCTACTGGGTAGGATGTCAGGAGTCCGTAACCGACTGGATTAAGAGCTGCGACCGATGTTCAGCCGCGAAAGGGCCGACAAGAAGATCTCGAGGCCGCATGCAACAGTACAACGTGGGTGCGCCCTTCGAGCGGATTGCTATGGACGTCGCCGGCAGATTCCCAACTAGCACTCAAGGCAACAAATATGTGCTGGTGGTAATGGATTACTTCAGCAAATGGCCCGAAGTGTAGCCTATTCCTAACCAGGAGGCCACTACGATCTCGGAAAAGCTGGTAAACAACTGGGTAGCCAGGTTCGGAGTTCCGTTGGAGTTGCATTCAGATCAAGGCCGGAATTTCGAGTCTGCGGTATTCAAGGAAGTGTGTGAGCTACTGGGGATAAAGAAAACTCGTACCACGCCTTTGCACCCACAGTCCGACGGCATGGTGGAACGCTTTAACCGGACACTGGAGGAGTACCTGCGGAAAGTGGTAGGCGGGAATCAAAAGGATTGGGACACGCATATTCCCCTGTTCCTGATGGCGTATAGGTCAGCCCCGCACGACACGACATCACTCACTCCAGCCCGAGCAGTGTTCGGCACGGAGTTGCGGTTACCCGCTGACTTGAAGTTCGGGGTAGTCAGCACGACGGGAGGCGCTAAGACGGACTACGTGGTCAATAAGCGGGCGGAACTCGAGGAAATTCACCAGTTTATAAGGAGCCGCACCAAACTGGTCAGCGATAAGGCGAAAGCCCGATATAATCTACGGGCCAACTCAGCAGGGTTCCAAGAAGGCGATCTGGTAATGCTCTACAACCCGCAGCGGAGGAAAGGTTTGTCTCCGAAACTTCAGGCGTCATGGGAAGGACCTTACGAAGTCGTGACTAGGATAAACGACGTGGTATACAGGATTCAACGTTGCAGCAATAAAGGCGCTAAGCTGAAGGTAGTCCATTTGGAGCGCCTGGCGCCTTATCACAGCGGAACCTCGGCACTTGTTCGGGACGAACAAGTCTAAGTGGTGGGCAGTGTAACGATAAGACAGTCTGTCGCTGTGCAAAGCAACCCTGTCGCTACGCGCCGTGCTATAATTCCATCTGGCAACGACGGCCGGGGGAACGACGAAGGGAAACTTTTAGGCCAACCTGGCAATGATGGAAACTTTTAGTCCAACCTGGCAATGATGGCAACTTTTAGTCCGACCTGGCAATGATGGAAACTTTTAGTCTAACCTGGCAATGATGGTCGCGATCATCATGGAAACCTTTAGTCCACTCCGGAATGTGCGAGAACGATCTGCGCGATGGCCGGACAGGTATAAAAGGCAGCCGGGTGCGGCGCAGCGAGTCAGTCTGATTTTGACTAGTGAAGGTGCCACACGGAGTAATTAAGCAAATAGTTAAGTGTAAAGACCGTAAAGTGTGAGATTTGTGAAATAAAGTGACTGTTGGTTTTTATTGACTGCGTTTGAGAAATTAAGTGTGTTTTTATTTTAAATTGCACAGTCAAGAGATACGTACTAGCCCACTAGAACTAGTATTCGTAACAATATGTAAAGAACATATATTTGACTACTATATTGCAAAAAATTAAAGTGCCCTTTTGTGCCTTTTCTGAAATATTATATATAAGTTTTAGTGCTTCAAAGTCAGTGCCAATTTGTGTGATTTCGATTGATCTTCATGCATAAATTAATGTTGTAGTTATCATGTGTTTCTGTTTCGTTTTTGTTATTCTATTGCAAGGCACTACAAATAAGGTTGGGCATATAAATTTTGTTAATACTTTTATTGTACCTTCGCAAAAAAATGTTATATGAAATTCTTATTATTTCTGATTTGACCAAATATTTTGACATTCCGAGTTAAAGTGACCTTGTCATTGATATATTTAGATAGATAGAAGTAGAAGGATAAAAGTAGCATTATGCTACTAATCTTAATTTTGGACGGTCAGTACTGCATGGTTGGATACGATTTTTTGAATGCCTTCTTCATTTGTCGTACAAATTACCAATAAAAAAAATGGCAAGTAAGGTCAGAAAACGATAAGAAAATTGTTAACGAAACAAAAAAATATTCAAAAGGGAAACGCAGAGCTATCGTCTGAAATCACGAATGTTGACTTGAACTTGATAAAAAGGTTGCACGTTATATTGATAGTGGTTTCTTGTGGCCATAGGTAGATTTTGTAAAGTTTCAAAATTTCGCACATGATACTGCGAGATATTTTGTATCAGAGTATCCCTGGTGCAATATGCCACCTACGGTGCACAAATTTCTAATTCATGGGCCAGAAATAATATAGTACACCACGCTCTGTTACCAATTGGCCAATTAACTGAGGAAGCTCAAGAAGCACTAAATAAAGAATTTAAAAAATACAGAGAACATTTTACACGCAAGACTAGCAGAGCAAAAATCAATCATGATATTTTGCATCGATTTCTTGTTGCTTCCGATCCAATTTTATCAAGTTTAAGGAAACTTCCTAAAAAAAAGGTTCAACATCTACCGCTATCAGCTATTGAACTTTTAAAATCACCATCTGCAAAAACTTCAACAGATAATACTACTTTCCAGTCTGGTAATGATATTGCGTTTGATGATGATGATGATGATGATGATGATGATGATGATGATGATGATGATGATGATGATGACGATGATGATGATAATGATGATAATAATAGTGATGACATTTAATAATTCTAGTGTGAGAAGCCCAAAATATGAAATATTTAATTAAATTGAATAAATTTAATAAAAAAATACAACAACAACAACCTTTTTTTTTTCAATTTGTCTTATATATGTTTCATCTATGTAAAAAAATACTTTACATTCATTTTAATAGCTCAGGAGAATTGATCGCCGTTTTCAATGGTCAATACCCCACTGTGCGACGTCAAGTTTTCTATGTTTTTTGGTATTCATTTTGGTGCAGTTGTATTTACTAAGTAAAAACTGTAATAGTTCGTATTCTATGAACGTGTCTCTATCTGAGTCTGAGCAGAAAATCATTAGCTCGCTCTGCATATTTTGCACTGAGCAGATCAGTAAGGGATCATTGAGTTTTCGCTGCCAGTGTGTCATCGATTTTATGGTTAATGGATTTTTCATATAAAATGATCGCTTTGTTTTGTATATGCAATTGTTTTTGTTGTTGTATTGTCTGTCTGTTTTCGCTTTATGGCCAATTAAGTATTAAGTGCAAGCCAGTGCCTAATCAAAGCAAAAATGTGATAAGCATAGACGCACTGGCACAGTGCTTTGCATATATCAGTAATTGAATTGAATTGAGTTTCTTTCCTTAGCTTTGGGTGTATTCATTGCCTGGTTGGGTTTGCAAAATTTTGCATAATCAAATTGCACTTTCAGGCATGTGATTTCTAACAGGCATTTAAAAAACTAAAAACTGTTGTTTATTTGGTTTCAATATCTTTGAAATGGTGAATGGGATTAAAGAATAATAGACGGCTAACTATTTTCAATTCTAATACGAATTTTTTAGCTCAAGACGAGACCATTGCAAGTGGAAAATTGTTCAACAGAAATATTTCGAAAACTAAGCTAAGGTTTGACTTAATTATTTGAAAATGAAAATAAGAGAAAGAAGCAACAAATAAAACTTCACTACAGTACAATAAGAGAATACAAAATGTGTGTATAAAACACATTTCGAAAATTAGGCAGAAATTTGCTTTACTATAACCAAATGCTTACGTTGGGCACATTCGATTTAAATTTATGCATATATGTATAATTTGTATACCGGAAATGTTTCTTTGTGAGAAGTAAAATATGAACAATGGTTGTACAAATGAATTTCGCCTTTGCAAAGTTCAAGTGGCAGCAGTGCAGAACGGAGCAGGTGCCAGTTGAGCGAATTTCTCAGCAGTTACTGCAAACAGTGGACGGGGCCGAGTGTGTGTTGTTGTGCATATCTTGAACAATTAGCAATGGAAAATTGTCCATTGTGGGAAATGTGCTTCAGCAGCAGCTGAGTAATGCAGACGAGTTCGCGTCATTTAATCAAATACAGATATGAATTATGGATTTGTACCGATTTTCGGACGTGCCAAATGTGCAAAAGCTGAGGTCATCGACCAAAATTGCACGTTAGCGAAACGTGAACCCAATGGCTGGTAAGGCGATTAGCTAAATCAGCCTTGCAGGCAGTAGAATTTAGCAGCCAATAAGGAATGTGCTGCATGCACGTAGAATGAGTAAAGCACCAACAGTTATGCGAAAATGCCCATCGCCAAGCCGCCCCCTGCGCCAAAGTCGTTTCAGTTAACCCGCACGTGCGACTTCTGAGCTCTGCTACTGCATATTTTCAGCAGTAATTAGCGGTCGCATAAAAACGGCCGAACAGCGGAAGGGACGGAAAACAATGAAAAGTCGCACACACACACACACACACGCACACACACACAAAAAAGAGCGCACAATTGTGGCAAATAAGCTTGCAACATTGACAGCTGGACAGATGGACGGACGCAGGAACGGGAGCGCTTTATCGATTTGTCACGCACACACACACACATACACAATCTAGACGTACAGTACCGTAACTTGACAAACGGCGTGAATTGGTCCCTGCCCCAGGGCGCAATACCTTTCATGGTGGTCCTCTGGGGTTCTTATAGGGCGGGTGGTGAAGGGAGTTGGTTTTAGGCCGCTAATCGGTCACGCTATTGGATACGGGTCCTCTAGTGTCTTGCTAAGATTTCCACTTCCTACGGAAAAAAAAACACATACACAATACAAATGCACGCACATTGTAGAATAGTAAAATAATTAATTAAGCTAGTTGCGTGGCTGGTTGACTGCTCTGTGGCGATAATAATGGCAAACCCGGTATGGCGATTTGATTCCCTACTTACAGCAAATTGCGCACATCGCACGGCCGCAGCAGGAACGCCGGAATCAGGATAATGGAATTCAGCGAGACAACGCCGTAGTAGATGAAGAACTTGAAGTAGTAGCGAAAAATGTTGCTATTCTCGTAGAAGAACGGAAACGGCAACATGAGCAGCAGGAACAGCGCGAGCAGCTCAACGTACGAAGTCATCACGAGAAAGGGTGGTGCTGCGTTGACCAACCAGCCACAGAGCCGCGAGACCGACGGTTTGGCGAGCGCGTGGGCCTGAGGGTGACTGTTGTTGTTGCTGGTGCACTGCCGCTGGCCGCTGCAACAGTGCAATGCGGTGGCTGATTGGATGTCGTTATTGTTGTTGTTATTGTCGCCGGCTGGCTGGTTTGCTTTTGTTGTAGGCGCTCTTCAGTGTGTACTTTGCCTCAGAATTCGCTGTTGGTTTTGCGTGTTTTTCAATTGTTGTTGTTGTTGGTCGTTTTCGTTGTCTTTTGCATATCGGCTTGCGGCAGCTCACTGTCAGCTTTTTACACTTTTTTCCTTATATTTTTCGATTTTTATTTGTATTCTATTACCGCTTGTTGTTTTTGTGGTTTCTATTCACATACATTTGTTTATACGCCACATATCTGTGTATGTATGCATGTACGTAGAAAAGTGTATGCTGCACTTAATTGTTGCTGGTATAGTTGTTGTTTGGTGTTATCGTTGATGTTGTTTTTGTTGTTGTTATTTTAATAAAATTTTTGTATTTGTGCGTCACCATTACCAAGTTTGCTGTTTGTGTTCTTTTGTTTGTTATGCGAGAATTA
Source organism: Melieria crassipennis (assembly GCA_963668005.1). Classification (NCBI taxonomy): domain Eukaryota; kingdom Metazoa; phylum Arthropoda; class Insecta; order Diptera; family Ulidiidae; genus Melieria; species Melieria crassipennis. The sequence goes on from OY764962.1 coordinate 59,287,907, forward strand.
TTGGCAAAAAATCAATTTCGTTCTTGTTGCTGTTGCTGCAATTTGTGCGCTCGTCGCAATTTGTCATGCAAAACGGCAAAACGAAACCGCTCCACAATATGTCAGTGAATGTGCGCCGCTTGCGTCACAACAGGGCGAAGGACCGCGCATGGAGCGGCGAGTGCAACTGACAGCAAACATGCGCAGCCTTAAATGTCAACGATGGAGAATAGTGGCGAAATATACTACAAGTATATGGCAACGAACTGACAGCGGCAATTGCGAAATTCCGGCGGAAAATGAAAAATCGAATAAACAAGTTACTCGCTTTTCTATTTTTTTATACTCAATTATGCTGGAGAACGTTGGGTGTGCGGAGGCTGGGCACAAAAGTCGATTTAAGCCGGCACAACTGCTGTTCAATTAAGCGGGTTTTGCTGGCTCCAACTGTACAGAGGCCACCATTAGAGTCCATGGAGGATTTTTTTTCGAATTTTTAAATTAAAATTGGATGCTTAAACGAGAGTTTTCGAGTGTTCGCAAATTTTTTGACACTCTTATAAGATTAAAGATGTGAGTAATGACTCCAGCTTGAGAACGGCAGATTGCTCCAATACCACTCGAAATAATCGAATTTTTGACCTGAACCTTAGGCACGCCTAGCGCCAATGGTCAAAAACTGATAGGTAGGCTGATTTGGTTCATTTCACACATGTATTGTCGACCCTGTAATATTCTACAAAGAATATTAAATACTTTTCCGCACCATTTCACACTTGCAAAGGTTAATTTTTTCTTATTTTTAGGAATTGCAAAAGTCTTCCTCGCACAAGTTTAACATTTCGTCGGCATTCTTTTAAGGCAGCACTAAATTTATTCAGTTCTGTGCGACTACCGAATATGCGCCGAGTACACAAACCGTCCGCACTAGAAGCGCCAGAGCCGAGCCAACCACCCCCAATGCTGCGCGCTGCATATGTCGAACCGTAGACGGCTGGAGATGCGATAAATGAGCATAATAAAAGCGAAGCAGCACACGCAGAGCAGCCGAAGACGGCGCAATACAGGAGCGATAAAAGATAGCAAAAACGCGGAAAGTATAACAAAATAGAAAATTAAACAACAGGCAATCGAAGCGTTTGGCAGAACGATGCGCGGCGGTGGTAGTGCCGACGGCAAAGGCGGTTTGGGGGTTGCATGACAGCAAGAGCAACAACAATCGTATACATTGGGCGGAAAACAATGACACAAAAAAAATGAATAACAAATGGAAAAAGCACAGCAACAACATGAGAACAAACGAACACTCACAATTGCCAAAGACAAATTCAAATTTTTTTTTGTTTAGTTCTTGAATTTGTTATCACGCTTTTTGCACTTATGCCGCTTTTTCTTTTGTTTATACAGCAGCCATCGCTGTGCAACAATTACGATTTTCTTCTTTTCCGCTTTTTGGAATCAATCCATTTTCATTTAGCTGCATTCTACTTTTTGCATGCGGGACATTTTAATTGATGAATCAACGCCTCAGCGACCACTTTAGCTACTGCACGTCCTCCCAGCGATGTGGGGGTATTGCCACAATTACGAGAACACGAGTATTGGGCGTGTTTGTTATTGTACTGTTTGAATTTCCGCCATTTGTGCTGCTGTTTTTAAAAAAAAAACCGTCTTTCGACCTCAAAGGAAGAACCTTTTGCGCTCGATTTATCTGCACAACTGTCGCATTTGGTGGCACTGCCGCGACGCTGTGCAACAGTGTTGCCAAGGCCACCAGAACGGCAGTTACCTCAATACGAAAACACCTGACGAAAAAGTAGTAGACAGTGGCAAAGGTAGAGGTAAACGAAAACGCTGTGGAGGAGAAATATTTTTTCAAAGTAAAACAGAAAATTAAAACTGTAATGTATTTCTTTAAAGAAATTTGCCGATATTTCCTGCTTGCTGTTTGCTTTGCAAACGTGAAACGTGCTTCAACAGAATGTACATAAAAATCTCACAGTTGGCAATGCTGTGGCCATGAATGGAGCAGCTTTGTTCTGTTGGTGCATTTTGAAACCGTTTTATTGCATGCGATTTAGTCAATTGATGACACAAATAACTAAGAAATGGTCGTTTTACTAATTACAAATTTAACTGACTAAAACTAGGTTAGAGCAGCGTATGTGATGCTCCACAAAAAGTCATTCGCAATTGGCAACGCTGTGGCAAAGAGTTGTGCTGCAATGTAGGGCAACGCATTATCAATTGCACTTGACACTGTTTTATCGCATGCGATTTTTCGTCAGTTAATGCCGCAATTCGTTCAGTAAAGATGAAAGCCCGCCAACTGTATTCGCTCGGGCAACATGAGCGAAAGAAAAATTGCGCCTTCAGCTAAACCAATCTTCAAAGCAAAGCCTTCAGTCACCAGAAGACAAGGCAGATTGAACCCAAGTGTTCACTAATACCAAGTTGGGTTTCTCATACAGGAAGAAATTTATTCGAGAAATTGAAACGGTTTCACTGCTGTTGCTCGCTGTGCTACCACTTGGCAGCCGTTTAAGAAGAAGAAGAAACAGCTTTGCAATTTTAACGTTTGAATGCAATAAAACACTTGTCCAATTTCTTTTCAAATACTTTTTTTATTACAATTTTTTGTTGGTTTTGTTTAGTATTGTGAATACGGAAAGTTTTACTTGATGAATAAATTTCACAAAAATTCATTTACAGTTGCAATACATGTTCATGGATTCATTGGTGGATTCATTGGAATTGTTTTCATTGTCCATCTTATTGGTTTTTTGGTTTTTAATTTTTCCATGGGCGCGGGGACTTGTGCTGCAGCTTGTTCATGCATTATTTTTGTTTGCTTTCCTTTGCTATTTTTTCTGACATTTACAAATTACACAAAATCTAGAGATACAAATACAATTTTTTCCACATGTCATTTTTTTTTGGTTGCAATTTTTTTCGGTAGTTTTTCACTTGGTTTGTTTGGGGAATTGTGAAGGAATATAATAATGTGGTAATAATCATAAGTTTTAGGTATATGTATGTACGCATGTATGTATGTATGTAGTATGCATATTTGATTTTGTGGTTTAGTAGTAATAGTTGTTGTAGTTGCTGCTGCAATATACAGTTATGGAGAAATACAATACCAATACATAAATACAAATGTTGCTGACGGTTTGGGGCGAGGGGGATTGTTGGGCATATCTCCGGAGGCCTTGATTTTGATATTTTACGCTTTTTTATTTGATTTCTACATTCTTGTGAAATATAGAGCTGTGCTAATGGCTGATTCGTTTTTAGCACTGACTCAGTTGTATCGCCCGACTTGGATTTGGATCAGCAGCGTTTAGTGGCAATTATTTCCGGTAGAAGGCTTCTTTCTTATTGGATTGTGTCGATTTAGTTATTCTTGATTCTTCTGTTTCATGTGTTTTGGTTTAACATCAGTTGAACCGTCGAACTTAGGTTTCGGAACGTTGTACCTTTGCAAAAAGTGTGCGAGTTGGTGTTGTTGAAATAAAACCGTTTGTTCGACTCGACTCGATTCGACTTGGATCTGCGGTCTGTCGTATAAATGCCAGTTTGACCAGCTGGATGCGGTTCAGTTTTTCAAAGATCTGTCTTTCCAACTTTTTCACTTTGTTATTTTGGTTTGTGTGTATGTATTTATAAATAACACTTTAAATGCAGCTCAAAGACATTTTTTGTTGACTTTTGAATTTTTTTTGGTTTTGTTTTTTGCTTTTACAAACATGTATTTCTTTTTGTTCTTTGTTACATCTTATAAACTGTGTCTATCGAAATATGACGGTGAGGTAGTTTACTTTGTTTTGTTTTTTATTTCTTTCATATAATTGTTTCATTCTAAACTGTATTAAACACTTCAAAATGTATGTATGTATATAATTGTTGTTGTTTTAAGAAATCTTGTTGTTTATATAATGTTTGTTGTTTGTGGTTATGGGGCGCTACGCAAACTCACATTGACATTTCAATTTTTGGGAGTTTCTGGTTGCAAGAGGGGAGACCCAATGGTTTTGCCAATGAAACAAATATGCTGCTTTAGTTTTAGAAAATGATTCATGCATAAATTAGTAGAAATTTTTCATTAAATATGTTTTTAATTCTATTGGTTTCTTATTTAATATTTTGTTTTTAAAAATAATTTATAAGAATGGTTAATTGGGTAGATTTGATGAGTTTTTCGGAATAAATTTTTCATAACTTTCAGATACCGTCAGACATTGCACTTGGCTTATGTACGTTCTTGTAAAACCAGACATCCTGTTTAAGGTGAATTGTCTTTTACAACTTTTTCTTGTGTGGTTTCTTTTAGCAAAAAATTATGCCGCGTGTGTCTTTGCTTTTATACGGACATTTCAGTTTTGGCTGTAAATCTATGGTTGGAACCTATCATTCTTATGCTTGAGACATGTACATATCGCTCCTTCGCTGCAAGAACGTCATAACTAAAAAAAAAAAAATGAATGTAAAATATTCAATACTTTGCTGACAAGACGACATGAAAAATTTTTTGATACCTTGAACTCCCTGTAATGGTAAACTTTAAAATTGAATTTTCTCGGAATGATGTAGTTTTGAGTTATGACGTTCTTGCAGCGAAGGAGCGATATAATGTATGCTTTAGATTGTATATATGTATATTCATATGAAGGCGCTGGACTGAGTGGATAACTGAGTACAGGCTGGCGCTTAGCCAATCAAAAAATAAACTCTGTATCAGTGAAAGTTGGTATCAGTGTATGAATTATCTGACTCAAAACTAACTCTATCACCGGTGGTCTTTCATACCTTACATGGTTGTTTACATGTAGACAGTTGACACAAGTTCACCAGAGAGCAGAGACTGTTCACTGTATTAGTGAATGTCCACCTTTCGGACGTCCCAGGCAGGTCAAAATGGCTCTAATGGAGGCTGAGCTAATGAACGCGAGCTGTCAGACATTCTTCGCTTTACAAAAGCGAAAGATCCAGAGTCTCTCTGAAACTTGATGACTATTGAAGACCGCAAAATCACCCTGAAGATGCAGAAAAATTGTTCAATTCAAGTTTGTTGTTTGACTCAGTGGTGAAAGAGTCCTTTGGGAGTGAATTTCCGCCATCTTGGTCCACTGAACCGCGAGTCTGCAAAGACACTCGAAACCTGGTTCGAAGCGCAGTTGTGGCCATTATCAAAAATATATAAATAACAAAAATTTCTTCTGGTAGATATCACTTTCAGCAGGAAATGACAAACCTCTGAGAGAGACAGGCAGCATCCTTGTGTGGTAAGCGTGAGTGTGTTCTGTGACTATTGTGTGTTTGTGGACTTTCTGATAAGTGAAATTTCCTATAGTTAGTTCGTTGTTGTTGGAATTAGAAAACTGAAATAATCACTTTAATTATTAACGAAATGTGTAGAACAAAAAAGTTTACAAAAAACCAAATCATAAAACATTTTATAATAATTTTAAAAGAATTCATATATAAAAAATTAAATAAAACTTCTATAAAACTTAAAAGAAACTTATACTTGCCTGTAAACACAAAATTCGCAACATCGAAATCAACCGCAAATCGGCGGATATACAAACGAATGAAATAAAAACGCACATGAAATTCGTTTTTTACTTATATTTTTCTCTTCTTCACAAAAAAATATATACGAGTTTTACACAAAAACAAGAAGGTAAATTCTGTTTTTTAGCGTTTTTCAATTTTTTTGTTTACTTTTTCGTGCACACACCTCGGGCGCAGCTAAGATAGTATAAGTTTTCTTTTTTACTTGAAGCTTAAATATTACAAAAAATAATAATAATAATCATAATATATTAAAGTTTTTATTTTTTTGTATTTGTATTTTAGATTTTTTGTTAAGCTTTCAATAAAATTTACAACTATTTTTTGCTTTTCTTTTAATTATACGTTGCTGCTAGTTTAGAACTTAATTCATAATCAATTAAAGTAATTAATTAAAAATTAGACAAAAATATTACAATTACAAATTATTCAATTACGCATTGAGAGAAAATCAAAATGGAGAATTACAAGAAAAAAATACAAACAAAAATCAAACGAAAAACGTATATGGTAAAAATAAGCAAATCGTTTAGGGTAAACATAAACAAAATATATATCGCATATCGAATTTTTTAATAATAATAAAAATAATCAAAAAGTTTAGCACAGCATGCGGCGCGCCGCCGCCCGACCCGACCCGGCCCGACACGCGCCAGCGTCGCCCCGGAGGCTTGAATTATAAACTACTATCACACAGAAGAAACCGCGGGGCGACGCTGCGGCCGGGCAGCGCGTCCGCCGCTGCTTGTTGAGTGCTCGTTCAATGCCTTCGCCTTCGCTTTTCAGCTCTTCAACTGCGTCTCTTTCTTCCGCATCTTCTTTTACTTCCGCTTTGCTTCTACTTCGTTTCGGCTTTTTCGGTTGTTTTGTGTTTTTGAGTTTTTCAATTTTAACGATGCATTGAACAACGAAACGAAAATGTCAGCGTTCATAAAACAAACAAAAAGGCAGACGACTGTTGCGAACTAGTAAAACTAAGTTAAATAATTAGCAAACAAAAATAATGCATTACAAAAAACGAAAAAAAACGAATACAATCGTAAAGGGCTGCCACACTTTTGTATTTTTGTCTGGTGTCTTCATGGTTTTTGTGTGGTTTTAAAGTGATTTTTTGCAAATTTTCGCAAACACAAAACATTGATTTGAATTTATTTAAAGCCGAAAGTGAAAGTGGCTGTCGTTGGACGACTTGTCAACGCATAAACTTTAGTAAATTTTCAGAATTTTGTGTTGTAGGGATTTGCAAAGTTTGAACAAAATTGCTCTCCATGAAATCTGTGTCACTTCTTGATGGTTGGGTCACAAACAGATATTTACAAATTTATGGCCTTTGCCCGAATTTCGTACGTCTACCTGAATTGGCGGAATTTATGAACTACTGAATTTATGCGGAACTTTTTAGTTTTTTGTCAAAAAATTAAAAAAAGGAATTGTAAAGCATAATAAAAACGTATAATTAAAAGCGAATATTATAAAATAGTACAAGTCAGCTTTGTTGTAATCTTTAAATATTTTATACATATTTTTATGTATGTAAATATTCATGTTTCATGTATGAACTTGTGTGTTTGTGTGGGTGTGTGCGTTAGCATGCGTGCGTGCGCGTGTGTGTGTGTGTGTGTGTGTGTGTGTACTGCCTAAAATTATATAAAATATGCTTGTATGTATAATAATAATAAGGAGCCGCCTGCGGTTCCGGCGCGGGTAGAGCGGCAATAAAAAAAATGTAGTTCAGTCTCCAAGCATCGCCGCCGCCCCGCACCGAACGCCGACAGGCGCTCCGTGCCGTTGTTTTGACCTTCTATTCACCATTTACTCGTTATTTACTGTTGGTTAGTTGCTTAGTGGTTGTGGTATTGTAGTGTTGAATATTTACACATTCATGGTAAAATTACAATTGTAAACAATTGTAAAAGTAAAATAAAATAACCTAAAAGCTATGCAACATTTATTAGGGGGGGAGATGGGTGAGCTCGGTTCAATAGATTGAGTGATTGATTGATTGATTGGTTTTGGTATATTTTGATTATTGCATGTGTGGGCGTTGAAAAGGAAAATGAAACTTTCAATTGAAAAAACGTGTGTGACAGCTGGAACTCGTACAAAACTCAAAACATGTTGATTTATTAATTTATGGCAATTGACCGCTGAAGTGGTGGTCTTTTAGGCGCTCAAACAGTTGTTTTTCGTCAAGAATCTCTTTAGCAAGTTGATAAAAACATTCAAGTATTTTTTAAATGACAGTCAAATTGTGACAGTCTCTGTCACAAACTGTTTGCAGCTGTCACAAAACTGTTTTCGAACGCTTGAGCAGCCACAGAGTTAAGAAATTTTAAAGTTTGTCACAACTGCGGAATTTTTCGTTACTAGAAAATGATTTTTTTAGAAATATTTCTTTATAATTTCTTTTGCTTCAGTTTCGCCACTGTTGCTGTACCTTCTGATCAAAAAATGCCAGGAATTCTACGCCTCAAACTAGAAAAAGGTCAGAAGGAGCAATGTCGGGTCATCGAGCCAAAATCGGCTGCAATCTCTCTGATGCTCTAATGACGATCTGCGAGGACAATTTTTCAAACTTTCTCGATGTCTTTGTCAATCACACTGGCAGATGGTAGACCGGAACGAGGAAAATCATTAACCACAGTACGGCTGTGTTTTCGACATTCGAGTCCGAATCAGCTTGAGTGCGAAATTCCGGTTATTTTTTTTATCAGAAGGTATATATTGAATATTGTTAACGAAAGCCCCATTGTTTTGTGTATATGTGATACTAATGTTTAATATGCATGTGTGTGTGTATGTGTGTGTGTCTTTCGACTGCTATTGCCTTGTTAAATCGTTTTGATTTGTTGTTTCCTGCTATTGTTCTATTAATAAAATAACATTTTGATTTCATTTTGTTTTTTCTTTTTGTTAAAAATCTAACTGAAGTATGGTGCACGTTGGGTTTCTGCTATTCTTCTATCATATTTTTTACTTTAATGCCAGCTCCTTCTTCGTTTGCTGTTGCTGCTTTTCTACTGGATATTTTCCAACTTTGTCTATATGTTTTTAGTTTACTGTCAAACTGTAAATATATGAATATAGCTATAGTTGTATGTATATATTTGTGTTGTTTTTTTTTTTACTTTTTCGTTTTTACTTTGTATACATAGAATATAACCTTTTGTTTTTTTTACTTTTTGCTTGTATGCTGGTTTTTTATTTCATTTTTCTTTATGTTTTATTTATTTTCATGTGAGTGTGTGTTCAACTGTACAGTTGCAGTTTTCATGTTTTCTATGCTGAAATTTTGACTTTATTTTTATATATGTTTAATTTTTGTCTTCTGTTTTTTTTCAGTGTTGTATATTTTGAATGGATTTTTGTATTATGTTTTGTTATATTTTGCTTGTTTGCATACAGGTTTTTCTATTATAATATGTTTTGAGGTTTATTTTTTGCGATTGTTTTATTTGTTTCTTTATTTTTTGTTGTAGTTCTAATATCATTGGATTTATTAGTGTGTTTTGTTTATTTTATTGCTGTATTTTGTTTGCATTTAATTTCAATCAATTGTTTTAGTTCAACTTGATTTGTATTTTGCTGGTATTATTTTGTTTTTTGATTTTCTGTTGAATTATTTTTGCTTGTTGGTTGTTGTTTACATTTTTATTATTATTGTATTTTGTTGTTTGTTTTCAACTTCAATTTGCTTAACTGCTAAACATTTAAATTTCTTTATTCAAAACTAAATACTAAACTTGGCTCTTTTTTGTGTGCTTTTCTAACTGTTTTTCTTTCTATTTTCAAACATTTTCATCGCATTTTCTTTGCGTGTTTATTTTGCTTTGCTTTTGCATTCATGTGAAATACATTTTTGCATTTTCATTTAATATGTTACCAAGTTTTGTATTTGTGGTTAGCCTTTCATTTTGCCTTTGCTTTGAATTTTGCTGTTTTATCATTTGCTTGTAAATTTTTTCTTGCTTTGTATTTTGTAGTTCTCATTGGTTTCATGTTGTAGCCAAGCTGCTATTTCATAATTTCGTCAGTTGCTTTGTTGCTTGCTCCGTGTTTATTATTGACTTTCGGCAGTGTAATTCGATTTTTGCGCTATCAATTTTCTATATTTTTGCTGGAATCTCGGCTTTGATTGAGTTTTGGAGCTGTGCCAACTGATTTTTTTTCTGATTCTTTTCCAAAATACTTCAACATTTTGCGTTGTGTTTCATTTCTTTACGTTTGCTCTGGATTTTTGTTCCAGTTGTTTCAGCGCGGCCAAAAGCTCAAACTGGACCAACTATACGTGAAGAGTGTCCTTGCGGCGTACTCGATATATGTACATAAGAAGGCCTTTGCTTTTGTCCATCGCTTTTTTCTGTTGTCTCGTATTTTTTGTGTGTCTGGTTGTACTCGAATTTGGTATACATTTTTCTGTTTCTGCTTCTTTTGACAAATATTTGCGTTTAAATGTTTTGTTTGCTTCGCAGTTTCTTTCATTATTTCGATTGCAATGCGTTTCCGTTTCCGGCTGATTTGTTTCCGTTTCCGGCTGTTGCATTTCCGTTATTTCGCTTAAGCTTCTCTGTTGTGTTTATGCTGCTAACATTTTATTTCATTATCGGTTGTTTGCTTTGAAGTAGTTGTCAGCAAGCTGAGCGGTTCATGCAATGCTGCTGTTTCATTGTCAGTTCGTTCCAGCATAGTTTCTGTTGTATTTCAATTTTCATTCGGTTTCCAATTTCATGTATCTTAGAATGGCTATCTGTGGGGTGTTGTTGTCGTATTTGTTGGGCTGCTGTTGTTGCTGCTATTGACAGGTTTTCAATTTCAATGCATACATTTATATCGTTTATTTCTTATTTCTTAATGCTTACTCAACTTTTTAGCTTTCCTTTATCATTCAAACAAAAGTGAATTTCAAAATGTTTGTACTCATATTTGTACGATTTTAAATGTTTTCATCATAATATTCATATCGAAAAAAGGTAAATGCATTAAAAAAATTCAAAAAGTGTGAGTGTGTGTTTTCCATTAAAAAAAACCTTTAGGTGAAATGTGATTGGAAATGTTTACAGCGAACGTCTGACAAAGGCTGCACGCTTTTCATGTGTTGACAGTTTGTGAAATTGACAAATACTGAAATTAATTTCCATAAAATTTTTTTGTTTTTTATTATTACAATGCTTGCAAGTGACTGTTTCATGCATGTTTAAAACATTATTAAAATAATTTTCATTGCTTGTCAATTCGATTTTATACGAGACGGCTATTACCACAATTTTGGAACACTAGTCAGATTTTGTAAAATATTGTTATAGGAACGCAAAACGCTTGTTCCAAACATTTGTGACATTGTCCCAAAAAATTGTGACACTGTCCCAAACTTTTTACTGTCCCAAAAATGCTGTAATGCCTTCGTACAAGCTCGTGCTCACTGAAAAATGTGTGCAACAGTTGTCAGTATGACACCGTTTCCTGTTCCTGTTTTTGATATTTCCATTCGAAACTGTACATTTGGCGTGTATTGTGTGCGAGCTTTTGTTTTTGTTCTCTTTTGTTCCAATTTCGTTTCTGTTTCTAATTGCAACTGCAAAGCTTTTTCTACGGTTCGGTATTCTATTGATTGATTTGCTTGCCAGTGTGCGGCGCTTGAGGCCACAGTTGTTATTATTACAGTGTGATAACTTTGAAAATTTGTAGAGAATTTTTTATGATTCGTTTAATTTTTTATGAAATGTTGCAAAAGTTGCCAAAAGTTTGGCTATAAAGTTTGTCTTTTACAGTTCGTGTTTATACTTTTGAGCTTCAAATTAGTATCTAAACTTTGAAATGTTGCTTAGCATTTAGAGAATGTACTTTTTGCAAAAAAGTTTTTGTTGCAAAACCAAATAAGATTGTTTAACCGAAAAATTAATTGATAAAAAATTGGAAAACATTTGAGAAAAAGTTCATCACACTTAAATTTAATCAGTACTTGGCACAGCTTAACAACACAAGTAGGTGTACCACATACGCTTCTCGCTCTCATCACGGCCGCTTTTATACATAATTCATAAATAAGTTTTCGTTTTCGTTTTGCTTTCTTCAAGAAACGCTACAGAGGTTAAATTTAAATTTTGACGTAAAAAATTTTAATGCGGAATATAATTCCGGCGCTAGCTTACTTGCTCTCGCTATGCCTAACCCTAACACTTTCCAACGCTCGTCTCTCGCTCGATCTGCGCTCCTCGCTTTGGAACTTAAAAGTATGACAAACAATTGTTTATGTTTTCAACATAAAAGTATTTTCATTTTGTGAATAGAAAAAATGTTCGAAAGTTTTTCGTGCTTCTCACGCAATTAATCGCCGACGTGGCCTCACGTTCCCGTTTCTTGGTTTCGAGTGTTTCGGTTCCTTAAGAAAAACGATATAAATAGCCTCTAAATACTAATAAATAAACTTTCCTCACACGTTCTGCTCTTTGCGTTGCATTTCGTATTTACGGTTTTCGTGACATGTTTTGTTGTTGCAGCTGTTGTTGTTGTTGTTCTTTTAAATTCTTCATCATTTTTTTTTAATAATATCGTTTTTTTGTTGTCAATTTTCAAAAAATTTTCAATTTTTTTCCAACATTATTTTTGTATAAAAAATACTTTAATTCTTTGAATTTTCATAAAATTCTTTCAAGTTCTTTACGCAAAAATTTTCAATTCTAACGCAATCATTAAGTTGAGACATTTCTCTGCCTCTCTTTCCCGCTCAATTTCTCTCAATTTCTGTTCGCCTTCTGTTTTTGCTTTCACAAATTTGTCGCTCTGTTGATCCGGTTATTGTTGCCATATGAAATGGTTATTTTACTGGCTGCGCGGTGTGCTTCGAAGCTAGGGCTTTCGTGATCACTCGCGCCACCGAGGCTGGCGCTGCCGAGCAATCGCCCCACCAGAATGCGGGCTTTGTCATCATATCAAGTATTTAGTACGCGTTCAGATTTTGCTTTGGGAAATATTCTGTGTTATCGTATTTGTAGTTAATCGTTTTTCTGACTGCTTCAAACTCCGTTGCGGCTATCAGCTGACTTCTGCATATCGCTCCTCCTCACTCTGCTCTCTACTCTCTGCTCTCTTTGTTCTCGTTCGCTTTTCTTAATATATATAATATATTAAAGAAAAATGTAAAAATCCCTGCCTATAGTCCACCTACGCTGCTTAATACCTACATATAAACTTCATTAGGAGTTAGCTTTCATTTTTTCTCAAGGAAAATAAAAACCTTCAACAAAATAAAATATATATTTAGCGTAAACTTTATAAATATATATTTTAAAATACATAAAATGTATACCTACAAAATATTATATACATTATTCAATTCTCTGCTGCTTACGATTTGTCTCGTTGCGTCTATTTTCTGCTTGCTCCTTGCTCCTAAATACCCACTAAGCCGTCTCGATCTCGCATCTACCTACGCGTAATTGTAAGTCAACAATTATAGTCAATTGTCGTCCATTGTCGTCATCGTTTAATACTCAAACTTAAACGTTCAAAATCTTTAGTATGTTTTGCCTTACTTTTTGGTATCTTCTGGTTAGTTGTAGTGTGTAGTTACGTTGTAAGCGGCGGGATTTTGCAATTTATTGGGTACGCTGCAAACGGTTGAAGATGAATTTTGAGTTCTCACAAGGACAGCAAGAAAGTGAAAACGACGGAGAGAGAAGGAGAGCTGTTGAGCAAGAAAGCTGAAAGGGACGAGTAATATTTGGAGTGAAGCCGAAGTGGAAAGGCCATGAAAAGACCACCAAATAGGGCCCTAAGGATTGGACAATGAATAAGTAAGATCATCTAAAAAAAAGCAAAGATTATTTGCATGGCCCTGAATTAATGGGCTAACAAAAAATGTTTTGGGGTATTTTATACTTTGAACTCAAGTCGTCTTAGCTTGAAAATAACTAAGATTGGGGATCAGGAACTGTTTTGTCAATAGTTGAAGTGGCGTGAAGCACAGAGCATTATAGCTCAAGATAAATTATGTTATGGTTTTTCTCAAACAAAAGAAGTATTTGTCAAATTGATTGATCAATCTCAGCCGCTCTCACTCTTCCAGCTCAATTCATTGTCATTTGTTTACTGCCCATAGATGGATAGATAGATGTTATTGAGGCTGTAATGCACTGAGACCAGTAATGATCTATTGTGCCCTCTACTACTAACATTTAGAGAACATTCCCTAGTCCCACTGATCTAATAAAATTTAGTAACTCACTGGGGTTCAGGTGCATGATGTCCTGCTTGCCGCCCATATGAACACTTAAAATGCATACTTCAAATTGAATCGAATTACTATATATTGTGTCAATAAAGTACCGAAAAATACTAAGTAAAACGCACACATTTTCATATATTTTACTCTGACTCTTTAGAGATGTTAAGATCACAAGTAATCGTTCTTGAGATGGAATGGCGCTTGTTGAGCAGAATTTTAAACTCTTTTAGCACTTTTTAAGTAATAAATGTTCGATACTTTATTAACATAATGCATTTATATATTTTTGGCTGTTGAAGGTATATTTTAAAGTAATTAAAAAACGGTTTTTGTTAGGTTTTGTCTGTTTGGAATTCAGAAAATTGTTGCAAAATCTGGCTACTCGGACCACATATCAACAGAAGCGAATTTAACAATGTGCGGCCAACTATGAACAATGAGCCAAGTGTTGTCAGGAATATCTATGAAATTCCGCTTGTTCCAGTAATTTTCGAACAGTTATTTTGGGCCTCCGACATTCAACAATATGTGGCTCAGTGATAGAGTAGTCGAGTGTTTGGTATGGCAACGTTTTGTAACTACTACAGCACTAACACATTGAGCAATGTTTGTTGGTTGTTAAAATTACAATTACTATCGTCTCTGCATCTGTTTCTGTTGCTGTTCTGCTTCATACTTCAATACGCACTTTTGCTTTTCAGAATTGTTTAGATTTTTTAGATTCATGTTGCATGTTTGCAACAACGCCTAAAGTGACTTTTGATGTTGGTTTTGGCAAAGTCTTGTCTACTACAATTCGTTCGATGGCAATTGAAAAGGTGACAACTCGGAAACATTACAGTTTTAGTGATTAAAAAAAATTTAATTTGATAACTAAAACCAAATACAAAGAAAGGAACCGTAAAGAAATCCTTTTTTGTTTCTCTTTGAAAATAATTTGTGGCTCTGTTTCTAAGCTCAATTTGTTTAAAAACATTTTATTAATTTTTTTAATATGGTATTGGTTTTTATTTTGTCAAAAATTATTGTTTTATCTGTGTGATTACATTTGAGTGATTTTCCAAAACTGTAGATTTTCCACTAAAAAATACACCTTCTCAATTGCCGCCAAAATCTTCGTTGCATTGTCGAACCGAACTTAAACATACAGATTGTTTGTTTGTTTGTTTGTTTCATTGTTGTGTTGATATGCGCAGTTCTTATACGTTAGCTTGTTTCTTGAAAGTTCCTCTCTAGCAGTTGTTGCTCTTTCGCTGTTTCAGCATTTTTTGTTTTCAGTTTGCTGTTGCAGCATTTTTGTTGTCGTCGTTGCTCGAAACTGAGCAACAAAGTATTCACGAGTAGGTCGGTTTCGTTTTGCTTTTTCTTCTGGTTGTTTTAGTTATTTGCCTGATTTTTTGTTAACCAATTTTGCTAACAAATTAGACAACGTTGTTGTTTTATTTTTACTTTGCTCAGTTTGTTTTGCCATTTTGGTTGTTGCAATGTTGTTGTTGATAAAAATTGGTAGTTGTATTATTTTGCTGGTTGTTTCAAGTGTTGCTTATTCATCGAATTCTGCTTCTTCTACGAACTAGTTACACGTCCGGTTACTAGTTACTAGTTGTTGGATGCTCTCCGGTATTTCGTATTCACTTCCTTGGAAGTTAGCGTTTCCTTTCTTTTATTTTCTTAACTTTTTTCTATTTTCTTTGCTTTTGTTTTATTTGTTGTTGGTTTTGTTTTGTTTAAACTAATAACATGGGTTTTTTTTTTAGTTTTGTTGCTGTTGCTGCATTATTGGTTGTGTCATTTAGCGTTATTATTGTTTTATGTTTCTTGTATGTTTTGTTTTTGTTGTTTCTTTATTTAGCTGAGTGTGTATTATAATTATTACGTTTTATACATTTAATTATTTAGTTGTAGGATTTTGTTTGTTTGTTCTTTTCATATAAGAAGATAATGCACTTACATTGAGGTATTTAATTATTTCTTCAATCATTCATACAATTTTTTTCTTTTCTTCGCTTAATTCGCATACAGTGATTTCTGGCGCTTTTCTTGCTTTCCCTTCGTCTCATGACCGCTGCTTCTCAAACATTACAATAAAATTCTATGCTCCCTCTATATCTTTCTTACGCGAGATTGATTCAAATTAGTTGGATTATTAATTTGCTTATTTAAAAATTTCAAGTTGCAGTTTTCATCAACTCTATAGATGGTTAAAAAAAATGTATTTTTCTTTATAAATTTTTTATGGTTTTTTTGTCTTTTGCCTGTATAATTTTGAGATTTTCGTTTTTGAGTTTCGCTTGTTTTTTTGATTTTTGGTTTGCCGAAATGTTGTTGATTTAATCGAAATGTTGCTTTGTAAAGTGCAACAAGTGGGGAACGTTTGTGGCGCAAAACAAATGCTGGGGCTGACTGAGCTACAGGCACAAGAGAGACTCGGACAAAGACAGAGAGAGTTCGATATGGGAGAGCATAGTGTAAATAACAAAGTAATGGACTGATGCTTCCATGATAAAATGTTTCCTAAAAATAGCAATGGTTTTTTTAGTCTAAGACATTTGAAGAATAGTTACACTGTCTTTGGTTTAGCCTTGTTAGGGTTTTCATGAATGTTGACAATCTCAGTAAAATTTTGCCGGTTAAATGTTTGTCAGAATTCAATCTATTTGTGTATCAGTACATGGTAGAGTAAAAAAAATGAAGGCTTTCCAAATCCGAGAATGAATAGTGTGAAATTTATGAAAATATAACAAATGTATAATTTTAAAGTACCATAAAACTGTAGAGAAAATATTCAAAAAGTCAAAAGTCTCTCTGGAAAAAATATTTAATTTAATTAACTTAATTTGTTCAAAATAGTGAATTCTCTGTATCTCTTTCTCTCTCTATCTGCTTGCAAATATTTTGAAATAATTAATCAAATTTAGGTTAAAAAGGGAACCAAAGTCTCTCAATTGTAGGTGTTTCTAAATTTTCTGCACACCCTTTCGGCCAGCTCACTGCATCTGTCATTGGCCACTTCATGCACTCGTTCCAGTTGCGCGTACTGATTTCGTTTTTGTGAAAGTTTTCTAAATGTATGTTGCCAAAATTGTGAAAATCGTCGTGCCTAAACGTATGTAAAAGTGGTTTTCTTTACTTGTTTATTGAAAAACCAAATTAGTCAATTCAATAAAAAAGAACTTTATTCGCTGCTTAACTGCTGCCTACGCCTGTCGGTCTCTCGCCATGTCGCGCCGGAAAGCACAAGAAGTGCGCTGCCACCTTTTTTAACTTTTGCTGCTCCGCTTCGCACTAAGTAACAGCAGAAAGTACAAAAAAATGATATACTCTTTCTTTCTAAAAATATTGGTATAGGTTTACAACAACGGAAACTACGTTTAAAGTACGGTTAAGTGTAAAACAAAAAATGTTGCTCGTGTATATGGAACAATATATAGTGTGCTATCGCATATTGTATACGGTATATGGGTGGATCTGGTTAAAACATTCGCTATATATATTGTGGTGTATAATGTATGGAGTGTCGGGCTATTGTCTTGGTTCTTGGTTGGACTGGTTCGATTTGGTGTGGCTTGGGGCCGGAGGCGTAACCGATCGCTCGGTTGTCTCGCTTCTAACGATAACAGTTTATGTAAATTCTTATTGTTGCTGTATTAACTATTGATTTGTTTGATTGTTTGCTGCTCATTATCAATCGTCGTCGCCGTCGTCGTCGCAGGCGTCAGCGGCAGCGTTGCGCTACACGTTATTGTGTTATATCGTTAGACGTTATTCAATTTGCTAGTGTAGGTATCCATAGTGGCGGTCAACTGTAACAGAAGTATGCATTTCTATATAGTTTTTGGCAAACTTAGTAGTAGTTATTGTTGTTTATGCTGACATTGTATTACACTATTTTTTTACTATTAGTCACTATTTTGCTCTACGCAATATTGTAAAACGGCTAATTCTCGGGTTTCGGTGTGTGTGTGTGTGTTTGAAAAACTATCTATCAAGTTAAACAAGAAGTTACAATCACTTTACATATAAATAGCAATAATAGAATTACAAAAAAACATATTTAAAAAAGTGTAGTTTTATCAATTAACATTTCAGCACCGTTTCAAGGCAAACACAATTTTTACTCAACTTTAGGAGTAGTAACAGTTGTGGTTAGTAGTCGCGTGGCGTAGTGGATGCAAAAGTTGCACATACACTTCGACACGCGTTCGATCACTCGCTTACGTCCTCTCAAAATTATCTGTTACAATTTAACAACAAAAAACCCAATATTACAACAGGCGTTAACTTGCCGCGCGCTTAATTCGCTGGCGTTTTACTTGTGTGTGTGTGTTTTTGTTTTGGCAGAAATCTGTGGGCAAGTAAACGCGGTTTTCTGTTCTGTTTCTTTCGCTATTGGCGATTACTGATTACTTTTGGCAAAAATCTGACAATCTGTCGACTGAAACCGAAATTTCATTAAACGTTTGGCAAACCAGCAAAACCTCAACACTTCTGGGTTTGCAAATATGTAAATGGTTTACTTTTTGTAACCGGTTACTTGTTGTGTAGCCCCTTTGGGACATGACTCAATGATTTGCATTTGGTTCTGCACGCATTTGAAGCACATTTAAAGCAGTTTGGTTATTGATTGCAGCAAAAGCGTTTGTGGGTTTTGGTGCATTTTCCAAACCAAGTACAGTAATTGTCGAAATCGGTAAACACTAAATTCTGGATATATTAACAATTTTAATATGTTTACAATAGTGTGTTGTGTATGGGGTTATTTGCAAGTGTTGCAAGTTGTAAATAATTTTAAATTTTGTGTTTTATGTTTGTTGTTTGTTGTTAGTAACCGGTTACTATGTGTTGTTGAAGTTTGCTTCTGTCAGTTTTGGCACTTACTAAGTGTTTATGGTATTGAATGGTTCTTTTGTTATGCAATTTAGTCACTAAAGAACTTTTTAGACAGCTGAAGCTTCATGGTTGCTTTTACTATAAACGATTTTGCATGTTATCAGTTATTAGTGCCAACTATTTGTGGCAAAAATGTTGTCAACTCAATAGTGTTGCCAAATGCGTATTAGCCAATGATTTGTTTATATTCGACCCTCAACTGGAATTCAATATTGTTAATAGATGGGGCTGTTTTAAGATTAAAAGTATTATAAACTAATTTTTGAAACAGTAATCTTTCTTCTGTTCTTCTAGAACAAAACTATTCATTAGAAAAAACAATTATAAACCTGCACTTTTTTTGATTATTAAATTTTTAAATTTTCCAAAAATTTTTTTTTTTACTTTTCTAGTTCATGTATATCAAATCAGTTTATATAAAAGTAACATATTCCAGTTGAGGGTTAATTTTCCAAACTTGTTTTAGTGTTCACACTGTCAGCTATAAATTTTCTGCATTTGTGGTATTGTTGGCATTGCCAGCTTTGCTTCATTTCGTTTTTTGCCATTTAATTTTTTGTTTTAAGCAATGTGTAAGCTTTTCACAAGACTTTTAGCCCTTTAGTTTTGCTGATGCCTTGTATTTTGTATTTTGCTTTTTTCCTGCCAGATTTCATTTACTCTTCTTACTGCGATTTTTCGTTTTACACAAATGGCATACCATTTTTTTGTATATTTTTAATCGTTGGTAGTTATTTCTGATTGACAATTTCTTATATCTTCTCTTTTTTCACAAGTTTTGGAAAATTTCGTTCGCTGATTTTTTGCAGTTTGTTTAATTCTTGCCTTGGTGGGGTTTTTATGGGGTTTGTGGTTCAATTCCCGTTCTCTTTTCGCTCTTCTGTTCTACCGTACTGTCTACTCTCATTCAGCTACGCTACTTCCCTCTATGCTTCTTCTGTTTCTACCTATAAATAGTGTTTCTTTTATAGTTCTTATTTAAATATCTCGAAAATGCGTTTCTCTCGTGTTATTCTCCATCGGCATCAGCTGATGCGATTCAAGTCGATTTTACCAAAAAAATTATATTATCTTTCTCTTTGTTATTTGTAATTTATAAGTTTTTAATTGAACTGTGTGAATTTGATTGGATTTGAAATTGAATTTTCGTCGCAATTGTTGCAGCGTACAAATGTGTGACAATCATAATTGCTGATTGTTGGTTGCTGTATTTTGTTTTTGTTTGTTTGCTTGGATTTGCATTGAAAATTTGCTTAAGAAAAAGAAAATGTTCATTTTAAAAAAGAAATAATAATTATAATTATGATTATAGTATATTAGAAAACCTAAATACATCATAAACATTTTCTGGAAAAATGTCTCAACAAAACGATCTTCGAAAACGCACGCTTACTGACTTGAACTCGCCGACTGTTGCTGCGGCGGCTGTGGCTGCGACGGCTGTTGCGGCGGCTGCTGTTGCGGCTGCGATGGCGGCTGTTGCTGTAGTGGCTGCTGCTGTTGCTGGGAGGTTGGTGGCTGCTGTTGCTGCTGCGGTGGCAGCGTCTGAGTCCCGCTGCCGGCGGCTGCGGCCGCTGCTGCAGCCGCAGCGGCGGCAATAGACTGTTCTTTGGCAGCTTTTTGCTTTTTAGTTACCGGCGGCGGATTCGTTGACATCATCATGGCGTGTATGCGACGCTGAGCGGACTGAAAAGCACACCATTATTATATGTTTTAATTTGTTGCATTGGCCAAAGCTCGCGAGACGAGATGTCGCACCTGCACGCTGTAGAACTGCCCGATTATGTGTACGGGTGTCTCCTCGTCACCGCCTGATGCCGGCGTCACCGCGTGCTCGGGCAGCTTGATGACGCTTCCGGTGACGCGCTGCAGATCGCGCACATTCTGGCCGCCCTTACCGATAATTCGTCCGACCTATAAGATCGAAATGGTTGTAGAGAATGTGTTGGGGGGCTTGAATGACTGGCGAAGTGGTTGTCGTGACTCACCTGCGAACTGGCGACCATGATTTCCACCGTTAGTCGCACATCCTCGGTGCCGCACATGAAGCCCTCCTCGCGCATCTTCTCGAAAATCATGTACTGCGCCTTCCACTGGCCCTCCGGTGTGCCGACAATGGTCACCTTGCGCTCCGTTTGCTGCTCGGCTGGCTTGTCGTTGTCTATCGGCGCTATCTTGAGCGACGCGTTCGAGAAGCGCA
Organism: Melieria crassipennis; assembly: GCA_963668005.1. Lineage (NCBI taxonomy): Eukaryota > Metazoa > Arthropoda > Insecta > Diptera > Ulidiidae > Melieria > Melieria crassipennis. The sequence continues at coordinate 59,308,777 of OY764962.1, forward strand.
TTATGCTGCGTATGTGCGAGCCCTTGGTGCCGATGATGGCGCCCACTGCGTTGTTCGGTATGTACAGGTACGTGGTCTCCTGCATATCGTTGGGGAAGACGGGCGGCACCACCGTCGCCGGCGTCTTCGACATGGGGAAACCGGGGCACGACGTGTACGGCATGTTCGGGTTGAAGACCATTCCGTTGCCCGGTGTCGACATCATGGCCATCGGGTGGAGCCCGGGGAACATTAGGCTCTGCGGCGCCATCGCCTGCAAGTCGTTCTCATAGCTCTGGCGCAGCTTCGAGCTGATCTGGCTCTCGGCCCGCGACATGTTGTCGATCTGGCCCTTCACGGTGATGATGCGCTCCAGGTTGAAGCTGTTGATGTCGTTGATGGAGCTGACGGTGATCTTCGTGTCCGTTTCCTGCATGATGCGCTTGATGGTGTTGCCATTCTTGCCGATAATGCGGCCGATGAGATTATTGTGGGCGAGTATCTTCAGGCAAATGTCGCTGCAACACAAACACAAGTTCGTCTTCACATCATATCTGTCATCGATGCATGTTGTATACTTACGCCTTGTTTGTGGAAAGGGCTTCCTGCTGCATCACCTCGAGGATGCGCTTGCATGCATTTGTACAATTCTCCGGATTACCGTAGATGGTGATGGCCTTCTCCAGCGAGCCGACATTCTCCTTTCGATGCACATCGACGCGCGCACGACTCTGCTGTGTTATCGTGCGTATGGTGCTGCCCTGGCGGCCAATGATGGCGCCCACCATTTCGCTCTGCACCAGGATGCGCAGCGGGAAGTCGGCCTGACGTCCGGGCCCTGGCATGCCGGGATATGGATTACGTTGGTTGCGATTGATGCGGCGTTGACTTTTGTCCAACTGCTCGGCGTGCAGTTTGTTGCCCTCGAATTCGACACCGTTCAGACCACCAGCAGCTCTGTGACGGAGAACGAGAAAAGTGCACAGTGTCATTGAAGTTGTCGTCCAGTTGATCGCAATGCTAATTGCTACCAGACATTGCGTTCGCATTGTATTCAATTGCAAAAACAAATAAAGTGGGAAGGCGAAACGGATGATGATGTAAAACTTAATTAACTTTAGTCTGCTCAATTAACTTGTGATTCGGTTCTCCGGTTGACGCAATACAACACCTGATGCAATAAAACATAATATTGTGATTACGCTGTGCGGTGTGCGGCGATGTAATCTGGCGTTTGGTTGACATGGCGGACATGGAAATTCCGCTGGCTATTTCATTATTTATGCATCTAAACAGTTGCTAGAATGCAGGCGGTGTACAGTCGATATGGCAAAAAGTTGAAAATTTACTCAAAAGAATTACTCCAAGTAAAATATGCGATGCCAGTAAAGACTCCAAGGCCCCGTGGATATGTCAGTGCGGCTTAAATCTAACTATCTTAAACTTGGACAGTTTACTTAAGTCTAAGTGATTTTGTTTTGCTTCAAATAAGTAATGCATGCCGGAAATTTGGATTTGAATAATTCGAAGATTTTCGTAAAGAGGCAAATTTTGTTGCAGTAGTTAGAAGGCCGAAAGGAGCTTAGCTTAAAGATATTCACAACACTTGTAGATGATTGCAAACAAGATAATGGATAACGGTACCGGTACTAGTGGTACCGGTAGGTACTAGTGCTAATAGTAAGTGTATTGGAAATACCTTTGAGCCTGTTCGGGATTTTCGAATGTTATATGTACAGTCTGAGTATTGGGGTCCTTACTAGAGACAGCCTCACACTGTTTGACGATGCCGTATGGCTTCAGAAGAGGTTCGATGTCTTCAAAACGAGTTTGCAGCGGTATGCCGCTAATTAAAATTTTTGATGTCGTTACACTGTGAACAAAGAAGAGAAATAAGAAGAAGAAGAGCACGTGAGTGTGAGCATGAAATTTGAGGATTTTGCTTAGCATTTGAGTTACTGACTAATTCGAGCTGAAGTCTGCAAGTTGTTGTGTACTGAGGGGCATCAACAGAAGCGATAAAATGACACTGAACTAACAAATGATTGATTGCGCGGGTGCAAGATGGATAACGCGCTTGATCGATGCACAGCTTGCAAGCGATCAATGCGTCAGTCCAACAAGCACCCGATCGATCTAGCAAGCAAACAAACAATTTGTGCCATTGCCAATGAGGCGCATAGTGAAGCTGTGATGAAGTGAAATGTTGATGAATGCAGAGGGGGTGGGGAAATGCTGAATATGGTAGGAACAGGATATGCGACAGATTGAAGTGGATGTGCGTGAAGAGAAGAGCAACTAGGGAAAGTTGGAGGAATGGCATAACAACTGTACTGAAGTCCGGACTGCGGGGCCGGACTTGTTAAAGATATAGCAAACTACACAGGGAAAATGTTGACAACTGCGGCATACAGATGTTTATGGGATATAGAGATATATTACAAGCACTACTGGATTTCTTCAAAGCATTTTTCTAAAGGCAAAATTTAGGTTCTATTATAAATAAACGTATAGTATTTTCTAAACCAATGACACAGTTTGGGTTCAAAACCGTGGAAGAAGTAGTGTTGTAGAGTCCATTCTTCTTTGACTTCTTACAAAAATGTAATGCAAATAATAATTTGTGCCACAAAATAGTGTGAACTGGTTCAGTAAAAAAAATCGTACACTACTTGAAGTAATGGTTCTGGATGCACCAAGATTTCAAGTGCAAGTGTGTGTGTGTTGTGACAGCAACAAGTCAAAGATTAGATTTGGTTTACAATTTCTTTAACTAAGATTGATTTCCAAATATTTCACATATTTTATGTACTAAATACATATCAATGACTTTTGAGAGCCCAAAGCATGTCAGCCTATTGCAAAACTTGGATTTTTAGAAATAGTTCTGGGCCTATTAAACCCACTAACCATCTCAGCAGACTTTTCTTTGTTTACTTTTCAAGTCAAAAATGAAATTTAGATTTAAAATTTCTTTAACTAAGATTGATTTCCAAATATTTTACATATTTTATGCACAAAATACATATCAATGACTTTTGAGAGCCCAAAGCATGTCAGCCCATTGCAAACTTGGGTTTTAATACACAGTTCTGGGCCTATTAAACCCACTAACCATCTCAGCAAAGACTTTCCATCGATATTCATTTTAATTGAACACTGATGCAATGACTACAATCAAATTAGGATCTGTATTCAATGCTGTGGAATGCTCTAAATATTTCCTGTTTTTGTTTTTTTTTAAGAAATCCCAACCAGCTGATAACGATCTATCGAAACTGTGATGGCAATAACTTCCTGCTGCTGCCTTAATGGTCTATTGAACATTGGTGTAATGAATGCGATCTGATTTGGATCAGTAGTCGAAACCCCAATAAAGAAATCCCGCACCGTTGACGGTCATGCAGCCAACTTCTAATGGCAGCACAGCTCTTCATTACATTGGCTCCCAACTTCTTCCAATATTTAAAATCTTTCCATTGAATACTGATGGAAAGACTGCTACCTGACTTGAATCTGTAGCTGAAGCTGCGGCAGTGCTTTCCAAATATCCCCTGCCGCCTTCCACCCGGCAATCGCAAACAGCTGACATAGATCCGTCCGTTGCATCGTCCCCGTTGACCCTTCTCCCGCGCCCTGCCGGCTTACATACCTCAGCATGATCATGTCCGTGTTTTCTTTCTACAGCGATCTCGTCTCTCGTTACTACTTTCTTTATAGCGCGCAATTTTCGTGATTTCTTCGGGCTTTCGTTGTTGCTGTTGGTGTTGCTGCTGCTGCTGCTGCTGCGTTGTTTTAGTTTGTTGCTACCACAAATTTGTTTGCTACGAATGCTTTGTTTACCGAAATATTCGAATTCGAAGTACACACCGACACGTTGGCAGAGTGTTGAAATTTTGCTTGCACAAAAAATTACTAACTAACCGTACAATTTATACTCTGCACATAAACGTGCACCCGACGAATGGTTGTTGTTTATTACAAAACAAAAAAATTATAATTAAATGTACAAAATCGGTTTATTAACAATCCAGAGAAAATTTTGACCGGCCAAAGTTGAAAGGGATGATTACAAAATTACGAAACGAAAATAACAAAAACTATTGCGAAATGCGCACCATAATAAAAACTACAGGCAATTTATGAAATTTATGACAGAAAACTGAAATGAATTTTTTTGGATTTGAAAATTAACGCTCGAGAAAGTTTTTCCTATTGTAAGAAAATTGGAAAATAATTTTTCGAATGTGCTATTCGGGCAGTGGCAGTGTTTTACACAAACAAAATGCCAGCTGAAAGAAATGCGCCGAAGAAGGACAACGCGACGGCCAGGGAAGCTGAAGTTACTTCACCGTTTCCTCCCTTTCCACCAACAACTCCCAATCAAATTTTCCCATTTCCATTTTCTTTGTTTCTGTTGTGTTCTTTATGCATTTTCGTTGTTGCTCTTCCGCTGCGGAAACGGGTGTCAGCAATCGCTTAAACTCTGACGGCATAACAAAACCAACGTGCAGCGATCGCAGCAGCGAGAAGAGCAAAACATATTTACGAACAACTCAAACGGAAAATAAACAAATGTCTCGTAACCTAACAGAGACGCGCAGTCGCGCGGCCAGCGGCTGCTGCAATTGCAACCGCAGTTACATTGGCGGCGACACGACACGTCGACGACAAAATGTCGCGCATAATTCGCATAATCAGCGAAAAAGTCGCCAGCATGACAAGTAAACGCGCGAGCGTTAGAGCGTCGAAAGTGCATTGGCGGTGTTCACAATGTAACCAGAAAGTAGCACAAATTAGATGAAATTGGTGAATGGGCGTTTTGAACTTTGTGGCAAAACACGAGTCATGAATAAAATCGGCTGAGTAAGTGAATCTGGCAGAAGTACATTCAAAATGTACTCAGTTGCTTTAGTGAAGCCAACGAACAGACTTAAAAAGAAGACGAATAAAAGAGTGTAGAAGAGGCAACATAAATCATGCAATCAACAAAATAGTTCAAGTGGCTTCAACCGCACAGTGCAGTCAGATCAAAACAGTTCAATGCGCCGCACAGTTGCACCCTGTATATGCATTTATAATTGTTTATTATTGTTTTTTTATTTGCATAGTTTATCGTGTACAGTGCAGCGTAGAAACCCCATTTCATAACAGCAAAACACAACAATTTGCATTCTTTTGGTGCGGTTTTCGGGCAGCAGAGGGAGTCGATATGGCAATTCGAGCGCTTGGAAAACGTTACAACGTTGAGAAAAACTAACGCAACGAACAGCGAATTGGAATCAAATCGTAGAGCGGTAACAAAACCAGCGACAGATACTGCCGCACGGATTGGAGCGCGCGGAAGTGGGGCCGAATTGCGAATTGCGTCAACACGTCGAATATTTAGATAAGAAACTAAAACGCATTTTCGCTATGGCGGCCGCAACAACAACAATTGCAACAGCAACGACAGCAACTGCAATGTTTACCAGTCGACCGGCCGCACTAAAAATGCCACTTGACGCGCAAATGCAGCACACACACACACACACACACACCACACTACAATACAGAGAGACTGACAAACAGACAGACAGACATTCATGCACAGACAGACATTTATGGCTGCGCCAGTTGTGTGGCGGCGCGCGGTGCCGTACTTGTGGAATGCATTTTAACGGCAAAATTGCAACGACAACAAAACAAACACACACGCACACACACACACTCATTCTGCGTTACTGTGGCCATGCGCGGACAGCGACACCTATGCGTAGCCGCAATAAAAGATACAATGCAAAGCGGTGGGCGCTGTGTGTTGGCTGGTGAGTAGAGTCCGACCGATACCAAATTGTTTGGCCGATGCCGATTAATCGGCCGAAAGGGCGAAAATTAGCCGATGCCGATACCGATGCTGATTACATAGAAAAAATAACACGAATGAATTCAATCAAAAACACAGCCTATTTTATAAAATAACAAAAGGAACTATTACATATTGTTTGTAATATTCATCACAAAATAACATAACAACGAGAAAAGAAATAATTAAAAACTAAATAAAATAACAAGATAATTCAGAATTCTAATACATTAACATGTATTAAAAGAAATAATATATCAGATTTGTCCACTGAGAGAGAAAAAAATAGTGACGTAAATATTGCATACAACTTCAGTTTTTTATTCAACTTAAAATTACGATTTTTATATTAAAATTTGTACTCTCAAATTGCGAAAATAGGCCGATACCTATTTTTTTGGTCGATGCCGATACCAATTTTATTGGCCGATACTAGCCGATGCCGATTAATCGGTCGGACTCTACTGGTGAGGGGTGTGGGGTTGCGGGTGGGCGGAGTGCGTTCGACTGCAGACTGCAGCGGCACTCGTTGCATTTGTATTGGCGTCGAAAAGTGCAACAAATGCAGTCGCAGCCCCAACAACAACAACAAGTGCCTCAGAGATGCGCAACGAGGGCTGAAGCAAGCTTCGGGTGCTGTGCGAGAGCAAAGAGAACGCCGAAGTAAATAAAGAACAAACTCGATTGAGCATTGGTTGTCTTTGTGTGCGTGCGTAAAAGAGCAAAGGCTGCAATCTGTGTAGAGAAAAAACGCAATGAAAAAATTTTCATTCATAAAAATTTCACAAAAACGACCAAAGACGCGCCGTGGTTCTAACTGCAGCAGCAGCAGCAGCAACAACAACACACAGCAACGAGTGCAGCAACAACCCACTTAAGCTGAAGCAAACAAAAATGCAACGGAACGCAACATGAGGACGCAGGGGGACAACGAGAAGGCGACGAGAAAGAGTGAAGAGCCAGGAGACGCAAAGTCGAAGCAGCAAAATTGTAATAACGTAGTAATAACAACAAAACAGCAACAACAAAATGCATTGCAAGCGGACGTCAAACGCGTCAGTGCAACGGCACCAACAACAAGCACAACAACTACAACCAACTTAGTGACAAATGATTGCAATAAGTTAATTGCAACAACAAGTAGAACAAGCACATCCAACAACAACAACAACGACCAGCAGCAGAAGTTAAAGAAGTGGCAATTAACTAAAACAATACCAACAACAACTAGGTCATGAAATTTGCAAAAACTATGCACTGAACATGTATCGTAATGAGGACAACAACAACTAATCAAAACATCTACAGCACACAATAAGTAATAACAGCAAAGTGCAACAATCAGCAACAAAATCCACAAAACGGAAAGTTGAAATCAAAACACACTAACAACAACAAAAAATCACATATAATAACAATAACAACAACAACTACATACAAACAAGTACAGCGAAAGGCACAAAATACATGCTTACTAAAATAATAACAACAAATTGCTGGAAACAACAACAACAACAATAAGCAACGGCAGCAGCGCCCAATAACAACAACAATAATTAGCAACAACCAGTTGAAAATCACATTGAAGTGCTCATTCTGTCATTGCCCCAAATCCCCGCCCCGCCCCGCCGCTCCTAACTACAGTTTTTCCATGTCTGCCATCAAAGTCATTCTTCGCTTCTCCCCCCTCAGTGGCGTAGCGCTGCACAAGCTGCACGCCGACGCTCAGCGCGAGTGCGTCCTGTGCGCCCTGGCGCTCAATTGAAATCTGTTGATTGTTGAGTTTTATTATTGTTGAGTTGTTGTTGTTCACACAACAAAACGCAATTGCACGTCGCTGTGTGCAACTGCCCCGCTTCGACATTTGTATGCGTGCGAGCGTCCGTCCGTCTGTCTGTCCGTGCGTTGCATGCTGCTCTTTTTCGTAGTTGGTGTTGTTGCTTTTTGTTGTTGTTGTTGTTGTTGTTGGAGCCACTTGGGGATGCACACACAGCCAGTCGTCGTCGAACGCCGCCAGTAGGCGTTCGAAAGTGCAAACTGCGCGCATCAGCCGCTCTGCCCCCCTCTATGGCCAGTGTGTGTTGTTCGGTCTTCACTTGACGCTCGTTTGTCGGCGTTTACACCCACAAAATTTGCATTCGCACGCAGCGCGAGTGCAGTCTGCACTCTGCGCACGCAGCCCCCCGCCCTTTGAATACGATTGGCCGCCTCTTTTGTGCACTGTTGCTCTACAATTTTGCGGCTGATTGTTTTGTTTTGTTATTTTTATGCACATTTGTTTTTGTCTTCTCTGCGTTATTGTTGCAATTTGCGGTGGGAGTTTTCACTGAACTATTTGTGAATGATTGCAATCGATGCAATCAGCGCCCTTTGCTTCCCTCGCCAACAGTTGATGGAATTTTTCATATAATTTTATGTGGTCAATGTTGGGATTTTTTGGGATCTTTTCTTTGCCAGCTATGTTCGGAAAGCAGCTAAACTAATTTTCAAATTTTTCAGTTTTCTTACTCACAGAAAAACGCCGAGAAGTTGAGAAAGCGTACCTTTTGATTCACTCTGAGTATCCTTTCAGAACCAACACAATACTTCGTATTAATAGGAATATTCCCTGCGCGCTGGCTATCACAGAAGCTTTACAACTCATCTGCAGCTCCTGGACCACAATCAAGGCTTGATTACACGTAACGAGTAGAGTGGCGAGACATCAAAATGATACTAGCCCGAGAGAATTGGGATGGCGAGCAAAAGCGACGAGTTGTTCAAACGTATTTTAACACGTGGCGAGTCAGTTCGGTTTTACAATGCACAAATTGAACTAATCAACTCGCGCAATTAAATTCAACCGAGCGAAAAGTGGTGTGTGACGCATTCCGCATGTTACGAGCGATTCCGCATGTGACGAGCGATTCCGCAAATCGCTGCGAAAAAGAGAAAAATATAACGGTAAAGTAGTACTCGGCCTAGTAAACAAAATGTGATTCTAGTGACTCTCTCGCCACTTTACTCGGTCACTGACTCAACAACTCGCCTTACTGTTTAGACGAAACGAGTACTCGTTCGAGTTGCTGTCTCGTCATTCTACTCGTTACTTGTAATCAAGCCTTCAGAATCGTGCCACAAGCTTATAACGACAGTAGGGTTTAGAGAGAATTCATTTCTCAGTCGTACCATGCCATGGAATATACCCTCAAGGGAGATTTTACCTGGCACAACTCCCCTAAGTTTAAATGGGGAACCCACAATATTCGACTTCTCCCTATCCTACATATCCATCCATAAAACCAAAAGTGTTTGATTAGAGTGTTGGTCGAAGAACAAAAAGATTCATAGGCCAATCAACCTTTAGCATTAACGACCACTCAAATGGCTCATGTGGTCTGGAGGAGTTACTTAGATCACTTTCGACTTTGCTTAGACAAGTCTGCACTTGTTAGGTTCTGATGCCATGAATACAAGGTTCATTCTCTAACATTTTATGATTTCCTGTGCCCAGGCAATATGAACAGAACTTATCCAGGTCCCCTTAGAGTATTTATCTGCCTTCGTACTGTCCTCATCTTGAGCCTGAGTACTGGCAGACTGTTTCATCAGAGAATGTATCTCGGCGCCCCTCAATTCTATATATCGCTCTATATTATTGTGACACCTGCGCTGATCACCTTTGACCCAACTTAAAGCTCGCTTTTTTCTGCTTCCATTTATCTTAGCCACTAAGCAGCTATGTTCGACAATTTCTCTACCAGTACTCTCCCATGCAGCTTCACAACTTTCCTTTCCCTTTTCTTCCCTTCCCATCCCGTCCCGTCCCGTCCCGTCCCTTTCCAATGTCCACTTGTGCATAATTTCTTAATAATCGCGCATGCAGGTCAAATACATTTTCGCTTCTCTTTAACATGAAATAGTGAAGAACAGCAATAACAACAACAACGACAACAAATGAATGAATAAATAAATAAAGAAAAGCACAAACTGCAGCCCTGAGGAAGAAGTAGGTGCGCGCAAACATTTCTGCGCCAACTACAACAAAAACAATAACAACACACACACATTCTAAATTATGCCAAAGTGAAGAACAACAACGCAGGCAGCTTTGTAAAAGGCCAAGGCACCAGCGCAAAAAACGCAGAAGCAGCCAAAAGGCCACCGTGCGGAAAAATAAGAAGAAGCGTAGAGGCGGCGCAAAAAATGCAAATACTGCAACAGTAACCGAAAAATAACTCATTTTTTCGATAAACAATTCCAAGAAAAGCAGCGCAGCGAAAAAATGCGCCGCAGCAGCGCCGGCAGCCAAAAGACGCTGCTTACGCCTCGCTCTTCTTCTTGCTGTTGGTGTATTACTGTATTCGTGTAGTAGTTGTTGGCGGTGTGGCTGTTGGAGCAGCAGCAGCAACATAACACCGCTGCCGCTGCAGGTTCAATACTCCCCAAGCGATGCGATGCGACGAGACGCGACGCGAAAGCAACGGCCATAAATGCAATGCCCGAGAAACCGGAGAGGAGGCGAAGCAACAAGAACAACAGCAACAACAAAAGAAATAAGTATATGTACAAAAATAAAATGACTCCAAAAGAGCCACAAATACAGCAGCAAAACGTAGCAGAACGAAGACAAAAATGCCGGGGCGCAGCGCATCGGGAACCGGGCGCGAGAAGGCAACGCTCAGAATGGATGTGCGCAGACAGTAAATACAACAGCAACAACGGCAAAAAAATCAAAAGCACAAAATCCGCCAATGCTGCACAAAGTGGGCGCTGCCAGCGGGGCGACAGCGTGCGGCCAGCGAGCCAACTCGAGGAGTTGCACGCGCGCCACTCAACGCCGCCACAACAGCACACAAATAACAATAACAACCTGAACTCTGAAAATGCTTCCCATGGCCGCAAAACAACGCCATCGCGTCGCCGCGCCCGCCCCACCACCAGCGCATCCTTGGCCGGCGCATTCCTGCGGTATTTTGCACCGATATGGCAAAATGTAACTGCGTTGCCATAGTCGTTGTTATTGTTATTGTTGCTGCTGCAGACGTTGCTGTTATTATTGGCTAGCTGCTGGCTGGCTGACTGACTGGGCGCACTCGGACAGATACAGGTTTTGGGGGTGCGCGCGCTGCTGGGGATTTGGCGCGCGAGAGCAGGAAGGAGCGCGCGACCATGTGGCTTGCCGCCTGCTGCCATCGGCCAGCATCCGGCCTGATTGCTGGCATTCCCAGACCAAAACAACAACAACAACAAACACAAAAACAATTTCCCCAACAATCATTGGCGCGGCGGCAACGACCGACAAGTGGGGTTGAGGTCTAGCGCAGATTAGTTGATTAGGCGCTCAATGATTGTTGTTTTTTTATTATAATTGGATGGGTTGAACTATAGAGTGAGCCATAGTCATTGGAAGGTAATTTTTCACATAAATAGATTGGTTGAATTTTAAATAAAAATAAAAATATCAATGTTCAATGAGTTCAGAAACTGAAACTGCACTAACAGAAATCGACACAATTTTTTCGTTGCCATTACTTCAAAATTATTAAAGATAATACAAGATTGTATGATTCGATAGATCGGTATATGTGGAAGTAATTTTTCAAATATTTTTACTCTCCGATTTTTGAAGATTTTTCAAAATAGGACGAAATTAGTTTATTGCCCAAGCAACAAACATTAAAAAAATATTTGTGCTGCCATATCTTCGCAACTATGAGAGATAGGAACATAACTTATATATCGCTCAATAGGTCCTTTTTTGTGTCAACAACAGTTGAAGAAATTTTTCAAATATTTTTACTCTTCGATTTTTGAAGAATTTTCAAAGTAGGAAGAAGTTTAGAATTTTGTTCAAATAACAAACAATAAGAAAAATTTGTGCTGCCATATCTTCACAACTATGAGAGATAGGACAAGAAATTATATATCATTGAGTAAGTCCTAAATTTCGTTAACAATAATTGAAGGAATTTTTTATATATTTTTGCTCTTTGATTTTTGAAGAATTTTCAAAGTATGATTAAGTTTATTTATTGTCCAAACAACAAACAATAAAATATTTGAGTTGCTATATCTTCGAAACTGTGAAAGATAGGACACGAATTTGTATATCATTAAATATGTAGTTCCTTATCTGTGTCAATAATAGTTGAATAAATTTTTCAAATATTTGTACTCTTCGATGTTTGAAAAATTGTGAAAATATCACGAAATTAGTTTAATGTCCAAAAAACAAACATTAACCCTTAAATGCATCGCGTACCATATATGGTACAATCCTAAATCCTTCGTACATCTGTTGAATCAATTTAAGAGAAGGCTCCCCTGGATTTGGGCAAAAAATAAGGCAAAGTTTGTAATTTTTTTGTGGGATAATGAAAAGGTGTACAAACTTCCGGTTTTGACTATTAAATTCGTCTATTATTTAGGAGTTTAAAAAGTTAAAAAACTTGATAAACTTGACTTTCTAAAAACTTCAAACGCGTGTATCTCGAAACCATTTTTTCCAATCTAACTGAAATCCCTGGACTTGATCTAATGATCCGATTTTCTTCATCTAAAAACTGCTCGAATGTATTTGATTTTCTGTATGCCTTGAACCAACAATTTGCATAAATAGTTATTTATTTTTAATTTTTAAATGTGGTTGAAATTAAAAAAAGGTGCAAAAAATTTAACTTTTTACTTCAAATATTCATTGTGCAAGAATTTTTCGTTTAAATTTTTTGAGTCTAGTTCAATGCATAGACAATTTTGTTGTCTTTAAGTAATGACAATGCTTTTTGATTTCAGTCCACTACAAGAGGCTGCAGGATTACAGTTCTCGAGCGATGTTTGGCGCGCAGAGGCCTACGGAAATCGCCATTTTGTAGCCGCCATTTTGAATTTCATCAAGTTTTTTAACTTTTTAAACTCCTAAATAATAGACGAATTTAATAGTCAAAACCGGAAGTTTGTACGCCTTTTCATTATCCCACAAAAAAATTACAAACTTTGCCTTATTTTTGCCCAAATCCAGGGGAGCCTTCCCTTAAATCATGTTTGTGCTTGCTCTAGATTGATTCGAAAATAATTGCCCCATGCATTTAAGGGTTAAGAAAATATTTGCATTGTCATATTTTCAAAACTATGAAAGATGGGACAAGAACATATACATCTTTCAATAGATATTTATCTGTGCTAATAATAGTTGAATTAATTTTTCTAATATTTATACTCTTAAATTTTTGAAGAATTTTCAAAGTAAAAAAAGTTAGATTTTTGTAGAGCTTACAGACAACGGAAATTAAGAACATAGTTCCGTTACCATATCTTCAAAACTATGTGAGATAAGACAACATTATACATCTGTATCTATAGGTTATTATCTATGCTAGAGGCGGTTAAATGGATTTTCAAATATTTATACTCTCTGATTTTTGAAGATTTTTCAAGATTGGATGTAGCAAAAAATTGTTGGCTGCGATCATTCTTAAATCACACGTTTTACGCTGTTATACCCGTAGACATACCAACATTTTAAACTAAATGCAATGTGCCTTAGTTAAAAGTATTAGGATATGAACAAATTTTAGTTTTTAAGAGTTTTTGAAAATGCAAATCACAAAAAATTGCCAACCTTTATACGTTGACTCGTCCAAGTAAAGCAAATATATAAGTTAGATCATAAACTTCTTCATTGAAGATTAAATTGCTGTCGAAAGCATTGCTGTCTCAGCCCACTGTGCCATGGCTTTGGCTAACAGCCAACCACTTCACAATAAACCCAATTGCTCAAAAAACAAAGACAAAAAAGACTATTAACAAATCGGGCGCACTTTTTTCATTGGGTTTTATTTATTTATTGTTATTGGTTTTTTTTGTTCATTTGTCCCACTTGCTGCTCAAAGCGCATTTCCTTCGAAATTTGCCATAAAGCAAGAATGCAGCCACCGTAAGAGTAGGTAGATTGCTACAGTGGTTGTTGTTGTTGTTACTGTTAAAAATGTTTGTTTTCGTTGTATTGGCAAAAATACGCAACGCACATTTCTTGGAAGTCGTTTTTATTATATGTACGAGTATGTCTTCCTTAGCTGACTTTTCATTATACATATTGGCTGTTGTTGTTGTTTTTCGTTGTCGTCCTTTTTAATTAAGAATGTTGCTACGTTGTCGGTGATGCACACTTTTACTTACAGACGCTGTCGACGAACTAATCGTTCGTTATTTGTTCGACTGTCGGCGGATTTGGCATTCGCTCCGACTAGCCATCCGTCCGTCCGGTTGCTGCTGCTGCTATTCGGAGCTGTCGTTGTTCTTGCACTGATTGCATTTTATTTATTTGGTTGCCAGCGCGCGGACAGACGCAGCCTTCGCGACTGCGCGCTAAAAATTCCATGAAAACGCTCAAAGTGTTGTTGCAGTGGTGTTAGTGTTGGTGCTACAACAATGCGATATGGGCGTAGCTTTGCTAAGGTTTGAGGAACGCTGGACTATGCAGAAGTGAAGTTATGCCACGCCCACTTATGTGTTAGTGTGTTTCAGTGTGTGGCGTGGTTAATATTGGCATCAAACTTGTGAAAGAGTAAAATTTGATGTTGGGTAATTGCTAAGTTTGTGTGACCACTTGTGTGACACTTGTCACATTTTATAATAAACATTTTAAAGGATTAGAAAATTGTCTGTGAAAATTTCCAGAAAACTGTGGCACGCTAACAACATGTAGAAAATTTGTTTATGGCTCGAAACATTGAGTTTTATGTTTGTGTGACACTTGTCATATTTCATTATAAATTTTTTATGAGTATAGGATTTCTTCTAAAAACTCATATAGTATAACATTTCCAGAAAAATTCACACCTTAACTACATGTAGAAAATTGCATTTTTAAGCTCCAAACATTGAGTTTTATGTTTGTGTGACAGTTGTCACATTTTATTGTTAATATTTGATGAGGCTAGAGTTTCACTAAAAACTCATATAACATTTCCAGAAAAATTCACACATCAACAACGTGTAGAAAGTGCAACTTTTAAGCTTCAAACATTGAGTCTTATGCCTGTGTGACACTTGTCACACTACACTATTCATATTTGATAAGGCTAGAGTTTCGCTAAAAAATCATATAACATTTTCAGAAAAATGCGGCACATCAACAACGTATTAAAATTTGCAATTTGTTTCTTTTTTGGTTTTCTCGAAAAAATCAGCAACTTGGCCACGTTTTTGCTTGTTTTTGTTGTATGCATTCGCCACATAGTTGATTAGCAACAGCGGCATGACGCATCGCACATTTCACAATCGTTGAAGAACTCAAATGAAGCTTAGAAAAGCGCACACAGCGCAGCGGAAGAGCGTTCAATTGTGTTTGTGTGTTTGTATGTGTGACGGCTGAAGTCAAAACAAAGCTCAAGTGTTAGAAATCAGCCAAACATAGGGCACATTGATTATGGTATTTACCTATGCACCTATCTACATACATATGCACATATCTACTTTACTGTGCAACCATCTACATGTACATACATACATATAGATATATCTGAGAACATGATAGTGAGGTTAGAATGTTGAGTTGTGAATGATTTTGGGGCGGCAACGAAGACGTGTCGTTGAGGATAAGGGACTTGTGGTCAGATGCGAAATATGTGTGGACTATACCTATGCGTTGTAGTTGTAGTTTGAACCACTCACCGGTGTTGAAAGTATGACATTTTGCTATGTGCTGTTGTGTGTATGGTTTCAATGAATGTTGGCTGCAACTCGCTTCTGAGCCGATAATTTGAATGGATCGCTTTAGGACAGCGGCGACGATTTATGCTGTTAGTGTGCATCAACAGATTTCCGTTCATGTACGCAATTCGACAGGACCGTTTTGGAAATCGCTGCAGCGGAATTTACTACTTCGATTGTTTGCGTTTATGCTACCGACGCACTTTAACACTTCTGTGCAATACTTCTTGCGTTGTTGTTGCACTTAAAGTTTTACACTTTCTCAGATGTCGAACACAGAAACTCGCGCATTTTACGTAACTATATGCGATCCACGATATATGAGCCTTCTCAATCAGTCAATTAAATTCTTGCGACGCTCGCCGTCACTACTACTAAAAATTTGGCACTTTTTGGTCAGCTACTACTATAACTAATGTTTTTCACAGAGCTGTAAAAGCCAATGCTTCCCACGCTTGGAGAAAGGACAGTTTTGCCAGTTGTCAGGCTTGTTATACATATGTTTTTTATTGAATAGTATTCCTACTCTCACAGCGTTTTTGCGCAGCTCTGCAGTTATTTTTGTTAGCTTCTTGAATAAGAACTCATAAACTTATTTATACACGCTCGGAAAACGTTTAAATGATCTGTACAAATAAATTTTTTATTACAATTTCTAGCTTATAAAAATATGTATGTGTGTCTTGTTGTATTCAAATATTCTCATACAGCTGTGTGTACTCTTTGCGGCGCTCTTTCACACTTAAATGTTGGCGCTCAGCGCGGGCACTTTGCTGCAAAGATTTTTAAATTCATGAATCCTCTCTCTCTCTCTCTCTGTATATCTCTCTCTCTCTCTTTCTCTCTCTAGATGGATCTTTCGCGCTGTCTGATCAGCGAGTAGCTGCAGTTAGGATAGACAATTTGCTGAAATGCAAATTTGTGTTTATGACTTCAAAATTCTTTCCAAGAACTCAAAACAATACGAACAGCAACAACAACAATAACAATTCAATTCATTGCAATCGACAACAGTTTTGGCGGGGAGGAGTACAGCCAATGACGGCGCGTGTTGCGATGCAGCTGTCAGTGCAGATTTTCAACAGCATTTGTGGGTGTTTCGAGCAAAACAATTCGCTGACTAGGGCCAACAACTGTTTTCATCGAAATCATTGCAGCTACAAATTTGGAATTCGTTTTTCGATAAAGAACTTTTCTAAACTGACACAAAACGTCAATATCTGAGCTGTATATGCCAATATAAATATATATATATATATATATATTTGAGGACAGTCTAAAGTTGAAAGTCTGAGAATCTGCATGGCTCAATTGATGAAAATTTAGTTTAAATTTTAGTTTAGTTTAATCTCCTTAAGAGGCACTAAAGCTTCAATAAAACTCATTTGAACCGTTCAAAATTTCAATAAATGCTTGATTTGCTGTTTGGGACATAGTCATAGACATGTCACAAATTACAAATTTTTAAAAATTCCTTTATGTAGTACACTCTTATGTACAAAATTGAGTTTATAGGCTTAGAGATGTATGAAAAATATTTTAGACCATTCAAAAAATTAGCCAAATTGACTTTTTTCTAAAAAGCATATTAGGAAATATTTATAAAAACGCATCTAAAATAATTTATGCCTGTATGTATGTACATATATAATGTTTTTACTAAACTGATGTATTTTATATTTAATATATCAGTAATATGATTATGATTGCATTCTATGGAACGCAACTAGGCAGATTGATTGAAATTCATCATGCATCAGTCGAGTGTAGTTACTGATCATCAAAAATCGAACAAATGTTTATTTGGTTCAAAATTTTGTTTTTGTTTTAGTTCAATTTGTCAAAAGCATCGTAGAAGAGCTGCGAGCAGATCAGCGAACGCCGCCCAAGAGCGACGTGAGAACACACCCAATGCGGGCTGTGCTTCAGAGATCCGCTCCAACTTGTTTCGCAAAAAATGCGCTCAGACGCACCGTGTCGAGTGGAGCCGGCGGCGCTTACGAAACGCCACGAACGCCGCAGCTGCGAACATATGAATGAATGCAAGTTTGAAGGCGGCTGGACACCGATGGCGTATAAGAGATCGCGCGAATTTGTTCATTGAATTTATAATTTATACGTGACCGCATGTGTGTGTGCTGCATTTGATAATCAACGTGTGATTTTATGTTTTAAAACCCACACGCACGCACCGGCGGCTAACACCGCGACACGGGTTGTCGCGACAGCGGCGACGAGCGAGCGAGTGTCTTCGTCATTTGCAATGATGATAACTGAAAAGTGTTAGAAATTCGTGTCTTCGTGCGACTGGTGGTAGGCGGCACACTAAACACCTCAGCAGCGGCCGGAGGAGGGAAACGCCTCTACACCGACGGGGCAGTGTTGCCAAGTCGGTGCCGGACAACAGGGAGAGCTGGTACAGAGTTTAGCTGGCGAGCGAGCAGACGGCGGCGGCTTTAAGTGCTGTTTGGCTAATGCGAAGCGGAGCGATTGCTTATCGGTCTTTTAGTGCAGATTAGTAGTAGTGGCGTTCTCGGCCCCTCTCCCCAACACTGCTCGGCAAAGTGTACTTAACCGTGGAATCGATAAGCATAATGCTGGCGAACGGGGCGAACGTGGGAGCGCATCGAATTGTGAATGGCACGCAGTGATTGCTGGACGAGTGCATGTGATTGCCGAGTGTTGGCGTCTACACTTCCAGGAATGCAGCGCTATCGATGCTCCGAAGCCCATAAAACCTTATCGCAAAATTGTGGGGAACAATTGAGCGCGTGGTAGGGGAATTCAGAGGGGAAATTCTTCGGTACCATCATCAAGCACCGCCTCGGCACACTGGATGCTCCAAGCAGTTGTCAACATTTTAGTGCAACTGTCACAAACTGTTTTCCCACGTATGCTTTCAAGTTTTTAAATTGTAATTTCTCTCAATTAGCTGTTGGCGCTTAACCCGGCATTGGTGTGGTGGGGTATACCATACCCCAGAGGTTGTATTTTTGTAAATAACGCGGACATCAGTTGCGGGCACTATTGCTTCTAGTAGCTGTTTATAACAGTCCAACCATACACATTTGCTGTCTAAAAACAACTTAAGTGTGACCAGATTTGAGTCACATCCCGCTAAAGTTCATTGGGGTATGACATACCCCACCACACCAATAAAGTAACTTTTTATGTAAATGATTTTGAATTCAAATTGTTATTTTCGATGGTCTAGTAGTCATCGATTTGTTAAAAAATTCACCGTACGGAAAAATAAGAGGCAAATACCAACTGCCCAACTGCTACGTGCAAGAAAAGCTCCTAGTTTAGTATTCGCATTTTGTCGCCGTAGAAAACGAATGTCGTATGTTTCATTGAATTTAATAGCACATACGACAATCGTTTTCATCGTATCATATGTTCCAAAAAATATCATTAATACACAAAAATATCATGATTCTGTAAATCCTTGAAATTAGGCGAAGCTGTACCAAAACGTCGTCAGTACAGCACTCGATGTTCGGTTTGTCCGAGAGCAAACATTATACGACTTGCGAAAAATGCGCTAATTTTGAGACCCTGTAATTCGCTCCTCTTTCAGGGTAGCTACCAAAAATTTAATGTCACATAACAATATGTATTTGGTTTTTAAAACGCACTTTGTTTTTTGGAAAATTATATACAGAAATTTTTGTAAAACCCCATTATATGGATTCAACTTATAAATATCAGTATTTTACGTTTATTTTTGTTATATTTGATATTTTCTTTTACAAATTGCTTGCACATGAAGTGCTTTTGTATTCTCTTGCGTAAAAGTAAATGAAGAATAATATAAAAATGCTATCTTTTATATTTGTGTTGTTTCGTGTGGTTGCTGCTATATCAAGTCTTGGGGTATGTCATACCCCACCACACCAATAACGTAATTTTTTTCCACCACACCAACGCCGGGTTAATTGAGTAGCAACAGTATAACGAGCGCGGCCGCCGGCACCTTTCATGGGAGTATTTGTAATTACAGAAGAATACAAAGTGAATTGTGAAAAGTGGCAGCACTGTCACTAACGCTATTAGCACACTTTACAATATTAAGCAAAGTGGGTCAGAACGCAGACATCAATGCTTAGCACTGGGCCGGAGCGGGCCGAGTATGTGCTGCGGTAGTGTCGCGCCGGCCGACAACTATGTGGCGACGATTTGTTGTTGTTGTAGCCGAGCATGAAAGCGAAAGAGACGCCAAGTGACGCGGCTGAGTGGCAGCGACGGTTGTGGGCTGTGGCACGTTTCAGCACCGTTGCACCGTTTGTTGTGCAGCGCCGCCGGTGCGCAATCAATTGCAGTTTTGGTAAATTCCAGCGAAAAATAACCAACACCGCCAAGCGACAGCGGCGGCGGAAATTCCATGGAAAAATACACGAATTGCGGTTCGGGGGAATTGCTGCACGCTGACGATTCCATTGCAAATTTCATGAATTAAGTAAACAAAAGTTTATTTATTTTTATTTGCCATTTCTTTGCAGTCGTGTTTTTGCTTTTGTGGTGTGTTTCGTGCCACTGCCACACCCCGCGCGCCGTTCGAACCGCACTCGAGTGGCGCCTGTCAGACAACGCGCCGCATTCGCCGCACAACCGACGGCCCAGCCAGTGCAAGAAGCAGCAGCCGAGCGACGGCGGCACGGGCGAGCGCCACGGCCCGACGACATCGACTTCAAAGTGGCCCACGAAAAGGCCAAGACACCCGAGCGGCGCTGGCTCGCTACTGTGGCCCACTCGCTCGCTTCACTCGCGCAACTCGCTGAAGCTCAAAGTGCTTGTTGTTGCTATTGTCATTTTGCTATTGTTGTTGTTGTTGCTGTGCTTGTTATTATGATGATTAGTATTATTGTAGTTGTTGTTGTTGCTTCTGGTGCTAGTGCTAGTGCGGTATTTGCTGCCACTAGCATAGTGCATATTGTTTTTATTATTACTGTTGGTGTTGTTGCTGTTATGGCCCCTTGTCTTTATCGTTGCAAATGTCTAACTTGTAGTTGTGCGAGTTTTTTCGCTGGCAAAAATATTGCACAATAAACACTTAAAAAAATGAAATAAAAACGCTCTCGTCGGAAAAGAATTGCACACGAAGTCGCCGCAAAAACACGACTATGTCGCGCCCGATAGCGGCGTACGCCACACACAAGCGCGCCGAAGACGGCATACAGTGTCACCGCTAAGCGTAAACCGTGGCCAAAAATAAAGTCAGCAAAATGTGCTCAAACAATGCAAAATATAAAAACCCAAACAATCGAAACGGCGCGTCCAACTGTGCGCGAAAAAAATCAACAACAAATCGCAGTGGAACAATTTCATTTTTTCATATTGTCACAAATAGCCAAAATCGACTAAAACTGCATATGAGTAGTAGAAACAGTCAACTGCCCACTGAATTAAAAGTACCCGATTTTACTCCAATTGACCAACACTGCATTGAAACTAAATGATTATTTCACTTTTGTGACAAACTGTTTAGCAAAACTATACATAAAATAGCCTATTGAGAAATTATTTACAGCAACAACGTTCCGCTTTGTGTGTTTTTGTGGCAAAATATTCGCCAAACGACCAGTTTTGCGACTGTCACACAGCGTTCTTTCACCAGTGGGCGTCTTAATTAAGCCTTTTGTACAATTTGTATTGCTTATTAAATTTACAGTTACATTACTAACACACACCGCCTCCCACTGCCGCGCAATTTCGAGTAATCCGAGCTCAGTTCGCATTTTGTGACACTTTACATTAACGCGTGTCAGCATTTGGGGAGTTCCCCCACTTTTGATTAGCTTCGATTTATTAGCTGATATGCTTTTGTTACAATACCGATACTTTTTTTTGGCCACTTTAGTTACACTGTACGCCGTGTGCCCAGCATTAAAAAAACACGAACGGGCACAAAAAAGAAAACAAATAAAATATAGCAGCAACGTAACGAAATGAAACGAAACGAGTATTTAGCACAAATACTCTAACGGTACTAATGGTGTTGGTATTTTGTTGTTGTTACTGGGGTTTGCTAATAATACACACACACACACACAGGCGACGAATTCTATGCGGTGGAGATATGTAGCGCCGCCGATGATAGTGGCAGCGGCCGCGGCAGCTCCGGCGGCCCGCGGGTTAGCAAAAGAAGCAGCGCGGGGGGAGAGGGAGGGCTCTTGGCGAAGTAAACCACTGTTCCCACGAAACAGCGGCAAAGGGAATTATTGCTGTGCTGTCACAAACTGTTGTCGCAATTGGTGCAGTTGCTGTTGCTGTTGCTGCTGCTTGTTCTTCTTCGTATGCCACTTCCTTTCGCACTGACGTGACTAGAACGTGCAATATTGCAAATTTCTGTACGATTTCTGGCCAGTTGGACAGGCGAAGCGCATACAGAGAGCGAGAGAGAGAGAGTGATGGCGAGGGTGAAAGGGGATCTTACTGTTCAAAATTTGTATTTACGTTTAAAACACACTTTTCGAACACACGCTAAATGCGATTTTCAAATACACATTCGTTATTGTTGTTGGTTTAATTTCAGCAGCACTGGTGGTATTTTGCAGTTGTTTTTGTTGTCGACAGAAATCGCAAATCTCCGGACATGAAATTCGACGGCCGTTTGTCACAAAACACTTGCCGATGGCAGTCCAAAAATTAAAATTCCAGATAAAACTTGAACAGATGGTGGATGGGCAAGTGCGGGGGAAATAAGTAACAGTTTGCACTTTGTGTTGCGTAGAGCTTTGCTGCTGTTAAACGTTGTGGTTGTTGTTGTTGTTGTGTGCTGTGCTTTGTTGGTTGGTTGGCTGGCTGGTTTATGTGATTGGGCTGATCGGCAAAATGTACGAATATTTTTCCGAAACGACCGCAAAACGTGACGTACTAAACTAAACTGAAAGCCCACACCAAGGCAAAATCGTCGCAACGTAACGACCTCACTGCGGCGCACACAGGCAGGCAGCTCGACAGACAGACACACGCTCAAGTGCACACACACTCGTACCGGCTACGCACACAGCAGTGCGCAGTTTGGGACACACACTTTGGGACAGATACTCGGGCACACACAGCGGCGACAAATGCTCCCACTAGCCACAAATTAGTGCAACTCTCTCAGCGCAGACAGCCGGCACACACACACACATAGGAATACATGAGACCGACAGACGGACACAGCACCGTCGCTGGATACAATCGCTGCACTGGCTTGTGGTGCAAATTCGCAAGCGAACAATTTGCCCGACCAAGCGCCGCCTCGTGTCCGCCTGTCGCCGGCTGCTAGCGAGCGCCGTCTCTCACCACGTGAGGGCCTGTATGGGTAGCAATTGTTGCTCTGGTGCCGCGGCTCACTAGGCGCTACTCGAATGCAGCGCTGCCGTTGCCAGCATTTTCTGTTTTTTCGCACAAACAGAATTGAAGCAAAATCTCTCGTACGAATTTCTCTTAAGTAGCGCATTTCTCTTCGTGTGCGTGCTCTTAGTGTCTGTTGCGCTCTTAAGTGCGTCCTTCACTGCTGGCCGGCTGATCTTGCTGGCAATGCAGCGCAGAAGAGTACTGGCTGTTGCCACCAATGATAACATGATGTGAAACTGAGAACGCTCGACCACAATACATACTCAAAATACGCACTAATACACCGATAACATCAGACCCTATCCTACAAGAACACTATCGGTTATACCTATAACCGGTTATATAACTGGTAGTGTATAACTGATATATCCGTTAGCGTCCGGAACAAAGTTTCAGTTAGATTTGTTCAGAACGTGTGAAAAATCTGACGGAAACTCTTGTGTACATGTGATTTTGTATCACCTTCCAACGCACGCACTTTAAAGACTGGACAAACGTATAGCCATCTCGCTCACTTAAGTTAGCTATAACGGATTTTATGGTTTGACATACCAGGTAGTCATAACGTATATATTTGTTAGGACTAACGTACAAATTGGGAACATCTAACCGACATATCAATTAGACATACCAGGTAGTCATAACGTATATATTTTTTAGAACTAACGTACAAATCGGGTACATCTAACCGAAATATCAGTTAGATCTATCGGGTAGTTGTAAAAGAAGAAGACACATTTATATATAAGTATTGATTTTTTATTTTATTATATTTTTCTTTCATTTATGTATGTCCACTGTCCTCTGCTTCGGCGAAACATTTTCATCTGCCGTTACAGTCATCCTCTTCTTCATGGGCGTTGAACCTTCGTCGTTGTATTTTCCGGTATTGAACTTTTTTTTGTACATTTTAGGATCTGTAAAGAAAATAATGTTAGAATAGATACACAGAGGAGCAGTTAGCGTATTGCTTACCAAATTTCTCAGGTTTTCTGTTTATTCCTATTATTATTATTATTCTTCTTTTAATTTACACTTGAACTTGAAATTCTCGCACGTGATAATCGTAAGTTTGGCGATCGTGTTTGTTTTATGTTTAGGTTAGGTTTTACATCTGGTGGCACGTGCCATGTGTATATCGCTATCTCATTCTCTCATACAGAAATTATTAATTGCTTGAATCTTCCTTTTCACGCTAACGTTTGGTGGCACGTGCCATGTGTATATCGCTATCTCATTCTTTCGTACAGAAATTATTAATTGCTTAAATCTTCCTTTTCTCGCTAACGTTTGAACATAGAATAAAATTAATTTTGGAATTTGAAAGAAATGAATATGTATTAGTTGCATTCAATTTTTGCATCAAGGTGTTGGTGTTTCGGTTCGGTCTGACAGGGTAAGGTTGATTTTGCCAAACATCAGACCCACACGGATTGTGTTCGTGTGACAAAAAAAAAACGGCAAAATTTCGTCAATCCTCTCAGTTTCCAATCACGTTATCACTGGTTGCCACTTTGGCTACTAATGAAGTTGTATTACCTGCCAACAATGTCGACTCCAAACAGTTTGTCATGATTTGGCATTTGTGCAGTGCCACACAAGTGCCGAACATTCACACCAAAGGGGTTAGGGGGCATTTTAACGCACAATCAAAGCATTGTCACAAACATGTAAACATGAAAAACTATATTTTTTAAGACATAAGAATGTCGGCCTCGATAGCTCAGCGGGTAGCGCGCTGGCTTCTCATACCGAGCGCCTCGGGTTCGATTCCTGGCTTGGGCTGGAAAAAACACTCATCTACTTCTGTCGCTATCCACATGAAGGGAATGAGAATTACAAGAATCGCACAAGTGCGCTCTTGGCAGGCAATGGCAAAACCTCCAAGTGTGAAAGAAAAACTGCCCATCGCCGTTCGGATTCGGCGTTAAACTGTAGTTCCGCTCCCCTCCCTTTCCCCATCCGTTTGTGGTGTATCACATGTTGCAAAAAAAAAAAAAAAAAAAACAGTGTTGCATACGCATTTCAAACGGGTGGAATCTGTGGTATCACAATGGGCCCATTAAGAGGCCTAAGTGTGTCTCATACAGAGGCAGCCACCTCAACCTAACCTAACCTAAGACATAAGAATATGAAACCGACTGTCACACAGTGAATAAATTTAAACAAATGTGATGACCAATAATGTTTCTTAAAAGAATTTAGCGTCAATAACATAATTTATTAGAGCAATGCTGGGTTTTAGTTGTCAGTCCACTTATAAACATATAAAAACATCAAACCAACTGTCACACAGTGATTAAAATCAAAATTTAAAACAACGTGACTATCAAATACTTTTCGTAGGGTCCAAAATGGCATTCGTACAGTCGTAGTTTAGCTAATTACTACCATAAATTGCACCCTCGTACCGTCACATAAATTTGTGACAGCTAGTAAATATGTTTTAAGGCAAACAGCAGTTGTAATGCATTGTCACACAGGCTCATAAAGCCAAAATTGAGGCAATTATGCATACTACACACTTTTACGATAGCCTCATTACAATACTTAGGTCTGGCGTACTACAACGATCTGCGCTGAAACAGAAAAATCATATAAAATGCTCTAATAAAGACAGAAATCAAGTGTCACACTGTGTGACAACAACCAAGTTCTGTTTCAGGTTCCCATTTTGAAACTACCTCGAACAATGCCCAAATAAAGTGAATTTTATCAAATAAATACCGTCTCACACGCTCTGTGACATTAAACAAATAACCATTTTCTCGATTTCTCCTAGTAAACACTGAAAAATTTGCTACGGACGCACTCCTGCGCCTTAGTGTTGGCTGTCTACTTATTAACATTCATGCCCCACGGCCCCTTCGTTGTTGTAACAAATTAAATTGATAAAACGCGGCCAACGCATATTTGGTATTTCCGGTGTTGGCCGGCATTTTGCGGTCGCTGCTGCGGCTGTTTTGGTTGGCTGACTGAAAGATTTGCATTAAGTGTGACATTAAAGTTTAATTAATGCGTGATTATTTAATTATTGGCTTTTGTTTTTATCCATGGATTTATGGACAAGACGTTGTTATTGACTTTGGCCGCATTCAAATGACATGGGTAGGTCTTATCAGCTGCGTTATCAGCCATCATATGCCCGCCCACAGTGGTCAGCCAATGCGACGGCTGGCTGTTTTGGCACAAAAATAACGACAAGTAGGGCAAGGAGAACTTTCACTTGGCTCAGTCGCCGGGAGTCGAAGACAACGCAGCGAAATACTTTGCGCAGCTGGTTTATTGGTGGCATGCGGCTAAATGCTGTGCAATTTGGTGAAATTCTATCAAACGATGCCATCTTCGGGACGTTGCAGCTCGTTATTAGTGCCAGAAGAATTCGCCACGCTTAATCGCAGATAACCAACGACGCTTAGTTGCCTAATAGAAAGAGACGTTCGAAACCCACTCAACCACGCGATCAGGCCGCAAACGGTTCACACACACGCACACACACAGACACACACACTTGCGGTGTCCTGCATGCATTTCAATACCCCAACAACAGCCCAAGAGGTAATATTGAGTGCCAGATGCGCAGCAACCCCTCGCGGCGCACCGCAAAGAAAGCCCCGAAAAGAAAGCAAGAGAGACGAAATTACTTTTCCATTGTCGGGCGCGTACATACGGGAAGCGGGAAGAGAAAGCATTTCTCCCCGAAAAAACGCAAAGCGACGCTTTCGAGGCTGTGCGCCAGGCCGCAGCATTTGGTTAGCCCTTTTGCTGGTCTCGGTCGGTGCGCGCCGCATGGCGACGGATTGTGCGAGCGATCGCCTGTTTGTTTTGCCGGTAACAAATGTTCCGACAACAACAAGAACAACCAACGATTTATGCGCTTTCCTGTTGCGCTGCCGGCCAGGTTTCGGGGCCGCATTGGGCCGAGCAACTCTGCGGCAGGACGTCCATATTTTTGTGGAAGGCTGACACTGGCCGCGTTGTGCGTATAGCGACGTCTGCGCAGAGCCTGGAAGCCAGGCGTCTGGGGCTGCTGGCTGTTGGCGGCGGAGAACTGCGCCGAGAACATCGACAAGCGTCGCTATCAAACAGCATGATCGCCACTTTATCGAGGCCATTGAACCGGCCAACAGGCCGAAATGTTGCTTGCCGCAACAGTCTGACTGCGCCTGTGTGCGTCCACACATTTGGCCGGTTTCGGCGCGGTCTGTTATGTTGTGCGCCGGCCGTCTTGTTGCCTTTTTGTGTTTCATTTTATTTTCGGTATGTTTACGCGTCGAATGTAACATTTCTGTGCTCTCTTCTTTTATTGTTATTGTTGCCGGTTTCGGAAATCGGGCTGTTACCGTTTTACTACCGGCGGTGTGGCTCTCGACTTGCCGCACTTGGCTGTGTCGGCGTGCTGCTGCTGCCCGCGCAGTTGCAGTTCGCGCCAGTGCGCCTGCGCGCTGCTTTTGGCCATCTTGCTGGTAATTGAGGTTAGGCACTGCTCCATGAATGGATCTCTTTTGGTGAGCGGCGTTGAGGTTTTTCATTCAAGCATTGTTGGCAATGGAAAGCCACATGGCTGGTTGTTTCATGTGTCGAGGTTAAGGTTAGGTTAGAATTAGGTTAAGTGATGCTAATGATCTCTCATGGGATTTCATTGCCTGCAAAGTGCACAAAGGTAAAGTGTTGCTCCACATTGGAGCAAATATCAAAGCAGATTTTGGTGTTGGCCTAACATTCAAGGCAAAGTGGCGATAATGTCAAAAATCGGTTATAATATAATAAATAATAATATATCGGTCGATATATTACCGATAATAATATATCGGTCGGAATATAAACAAGTGTTTTCATGTTACCTTTTCTAAACGTTGCAAAGTCATTGACACTTCTTATCACATTTCCATGACACGCCTGTTGCATGTTGATGAAATTAAAGATTTGGGCGTCATCTTTGACTCGAAGTTCTCGTTCACTAATCATATTAATTTTGTCATCTCTAAGTCTTATGCCATGCTTGCTTTTGTGAGGCGTCATAGCTCGGATTTCACCGACCCGTATACGCTGAAGCTTTTGTATACGGCACTTGTTCGTTCCAGGCTTGAATACGCGTCCTTCATCTGGTCTCCATATTTTGCGTGCCATGGCGCTATGATTGAGAGGATCCAAAAAGTTTTCCTATGCTTTGCATTACGTAACTTACGCTTTACAGATCCTATGCCTAGCTACGAATCGCGATGCCTATTGATTAACTTAAAATCTTTGCAAAGTAAGAGAACAATCCTGTCTTTGTCCTTCATCTTTGATGTACACCGTGGTATGGTGGATTGTCCCACACTCCTAGATAAGGATTTTTCTGAATATTACAGCTAGATCTCTTCGTTGCTCAGAGCTCTTCCATGTTGGTATATTGAGGGCTCTGTATGCGCGAAATGCACCTATCACCAGAGCCTTAATTGAGTTCAATAGAATCTCCAAAATTGTTGAAATTGATTTTTCAATTTCAAAAAATCGTTTCGTTTATTCGTTAAATCTTTTTTATAAGTAGCTTCATGTGTTCAACTTAGCCTATAAGAATTTTTATTGTATTCATTGGCTAATCAATACTAAAATAAAATAAAAATAAAAAAATAAAATAAAAACTTCCGATGCCATTTGGACGGCCCAGTGGGCAGCAGAGTAGAAATAAAGTCAGAGCAGAAGTCAGTCAGTCAGAGCAGGAATAAAGTTCGACTTTAAGAGACTTTTCCCAAGATTTTTTCAACTTGATATTTTCTTCTTTTCTTCTCCCCCTCCTACTATCCTTGAAATCAATTATTTATCATTTTCAACTAGAACTGGCAACTTTTTAATATTATTTATTTATTTTTATTTAGTCTACGGTTTAAAATGTTATAGCTAAGGTTGACTTCTCACATTCTATTTAATACTTCCTTCTTTTCTTTCCTGCAACTATCCTTGCTACAATTTACCCATCATCAGAAAAAATCGTATTGAAAACAATCTTCTCAAATCATTGAAGTTCTGACTCTAATAGAGAAATATAGCCCTTTGACAAGTTAAAGATTTTTCATATTCCTCAAGTGCCCTTAGTTACTTCTTTCTTCTTCTTCTCTGTTATTTCCTTGCTTCCTTTCAACTATCCTTGAATACGCCCATCTATCTGGACTGGCGCGGATTATTTTTTAATCCTTATTGCCAAATTTTAAGATGCCTCCAACAACATCGAAAAGAAAAGTCTGCTCGGACCGACCAGGCAAAGAACTGCGTCAGCATTCCTCAAATCTTCCAGCAATCAAGTCCCGTTTTAGTTAGAATTCAGTTTTGCACTTCGCACACATTCACACACGGTCCACACACACACACACACACACACACACACACATGCACATAAATGCACCAAATTCTGTATGGAATTCCTGGAAACTTCTAATGAACTAACAAACAACGAAAGTGGACAAAGGCAGAACCAGCGGCCGACTTGAGAGCCGCCGCTTGGCACAAATACTGAAACTACAGCAACAACAACAACACCAACAACCGGCATATTCTGCGCCGAAGAGGAATGTCGACAAAGCATGGAACACAGCGCGAACAACAACAATCAAGCAGACCAAAAAAGGTGTTCAAATAGCAGTCAAATACTTGGCTGGCACAGGCGCTCGATTTCGCCGAAAAACAAAAACAAGAAAGCAACACAAGCCGAACAGCCGAAACTGAAAAGGTTCGTCGGCGGTGGGATGTGTGCGCAGGATCGCACGGACGCGACGCAACAACGACCGGGGCACAGGCGTTGGATACTGGCAGCGCTTTGGGATAGGCAATGTTCGGCCGCTGGGACGCGCGCTTGTGCGTGGCGGCCGAGCGCGCAAGGTAGAGCGCGGCAGAAGTAATTCAAGGTTAAGCATTATTTAATTTTTTGGGCAATAGACGCACAAAAGGACGCACAGACGGACGGATGAATGGGACGCGTCGGGTCGGTTTGGTGCAGGACGGACGGGAAGGGACGGGACGAGGCGGGCCGGTAGCGCAGGAAAACGTTTACGCGCGGTGGTTGGCAGCGACATGGAATGGTGTTGCTAAGAACGCAGGCAGCAGGCTGTGATTGAAGCAACAACAACAATAATCGGAGTAAAATCGAGCGCAGCAGATGCAGCCTTTAGCTGGAAACGGCGCAGCATTCTTCAACGGGATAGCGTGGAGTTCGAAATGTGAGTGAGTGCGAAAATGAGCGAGTGAGATAAAGAGAGCGTGAGCTTAGAGTTAGTTCAAGGGTAGATGTGGCGCAACCTGAGTTCAGAGTCAGAACAACGCTTTTCAACGTTTGGTGGGACCATTGAAAAGGAAGTGGGCAATACCGTTATTCTGCAGTTTTTTGAGGTTAAGTGTGGAAGAACTTTTACCTTGACTCTCCATTTGCCTTTGAAATTGTGTCACGTTCGCTTGAAACAAACAACTACTTTCCACCGCAAAAGCTTGACAAACAACTCGTAGGCAAATATGTGGCCTTGTGAGTTGGCACCACCCGAGACAGCAATTCCCCAGCCAATTCTGACCAGTTCCAAATTCAAAACTGAAAACATGAACACCGCGCTGAACGCTTAATTAGTGTAAATATTTTGCAATTAACACTAGACATTTTTTTGTGAAACCCGCGTTGACTGGAGGCTGGCAACACTGTCGTGTTGTCGTTGTATAGCCAAAATGTATGGCCAATAAAATGTGGTATGTGCCGCTTGGTGGCGGCGACACAAATCCAATAATGACAGCGAAACTTGTTGCGGCGAACAACAAAAAACGCAAGCAGCAACACGAAAAAATTGCAGAAAAATGCGTACAGCCAAAGCGTTAAATATGCAAACGCAGAGCCAACAACAACAACAGCGGCAATCGAACAGGAATGACAGAAATAACAAAAATATTTGCAAGAAAAAAGACCAAAGCAAGGCAAAAAAATTAGAAACGAAACTAAAGCGAAATCTTGAAATTCAAAACGGCCAAAACGGGTTTCGTTCGAGCGAAGGGCAAACATTTGAATGAATTTTGGCAGCGCGTACAACAACAAATGCAGCAGCAGCACATTTACCAGAACTGCAGAAATTCAACCGACACCAGCAGCAGAAACAACAACAACAACAGCAACAACGCCCAGCGAGCAGCAATTGTTGTAGTAATTTGTGCCAGATTTGTGGGAAGTGTTTGACGAACAGCCGCCGCCGAACAACAACCACTAACAGTTGCCAAACGTGCTCAGTCAACGGCTGAATGGAGGGCCACGTCCTGTTGCCTGTCGGCCGACAACGCTCCGCTCACGCACCCGCCCCGCATTGAACGAGCGCACTGCCAACACTGCTCAATCTCAATCTTTTTCTTCTTCTTTCAATTCGCGCACATGTACTCGTCTCGTCCGGCGTCTGTCCCATCGTTCCCGTACAGGATGCAAATTTCGGTTTGATTCTGTTTTATTTGTTTTACTTTTGCGGGCATTTTCGGCATTTAGTCGCCGGGCAGGTATGAGCTGCCAAATTTCGCCAAGTGTCTGTTCACACAATGTTCAACACAGCGGGGGAAAAAACATTTTCAAACTCCGCAACGCGCCCGCGGAGAAGCCAGCAAAAAAGGAAGCGCCTCTGCGTGAATTTGTGTATGCGAAATGCAAAACTGCGCCAGGTAGATTAGGCCGCAGGCAAAATATTTCCACTCTAAGCAGCGCTTAGAAACCACTTTCCTGGCGTGGCTTGTGCGAGGCGGAATCGCTTGCTGGCTTCCTTGTGCCGCTTCGATCCCTTGCGGAAACGAATCGTAGGTACTTCGAGGTACGCTTTCAAGCAAAAGTGACAGCAGTGTCAAATCGAAAATAACATATCGAACGTGATCGAAGCTGGTAGCTGCATTCAGGGTTCACAATTCTGCTAATTAATCAGCTATCAGTTATTACTTATTTTTGGCTTTCTGTGAAGCTTCAAACACGCCTTGAATGGTAAAAACAAGGCATGAAATTTGATGTTCTCCATGGCGCCACATCTCATCCTACTACGAAGTTACCTTTTTAGTGAATCTAAAGCCCACTACGATGTAATTTTTTACTAGTTCACGTTTAAGCTTCTTGGATCCTGTTTTCAAATCAAAGTTGTTGTTCTTTCTCACAGATCGCTGAAGCTATTTTATTTAACCTTCTCACGAGTACTACAACCTACTCCCAGTTGAGTAGATATTTGTGATCAAGCCTACAATCCACCGCCTCGCAAATGATTAACCACTAAAACTAACCACTGATTCCAGCACTAATTACTGGTATATCAGTTCAAATGTTAGAAGAAAAAGACAGTATTTAGACTAAATGAAGATCTTGAATGCATTATAACCTGGGCCTCAAAAAACGGCCTTTGCTTAAATGTGGCTAAAACACAAGCACTTCCCATATCGTGTGTATCGTATGATCTTGCGAGCTTGTCTCCCATAGTTGTAGGACGGACAGAGCTGCAATATCAGTCTGTGGTGACAAATCTTGGCTACAGGATAAACAGTCGTTTAACTTGCACAAATCACATTAGTGCCTGTTTGTCCAAAATGTATTATGTCTTGCGAACTTTGTGGCACTCATGTTTTTGTTTGTCTTCTGAAATTAAACTTAAGTTGGTTAAGACCCTTGTTGTCCCACACATCTCGTATTTTGAACTGATATACCTATGGCAGTCTAGACTGTGTGTCAAAAAATAAATTAACAATGACTTTAAACTTCGCAGCTAGATTCATATATTGTAAGAGAAAATTTGAGCATATCTCGCACCTGACGAAAAATATTCTTGGGTTCTGTGTAACTGACTATCTCAATGTTCGTAATGTTATTTTTCTGTACAAATTAATTAAATACCGTCAGCCGCATTATCTGTATGAAAAGTTACGTTTTGTTGTCTCCTCACGTACTCATAACATAATTATCCCCAGATATGTTACATTAACGTCCTCTAGACTGTTCTTTGTTAGTGCTGTCAGACTATGGAACACTTTACCAACTAGTATCAAAACTCTGAACAGCACAAGATGCTTCAAAAGGGCAGTTACTAAGTTTTTTCATACAATGTGAATCTTTACCTTCTATTTTCTACCTTCTTCTCCCCTTAAGTGTTTTATCTTTCTACTCAATTCTTAAATTCTTAAATTTAGAAATTAAGCATACATTGTTTTTTTTTTTAAGGTTAGTTATAAACTCAAAATGTTGAAAATCACGTATTACTGATGTGCAATTAAGAGAGCGAAATCTTTTACTGCGCTACCTCTTGTCCTTTAAATAAATAAATAAATAAATAAAGAAAATGTATAGCACTTAGAGTCCATACTCAAACTTAAAATGAAAAGGAAACCTCCACTATGTCTTATCGTCTTCGATCTTTGCATCTATTGTGTATCAACCACCTTAAGCTAGTCTACCAACCATTGCATCATCAGCATCAGTTTTCACTTACCACATAAATGGCTTTGAATCTTAGTGTTAAAAATGTCTTCTTTTCTAGGGGACAATAGATATTTGATATGGCCTCCGTCTCCGATATTTGATATGGTTAAGTCTCGGACTGGACTCAACAGTATCACTGGAGAGACGGGGAAACATTTAAATTGCATCTATTGCGCCTGAACCACCTTAAGCCAGTCTCCCAACCATTTGCATCTTCTGCATCACTGTTAGAAAAAGCCTTCTTTTCTAGAATACCATAGATAGTCATTATCTAAAACCGCTATCCACAAGCTCATCGATCACCCAGGCAGACCATTAATCGGTTAATGTAACCACAGAACGCAACATAAAACCCCATTTAGGTTCCATTCTATAAATTTTAAACTTATAAGCTATTGTGCCAAAGAATTGCTCAACAAAATGTCAACATTGCACTTGTCTCTTGAAAGAATTTTACAATCATTTCCTCGACCCTTTAACAGTTCCCAGTGATATTTTTTTCCACATAGTTAGATGCCTCGACTCATTCTCCAGTGTTCTTCACAACTGATTGAATCGAACAGAACATTTTTCCCACATAGTTAAATGCCACGACTCATTCTCCAGTTTCCTTCATTACTAATTGAATCAAACAGAATATTTCTCGCACATAGTTGAATGCCTCGACTCGTTCTCCAGTTTTCTTCATCACTGATAGAATCGAACAGAATATTTCTCCCACATAGTTGAATGCCTCGACTCGTTCTCCAGTTTTCTTCATCACTGATTGAATCAAACTGAATATTTTTGGTCCTTAGTCAGATGCCTCGACTCATTCTCCAGTTTTTTTGACTGTCGATTGTTGTTAGTTATCAAAGTTATGAATTCAAAATATGCGTGTGATTTCTCACGAGCGTTTAAAGGCGCTATTAGCGGCTGTAAGCGATACTCGCTCCCTTCTAATGCGTCCGCAAAGAGATTGTGAAAAGCCCACAAAGCGCGCAGTGCCGCTTCAACTAATTTGACTGTCAATCAAAAGTGCAACAACACAGCGCCCAGTACACAGCCGACATGGCTAATTTTTAACATTACATAATCGATGGGAATCAAATGATATGAGTGCTGGCAAAAAGTTGCGCAACACAACAGCAACAACACATGAAAGGACACAAACTTAAGA
Source organism: Melieria crassipennis (assembly GCA_963668005.1). Taxonomy (NCBI): domain Eukaryota; kingdom Metazoa; phylum Arthropoda; class Insecta; order Diptera; family Ulidiidae; genus Melieria; species Melieria crassipennis. The sequence goes on from OY764962.1 coordinate 59,343,241, forward strand.
AAAAGAGCAGTGCAGAAAGGAAGCTGCTCGAAGGAATAGGAGGCAAGAACCCCTGCTAACGAGCAGAGCTGTGACAAGCACGAAGCTGGGTTTGAGGGCTGGGTACGCCGCCGGTGGAAACACAAAAGGCTTCAATAGCCAAAGTATCAACACTGGCAGTGACAACGAAAAAATCAACGGCAAAAGGGTCTAATGAACATTGAAATGCAACAGTTACGCATTTGCAGATGGGGAAAAAATCGAATTTTTTGTAAGGGAAACTCACGATGACGAGCGAACAGCGAAGAAGCTGTGCGGTGCTCGTGAAGAAGCGACGGCCAGCAGCATGAAATGTATAGCTGCCAGCACAAAGGCAACGACAAGCCAACGAACGGACGTTGCGACGGACGGACGCACGGACGGACGTGTAGTGGCCGCCGCTGCCAATGGTGGTCGATCTATGAGAGACAAATTGCCAACTAACGATACGGCTACGCTCGGAGCGGTGAAACATGTGCAGCACTTATGCAACAGCAGCACAACAATAACATCAGCAACATGACGAACAACACGAAATCACAACAATCACCACAACAACAACGAGCCAGCGCCCAGGCTGCCAGCAGTAGGTGAGCAGCGCGTACATGAGAAATCGAATGCCGTTGCCTTCTTGCGAGGCAAGTGAAGGGGTGAAAAATATGCCAAAAAAAACATGCAAAAATAGACAGTGGAGCATCCCCTCGGCCGAGTGCAAACAGAAAAACTAGTTCAGTGTTTTTTGTTCGCTTGCCCCTCGGTGACGGCTTTGTTGCGTTGTTAGATATATTTTTTCATATCTTTGAGCAGTTTTTCTTCCGCCGCTGCCGATTTTCCCGTCTGCCTTTTGTAACTACGCAAAAATTAGAAAAAATTATGCTGCTTGGCTTTCTAATCAAAAACGGGCGAGAAATCCTAACAGCGAAAGGAAGTGCTCTGAGAGGGAGCCGGGAGCCACTGAGAATGTTTATGCAGCGTTTTGCGTAGCTCACACAGTTTGGATTTGCTATGTGCTGAGAATGACTGAAGCTGCAGGAGGCAACAGTCGACGGCAGGAAGTTTGGTGTTTTAATCACACTCTATTATGCTTTAGTAATGTTGGTGTTGTTGCTGTTCCTGGTGCTGTTGTCTTTTGAACGCTGCTTTGCTGCATACGAGGCGGTCACAACAGTTGCGCACATGGATTAAATTGCTGCATTATTTTGTTTTATAAAAAAATTAGAAATATACAAAATGAAAAAAAATTATAAAATAAAAAAATATATAAAAGAAATATTTATAAAATAAAAGATAAAATAAAATAACATGCAATATTAATATAAAATATAATTAAAAAAATAAAATGAACAAAGTAAACAAAATAAAGTTACAAATGAAAATAATTGAATAAAATTAAAAAGTTTAATGATAAAGCATAAAATAAAATAAAATAAAAAAATATTAAATAAACCAAGTAAAGTGAAGAATAAAAACATTAAACAATATTTAAAATAAAAAATTTAAATGCAAATAAAAAATTAATAAAGGAAAAAAATAAAATAGTATAAAATAATATGAAATCTACAAAATAAAATAAAATAGAATAGTTAATATAGTTAAAAAGTTACAAATCATAGTAAAATTAAATCAATCAATTAAATCATACATAAAATTAAAAAATTTAATTAAATAAACATAAAATAAAATAAAATAAAATAAAATAAAATAAAATAAAATAAAATAAAATAAAATAAAATAAAATAAAAGAAAAAAAATATAAAATATTATGTTTGTGTGTAAAAATATAAGAAAGAAAAAATATATATTAGAAAAAATATATTAGAAAGATATATTTGTTTTTTTAAATCAAATTTGTAAAAATATGAATAGAGACAAACAAATTAAAATAAAAAATATATACATATGTTAAAACTAAAAATAAAAAATATGGAAATGTTTTAAAATAACTTCAAATAAATAAAAATAACATTAAATAACAACAGTTTTCAAATTTAATAAATAATTCAACAATTAACAATGAATTCATAATAATTAAACTCAAATAATAACTTAATTTCAAAAAGAGAAAATAATAGTAGAGGCAAGCAAATTCAAATTAGACAAATAAAAACAATTATATTTAACACCAGATTGTTAAATCTAAAATGAAAAATTCAAAAAAATATGAAGTTGTAATTATTTTATATTAAGTTTAGATTAAAAAAAATCGTTTCTTATGTTCGCCGCGCAATTTCAATCATTTCAATAGTGTTCCATCTCCCCTCTGAGCATCTTCAGCTCACCGGCATGTAGGGTGCATGATGAATTATGTTTTGCCCTCACCGCTGTCCGAGCTTCCTGCCGTAGTTTTTTCATATTTTTATTTATTTTTTTTAACTATTTTTTTATGATTTACACTCCTTGCTGGCTGCACGCTTGTCCACCACTTCAAATCACAGCGGAATATTTTATTTAGTTTATTTTAATGGGAAACTCCTAAAAAACTCCACGACACACTGTGATATGCCTAATTTATTTGGGCAGAAATTAGCTGGCATTTATTGCAACAGTGTGTGTGTGTGTGTGTAATTCTCAGAGACCCTCGCCACACCACAACTGCGCATTACCCTCACCTCACCCCACCGTGCCTCACCGCGACGCTGACCGCGCTTCCACTTTTTGCATGCTTCGGCGCTTGGCGTGATAAACTGTGCAATTGCCAGAATTGTGGGCTTTAGTGGCGTAGCTAAATCGTATCCTTTTTTCCATTTCCTGCTTTAGTTCATATTCAATTTTTTGCTTGGCCGAGGCGCTAAAGCAAAAGCTTTAGCAGTGCCAGCCCATTATTTTTATTTTGCTCCTTTTGATACCGTGCGGGTGCAGTTTTATCTGCCTTTTCTACACGACACTCGAAGCATAAATGTCAGTGAGTTGTTTTCGTGTGATTAACACATTATTACAGTGATGGCTTTTGCCTTATAAAAGCAACTATGACTGGCATATGAAAGTCTGTATGGAAAAATATACAAATTTATTCCAAAGTAGACATTTATGAATGTTGGGCAAATTCATTCATTCAACTAGAAAGTCTTTCTACAAAACTATTTCAAAAGTATCACAGTGATATGAAAAATCCTTAGAAAATATGAAAGAGATTGCACAAGCTTTGAAAGTGCTTAGAGCTGGGTGGTGTTTATGAAGCTGAAGAAGTGTCGGTGGTAATAGTTCGAGTCGCTGTTGTGGATTTCAGCTGATTTATGAAAGAGCAAAGCGGTAATTAAGTAAGTTTTTGGAGTGAAGGTGAAGTGATCTGTTTTCAACTGTTCGAACCATAGTCGAAGTAGTTGTTAAGTCATGAAGAACCAAATATCCGTTACGGAATGAGTTTGTAAACCCATTCGAGAGGAATTCACAAGCGGCTACGTTGGCTTGACCATGTCTCCCGTATAGACAATGAAGCTCCGTGAAAAATGTCGAGCCCTTCCCGCGTTTTTATCGTATGAGCCAAAAACCAAATTTTACAGGAGACGTTTTTTTTTGGTTTTCTCTGCATTGGCGCAACATAGTTGCATGATTTTTGGTATACACACTTTATTTAGGATTACACACTTGGAATAGGTAATTTTAGTGACTTCAGCATAGCGGAACGGCGTTATTTCGGACATACGATAATTTGTGCGGGCACTATTATAAGCAATTCAAATATTGCAGTGGCACATACGATAAAATCGTTTCTAAGTAAAAAATAATTGTTTCCTTGGTATAATGTATTTTCATTTATTGAATACAAAATATTGTTACTTTCAGATTGATATAGTGTAATTCATAGGTGATATAGTGTAGTTTTATTTCAGAAAAAATTAAATACTATCTTCTTCATCTGTTTGAACTAGTGCATCTTTTGTCATTCCATCAATTTTTAAATCTAAGTATTCATGACTAGCAGGGCCCCGTGGCTTTGCACGCATGTTTAAAGTCAATGAGGCCAATAAATCAAGTTCTTCTTAACCCTTTGCTGATCCCGTTAGATTTTTATGTAAAATACTTGTTTCATAATTTCTCATTTGAGAAATAATTTCACCTTTTACCATATTTGAAGTCAATTGGTGCATTAAATCATGTTTCCCCAAAAACACTGGCCTCGTCAGATATCGATTTTCGAAAGAATGAAAAACACGTGTCGAATTATTTCACATTTGAAATAAGCATTTAACCAAGTTTGAAGTCAAAAAGCGTAAAAATCATACTTCTTCATATTTCTTTCATATTTCAAACTTTTAACCCTTGGTTCACCCCTTTATGTTTTGATTTTGAAAAAGATGAGAAACGCGTGTCAAATTATTTTCGATTTCAAGTGTTTTCACCAACTTTGAAGTCAAAAGGCCTATCAAGTCATGTTTTTTCGTAGTCTTTCCGTATACGAACCTTAACCCTCGGCCCACTGCGTTAAATTTTGATATTCGCAAAAATAAAAAATAGGTGTCGCATTATTTTTGATTTGAAGTGTTTTTACCAAATTTTAAATCAATAAGCCTATTAAATCGCATTTCTTCATAGGTACAACACCTTAACCCATGATTTGCCCCTTTAGACCCCGAATTTAAAAAAATCCCGTCTTAGAGGAGGTTGATTTTTGAAGATGTACCTACAGTTCAAATTTCATGTTTGTAGCTTTATCGGTTTGAGATGGGCGATGATGAGCCAGTCAGTCAGGATAAACAATTATATCCATATAGATTCACTTTTCACTAAAAAAAAAAATGTTGACTTTGAACGTCCGCCATGTTGCGACAAATCAAAATATAAACAAACCCTTCGTCCATCCGGAGCATTAACTGATTTACTAAAGATCCCCGTTCGTTTTTTTGGTTTCAGATGATCCAGACTGCTGCAATCGTGATCACCGCAAAACGTCTTTTTTTTTGGTGTCTCAGCAAATTGACTATATCTCTTAATATTATGGACATTTTGACATGAAAATTTTTATTTTACTTCTCGAAATATGTATCTTTAATGTACAAAAAGATTTATTCATAAATAATAAAACCCGTCTTCAGAAAAAATTTGCAAAAAAGCGATCTTTTTTTGCCTTACAAGTGGACCTAACCCCTTAACTGCAGTTTACGCTAAATTGCAGTTTGACATCGCATTTAAATGCTCAAATTCTCATATAATTGTTTTTGTATCAAAGTGCGTAAACTCACTTTCAAAACTGAGTTAACTCAGTTTTGCCGTTTACAGACGTCTAACAGAAAATGTTATATTAAAAGCGGGAGCAATACTCACAAATGTACAAATTTTGATAGCATGCATTCAGGCGCTGCAAGAGCCGTACGAACAAAAACGAAAGAGGGGATTTGAATTGCGTTCAGTGAGGTAGATTTTTTGCTAAGGCAATTACTTTTTACTGCATTTTTCGCAAAAATACATATCGTCTGTCATAATCAAAGTCAACACTTCTATTAATTGCCAATAATAAAAGCTGAAAAAGAAAATAAAAAACGTGGAACTTCTCATGAACCCTCTTGACATTATAAATTCAGACAGGTCTGATATCAATCAGCCGACAACTTTCACAAATGAAATAAACATTGACAAATGATAAATAAATTGAAAAATAAATAAATAAATTGATACATTTTCACAAATATGAAAACGCAGACATTTCTAGACTGTTCAGAAGGAAAGCGGAGTGGTTTTCATGCAGTTGAGGGGCTTCAAGAAACCATACGTACGATGCGATGAGTAAGCTGTGGCTGCCCAGAAATAAATGCAGAATTTGATTTGACCAAATGAAAATGTAAACAAAAAACAGCTGTCGCATTTAACTCGATTCCGGTGGAAACGCTTGACAGTTCTCAAATTTAACAGAGCCCTTCACTGCAGTTAAGCGCTCAGTGGAAATAGGCTATTAGCACAGAATAAACACTATTCAGAATGCGCATGTCGACCAGCGAAGCAATCTGAGGGAGGTAACAGCGTTTGTTGAACAGAACTTTTGTCTCTGTTAATTGCTCGTGCGACGATGTTCTCTGTTATTGTTAACATCGGTAAGTGCCGAGTGGAGCAGAGCGACTTCGTGCGCTCGATGCCGGCCATAGAAGTTACTGTTATTTTCAATGAAGCGAATGAAGGGCGATGTGCTATCGTTTTTGTTGATCAGCGAATGAAAATTGTAAATTTTGAATTTTTGTTTCTGGCTGACATTGGCTGGCAATTCCCGACGTGTGTCGGTTAATAAGAACAAGTTGTTTTCATGTTATTATGATATCGACCTTCTGCGTGAAGAAATTTGTATCTCCTTATGAGCACTTGAATGCTAAGGTTTCGCTAATTTTGGCTTAAATGACTTCTCGTCGCGATTTATTATTTTATCCCTACGCCTTTTATCCCACTCTAGGCCCAAACATTTGTTTGTCAAACCTAAAAAATATGAGAGGTTCCGAAGAATCGTAATTACAAATTTGTGCATTTAATCATGTCTAATGTATGTACATACATATCTATTATAAAGCAAAAAGCTATAAGAAAAAAGTAAGTCAGCAACGACGATCCTGAATGATGGCAGAATAAATTTTTTGTTTTGGTTTTTTCGATATATGTACGTACAGCAACCATTTAAAGGATATTGCGTACATAACGATTGTACCAAATCGTTTAACTATCATCAAAATTAAAAATTGTGTGATATCTTAGTACCGTAGTGACTTTTTAAGTCGATAAGTTTCCCTCTTTTGACATTCGTTCTCATATATTTTTGCACGCAACACTCCGTCGTGAAATTACTACCGACAGTGTACGCACTGCGCTGCACCACTAAGCAAATAAACACATGTGTTTATTTGCTTAGTGGCTGCACGCAGAATGAACCACAAAGCAACAAGAATTCAAATTCAATGTTTCATTTCCTAGCCTAGCTCTTCTCCCCATATATGTAAGAAGCAAGTGGCACTTCGTTTTGTTGGCCGACAACAACAGCAACCACAGCCTGACGCTATTTTCCCTTCAATGCTTCGCGGAGCCGCATGCGATTATTACTTTGTTCTTATCTCTGTGCTATTTGTTCTGTTAAATAACAGAAACGAAAGCTGTCTAGTGCTGTTCGTAATGTTAATAGCAGAGGACGTAATGTTAAATTAACAGTGGTCGTAATATTACGACCCCTTAACATTTTTCAATTTGTATGACTGTATTCTGTATTACTGTTTATTCTGTGCTATTAGTGAGCGCAGTGAAATTTCTCTCCACTGTATAAAATTATACCTGAACAACGACTGATTCAGAGAGCGTACTGTGTACGTGTGCTGAGCGTACTGCTCATAGGAATAAGCTTTGCCGACCACTGGTTTAGAATAAGAAATAAATTGTTTATAATCGCAATGACTCTCTGTGCGAGTCATATAAATGCTATAAACTAAACTATCGACTGCGACTATCGCTAAGAATTGGCTTTTATTTTTGGCTAACGTGGTTTCCATTTACTCACAGCTAGTTGCTTATTGTTTCAATATGTACTTAAATCTATTTTGTATATATTTCGGAACTACTTATAAATGGAACTATAATAAATGGTTTTTGTGCCTGTAGTGCAAACGAACTCGTGTTTTCAATGAACTCTCTTGGTGTTTTGTGTACTAATTCAATCCTGGCGGCTACAATTTAATTAGAACATGACATCCACCTTTGACTATTTACAACGCCTGTTCCAAGTGGTTTTAGAGCATATAATAAAAAAGAAAACATATATTTTGTTGCCAAAAGAAAAACTTTATTCAACGAAAAGTCGCAGTCGATTCAAGTGCTGGATTTGTTCAAGACGTATTCAAATTCAAGGCTTCGGATTTTTTTTCATCTTTAAAAACATATAAACTCAGACTAATTCTGAACTCGTAATTGGTTAATAACTGTGCGTAACAGTAGCCCTGATGAAATGCCTCACATTCGAAGTACCATTAAATGCAACTCTGCAGTATTGACGATTGCCATAAGCGCATACACCACTGTTCGCCATAATTTTGAACCATAAACCGAGGCAACGCCAATTGCAGTAAATTTCATTGTTTGGTTTTTGTTTGTGACTGAGTGGAAATTAAGCGCAGGCTAAAAATGCTGGATATCGAGACATTGGAGCGGTTGTCCTTTGAACGCTCCAAAATATGGGGCGAATGCTTGAAGGTAAGGATTGATGGGCTGCCGGAACGCAATCAAGTTCATTTGCTGTTTTTTGATTACAGAAATTAGGCTCAAATACGATCGAAGGCGATCACGAAATTGCGATCGCTGTGCTGGATAAAGAGCTCGATGACGAGGATTTTGTGGATGACAATGACGACTCTTCCGACCACAGTTCAATGGAAGATTTGGACATGTTTGAGGATGAAGCAATTCTAAAGGACATTACAAATCGAACGAGTCTCGGACAGACAGTGTCGCCGCTTAGACATGTGAGAAACCATACTGAGTCTGCGGCTTGTTCGATGTACAATGAAGCGGACAGCGCGGAGCTGCAGGATGTGCTCAACGAAACTAGGCAACGCTATTGGAAGAGCACAAACGCAAGTGGAAGGAAGCGGGCCTGGATCAGGTGCTGAACACATTCGATCCCGAGAAGATCAAGGAAAAAGTAGGTGGTTGGATGCGCCGTAATCACAGCATGGGGAGCTTTAGTGAACGTCATTCGAAACCGCTTTACGTGCGCTCGCATTTGGACGGTCCACCGCACGCTTCCGCAATGAAGCCACGTACTTGCCCTGTACCAGACTCGGACTCTGAGTCGCTGCATTCGGTTGACACAGCGCGTTACATTCGTTCAAGCAGAAATCGACTGGAGAGCAGACGTCGCCGCAATTATTCGTCCAGAGCCAGCATGACGATCAAAACATTTCGCTTTGTGCAGAGCAAACGAGATGCACTGCGCGAGAAGTACGCCTGTCTCGATAGTGACGAAACACCGCCAAGTGGCGCTAACTACTTCTACCGCAGCCGTACCCAGAGTACCTCCCGGCCTATGCATGTGCAATCACAACACAGTGCTGCCAAGCGAGTCAACGTGAAGCGTAGTGTGGCACATGCGCTGCGTAGTTGTCGTCGCAAGCGGCTGCACAAATACCGGCACTCCAGCAGCTGTGCCACTTCAACGTCTTTGTCGAGTTCGGAGGATGACTGCAGGGGAAGAGCGCGTTATCCTAGACTGCTGTCGCGCCGACAATGGCTTGCAGACACACCAACTTGTCGATTTTCAGGTGGCTGTCGCTGCTTGATGGCCAAAGGCAATATCTGGAGCAAAGCCAGTGGTGAGGGGCGTGCACTATGCACCAGGAGGACAACGGAAGACAAACGGCCGTGCATGCGGGAGTCGGAATGTGGCTGCTATTGCAAGAGGAAATTGTGCAAGGAAACGCAGTAAATCGCAACAGTAATTCTCACACAGTAATTCGTATACAAATGCCAATTTTCAGACATATTGCAGACACTTCTACCGAGGATTGGGTGGTGGAGAACTGTAAGACTCCACCAAAGAAGCAGCTACAGCCAGGAAAGCGAAAACTAGCACAAAGTGTGCCAGCCAAAGCGCATTCCCCATACGAAGCAGCGAAGTGGAGTTCACAGTACATAAAGCCAGCAACTGAGAATACGAGGAATAGGCAGCAGTGTGCTGACTCAGAGCAGCCAAAAGGGAAGAGTCGAAATAAAGTCACAGCAGCAAAACCTGAGGTGAAGGCCAAAACTGAAGTGGCAAATTTGGATAAAGAGAAGCCGACAAAAAAGGTTACCAGGTCCAAAGCGCAGTCGGTGACAAAATCGAGAGAAGACAGGAAAAGTACTGAAAAGGCGATTTCATCTGGAGAGAGCTCACCAGATAGTATTTTCATGAGGGAACTCGAATTTGCTATAGAGAACTCTAAGCGAACTTTTGAAATAGAGCGGAAGAAGACAGCAGCAGCAAATGCGATGAACACCGAATCAGCTAAACAACCTTCGACCAGCGGGCTGCACGAAGACGCAGTCTTAGTGCCAGAAAAAGAAGGTCATCTGATGTCGAGAGAATCGTCCGTCGACTCAGTTAGCTCGTTGGGAGCGAGCACCAGCAGCGCTTCATCGCTCAGACCACAGCCACGTTCCGTGAAATTGCGCAAAATGCACAAAATGCTCACCACCGACAACACGTTCTTCACGTATTCTCACCAGACATGGGGGTTTTGCACTAAAATCCACTACCACTACCACTAGAGGTCTGCTGGGAAATTTTCCACTACCACTAAATAAATTTTAGTGGTAGTTGAATTTTTTCCACTAATCACTGATCTTTATTTAGTGGTAGTGCAATTTTCTTCCACTAATTTTTTTTAGTGGTACTTTTTACCACTACCACTAAATAAAATTCAGTGATAGTTGAAAATTCCTCCACTATCACTAATTCTTTTCCACTAATGTCACTGATGACAATTTTGAACGTCTAGTCTTGATGAAAGCAAATAAGTTGTTTAAATAAAACATATATTTTTGCGCATATCGTTGTTAGTGGTTTATTTAATGGTAATGGATGTCTTTGTTTAGTGCATTTTGCTTTTCACTACCACTAAATAAATTTAGTGGTAGCTGAATTTTTTCCACTAATCACTGATCTTTATTTAGTGGTAGTGCAATTTTCTTCCACTAATGTTTTTTTAGTGGTACTTTTTACCACTACCACTAAATAAAATTCAGTGATTAGTGGAAAAAATTCAGCTACCACTAAATTTATTTAGTGGTAGTGAAAAGCATAGTGCACTATGAATTTAGTGCAAAACCCCCATGTCTGATTCTCACAATATTTGCAACTCCACCGCGGTAAAAGGCGACACAGCAACGACACGACAAATTATTGTGGAGCGACGAGTGCTTCCACCAATACGCGAGGTGTCAGGGACGTTAACGTCGGAAACAGGAACAAAACCGAAGAGGCCGAATAAACGAACGCCGGTTGTGAGCTCCACTAAGCAGACTTCGTCGAACACAGCTAGTTCGAGTGCGGCGGCTTCGCCGATTACCGACAACGATTGCATTGTGGTCTCATCGTCCACGGACCTGCCCGTGCCGAAGCCGGTACGAGCTACTGTTGCTCAACGTGCACCACATACGGACAAAGGCATTTTGCTGTATGCGCCTAACCGCCAAAACCTGACGCCAGCGCAAAGTCTGAAAGACGGCTTTTTCCATGTGACGCTTGAGCATCTGAGCGCTGTCATCGGCAAGCAGGTGGCACGGAAATTCATGAAGTACTACATCGGTAGACGTCATTTCGCGCGCAGTTCCAGTGTGCACTATCGGCCACCGGCGTCCACTTGTGCGGAAACCGACAGCGACGACGACGCATTGGAACGTGTCTGGGAGTATGGCGATTTGCACGAATCGTTCGATAAGGGGGGGTCCGAGCGACATTAAAGCTAGTCGCTCAAGTGTTACTTATTTAAAAAATAATCAATTCGTCTAAAATAGTTTTAAGTATTTTTCAGTTATTGCTCTGTATTTTCATCTTATACGAGTATATAAAAAAAAACTTGACTTGTGTGTAATCGGTGTTTGCGAAAACGGTTCATTCTTTCGGCAACATTTTTTTCGTATGTCATAGAAGATGTTAATGCGGTGGTTTATAGCGATATTACATGTTTGTACGGCAGGCGGGCGTGGCACCTCCCATACAACCTAAATTTTTAATATGGTATATCTCCGGAATTGTAAGTCGCACAGCATTGAAATTTGGTAGAGTCATGGCGTAAACGTGTCATTCCACCGGTAAAATTTAATGGGTGCTGGACAAGGGGCGTGGCACTTTTTTAATTCCGGTGTAGTTTTTGAACTATAGCATTCACATCGATGACAATTGGTACAAACTTATTATTTAGTCGTGTCCTTCGAAAAGGGGATGGGTGGGTTTTTGACAAGGGGCGTGGCACCGCCCTTACAACCCAATTCTTTAATACCGAATATCTTCAGAATTATAAGTCGTAGAGCATTGAAATTTGGTACAGTGCCATGGCGTAAACATGTCGTTCCACCGGTAAAATTTAATAAGCGTTGGACAAGGGGCGTGGCACTTTTTAAATTCCGGTACCACGCGTGAAGTCCAGCAGCACATTGACCCGCAGCGCCGACTGCTGCTGCAGGCTGTTCCGCAGTGTCTGCACGAAAGCACTCTCCAAGTGGCCGGTGCCCAAGTAGAGACTGGCTAGCACAATGCGTTGTCGCGCGTTGGCACTGCGCTGCACCAGCGTCTCGTAGAAGTAGTCGGGCTCGTGAATTATCTGGATTTGCTCGCCTCGCAAAGGAAAGCATGGTGCCACATTGTGCAGCCAAGCGAGGCTCTCCAGGCTAGGGGCGTTAGGGAAATTATGCTGAATCATCTGGGGAGTCTGCTGCAGGCAGCCGATGAAGTCAGTTGGTGGGCTCAGCTCCTCTGCCAGTTGGGTGAAGAAACGACGCAGGAACATATTCGAGGTATAAGTAAGCACGCGCACTCAAATATAACGTAATGCGTAGAATCGCTGTCAAAACTGCAGTAATTTCGTCTTTTCGCTTGCTTTAGCGCCTTTTTTCATGCGCTCTGTGGTCGTCTTATCGAGCTCAATCGGTCATCTCCTTGTTAACGAGGGATACAGTTCCTGGCTCTCCTAATGTTGTCTCAATTAACCCCGATTCCGGCTAGTCTTAATAATTTGATTGACTTATTTTAAAAAGTCGATGCGCTTTTTAACAAAAATTTCACCTCACTGCATTCTTTTGAAACTCATGTGCACGTTTATTGTTGTATACTAGCAACTGATTTATTCCCAGAGTTTCGTTAACGCGACATCAATGAGGTGACCATAGGGCACTAACTCGCACCAAATCAGCTTTTCAGTGCGGGGGAGTATTTCACGGTATTAAATTTAATTCAAATCGTTTAGAACAAAGTATAACAATAAAGTAGTCTAATAGCCTATTTCCACCAGGCCTTAAATGCATTTAACATCGCATTTAAATGCTCTAATTCCCATACAATTGTTTTTGTATCAAAGTGAGTTAACACACTTTCAAAACTGAGTTAACTCAGTTTTGCAGTTTACAGACGTCTAATAGAGTATGTTATGTTAAAAGCTGGAGCAATACTGACAAATGTGCAAATTTTTATAGCATACTTTTCGGCGCTGCAAGAGCCGTACGAACAAAAACGAAAGAGAGGATTCGAGTTGCGTTCGGTGTGGTAGATTTTTTGTTAAGACAATTACTTTTTACTGCATTTTTCGCAAAAATACATATCGTCTGTCATAATCAAAGTCAAAAATTCTATTATTTGCCAATAATAAATACTGAAAGAGAAAATCAAAAACGTGGAACTCCTCACTAACCCTCTTGACATTAAAAATTCAGACAGCTCTGGTATCAATCAGCTGACAACTTTCATAAATGAAATAAACATTGACAAATGATAAATAAATTGAAAAATAAATAAATAAATTGATACATTTTCACAAATATGAAAACGCAGACATTTCTAGACTGTTGAGAAGGAAAGCGGAGTGGTTTTCAGGCAGTTGAGGGGCTTCAAGAAACCATACATACGTTTACAAGGAGATGGCGGCGATGGGTAAGCTGTGGCTGCCCAGAAATAAATGCAGTATTTGATTTGACCAAATGAAAATGTAAACAAAAAACAGCTGTCGCACTTAACTCGATTCCTGGAAACGCTTGACAGTTCTCAAATTTAACAGAGCCCTTCACTGCAGTTAAGCGCTCAGTGGAAATAGGCTATAAATGTTTTCCACCCAGAGCTTTGTAATGCTATGAAAAGTCTAGAAATTATGTTATCCATATTAAAAATATTTTAAAGCAAGTTAAAACGACATCTTAATATGATAGATTTGTTACCTTAGGAAGCTAACTATGAGAAATAAAGCCTTGAATTGAAGAGTAATAAACCTATGAAAAATTGCCCATCAAATTTTCTTTCAAATCTAAACATTACCATAAATGTGTTTATCCGTAAAACCTCATCCTAATGCTTTGGTATCTATAGATGAACTAGCTGACCCAGCGAACTTCGTCCCGCACATTTGTTGTTTTTTTATAAATATACGTTTTTTTATAAAAATACGCGAGATGGCGAATCAATGGCGATGCAAATTGACGAAGAAACCCAATTAAAGGAAGAGGAGGGAGCTACTGATTAACGCAATCGAGGCCCTCAAATAAGCAATGTTGCTGCTAAGTTTCAGGAAATGGATAGCGCTTGAACCATATTTAAATTATATTGGCAGGGCTACACCTCCTTATTCAATACCCGCACAATGCCCTCTGTCGAAGGAGAAAATGGTAGGTTCGTACTAAGTTTCATTGCTGTGCGATTTATAGTTCAGCGGAATAATTGGGTCACAAAAAATGTGCCACGCCCCTTGTCCACCGCCCATTAAATCTGACCAGTAGAATGACTCATCCATGGGTCGACGCTATACTAAATTTCAATGCTGTGCGCCTTACAATTTCGAAGATATTCTATATTAAAGATTTGGCTTGTATGGGCGGTGCCACGCCCCCTTGTTCAATACCCGCACCATTCCCTTTGTCGAAAGATATGAATAAATCGTAGATTCGTACTTAATTTCATTGCTGTGCGACTTATAGTTCAGCGAAATAATTGGCTCACAAAAAATGTGCCACGCCCCTTGTCCAACGCCCATAAAATCTTACCAGTAGAATGACTCATCTATGGGTCGACGCTAAACCAAATTTCAATGCTGTGCGCCTTACAATTTCAAAGATATTCCATTATTAAGATTTGGCTTGTATGGGTGGTGCCACACCCACTCGTCCAATACCCGCCCCATTCCCTCTGTCGAAGGACACGACCAAATCGTTAGTTTGTACCGAGTGTCATTGATGTGAACGCTCTAGCTCCAAAGTTACACCGGAATTTAAAAAGTGTCACGCCCTTGTCCAACGCCCATTAAATTTGACTGGTGGAATGACACGTTTACGCCATGACACTGTACCAGATTTCAATTCTGTACGACTTATAATTCTGAAGATATTCGATATTAAAAAGTTGGGTTGTATGGGCGGTGCCACGCCCCCTTGTTAAAACCCCACCCTATTCTCCCTGTCGAAGGACACGACCAAATCGTTAGTTTATACCGAGTGTCATTGATGTGAACGCTCTAGTTCCAAAGTTAAACCGGAATTTAAAAAGTGCCATGCCCCTTGCCCAACGCCCATTAAATTTTACTGGTGGAATGACACGTTTACGCCATGACACTGTTCCAAATTTCAATGCGTACGACTTATAATTCTGAAGATATTCCATATTAAAAAGTTGGGCTGTATGGGCGGTGCCACGCCCCTTGTCCAAAATACATGCTATTCCCTCTGCCGAAGGACACGACCAAATCGTTAGTTCGTACCAAGTGTCGTTGATGTGAATGCTATAGTTCAAAAGTAACACCGGAATTAAAAAAGTTCCACGCCCCTTGTCCAACGCCCATTAAATTTTACCGGTGGAATGATACGCTTACGCCATGACACTGTACTAAATTTCATTGCTGTCCGACTAATAATCCCGAAGATATACCATATTAAAAATTTAGGTTGTATGGGAGGTGCCACGCCCACCTGCCGTACAAACATGTAATATCGCTATAAACCACCGCATTAACATCTTCTATGACATACGAAAAAAATGTTGCCGAAAGAATGAACCGTTTTCGCAAACACCGATTACACACAAGAAATCAAGTTTTTTTTATATATAAGACTAGCTGGGCCCTGCGGCTTTGCATGCAAGCTCTCCTGTTTCCCCCGATACGAATTCTTAACCCATTGTTGAGCCCATCAGATTTTGATTTAAAAAAAAACATGTGTCTATCTTTGATTTCGAGTGTTTTAAAAATTTTGAAGTCAGAAGGCCCTTTAAATCATATGTTTTCACATTTACTCCAAACAAATTCTTAACCATTGGTTTACCATGGTAGATTTAGATTATCAAAAAAATTAAAAGCACGTTTTTATTATTTCCCGATTGAACTGCTTTTGATAAGTTTGAAGTCAGAGCGCCCAATAAATCTTGTTTCTCCATACAAATTGTTAACCCATTGTTGACCCCGTTAGATTTTGATTTTCAAAAAAGTGAGAAACACGTGTCAAATTATTTCTCACAAAGAGTACTTTCCCCAAGTTTGATGTCAATGGGCCCATTAATTCATAAATTTTTCCCGTCGTTGATCCAGTTAGATTTCGATTTTGAAAATAATGAGAAACACGTGTCTAATTTTTTTTATTTCCATTATTTTTACAATTGTTGAAGTCAATAGGCCCATCGGTTCCTGTTGTTTGTTTTGGAGTCTTACCGTAAATAAACCTTAACCCATTGTTGGGCCAGTTAAATTTTGATTTTCGAAAAATTATAAAATACGTGTCGAATAAGTTTTGATCTATATTAGAATATTTTCAAGAAGTTCAAATTCAATATGTTTATTAAATCACGTTTCTTCATACAACACTTTAACCCATGTTTTGCCTTTTTAGACCCCGAATTTCAAAAAATCCCTTCTTGGCGAAGGTTAATTCTTCCAGATGTACCTACAGTCCAAAATTCATGTTTGTAGCTTCAGCGGTTTGGGCTGGGCGATGATAAATCGACCAATCAATCAGTCAGTCAGGATAAACAATCTATGTATAAAAAAATGGAAGCGGTACTACGCCCCCGTGTCAAAAACCCACCCCATTCCTCCTGTCGAAGGACACGACCAAATCGTTAGTGTGTACCGATTGTCATTGATGTGAACGCTCTAGTTCCAAAGTTAAACCGGAATTTAAAAAGTGCCATGCCCCTTGTCCAATGCCCATTAAATTTTACCGGTGGAACGACAAGTTGACGCCATGACACTGTACCAAATTTCAATGCTGTACGACTTATAATTCTAAAGATATGCCATATTAAAAAGTTGGGTTGTATGGGTGGTGCCACGCCCCTTTGTCAAAAACCAACCCCATTCCTCCTGTCGAAGCACACGACCAAATCGTTAGTTTGTACCGAGTGTCATTGATGTGAACGCTTTAGTTCCAAAGTTACACCGGAATTTAAAAAGTGCCACGCCTATTAAATTTTACCGGTCGAACGACATGTTTACGCCATGACACTGTACCAAATTTCAATGCTGTACGACTTATAATTCTGAAGATATTCGGTATGAAAAATTGGGCTGTAAGGGCGGTGCCACGCCCCCTTGCCAAAAACCCACCCCATTCCCCCTTTCGAAGGACACGACTAAATAATAAGTTTGTACCGATTGTCATTGATGTGAATGCCATAGTTCAAAAGTAACACCGGAATTAAAAAACTGCCACGCCCCTTGTCCAACGCCCATTAAATTTTACCAGTGGAATCATACGCTTACGCCATGACACTGTACTAAATTTCAATGCTGTCCGGCTTATAATTCCGAAGATATACCATATTAAAAATGTAAGTTGTATGGGAGGTGCCACGCCCACCTGCCGTACAAACATGTATCATCGCTATAAACCACCGCATTGACAGCTTCTATCACATACGAAAAAAATGTTGCCGAAAGAATGAACCGTTTTCGCAAACACTGGCTACACACAAGAAGTTAAGTTTTTTTTATAAATAAGAATAGAATAGATAAGATTAAGCTACGAGTCGCAGGATCTGCAACTAAACTTTATTTTTGAATATCACTTTCTTTACTTTTGTTAATTTTTAATAGAAAAACTTCTTCTTAAGCTTAGGAAATTTCAATTTCAGCGATATTAAATTTGTGAAAGAACCTAACTATATTTCATTTACTTATATTTTACTGAACAACGTCATTGTTTTACTACAAATCAGTCCAAGAATTATGATTTTTCGCTTTAAACCAATTCGAGAATTATCTCACTGCCAGCCCAAAATTGTCGCCATTCAATTCAGTAGTAAATTGTCCGAGTAGAGTCGTTCGAGCCGAAGCTCACGACTGTTTGGAAAGTTGTAAGTCGCATATTTATGCGTTTTTGCCATTAACCCTAGCATGACCGCCTAATGTAGGTACTCAAACAGCATATAACATTCGAAATCGTTATTGTTGACTACATTTTTTTAAGTGGGTATACAAAATGTTGCCATGTCTGCATAGCATTTTACGTTTTCTACGCTTTTGTTGGGATTTATGGTTAGTTTTACAGTTTACTTAGGGTTTACTTGTTAGTTGTTGTTAGTGTAATTGGTGGGCATGGTTTTTGAAACAAAAATTGCTTGGGTTTGGGTTTAGTTAGTCCATAAATACCTTGAGGTGCCAGCACCTTCCATTGGCTGTCGATCTAAAGGTGGATCGAAAATTTGTTCACGATCCTCTTTTGACAATTCCAAGTCAGCGAATTGATCCAATTCTGATGCCATTTTTGGTTTGTTTGTTTCTTTTGTTTAAACTTTCTCAAATTGATTGGAAATTTAGTGGATTTAGTCGAATTTGGTTGTTTTCTTGTTCTGGAATGTTGCTTTTGAATTTAGTTGTTTGTTAATTTCACACAGTGTGCAGTTGAATAATCGAAAGTCGAAATAATTTGCGGAAATTTACTAAAAGTGTAATTTTTAATTGTGAGACAGCTGCTTGATGCGATTTTATTATTTGAAATTTTTATTTGTGTTTTGTATTTTGCTGATGCTTTGTTTTTGTTTTTATTTTATATATTTTTCTGAAGTTTTTCTTTAGTATCCAATTGGGGTTTGTGTATTTTTTGAATTTCAAAAAATGTGAATTTGCCAAAAACCTACAACGAAAAAGAAAGAAAATAAACATAAATTATAAAAAGCGAAGAAATTAAATGACATTTGATTATAGACAATGTAGAACGCCAAAAATCAAGCGGAATAGGCAGAGATTTTAGGGGAGCGGGGGCTAACGGCGGCCAAGTAGACTAGTAGTAGGGTAGGGTAGGGTAGACTAGTGGACAAAAGCAACGCTGGCCGTGTCAGTCAGTCAACCTCCAACGTCAATGCTAATTGATTAGCCACAGCAACAACAACAACAATAACAAAAGCGATAGGCAAATTCACTAAACATCGCATAGGACATGTGTCAGTAGTAATGAATCTAGCGCCGGCATTTGCCATGCCACTCGCACGCACATGTTGAGCCCTGCGCGGCGCAGCTAATTAAATTAAACTTTTATGCGCTTGAAAATTAGCAACGGTGTCTAAATTGACGCTCGAACGCCCAGCATTGGCCCACTGTGCGCGCCGCGCACCAACAACGGCCGCACCGAGTGCGAGCGTGACGCCTATATGACGATTTATCATTATCAATTCGCCATGAAAGTTGCTTGCTTTGCGTTATCGCTGCAGTGCTCGCTGCAGATGGCTGAGATGTTTGGAATTCGAACGCGTTTACTCGGGCGGCTCTTTGGCGCTTTCGTTGTCTTATTCTCATTTCTACTTTGGCCACATTCTTTGTTGACTTTAGCAGCCCAAAAGCACAAACTTTCTCACAGCTGTCTGCTGCTGCTGGGTTTTGCTACACTTTGTTGGTGTTGTTGATGTTGCTATCGTTGAGTGAACAGTTGTCGTTGAAAATTTGAAAATTGCCAGCCACTTGATTGACGGACGAAACGCAGCCAAGAGTGATGCGGCGTGTGCGGCACTTCACCCGAAACCAACTGCAAAACATACAACAACGAGTCTTTGGTAACTTCATCAAATTGGCTTCGTAATGAAATCAACAACAACAACAATTAAAAACAATCCACCCCCTTGTATTGTTTTCATTTCCATCTTTCCAAAACAATCTAATCGTTCGGCTCCTTCGAACGATCGCACATTTTAATTTTTCTCCTTCCCCCACCAACTTTCTGTCGTATCAACCCACTCCCACTCCGCCACATCCCATCTAATCCAATCGGTGTGTCTCATTTGCTTTGCAAATTTCTTTCTTTCTTTCGCTACCAGCTGGTCATTTTTGTGCCAGGTTAGGGTAGCCCGCACGCTCCCAGCAATAATTGTCGCCTTGGCGTTGGCTCTGCGAAAATCAAAAACAACGAATACCAAAAATATTTGCCACCTAATGTTTGCCAAATATGTTGGCGTCTGATTTTTCTTATGCCTTGTTGTCAACCTTTGTGGAAAGCGCCCGTCACGTCTGTAGCTGCGGCTGCAATTTTCGCCCATCAAAAGTCGATCATTTCTCTTCATATTCATTCGTTTTTGTTGTTGCCATACATTTGAATGTGCCGCCGAATTGTTTATAGACAATTAATGGCCTCAAAAGCAGCCGCCACTGGGTGCGCGTCAACGTCAACGACTACGACTACGACAACCGATGACGTTCAGCGTCGCAGCATTGTCGCTGCTGTCTCTACGCGTTTGGTTTTTGCACTTTGGCGTTGTTGTTGCGATGTTTTGGTAAAAACGCGTCTATGCTAAGCGTTTCGTCTGAGTCCGGACTCCGGAGCGCAAATTGGCCACGTAACGGTTGTATTGAGATTTGGCCATAAAAGTCGCCTCGCCTTATGCGCTGCTCTCGCTTTTGTTCGCCGCGCGGTATTCAAAGCAGCGCCGCAACATTTTGACATTCGTAGCTGTCGGTTGTTGTTGCTGTTTGTGCGTTGTGCGCCGGTGGTCGACGAAAAATGCGAGCAGTATTTTAAATTTTTAATGAAAGCATTTCGGCTGGCAGCGTGCTTGTTGCTAATAATATTAGCGCATCAACAGAGCGGCGACAATTCGGCAAGTTCAGAGCGAAGTCGTTTGCAAGAGTGACGTTAGCAAAAATGAGCATCGGCGCGCGACGTCAGCGAAAAAACGGGTTCGCGTCGCTGTCGCCCGGAGTTCAAGCGCAGGTTGGAGGCGATGGCGAAATGTCACCGGACGGCAATGGAGCGCGAAATGTGCAGCGGTACGTCATGTCGCGCGCGCACGCACGCAAGCACGCACATTCCGAGACGTCGCGGACGGCGCAAGTGCGCGAAATGACGTCATTGGCGGCGGTTCTTCTCAAGTTGCGGACTATTTGGTTTGAGCTTGACAGCTTTGACTACTTTTCACATTTGAGTGGGGCAGCGAGGATTATATGCGAAAGTGCGTCAGCGCGGACAGGAAGCGGCGACGCTCGTCAGCGGACATGTCACAGTGGGAACATTGCAAACTTGACTCGAAAACTTTCAACTTAATTAAAACCAACTCAAGTGAATCGAATCGATTCCGATTGATTGATTTTGTCCATTGATTGAAATTGAAATACTGTTCAAAAATTTTCATCACAATGGATTTGTTTTTGTACTGCGAATGTACATGACTGCAAAATGTGTTTGAGTTATAACCTCAAAATGTATTTCAGTTATAACTGAATGTGCTTCAGTTTTAGGCTCAAAGTGTGCTGCAGTTATAAGCCGAAAAATTATTTTAGTTAGAAACCCCTCCCCCCTTATAACCTCAAAATGTCGCTCTTCTTAAATTTTTTGCAGACCGTAGCTCTGTGTTAAAAATGGAGAGCGGATATGTTTTTATAGAAGTAATGCTGAGTTGCCCTAATCAAAGGTCCAATTTGATTGCAAATACAAAGGACCGTTACAAAAATCGTGACTTGTAGGTTTCTTTGTAGTTGGATAACGTTTTAGAAGTAAATTTTATTTGTTGTTAGATAAACGAGAAAACAAATGAAAATCTTTTAACTGGGTGTTTGTGAATTAAAGAAGATAAATGAAGTGCGGGAAAAGAGAAGAAAGAGGAAACGCCAAGAATGTAACTAAGTGACGGTATTCATAAATAGGAAGAAGGACTCAGGAGAGGTAAATAAGGCAAAAAGTGGAGTGCCAAGAGGAGAGTGGAGGGCAGAAAACCTAAACAGAGAAAAATCAAATCAAAAGAGAAAATCATGTAATAGGATGAACAATTTTATAGGATGCCAAATAGAAGAATAGAAATAGAATAGAAATATAATAGATACAGAATAGAAATATAAAAGAAATAGAATATAAATAGAATATAATAGAAATAGAATAGAAATTGAATAGAATAGAAATAGAATAGAAATCATCAAGAATAAGAAGTCAATAAGAAGAAAAGGAAATAAGAAAATAATTTATTAGCAAATAAAAGAATTGATTAGGAAAAGAAGAAAAGAATTGATTAGCAAGGAAAACACTTTGGAGACCCAATGAATGAAACTAGGTATTAGCAGAAATTTGAGATCAAATGAGGAAGAGAACATGGAAAAGCTACAAGGGAAAAAAAAGAAGAAGGACGAAATATGGAGATGAGAGATAAAACAGAAGTTGTAGAAGAGTAACTTAACGGGCGTAAGAAGAGGTAGAAGAGAAGATATAAAAGGTTCTTAATAGATATGAGATGGGAGATATAGGAGAAGTTATAAAAAGTACTTAATGTGTGAATGATGGGAAATTGAAGAGAAAGTATAAAAGGTTCCTAATGGATATAAGATGGGAAATAGAAGAACAGAAACTTTAGAAGATAAAGGAGAAGTTATAGAAAGTACTCAATGGGTGTAAGAAGAAAGGTTAAAGAGAAGTTATAAAAGGTTCTTAATTGATATAACATGGGAGATAGAAGAAAAGTTATTGAAAGTAATGCGTAAAGTTAATGCGGGTAATATGGGAAATAAAGGAAAGTAATAAAAAGTACTTAATGCTTGTAAGATGAAGTTATAAGACAAAGAGAAATTATAAAAGGCTTTTTTACGAAATACCAACAGAAGGCGTAAACAGTTATTAGAGATTATTATAAATTGTAAGATAAAAGTAAAACTTCATAGATTACAACGAATACGAGTAACTGAGGGAAACAAATTAGCTTAGCTCCTACACAAAATGGTGAACAAAAATGAAAAGAAAGGAAACAATAACAACATCAAATTAATAGTTAAGACAGCGGCACGCTCGGAACAAATCTAGCAGACGAAGAAGAAAGATTTGAAGCGGAAATAAACGAACGCAAAGCAAACGAGAAAAAGCAACGCCAACAAATGTTGTTCAATGCCGAATTCTACAAGTTTCTTGTCTTTTATCGTCTTGTCCTCTACTCGTCGTTTGGCTACGCATACAAGATAATCGGAATAGAGGAGAATTCAAAGTGTGATTTGGCAAAATGGAAAACAGCTTGAAAAGTAACACAAAACAAGGGCATAATTCACCGAGCAGACCATAGAAGAACAACGAAACAGCAAAAGTTGTAGGGGACACAAAGTGGAGGCCGCGAATAGAGTAAAGTGTTGCCAGTAAGCGGAAGAGAGAAGCGCGATAAAAGCCACAAAGCAAAAAATAAGCTAAGAAAACGCCGCAAAAGGGAAGAAGCGCTAAGCGCAGAAGAGCACACATAGTAAACGAAAAATGTGCGCCTAAAGCGGAATGTCGGAAATGCGAGCGCACACAACACACACACCCATATAAAAGTGTCTAATGCCGCACACATAAACACACGCACGCACACAGCCAGAGACATGCCCACAGATGCGGCCACGCTCGCACACAAAGCCGCACTCGAGCGCCTTTGGAGCGCTTTTCGGCACTTTTGCTTAGCCAACGTTCGGTGGGGGACGCAAAGCTGGGGAAGCAGGGCCAATGGTAGAAAAGACAGCAACAACAATAGCAATAGTAACTTTGTTACCCATACAAACGTACACACAAAGTACACGTACACTGCGCTCGAGTCGTAACGTTGTTGTTGGTGTTGTTGCTGTTGTTGTTGACTATTTCTTTCTTTCTCGCTTTGAGCTGGAGTTGAGTGTTTGAAATTACCGCAAAAATGTGAGATTTGGAATTTGTTATATGAAATTTTCGAACGTTATCAATGAGTTCTTATAAAGTTTTTGAAACAGTGCAAATGTTTGAAATTTTCGTCGCAAAAATGTTCGTTTGTAAAATAGATTTTTTTCAAATGTTAAAGTGTTTTAAAAGTAGTTTGTTTTTCTTGTATTAGTTTGTTTAATTTGTGAATTTTGTATTTCTTAATTTTGTCAAATTGCTCGAACAGTGAGAATTGTTGCAGTTCCGCTCTGTGCTGGTCGAAGCATTGGCAGGCGGACGCTTGGACGTATTGGAATCGAAATGTTCGCCCTGTCGGAATTTTCGTGCTGAATTGTGGCAGATGATGTCAGCCGGTTGGTTGATTGGTTCGTTAGTTCGTTAGGTTGCTGGCTCGATTGCTGGCGATTTCCTTGTGCAAATTTTACGCAAATTTTTCACTTTTTACCAAAACACATTTGTCGACTCTTCGAATCGCCACACATCGAACTCCACTGCAAAAGCGAAATTGTTGTAAATTCCTTTGGAAAAATCAAAATCACACTCAAACTTGATACGTTTTGCTTGACGTTCCTTTGTGCTCTTCGCGCACTTTTGGTCACTCGGACACTTTTGCAACAATCGTGGAACGGCCCTTTGACGATTTGCGGAAATTTTCGGCAATTTCCACAATTTTACGCGCTTATAATTTATTTTAAAAGATTCTTTTTGGGGCAACAAAAGCTCTTTTCGCACTCTCGCTCTCTCTCTCACTCGTTTTGGCTCTTTTAAGGTTGTTGGCGAATTTGTTGCTGCGTGAGATTTTTTTCGCTTTGCCACAATTAATTTTTTCGTTTCTTTTGCTTTCGACTATTTATAACAAAAGCAAAAAATGTAAAAAAATATAATTTTTCCTTTTTTTTAGAACAACGGCTTTGCCTTGGCGATTTGTTTGCTGTTGGGCGACTGCGAAGGCAGGCGGCGAAAACAACTACGAAAATATGTTAACAAAAAATTATATAGAAAACACACAACTGAAAGAACGAAGAAGAAGCGGCACAACACACAACTGGCACTGCACACGGGCAAACACAAGGGGGAAAATGTTGGCTTGCGCACGTCTCGTCGTTGCTCACGGTTAGGAACGTTTTTAGACACTGGACGGCCAAACGGCCAGCGGCTGGCGAGAGAGTTCCAAAAAGTCGCGGCGACGTTTTCGGGCTCCGGCTGCCAAAAATACAACCGAAAATCGTCGCACAGTCCAACAACAAAGGCACAACACACATTTCGGCGCTGCGGCGGCGGCGCGCGTGTGTGCGTATCTGTGTGAGGAAACAAACGGCCAGCAACTTACGAAAGTAGCCGAAATTCCAACAAACAACCCGCATCCAAGCACGCACACAGCCGCAGCCAGCTACACACACACACACAGCGGCAGTGGCAGTGGCACTCGCGCGCTGAGTGAGCGCCGCGCCGAATGTACTCAAGTGCCGCCGCCAAAGCAACCCGACGAAAAGTTCGAGTAGGAATTGCCGAAAATTGCCAAGTGAGCGCCGCTGCGCTGAAGCAGTGCGCTAAGTGCCGTCACCGCCCCACGGCACATACGACACTTGCTTACGTGCGCCGCGAAAGGTCAGCGCCGCAGTCGGACTCGGGCGCCTGACTGCAGGCAGCGCGGCCATTCATGCATGCGCCCCGCCTGCCCCCTGCCAGAGAAATGTACGTGCTCAGCGTGCAATGCAACAACAGCAACAAACAAGATTTTTGGGGTTCACAGCTAACAAACAAATAACCGGCTTCTTGCGTGCATACAACACACACACAGCTGCACCAACACTTAGGCAGTGCCGGCTAATGTTCGGTCTATGTTGCATGTGTTGTGCCGCTGCTGTTGCTGTTTGGCGCTACGTGTGCGCGTCTGTGTTTGCGTTTGTGTTCTCCCCAAGTTCAAGTTGAAAATCGAATATCGCCGCAAACAAATGTTTTAACTTTTTACAGCCCAGATTTCTTTCTTTACATTCTTCCGTGCGCTTTGAAGTTTCTGCTACGCCTCTACGAAGTTGGGGCTTTTTCAAGCGAGTGAAAGCGACCGCAAAGCCCACATTTTCTGCATTCTAACCTCACTTTTAGCGCTCTCAACGGTGGCTGTCGTTGGCGCTGCCGCTCACGCGACAACCGGACTCGCTCATGGCGTACGCGAGCGCACTGCAGAAGTTGACAGCTCATTACCGGCTTGAAGACAATGCAGCGCCTCAGCTCCCCGACACGTTTCGTTGCCATTCAGAAAACGCCGCCGCCCCACTGCCGCCGATCGCCTCTTCACCAAGCGAACAGCACACGCGATCCAGCTGGCTTTCATTCGCCACCCTACAACTTCCGCACAGCCGCAAACATCTAACCGCTCCACTCCGCCCGAACCGCCACCTTTTCGCCACTTCCACGCGCTGCTCCCCCGCACGCCCGTCTCCTAATCCACGCTCGCCAAATCTTTTTCTATTGCTTTGTTCGTATGTTCGTTCTTCTTCTTCGCTGGCTGCTTCAGCTTCTTGTAGCGCTGTCATCTTTCAACCAACTTGCTCACCATTGCAGCGCCCAAGTGTATAGTAGCTGTTCCTCTCCGCCGCCCAGCGGCATTAGCACAGCCGGACGTCCATTTGTATTTTCGCTGCGCGCATTGACTCATCCATAGCTGTCAATGCTGCCTTGACAGCACTGAGCAGTGCGCGACGCTACTTTTGGTACTTTGCTGCGCATTGATTGTCATTGTTCTTTGTTTGGCAAATTGATTTGAGTTCTCTCTCTCTTTTTTCGTCTTTTTTACGCTTTTGCCAATTTCGATGTTGGTGCTCTGCATCCCTGATTTGGATGATCTCATTTGCTTACGGTTGGTACAATTGATCGCGGCCCAAGTGTCCTTGACTTGTGCGTCGAGTGGGTCTTCAGACTTTTGCGGCAATTAAATGCTTTGACAAGAAGTTTACGAACACTTTTTGTAAGGAAAAGGGACCCTTCTTGGGGGACTTTTCAAGATGAGATATAGTGGCTTAAGATCAATGTTAACTTTTCTCTCGGAGGCTGTTCATGGGTTCATCAAGGGACTAGCCCCTGCAATAGCAATAAAGGAAATGGGGCTGGGATCGAGTTAAGCGCCAAATGCTGCTGCAACTTCATGCTGAGAAATTTCTATCTTTCGCAGATGGAAAAAAAGGATAACACTAACGATAAAAGCTCTTCTAAGAGCAGTTAACACACCAGTTGGCAACAGCAAAGTATTCGATCACTGTCTCTGCATTTTCGAGTATAACTTTTGAACTTTTAACTCAAAATTATGAACCAATTATGATCAATCTATGAACAGCAGAGTTAAACAAACCAAAACTCTGTGCTTTGGTGCGAGATGTTCAATTCGAGTAGAGATCACAGATTTTAACAAATTGATATCACTAATTGAAAAATTTCTTCTCCGATCTACACATCACTTAAACTTGTACAACCAATTTGATGTCTTTTCTGCTCTTGATCATGGATCAAGCAAGAGTTATCGCTGATGGCGATCCTTGCAGGAAGATAGCGTACGCGTCTTGGGGTGCGCCTAGATCGCCGCTTAGCTGGTCGCGCACGCAAATTGGCATATCGCGCGATTATCTATGATTGCCTAGGCGCCCATCTGCGCCGAAGGCAGCAACCCCTGGCCAGCTCCAACTCGCTTTGAGCTCAATGCCACAGCATTTCTATGGCCACCAGCGCAGCGCCGCACTCAAACAGCTGAGCGCATTCCGAGTGCTTTGCCCGCTTCTTCGTGTGCTTGCTCGGCGCTTGGGCGGCAAGTGCCTGTGTCCTTTCGAGCGCAAATTCGAGTGCGCTCAGACTGCCGTAGACGTCAGCCAGCGTATAGGTAGATTAAAGCGCGCAAGGATATGTACACACATACACACACACTCTTGCAGGCACCAATACAGGCACCGCACACCGCTGTGCCTGTGGCTGTGGCGCGCAGCGTTGACGTTGCCAAAAATGCTGCCGACTTCGTAGGAAGGAAGCGCAACAGCAACATCAATGCAAACTGCCCATACAACCAGCACTGTGGTGACGGCAAAAGGAAGTGCGGCGAACAATGCGCCGAAGAAATTTTCACTCACTTGGAAGACATGAAATATTGTTGAAAGTAAGCAGTGTTGCGGCGGCTGCAGGGAGCGCAGCAACAAAGAGTGAGTGGCGAGTTGTGAGTGGCGCACAGGGGGGAACACAAGAATGGCAGTGCAAACGCGATGCGGTTAGTGAATTTTGAAATTACTGTGCGAAACCTTTGGCCTCAGCAAGATTCGCTCTACCCCTTGTCCACTGCCATTTCTTCTTCTTCTTATTCTGCTTATATGTACTTCTGCTGCTGCTGCTGCCCTTAGCGCATTGGGTTATTTGCTGTACATTTTGTTTTTGTTGTCGGAAATTTGTTTAGTGTGTGGCAGCATTGTGGCCACGGCTCACTCAAGCTCGCCATTCCTGATATCCTGTGCGCCCGCTGCTTGTCTTCTGCATCGTTTTCATCGCTCAATTGCTACGTCTTAACGATGGCAACAATTGCTTTGGCCAATTCGCCGCAGCTCTGTGAGTGAGAAGCCAAACTATTGATTCGATTTATATTGAATTGTTCCATATGTATGTGTAAGAAATTTATTTGTAGAAAAGTAATTTTTTTTTTTCTCCCACTTTCCACTTTCTTATGCGCAAAGTACAACACAACGGATGTGCAACAGGACACTTTGTACTATTTTGAAGTGTCAAAGTGTCAGCCAATTAGTCATTTTATTATTGATCATCCACTCATTTGGAAGTGAAAGTCTACTGGCTCGTAGTTAGTTGATGGCTGGCTGCTCATTGGCTCCACTTTCAGTACGTTTAACAGCGTTGACTTTCCGCTTGCGGGTTTTAACTATTCCACCGTTTAATCATTGGTGCTAGAACCAAGAAAAGGGGAATGAGTACTTGGCTATTTATTGATTTATGCGCAGCACTATGAGGACATTGAAATTCTGTTATAAATCTAGCTCAATGTTCAAGTAATAAAAAAATTATAGCAACTTTGCTTAACAATTGTTGACTAAATGAAATGCTTTAATTATTGTTTCAAAAAGAAAATATAAATAAAATTAAATAAAAATAAATGACTAATAACCAAGCCACTAGTGCTAATTTGAGCTTTCATAAGAAGGCTGCCACTGTAGCCAA
Organism: Melieria crassipennis; assembly: GCA_963668005.1. Taxonomy (NCBI): domain Eukaryota; kingdom Metazoa; phylum Arthropoda; class Insecta; order Diptera; family Ulidiidae; genus Melieria; species Melieria crassipennis. Next base: position 59,372,203 of record OY764962.1, read on the forward strand.
ACCTAAGCCAACCTAACCTAACCCAAACTAATATAATTGAACGTAAAATCTAACCTAACTAAACTTAACCTTTTCAAGAACATCTGAGAATATTTCCCAGTCTTGTTTGGTATCAGAGCACAATATATCTTTAGGTCGCGGTGCACTATCCCCACTAATAATAATAATTGGTATCAGATTTACTTTTAACTGGTCAGAGCTGTGAAAATTTGCTGCTGGGTTGTTATATTTGAATTGGATATGGATTGGAGGCGATTTTATCAACAACCTGTCAACAATATCGAGAAAAATTTTAACCTCTAGTCGTCACCCAGTGGCGTACATGGGGGGGAGGCGGTTAAACCCCCCGAAATATGTTACGCATATCTGGAAGCCTTTGTTTTTTAATAAATCATGACTTACGAAAAATGTGTATCTTTTTGATGAAAGAAAACGCCTTAAAATTCCATATTTTCCGACTTTGAGGTCCAATTATCGCGAAATTTTAAAACTTATAAAAATAAATTGCATCAAAAAAGAAGCCGTGCAGTGTTGTAAATGCAACAAGGTGATTGGTTTAGAAATTACGATCAAAAATATGGAAAAAGTAGAGGAAAATCTGAAAAAGTGACACAGTACCTGTATCTCACTAACTAGAGCTGCTACAAAAATTCTGAGGGTAAAAATTAGTAAAAAAAACAGTAGAAAAACTTCATGCAACAGAAAAAAAGTGCAATTTTGTTCTCCTATGTAATCAATTATTGAGCAGGTGGCATTGACCATCTCCATTCAACAGGTGTCATCTCAATTAAACAAATTGATTAGTGTACCATCCCTATTGATCAGCTGACATTGCCCACCACTATGTAAATAAATTCCTAAAACAATGAAGCGCCAACAAGATTTGCTGAGGTTTTTTGGAAAAAAACCAAAAATAAATGGAAGTTTGTTCATTTTAATAAATAACATATTGTTTGAAAAAATTGAAACCTGTGTTGGATGGATTTTATTTCAATAACTGATTATGTATGTATTTGCGATATGGGTTCATAAATACACAAATTTGTATGGAACAGAAACATGCAACCTAGTGCATTGCAAAAAAACATTGTAAGTGGAGAGAGCGATTTGAAATTTTACTGGGTGTCCAAAAAGATGCATAGAACCCCCCCGAAACAAAATCCTGCGTGCGCCACTGTCGTCACCATTCATTGCGTTTCACTTTTTGAAAACATTTTTAAAATATTTTCACTTTTTTTTTAATTGTACAAAAAATATAGAAAATCAATCTATTTATTTCTTTTCTTTTTTTTAATTCAAATTTTTTTAAATTAATTTTTTGTCAATTCAAGTAAAATATTGTACAATAAAAACTACAAAAACAAAGGCGGTACAGTTGAGTAATTGGCAAACATTTGGTTGGTCTGTCAGTTCAGTCAGCGCAATGGAGAGCCGGCAACGGACCAATTACAAAGGCGCTGCAAGTATGCGTAATTAGCCACACCTACCCTAACAAATGGACACAACACCTCAACTACAACAATAACAAATTAACAACAACAATAGCAACACTACGTTGCAGCCTTGCGTGGTGCACTTGTTGCGGCTGCAGCGGTAACACGCGCATAAGCACACAAAACACATAATGAGGCGGCAGCAACAAATGCAGCGCCAACAACAAAAACAACATACAACAACAACTATAGGAAACAGCAGCAGGTCAAAGCGCTGAGCAATGCGCAGCAAAATTGCGAAAAATGAAATTAAATGAAAATGCCTAAATTGAGGGGTTAAAAACGTTTGCTGCCTGTGTGCAACGTAGCGCAGCAATAGCAACAACAACAACGATAACAGCAATGGCAGTAGCAGCAAAATTTGCCACACAATAAAATTATACGGCCGAATGAAAAGAGTAGGAAAATGCGCCGCACGCACACGCAATTGCAGTAATTGTTGCAGCCGCTTACACACACACACACACACACACCAATACACACGCACACAACACACACTGGATGGAGAATGAATGGACTGAATGTAATAATGGCGGCAGCCGTTGCTCTTTCACCTGCAGCCGCAATCGACTTAATTCATATTTTTACACCTCATTATGGGCGCAAAATGCAACAACAATAATAACAACAGCAGTAGGAATACGAAACGCCAGCCACCGCCGGTCAAAGAGGGTGGCTGACGCACTGCCTGCATCGAGGGGTCAGCGCAGCAAATCAAAAATCGAGAAGGCAAAACGCACACAGCCAACGGCCAACTCGACAAAGGGGTTGAGGGGGCCAGGAGGCGGTCGCGGCGTGCGCATCAACGAAGAGTTGCGCACAGTTTGCACAATGCAAAAAACCATATCAAACAACAACAACAACGACAACAACTAGAATGACAATGCAAACGGCAACACGAACAACAAGTTGCACTCGTTGCAATTTGCGCATAGGGCACGAACGCAACGGCAGCTAGGATAATGGCAACAACACCAACAACAATAACAATAACTGCAGCAAAAACAACAATAATAGCAATAGCAACAACAACACAAGTAAAGGACGGCAACTACTGCAAACTTGCTAAAGGGAGGCTTTCAAGCACAGAGAGTGAAAACAACAACAAAAACGAACACAACACAAAGTGTTGCAGTGCATATCGTTGCACGTTGACAGGCAACCGGCCAGCCAGGCCACAGCATGGTTTAGGCTGCAAAGGACAAATGTGGCGTGCGGGTGGGTGGCATACGACGCATGTCCTAGCGGCCGCACGGGCTCTGTGCTTACGTGATGCGAGTGTGTTTGTGTGGGTGTGTGTATGAGTGAGTGTAGAGAGGCATAAGAAGGCACCAATGCAGTTAGATGAATGCAGAATGGCGTAAGGCGGCGGCGAAGGTGGCACTGGATTGAGTTGCCGTTTCGCACAGTGGGTGGCAGTAGGCAATTTTTTATTTTTAGTATTTAATTTTTTACATTTTTAATTTTAATTTGAATTTGAATTTGAATTTGAATTTGAATTTTTAATTTTAACTTTTAATTTTTAATTTTTAATTTTTAATTTTTAATTTTTAATTTTTAATTTTTAATTTTAACTTTTAATTTTTAATTTTTAATTTTTAATTTTAATTTTAATTTTGAATTTTTAATTTTAATTTTTAATATTAAATTTTTAAATTTTTATTTTCATTTTCATTTTTAATTTTAGTTTTTTATTTCTTTAATGATTTTTATTCACCAAATCACAGTAAATTTTGGGTGCTCCTTTTACTTATTGCATATGTGAGTGTGGATTGTGTCACCACCAAAGTAAATTAAATTTTTATATAACTAAAATAATAAAATGTTTGATTTTGGTGAATTCAACAATATGTTTTTGAGTAAAATTCAATCAAGAATCCATAATATTGCTCTGAGTCCTTTTCGAAACGCCCGTAAAATACTTCAAATTCCAACCGTTATACACGCTCACACCCTCCACACGTTGCCATATTTCGTTTCAATCAAAGCAAGACAGCAATAACAATTTCCAAACAACAACAACAACAACCGCACTGCACATGCACGACAAAACCTATTTCGGTATATAAAACGCAGCACAGCCAACACGAGGAATGCGTCCAGCCAACCATCCGTCTGCGTCGCCACCCAACCGGCCAACCAGTCATTCCTGCAGCCAACCATTCGTCCGTCCGTCCGTTTTCATATGTACGCGCCGCCGTTGCGGGCGCGTGTGTGCGTGCCGAAGGTGGGCCGGCTGGCTGGCTGGCAGAGATGCAATACTTGCATTGGTTGCAGTCGCCGCGTGTATGCAACAACAATCGTTCACCAGCCAGCCAGCCAACCGAGCAACACCCACACGAATGCCGACACGCGCGCACACTCACACACTCGCAGCATTTGCGCAAAAACAAAAATGTACAGGCGGCGTGTGCAATGGAGGCGGCCAACGCTGCTTCCGACTGTAGGCTTTTTCGTTGCCTGACGCTTGTTGTTGTTTTTGGTGTTGGTGGGACTGCATTCGTCTTTTTGGCCCAAACATACACACATCCACCATTAATTGCAGAAAAAAGCTGCGCCGTGCGCCTGTCGCAAACGCAGTGTTGCGATTGTTGTTGTTGTTATTGTTGTTGATGATTGCATGTGCGCTTCACTCTCTTTGTGCATATGACTGACTGCCTGTACGTGTGTGTGCGTGTGTGGATGAGCGTGCGACAGTGCAATTGCACATGCGACCGTTTAGGGTTGCGTCGCTTCTCTGGCCTCAAGTGGCTATTTCCCTTGTTAGTGCACCCCTTATACCCCCTCACGACAAATCGCACTGCTGGCCCTGCACTTTGGCCACTTTGGCCATGCTTTTTATTTTTCATACGCCGCATTGTTGTTGGTGTTTTGGGCATTTTTCCGTCTCGTCTTCAGCGGCTCGACAAGTCAAAAGCCTATGACGGCGTTGCTCGCTGGTGTTGCCACTGTCACTGCCACTGTCGCTGTCTCCTTGTCAACGCCAGCGTGCAGCATGCAGCGTGCAACGTACGCTGACAGCCAAAGGTCGGTTGGTCGATTGGTTGTCTGGCCAATCTCGTTATTTGCAATTTGCATTCTTCTCACTTTATTTGTCATTGCCGGCAGCTTTTGCTTCGGTTGCCCTCTGGCTCTCTCTTTCGCTCTGCCTTCTTGTTGGCGCCGTGCGGCCGCATCAATTGCACTCAGCGCCACACGAAAGCCGCACCGCGCACCCAAAATGTGTGCCTTCTCAGTTTTTGTTGCTGTTGCCGCTGCACTGTTGACGCACTGTTGACATTTATTGATGCTGCCGGTATCCTTTGCCACAGCATCGTTCTTGTTGCTGTTGCCGTCGTTATTGCTGTTGTTGTTGTTTTGGGTATGCACTTGAAGTTATGATTTTTCCTTTTCATTTTTTATCGCTTCTCCTTTTCTGCTCGAGCTGTGCACAATTTGCACCTCGTCCGCGTTTTGTGTGCCCGCTGAATGTGTTGAGTGGTGAATGGTGAGTGCACTGGTGACATGAAGTGGTTGTGATTACAAGCAATTTGCGGCCACACATTGCTGGATGTTATACAGAGATACCCGAAGCGCCGTTGGGTTGCAGCCAGTTGACAAGGCAAGACAAATTGCTGAGTTATTACCAGAGTTAATCGAGCGACTTGGCGTGTCGCTGTGGGTCTTTTGATTGATTATAGAAACAAAATCGCGAATAAGTAGAAATATGAGAAACATGAGAAACGGAATCTATGCGAAGAAAATCAATTGCGTCTTCTAAGACTCGCCAAACCTTCAGTTACATATGAGAAAAAGGTTGTAAGTTGTAGAAGGACGTTAAAAAACATTTTCTGGAGATTTTTTTCTAAAAAATTAGCCATATTTCAGGTTGCTAGCTCTTCTGGTTTTAGACCTGCAGGCAGTTAAACGATTTAAAAAAAGTCTACTCTTTTCAAAGTCAGGCTTCAACTGCGATTGAGTTATATTTCTCATGGGATATTGGGGATCTTTCTACCTATCATTGGAAAGCTGAAGAGTTTTTCTACAGTTTTTCTAGGTTGCTATCTCTTTTGGTTTAGAAGTTAGAGGCAGTTGAACGATTTGAAAATAGTCCAAAGACAGTCGAAGTTGAAAGATGACTTTGACCTCTCAACTTCGATTTACTTAGATTTCCCGTCAGATATTGGGAGTCTTGGGGAAAGCTGGAGAGTTCTACTACTGGATGAATAATTCAGGTTCCTAGCTCTCCTAGTTTAGAAGTTAGAGGCTGTTAAACGATTTGAAAATAGTCCAAAACTTCGATTTGCTTAGAATTATCGTGGGATATTGGGGGTCTTTCATGGGAAAGGTGAAGAGTTTTACTACAAAATAAGCTAAATTTCAGGTTGCTAGCCCTCCTGGTTTAGAAGTTAGAGGCAGCTGAACAATTCGAAAATACTCAGTCCAAAGTTAGTCGAAGTCAGCTTAATCAATTAAACTTCGGTTTACTTAATTCTCCCATGGGATAATGGGATCTTTCGACCTATCATTGGAAAGCTGAAGAGTTTTTCTACAAAATGAGCCATAATTTATAATTAATAGTCAACCTTTCAAAGTCAACCTTTGTCCTTCAAAGCCAACTTTTCATCTGATAGCCCTACCAGAGACTATTTGTGGAACGGAAACAAATCTTGTAAATGTGTTAAAATTTACTAATTTAAATCAATAATTTCGGTATGTTTTATTGTGCTTTTGAAACTCAATAAACCCCCCAAAAAAAAAAAACAAAGCAAAAGTTTAAAGTTTTTGGTCGTTTCTAAAGCAAAACTTGAAAACTTCTCTTACAAAAGCTGTCAAAAGTATGTGGAGGGAAAACAAAAACAAAACAACCAAAGCGAGGAGACAATAAAAAATCGTGTCCTTTGTGCGAGTTTCTGAAACGAAAAACCGACACAGGATTCAGACAGACGCTGAAAAACTGCCAAAAACTTACGCAGGATATGCTGATACGGCCTATTGTGCCCAAGTCGTCAGTTCCACACGCAGAATGTGCACACACACACACACACGCACACAGCATAGGCAGACGCATGCAGCCCGTTCTCGATTGGATTTGAATTGAAATAGAAAAGGCCGACGATGGCGCTGGGCCATGGGAGTGTCACTGGAACGGCGGCTTCGGTTTGCCGTGTGCGAATGCGAGCGCGTTTCTAATGAGCGGTGCTGCAACTATTTTTTTCCTATGCCGGGAACGGTGTCTGCTGTCGGCTCTACATTTGGCGTACTTGAATTTTTTTCATTGAATTGCCAACAAGTATAATGGAATCGAGGCAGATGCTTTGGGCGCCGATTGGCAGTGAGCCCGTTGGTTGATTTTGTGCGTACATATTTGTGTGTGTGTGTGTGAGTGAGTGCGCCACAGGACAATGTCAAACGCATATAAAGTAGTTGTAGCAGTTGGCAGACTAGTTGAAAGTACACTAGAACTAAATTTGCGCGAGTTTGAAAATAGTTTTGGCAATTTCAATCTATTAATTTAGGTTTTTTGTTTGAAAAGGACATCAAATGTTAATGTTGAAAAAGTATTTCAGCTTTCTTAAAACAGCTCAACACATACAATTTAAATTAAGGTAAAAAAGAGAACTAGATTCAAAACTCAATAGAACAAATAAAGAATTAAACAAAGTCTTGTCGAAGAGAGCATCAGAAAGTGTTGGGGCCTGGCCAGACTAAGTGTGAGAGACCGAATTTGCGGCCTAAGTTGAGTTGAATAATAAGAAATTAAATGTTAAAGTTGAATATTTTTGACTGACTGCAGTGTAGCTTATAAACTAATAGTTTAAGGTAGACTAAAAAGGACAACTGAAAGGTAGCGATGTTTTAGTTAGGTTAAGTTGAATCAAACATTCTCAATTCGACTCAAGAGCTAACAGAAAATTCTCGACTGTGCTCGGTGCTACACTGACTCTGTACTACACCGAACTGTAAAGCCAAGTACCGTTAGTTCTTTACGGTTTTGAAAACATAGCAAAATGTCTTCGTCCTTCATTTCAGTTACTTTTCGCACAACAAATCGCATTGTCGATAACCATTAACGAGAGGATCGATTTAATTGCATCCAAATAAAGGTTTTCCAAAGATGTGGCACAAATTTGTTTATAATTTGGCTGGAATTAGCTGTTTCGCTTCGCTACAGTCTGCGTAAACACAGACCGAACGCAGCCAGCGCCAAGATCAATGATCTTTCAAGCACGCAAACAAACGAAACGTCGCGCAGTTTTCCCGGCCTTCGCTTTACATAAACATTCCGCAATCTTCAACCTAACGCGGCCGAAACGCTAGGAATGCTAAAAATATGCGCTTCGTCCATGCCGCGCACACATTTCCGCCTTTAGTTCCGCTTTGCGGCAAAGCCGAACGGACAGCGGCTGATCGCGCTGATCCGCAGACCCGCCGCAAACTGCATCGCCGTCAGCCACCCAGCCAACCAGCTAGCCAGACAGTGGGGCCCAGTGTGGCGAAAGTGCAGCGCACGGTTCGGGGAAATTTTCGAAATTTCTTCGTCGAAAAGGCAAATGAAAGCAAAAGTGCAAATAGAAATAGGAAAGCGGCGCCGCCTGTGGGCGCGCGGGGCCAACAAGTGCGGCGGAGCGCAGCGAAAGTTGCATCATGCGGACACGCAAGAATTTCCTCACTTCCGTGTCTGCTGTGCGGCGGCGAAAATAACTCAACTCAGCCGACGCCGCGGCAGGCGGCCACTCCTGTCTTGCTGCAGCCGCGCACGGCTGATGAACCTAACAAAAGCACACAAAGACGCAGAAATTAATGACAGAAATATCGCGACAGCAGCCAAACGTTTAAATGGCTTTCGCCATGGGGACACGCGTTTGTTTGTGCGGCGCACTAAAATTAGAACGGGCGCAGCGTTTGGCGCAGACGATGGACAGACAGCCGTAGCCGGCACACAAACCAGCTGATAGAATGCCGTGGCTGACTAGCGGCGCGCTACCAAAATAGACGTGTTAGACTATTAATTGTTGTTGTTGTTGTTAGCAGTCGTCTTGTGAATGGGATTAGACAGATTTGTGTGTAAGCAGTCGATTGGCAACGATCACTTGGCGATTATGTGCGGATATATGCGGCGGCGAAAAAACGCCGAGGCGAAGGAAAGCGATTGCGGACAGAGGCCCAGTTGGAAAAGCAATGAAGACTATCTGAAAAATTATGACCACAAATATTTAACTGACTGTAAATTGTTTCTACATTTGCTCAAATATTTTTTATAAATTTTTTTTTAATAATAAAAGAGTAATTTTGGAATGAACATATTTTTGATAATTTTTATATTATGTATTTTATTTTTAATATTCTTGTGTTCATATTTTTAGAGCGAAAGAATATTCGTCTCTAAGCATGAGAAGAACCCAACTGGCCCTCTGAGTCACCAGAGTTGGCCAACTCGTTTGATTCTTGCTGGGATTTTGACAATATTCATGAACAAAGTGGTTCAAGGTTGGTATTTTCGAAGGTGTGTAGAGAGTCAGTGCTGAAATGCCTATCTAATGAATCAATAACTTTTTTAGTTCCACAATGAGGCGCGTCTATTGAAAACTTGGAGACCTAGAAGCAAAATTTATTCGCAACCAGCAAATGTCTGCAAACCCCACAACTTGGAAATAATGTAACTGATTAAGGCCGAAGTTCACAGTGATGTGAGCAATGGAGGTTATAGTTCAATCTGAGCAGAAATTCTAACCTCAAAGAATAATAAAGAACTCAGTTGGACCTCATCAAACGAATCTCAGCAATTCTGCAACCCAAATCTTGCAATACAAGTAATAATAATAATAATAATTGACTGGCACGACAGCCCGCTTACGCGAGACTAAGGCCTAGCTTCCCGCAACCACCCGTGTTGTGTGTGTGAATTTGTACGCGGGTAGAAGGGACCTACAGTTTTTATGCCGGTTCCGAACGGCAGGTTGGGAGCTTTATCATAGGCAATTTTTACTCTCAGAGGTTTGCCATTTCCAGCTGAGAGGACAGCCACCGAAAGAGAAAACGAATTTTCCCGCTATTTTCTTTAGGTGTTACCACGGGCAGTATTTGAACCTGCGGTTTGCTGCCTTCGACTCGCGGTCCAACGCACTAACCAACTGAGCCACGACGGCTGCCTTGCAATACAAGTACTTTCCACAAATTACGCCCACCAAACAAAGCTAAAGAGCCCAAAAATATGCCAACTCAGTCAACGGCCATGTCAACGTTTGGCAGTTGAATTGAAAACTTTCGAAATCATATTTTAGTCACAAGTGGGCGTGTTCCATTGCAGCTTTCCGCTGTAATCGAAATAAGTGCCACACAGCTGTGTAGCATATTTTCAGGCGTACTTACGTATAATAAACCAATTCACTGGCGTCCTGCCAGGAGGAGCAGCGGCTGTTTGCGGTAGTGGGCGCGTATTGTGTATCCGGTAGTTGGTGTTGCTGCTGTTGTTGTTATTGTTGTTGTTGTGTTAGCGGTTGATTAATGCCACAAATGGCGAGCATAATTTGCAATGACGTAGCTAAGCGTTAGAACATTGCTGCTTGCTTTGTGTAGTCGATTTTCAGGCGGAAATTGTGGCAACTGTGTTTTGTGAAGTTATGGTTTTTGGCAAACGTTTTTGAAATATTTTAAGTTTATTTTTTTAAATTATTTATAAATATTCTTTTATTATTTAATTATATTGTTATTATTTCTTTAACCTTTAATATTTTTTAATATTTTTTTAATATTAAATATTGGTTTCTAAATATTTATCAAAATATTTTGTAATTTTTAGCTTTTATTTATATTTTATTATTTTATATTAGTTTTTTATTATTTTTTAATTTATTATTATTGTCATTTATTTATTCATGATTTACTATTACAATTTTATTTTTTATATTTTGATTTCAATGTATTTCTTATTTTAATTGGATACTCAGAAAACTTGTTAGCACATTTTATGCACACAAATATTGAAACACTTTTGTTTTGTAGTTGATTTTTCTTATTTGAATTTGCACTCAAAACACTTTCTTCAAATAAAAAGCTGCACCGATTTTCCTAAAACTTTTTATTCAAAACCCTCTCCGAATCCCATAATTTTCAATACTCTGCTATAGATCTGTATTCAAGGCAGTTTTCGAAACCCCACTTCTTGTTAGGTTCTGCCTTTTAGCTTTCGATTCAATCTGCTATTGATAACATTTCACTCAAAGCCACTTCGAACCGTATTGTTTCCAACTCCGCCTTCTTTCAATATGATTTTCAATACCTTTTTTGAAACGCTTTTATTAGCCTTTTCTGGTCTAAATTTTAATATTTGTTAATTCGTATTTGTTATATTACTTTTCTACACAACTTTTTCAAAAACCTCCTGATTCAATACCCGAATGGAAACCTACATATTTTTCAATATCTTTAAAAATCTGTTTTCTGTTTTCTGTTTTTTTAACTATGAAATTAAATTGAAATTTATTGATTTTCTTTTCACACTTTTTTGGCTCTTTCCTTGTTTACTTTTTTCTTATTGGTTTGCCGCTGTCGCTTTTCCTCCTCGTAGGTGGCAATAAACCGTGCGCGGCGTTTTTTTTATATGTTTGTGTATATTTTTTATTCGGAAAATGTGAAAATGAGCCGAAAGCAGTGGCAAAGGACGCGACAGCACTCGCCACTCCACGAAACACTGACACTGACGCACAACGCCGAAGGTGTGGCGCGAAGGTGGCAACACCGAATTTTCCGGCCGCGGCGCGGGCAGCGGCGAATCGTGTAGCTGCAGGATACCTACCCGAAAGCGTGGCACAGTAAGCAAAAAGTGGTCGTTGGCTGGTGAGGAAGCGTCGAACAGGAGCAAAACAAATTGATCAATGATGTGATGGTTGTTATTGTTGCTAGTTTTACTATTTGCCTGGCTTTCTGCTGTTTAGTAGTGAATTCGTAGCTACACAACCAGACTTTTTAATTGTAGTTGCTTAGGGAGGCGCTGCACAAATCGCTTTTATCGGCAGAGTTCTTAGAGATCAGCGTTGTATTGTTGTTGGGCCTAATGTTAGCTGATTGTGGTGCAATTAGTAGTCGAAAATCGCACACTTTTCTGAATTAGTTTTTCATTTTATCCATTTATAACTAAACTAAATGTAGTAAATTCATCGTTTTTCCACTGTGCTTGGCCGTTGCATTTGCTTTGGCTGCTTTCTTCTCACTTTTCCCGATCTCTGTGAATTTTCAAGATTTTTTTCTCACTACCTTTTCGATTTAATCGTTTCAATTTAAATTTTTTCTTATTATATTTTAATGAATTTGCTTTTATTACTTTTTACCAAATCATTGATTGCTGCTCACTATTCACGCTGCGCACACGCTCACGCACTTTTTTCGAAACCCGTATTTCGGCTTAAACAAATATCGGGAAAACTTCTTTCCACCACAGAATGCGGCCTAGAATTTGTTGCTCGATTATTTTCTTTTTGCACAAAAAACTTGTTTAATTATGATCCGTTTGGTTGGCAGACTGGCAACGAAATTTCGGTGTTGATTGGGAAAAGCGTTGAATTTTCTCCGGAAAACCAAAATGGCCGCTCTGTGTGTGGAGTGTTCACATTCGCAGACGTTCGCGTACGACGGAAATGTGCGTGAAAAGGCGTCCACGGCGTTGTGTTCGTATTACAACGGCCGATGTCGAGTCGATGACGTTGATGCTGACGTTGACAAAGGCGACGGCGACATCGACGGCGACGGCACAGTTTGTGCCGACAGCGGCGCAGTGTCGTGCGTGCCGCCGCCGGTTACAACAGTTGGCCGGTGCGGCGCGTTACGCTTAAAAGTGGGGGCTGCGGAGGGAGAGGGAGGCAGCCGGTATGCCGCAGTAGCCGGCAACGTGGCGCAATGCTGGCGAGGCTGTGCGCTGTGCGCCAACGTTGACGCTGACGTCAGTGGCGCAAGCGACAGCTGGCGATTTGTGGGAATATGCGATTCTATTGGAAAATTGTGGTGAAAATTGGCTGTTGTTGCTGTGGGAAAAATTTTCCACTACAAACACAAGCAGCCATCCTCTGCGCGCCGGTGTGTGTTTGTTTGTGTCAAACGGCTGCGAGTGTGTGTGTGTGTGTGTGTGTTTCTGTGTAGGCGAGAGAGCGCCTAAATGTGCAAAGAGCGCAACGCAGATATCAGTTTTTTTCCACGGGCAGTCAATGCTGCGTGCGTGTGTGTGCGCGACGCTTGGAAACCATTTCACTCAATTGCTGGCGCTGTGTTGGTGTCCAAAACACACTCACACACACCCCGCTCTTTGCACTGACACTTTGAAACAAATGCCACCTATGAACTGTGTGCTGGTGTGTGTGTATTTAAAATTGTCTTTGCATTGCTTTTGATTTGCTTGCACTGGTTTTCCATTCGCTGCTCTGTGTATTTGGTTTATAAAATTATTCTTCAGAGCAACAATATATAAACTTTTATAGTCCTTCAAAGCCTTTTTAGGGGCTCAGCGGCTGACAATAGCAACAAAAAATTCTTATTGCTTCAGTGTTTTGCCGTTTCCGAGCAATTTTATTTAGACTTTTGGGCCTAGCGACGGGACCACAACTACGTTCAAGAGTGTCACTGTAAAAAAGAAATTAAGTGGAAATTCAAAAATCAATTTTAATAGTTTTTTAATTATAGTTTTATAAAAAAAATTATTTATTTGTTTTATTTATTAAGTAAACTTTTCTGTATGGCAATTTCTCTTGATTGATTATTGAAATTTTAATTTTTAAAAGAAAAAAGCTGACCGAACACAAAACAAATCCTGCGAAAATGATCAGCAATGCATACAAACAGAATTTGAAAATGTTGGTAACTTGACGTAAATTTGAAAGTTTTAACGTAAAAAAAAAAAACAAAAACAATTGAGGTACCGTTTACTTGGCGAAACCAAACATTGATTGTTATTGTAAAGAATGTGAATGCTCAAATGAAAACAATTCGAAGGGTGAAAAACAACATAAATATTCGAATATTATATCGAATAGCAAATTTCACTTTTGTTCGTAATATAGAACCATCAATGGAAAAAATTTGGACGTACGTTAAATCGAAAATTCGTTAAATGGAAAGCTCGTTATACTGGACGTCCACTGTAATTCATTAGAATTCATTATTATAATTAAATGTAATTTATTCAACATTTCTTGAGTGACACAGAAAGATGCATAAAGGTGCTAAGTGTTCTATACAACACACTTTTTCGAATCACACTCAATGATTGCATTCGTTGCTGTTTTCCATTTCTTTAGATTATTTCCATTTCTCTTTGCTCATCGATTTCATGGAATGCGCCAACGAATATGATAACTTTTCATTGTAAGACACAGAGAAGAGAAAAGGAAAATGACACAAACTCGCAGTGACAACACACACTTTCCTTGTGTAGTAAATGATGTTATTGTTTTGGAAAAACTACCCCCAAATGCCAGAATTTTCACGTATTACGCTACACCGTATACACACACATACTTATAAGGTTTGCATTTTCCTACGTCTCGTTCTCGTCCTAAGGCTTTTGTAGTATTTTAGTACGCATTTTACTACTACGAGAATTACTACAGTTTCCAGTAATACAATGTGTACTATTTAAATAATGTTTTCAGTATACAACACTTTCCATTGTAGCTGACTACAACTGCTAGTAGTAGTACTCTACTATACTACTATTACTACCATTTACTACGAAATTACTACGTTTGCTGTTATGTACTGTTAACTGTTATATCTCACATTATTAGGACATCTAGATACACATTATTTTTGACTGCCACTTTCACTACAATACTAGAACCACTCTATCTGCCTTTCCGCTCACTTTCACCACCAACATAACTTTCCTTCTGGCCTATTCCGGCCATTATTCAAGCATTTGAACAAGTAACGAGTCCATGGATTGGCTAAGCCAACATTCAAATTCAATAAGAAGTCTTCATAAGACTAATAACCATTAATAGTATCAACAGTTATCCATCAAAAGGCCATTTTTATGCACTCAGAATATGGCAAACAGCAAATAATAAGAAATTAGATAGAGAGAATAATTTAGAAAAATAATACTTGATTGTTTTGATCTGAACTGATGCGAACTCATGCGAAGCAAACTTTACTATGTAAATGTCATAAAATGAAACAAACTCTTTGACTTAATGTTATTACGCCATTAGTTACTATAAAGTTTTATAAAGCTACTGTAAAAAAAGTTTTCAATATGAAAATCCGTGAACAAAACAAAGAAAGAGAGCATTTTTGAACCGAATCTGAGTTCAGCTTTCAACCTACAATTGAATGTTTTTATGGATTGTCAGAGCCATAGTGAAATTATGTATAAAAAAATACAAGTACATAACTTACTAAATGTATATAACATTGAAGAAACCCCTTCATCATTCTATACTAGAAGAAGGTTCACCCAAAGCAGCGACACATGGAGATAAATGTCGAAGTGGAGCGAAACCTGGCCCAGCACTAGTAGTTGTGGTCAGCTTACTTTGGCTGCACAGAAGTTGTTGTTGCTTTAAAGGTTTTCAACTCAATTTGACGTCTGTTATGCAAATGCATAAGTCCTTTTATTTAATCTCATTGGAACAAGTCTGACCAAAACATAAAACTCTATATGGGTTAACAATTCTTGTCAAACGCTGCATGGAAATAACAAAAAAGTATCTGGCTTCTTAAAAAAGTGTTTAGCTTCATTAGAGCAAATTAATTTTTTAAATGAAGCAAAGCTTCTTAAAAATATAACAATAAAGCATTATTAAATACTAACATATTTCTTTAATTAATAATATTAATTACTACGGCTCCAATAAAATTTATTTATTATTAAAATAAATAAGAATCCACGCTAAAACTTACATAAAAAATAATCTAATAACAAATTTTAAAGCCAAGATAAATCTTTATAAATAAAATAAACTACAAACACAAAATGAAATCAATTAAATAGATATCAAAATAAATAACCAAAATAACTTTAATGATTAAATTCTATGCTTCAGAAGAAAATATCCAACTACCTCAAACGCTAAAAACCCTGACATTTTTTAAACATTAGCAAATCTCACCATTCAATTCAAATCCAAAAATAAAGAACAATTTTAATTTTATATTCAATGAGATAAACTGTATCATGTTTCTATTTATGGTCTAATGAGCTGTAAGGTAGTTTAAAGTTTAATATTCATTTACAAAATATTTAGGCTTGTTTTAACTGTTCTCAACTTATTAAAACAATAAATTGTCTTATCACTAACTCATTAAAAACTTTACTTGCACTATTTCTACTACTCTTTATATTACTTTTTCTACTACTCAGAGCTCAGCTTTAGCTATTCTTGCTTTCTAATTTCATTTTTGAATGCATTTCTGCTGCCGGCCGGCTTTTGTGCGTACGAGTATCTTTCTCTAGTTTACGCAAACACAGCTATGGGCAAAAGACAAGGCAACAACTGAGCATTTATACAAAAAAACAGAAACACAGAAATACAGAAAAACTTCCGCAATCAATAACTCATTTACTTTCAAATCTTTTCTATATATCTATAGGGCGCATTCTTGGCGCCCAGAATGATCCATTGTGATGTCTGAAAGTGTGGAAAGATTCTTGTAGTTTTTCTTTTTGAGATGTTGAAAGCTATTTTGAACGTCTTTTAAATCAGATCCATTCATTCAGTGGCTGTGAGACAGCAGACAGACATTTCTACAAATAAAACAGAATTTTTAGTGTCCAAAACTGTCAATTTTTCAAGTGTTGAAAGCCATTTTCAGCGCCATTGAACTTGCTTTTTCGAAATGCTGAATATATTTAGCAATATAGAGTATTGCACAGATTTTTGTTGATATTCCTTCTCATAGTTAGCGCCTCATTACAGATAGTAGAATACAAAAACTAGCTAACTTTTGATATAAATATGAAAAATTTAAAAAATACTACTTCGGCTAAGGAGCCCCAAGCCACGCTTGCACGCTTTGAAATGGATCTTTTGAGTTCTTATCAAAAGGAAAAATAAATTTCATTAAAAAAAATCATAATCTTAATAAATGTAAACAATTTTCCATTTCCAAAACAAAGCCAACAGTTCTTCTTAATTTATTTAAACTTTATTTAAAATCAATTTATGTCAACTTTGGCCGCCATCTGTAACGCCGCAAGTGTCGCTCTAACGCTTCTACCCCCAGAGTACGTCAAATGTCTGCTGCAGCCAACTCGCTGCCGAATTTAGCAACTCGCCTGCCATTTTAATGCGCTCGCTGTGCTGTCCCGTCCTGTCCTGTCCCGTTCGGTTGCGTCCCGTACCTAGGCACGGTGGCAATCTTCCCCCCACTTGTGCCGCTTTGCCCATAGTTTTGTACTTAATTTTTGTGCGTACGTAGATGATTACAGCTCTGTGTGTGTGCGTGTGTATTTGAGTTCCTGCCCTCAGCATTCAACCCTCTTTTGCAGCACATCAGCCACAGCACACAGTTACCCCCAGCACCCAGCCAGCGCCAACAACATCCAGTATTCGAAAACGGGCCCGTCCCTGGCAACGAAATTTGCTTTCGCTCGTATGACTGCTTTTCGATTTTTCTCGCCTGCCTCTGGTCCGTTTGCGCGTTTCGGCTGTGTGATTCGCATAGCTCATAATTGAAGAATGCGTAAAATGCGGCATTTCCTTTCACCAGCGACGCATTATCGAGTCGCACAGAATGCGGCTTTTGCGCGAGTGAGTTTGTTTATGTGTGTGTGTGTATGTATGATTTATTGCTGCCCGGCACAAAGGGGTAGTTTGGCTTGCACTATTTCAGCGCGTGGAAATAGAGAAATAGAAATAGGAAATGGCATTGAAATTCAACAGCTGCTCGCGTCCATCATGCGGGATTAGGCAATGACGAAAGCATTGGCTGAGATCCTTCGACAGCTTCCCGGAGAGGAGTCCATTCAATTCCCTACGGCTTTGACTCGACCTTCCAATTAAGTGCAGTTTTTGTCACCTACCAATTCGAATGCATTTTCGATTGCAGCTTTTGTTTGTGGTCAACACTAAAAAAGACATTAGCTCCATGTGCAAAAAACTATAGAAGGACATTTCTAAGTCAATTCTAGTGGTGATGCTGATCATGTTTCTATATACTTTCTCCTACCTACTAAAGTGTCAATACCCCAGCAGCGTTTTGTCATACAAATAAATTTAATTATTTCATATTTGTTTTATAAAAATAAAAAATAAAAATAAAAAATTTTGAAAAGTAAATTAAAATTAAAAAACATGTTTATTGAATTTAACAACCATTAAAAATTCATAATAATAACAATTGACTGGCACGACAGCCCGCTTACGCGAGACTAAGGCCTAGCTTCCCGCAACCACCCGTGTTGTGCGTGTGAATTTGTACGCGGGTGGAGGGACCTACAGTTTTATGCCGGTTCCGAACGGCAGGTTGGGAGCTTTTTTCATAAGCAATTTTTACTCTCAGAGGTTTGCCATTTCCAGCTGAGAGGACAGCCACCGAAAGAGAAAACGAGTTTTCCCGTTATTTTTTTTAGGTGTTATTACAGGCAGTATTTGAACCTGAGGTTGCCTTCGACTCGCGGTCCAACGCACTAACCAACTGAGCCACGGCGGCTGCATACAAAAAATAAAATTAAAAAATTAAAAAGTATTTTTGTAACTATTAAAAATTATTTTAAAAATTAAAATTACAAAATTAAAAATTAGTTTTTTATTAAAAAATTATAAAAATTCTTTTTTAATTTTAATTTTTTATTTTATTTTATTTATTTGTATTTTCTATATTTATTTATTTTATTATTTCTTTTTTTCAACTCAATTTTGCGGAAGCGTGTCGTTTGCTCACTTCAGCTTAACCCATTCGAGACGGCGATTTTTTTCGAACACGGTCCCCAGGTGCGAGCAAGCGTATTCGTAGTATTTTAAATGTAAGAAAGGCTTCAGATAATTTTTAGATTTTTTGGTACACAGTAAAACCAATGCCAAATTTTGTTTTCCTGTACTTTACAGATTTCATTAGTTCCAGAAAAATCTTATTTCGACGACTAGTTTACTCAGAATAACTGATAATTGCACATTAGTGTTATTGCACACATTGCACACACGGTGTGCAGGCTGACTTATAGCCTCGGAAATCCATTGCACACACGGTGTGCAATCGGTCTCGAATGGGTTAAGTAATGACTTTTTAATTCAAATTAAAATATGCAAATTTATTTATGTTATGACTTATGACTTGTGCATGAGTAGGGAAAGCGACAAGCAGGCAGTTGAATTGATTGAAGGTCAGAAGAAGCAAATGACGAAGCGCACATGCCACACAACGAGCTGCACATGCGCCGATTTTCAACGGTGCAAAATCTGCATGCAACAACGCACGTGCTGAGCCCGCAGCGTGGCTGCAATTTGATCCTTGATGCACTTTTATTGTTGTGCTCATTGTGGCATTGTTGTTGTTTTTAGTGCTCGCGCTCTTCCTGCGTGCGGCTTGTGCGCCAAAGTCTTCATAATTCTTACACCCATTTCAGCACCTAAGCGACCGTTGTTATTATGACTGTTATGGTTGTTGTTGTTGCTGTTGATGTGGCGGTGGTTGCAAATGCAACTGCAGCGCGCTGATGTATGCAAGAGCGGCGCTTGCGCTTTCTTTCAGCAGACTCTTTCATCCGCTTTACCTTCCTCGTCTTCTTCTTGGTCGTTTTCATTTTCTTTATTATTGTTGTGGTCTTGTTGTTCTTTTTGTTGTGATGCGCGCGTGCGGATGTTAGCCACTGCATCGTTCTTCTCGGCGCGCTGTGTGATTGCAGCTTAATTGCTGGCTGCACTTTTGTGCCCATAACAACAACAAAAAACTGCTACTACTACAACAACAACTTCAACCAAAACGCCAAAATGTGCCCTATCGAGTGCGGCTGCTACAATTGCAGCAACAATAACAATACCCGTCCTGCCTCCCTCCAACTGCAACTGCACTCGACAGTTTCCCCTCGCTGTGGCGTTGCTTGCATTTCATTTATTTCTTATTTCCTTTACAACTTTAATAGTATCCACTGACTGCTTATTATAATGTTTTGCACTCTTTCTTGCTGCTCTTCGTTGTTTTGTGTTTTTGCATTTTTGCAAGTTTTTAGGCTGCGCTTTTATTGTTTTGGCACGCGATGTGCATATTTTCGATATTTTTGCTGTCGCTGTAGTTGATGTTATTGTTGTTGTTGTTTTTGGTTTTGTTGCTTTTAAAATTAATACAATATTTGGTAAGCTGAGTAGGTCGCTCGGTAAATATGAGTTTTGGGTGTTCCAATTACGCGTCTTGTGGCGTTTTCCGACTCATGAAACACGCCGAGCACAGTGAACGAGGAAGCAATGAGGGCACAAATGCGTTTTAAATGAGGCAATAATTCATGGTAAATGGTTTACGAGAAAATTGCACTCTATGCAGTGTGGACAATTATGAAAGTCAGTGAGAAGAAGTTTGCTAGTAAAACGAAAAGTTTTTAAATTAGCAACGAAAGTTAAAAACGAAAGAAAGCACTCAGGATACCAAGGAGCGTGCTACAAACATATCCTTGTTTGAAAAAGGCAGACAACGCAGCACATTTTTTCTCCCCTTCCAATTAGTTTCACACAAAGTTGCAAGTGCAACACGAATGGTTTTGATCAGCCTTAGTCGAACATTCTGTTAGGGTCCAATAAACATTGTTCATGAATAAAGCCAGCCAGATGATTTTCAACTGAGCTCTGTTTACTAACCTAAAATCCCTGTTTACTAAAATTGAAAGGCAGATCGTCTCAAGAATTGACACACTGATGCGCGCAAAAACAGCAATGGGCAACAACACACCGCGTGTTGTCAAGAAATCATTTATTTACAACCTTTGACAACGTCATTAAATGTCAAATTACCAACAACTGCCAATAGGGAAATTATAGGCAGAAACACTACACAAACACTCGCTTCAATATGAAACAAAAACAATGCATCAATTCAACATTAGCATTGAATACTTTCCGCATTTCTTGTTTATTGTTGAAATGTGCGCGACATGCTGCAACACGCTAAGAGGCCAAACTGCCAAGCCGCCCAGACGACAAGCGTAATCAATTTGCAGTAATTAATTTGCGGTCTGAAATAGAGCAGCAAGAATCGCGCAGCGCCGACCACTTAACGTGGCCGAAAAGATATTGCATGTCGCCGCCGGCCGCTGGCATTGCCGAATTTTGTGCAAAACCCCATGCACCTGTTTTTTTGTCAACCGACGAACGGAGGCGGCGCAGCGGCGTGGCGGTGTTGGCGGCACTGGCGACGACAACAGATGCAGATACGCGCGCCAACGTTGATCGGCGGCACGCGTCACGTATCCATTTGCGATTTTTAATTTTTACTGCTCGCTGCTCGTTGGCTGCGCTTTGGCGAACCAGTTCGAACGACGACGGCCCTACAGACGGCCAACGCCAGCGAGTGGTGAGCCAGAGAGGCAACAAAACGTGGGATTGGAATGGTTAGGTTGCTCACCTTTCCAAAAGGAACGCAAGTGGCCAAAGGCTTAGATCTTCAAAGCGAATAGAACAGATTCTGCATTGGCAGACAACAAAGTTAAACTTGAATCCCCGTTCCCAACCTTACTTTCTGCTTATACTGGAAGATTGCAATATCACAATGCATTCGTTCTGAGAATCTTGCCCCCGCAGACAGTGGAGCAGCAGCACACTGGCCTCACGCGTCATTGTAGCTCACCTCGTATTCGGTCCTTCCGCTGTCATTAAGTTTTCACAGATGCAATTTCACTGTGTCTTGTTTGTTTACCTTAACGCTGCTTTGTTTGGCCTCCGGGGGGAGTGCGAATACTTTTTTGCCCTCCACATTATGCTTCGAATATTACCCCAACAACAAGAAGCAGCAGCAGTGGCAACCCGAGCTAAACGAGTGCGAACAGCACAAAAAGCCAGCGTGCCGTCGCTGCCGAAGGTGCCTTATCCCTGATAACGGTATGCACGATTGCAAAAGGCTTCGCAACGCATCGGCCAAAACGACACACCCGAAGCAACAAACTGAACGCTAATGCGCGCAGGTGCAGCTGATCGTCATCGCGCAACAACAAAAGCAACAATCATGGCCATCGTCGGGCCGAGCACGCGGTCTGGCTGCATCATTATCGCGTTTGATGTGGCGCTGTGTGTGGCTGTTGTTGTTGCTGCTGCTGTTGGTTGATCTAACAGCTCAAAAATTGCACATTGTACGGCACATGAAGTGGCGCGTATCTGTCAGATACGCGTTCGACTTCGATTGCGGCGGCGGCGGCATCTGCTAATTAATTTCCATTCCCATAAGACTTTATGTGTGTGTCTGTGTATGAGTTCGTGTGCTTGCTGCGCATTTGCAATTTTATTGACAAAGCACTTTACACATGCAACACTTTGTTGAGTTTTTGTTTGTGCGCGTTCATTATTTTCACGATGCTATTTTTTTGCCATTGCACGCAATCTTGTTGTATTTTTGCTGCATTTCGATCGCTGTTGCACATTTCTCATTTATGCTTTCGGTCTTTTTTTTGGTAGTTGGTTTTACTGAGTGTATGTGTGTGTGTGTGTGTGTGTGTGTGTTGTTTTGATAGCAATCAGCAAATTTTTATTACAATCACTTTATGAACTATGTATTACTACAAGGTACCTTTATGTACTACGAGTATAAATGATGCATTGGCTTGTTTACTTTCATGGGACTGAACAATATTCATCGGATTGGAGAATATGCAGCTGTCTAAGGAACCCAGAATGAGAGTAAGAATTTCACTATAATGGCAAAAACTTCAATGTCTCACAGTTCAGTAATGTTATGGATAATGTACTCGTATTAGTTTTGTATACTTAGTACACTTTTCTTTCTTTCTTGGCCAACACTTAGGAGGGATTTCCCTATAAATGCCCAAACTTCGAGTTGGAGAAATAAATTAGATTGGGTTGAAAATCTCACTTAAGCACAAAGACATGAGACATTGTGTCAGTTTAGGTCACAAATATTCTAATACGAAACTTGCTATCTCCCTGTTGTTTGGAGCAGAAAAGCTCAGTAAGGTTAGTAGATAAGAAACGGGGAGCCCAGAATTTCCAGACTTTTCCTGGCCAGGAACAGACATTGACATATGAAATGTAGGACCATTTCTTCTACTTTTGGTTTAAAAATCCCACCAGAGAAGAAATCCTTGTATAGCATAGAAAACCTAGTCTTTCACTAGTCTTCTCACTAAACAGTTAGCAAAGATGAAGAGTCGGCCTAGTTAAAAGACAAATAGAAATGAGTTGGGAAAACTTTTCTGGGCCTTAAAACCCTGTTGGGTTCAAATTTGTTTCTCTTTCTACATCTACTTATTTCTGATTGCCCTATTTATTTAGATATTTCTCTATACCGCTAAATTCCACTTCACTCGCCGTTCTCTGGTCTGTGGAGCGCATCAGTCATATGTACAAACTGTCTATAAGAATGCCTGGGAGTGAGTGAGATGGCTAGTGAGTGATGCTGAAACGAGTGTTGCTGTACTCAGTGACAATCTCTGTAGATATAATTTGCTCCACTGCCAATGAGTGCGACAGAGATGGCAAGCGTATGCCAAAAGTGAATTATGTCATTTTATTAGATTGCGAAAGAATGGAGTTTTAAATTAGATAAAATGTTTTATTTCTAATTTAAACTAAACTAAAAAAATAAAAATTAAAAAAATTTAAATAATAAAATTAAATTAAATTAAATTAAAAAAATAAATTAATGCAAATAGAAAATAAATAATACAGTCTCAACAGTTTTAAAATAGCCAAAAAATTAACAAATTTATAAAATATTTATATGTAGAAAGAATGAATACAAACCTCAGTTGAAAGAGATTTCATAATTTCTTTTCCAACTGATTTCAACTCAATAAAATAAAATTCAAATCAGCAAACTTTACTCATAATATTCCCGAAGCTCTAACAACTTTCAATTAAACAGTGCATAAAAAAACTGAAAACTGTTTATGAACTTGCAGCTGTTGCGCCTAAAATTCACCTGCGGTCCAACAGAAACCAAAATTATAAATCAACTTAAAAGAATATCGAACCTTGGACCCCAAAAAATATAAAGTGATGTGCAACATTGAAAAAAGGTGTTTTAATTAATTTTCGTGCCCGAAATATGTTCGGCGCTGCAGCGAATGCAAATTTTTCCGCAGAAATACAAGTAACATCTTTGGCGTTCTTAAATAATTTGCGGCTGCACATTTTCGGCATGTGTGCATTTTATTGCGCCAACGATGCAAAGGATACGGAGGATATGCGCGCACGCGAATTCTCGGGCGCTGAGCCCACGCAACGTGCGAGCCCACCTTATTGCACGCTATTCTTTTTTTGCGTTGCATGGTATTTGAACAGTTTTGAAAAATGGCTCGGCAAGGGTTGGTTTTTCAACGATTTTCAACAATCCGCAACGGCCCTAACAATAATAAGCAATAAAATAAAATTGTACCGAAGGCAAAAACCAAATTGCAAAAAAAGCATAAATAAAACTTTAAATAAGAATTAGATGAAGCGGCGGCGGCGCGCATCGAGCAACGACACCAGACACACGCCAAATGTGCAAAAGTTCATTGCTGCGGCAGCTACTGTGTGCGTGTGTGTGTGTGTTTGTATTGTGCGCTGATCCTTTGCGAACCTGGCTGGCCGGCACTGTAGCGGCTTATCCGCGGCGCATATGCTGCGGCACACAGTGTCGCGAGTCCATAGTAGCGAGGGACAAAAATAGAAGGAATAGTCGTACGGCAATACAATTTTGTACATATGATTTTGTTGTAAAGAGAAGTTAATACACCAAAAACTACTTTAATCGCCCCACGGACACGCCCACCTCCCATACAAACCAAATACTAAGTTGACAGTATCGCGGAAACTATAAAAGATATATTGATGAAATTTGGTACAGCAACTAATATCATCAATATAAAGATATGTAACAAAAATGTCGATCAATCTACAAATACGTTTGTAATAAAAAAAGGAAATATTAAAAACACTACAAATATCTGTGCATACTTATAAGTAAGTAAGTAATTTGAAACCCAAATAAAAAATAATAATACCTTTTATTATATTTATACTTATTCAGTAAAGCATATATTTTCATTAAAAATTACAATTTGTTAATCTGTACTGCTAGGACAATCGGTTTCCGATGATGGATTATTAAAATTAAACCCTCTACATCTATTTTTGACAAAATTTTAAATTAAATATTTTTTAAATTGCATAATATCAGAGTTTCGGTTTTCATGTTTACCTTTAATTTTCCTATTAACTGATATAATTGGTTCTGCAGGCATTAACAAAAGTTGCTTCTTTTCAAAAGTTGCCTTAATTCGATGGCAAGCCATCCAGTATTACCGAAGCCTTCCATCGAATCTACCTTTTTTTGTAATTTTTCAAAATCAAGTGGTGTTTGCATCTTATTACAAACAAAAATGTATAGCTCAAGCGAAACGCAGCAGTGGTCGCTATGTTTTCCTGCCAACCATGTTGCAAAAAGGTCCCTATTTTTGACTGCATACGCCACTGAAAATGTTGAATTTCTTAAAAAGTGCAAGTTTGTGCAGCTAAAGTCCATGGTTTCTACTAATACATATTTTCAGCTATATCACACTGTAAAATCTCGAAGGAGTGAGAAGGAGTATTTTTTTAAAGTTTATCTAAAGCTTGATGACACTGCACTTTTATTCCTACGAATTGACGTTTCTTTAAGTAACGGTACAAGGAATATGGAAAGCAGAACAAAAGAGGGAAAGCTTCCACAGAGTTGCAAAAATAGTATATTTATAGAATATATTTACTTGACATAAGGTTCCATGGGAAATTTTTCAATAAGAGACCTCGAACTTACATTCAACAAATTGCAATAATTTCTACCCAAAGTGCAAGTTTGGTGGCCTGCCATCGGTATATAAATTGATATTTTTAAAATCCGTTTTCACATTTTAGTAATTTGAGGTATTTACTTCAGTACTATAAACTTATTTTTCTACATTTACGAAATTCATTTTTTTGATTTTTGTCCCTACTCGCGACACTGTGCGGCATGTTGTGCGCGCGGCACATGCGCTCCCTAAAACCCAACAACAACATAAATTGCAGCACAAACCACCGAGCCACAGCCACAGCTACAGCCAGAGCGAAGCGAAAAAAATTGGGGACAGGTGCAAACATTTCAGCCATAAAGCAAAAACCCTAAAAAACAATTTTAATATAATAATGCAAAAACTACTAACACCGAGAAGAAAACGCCGCGCAGGCGAAATGCATGCGTACATAATTGGAGAAAATGCGAGTCCTTTGCCTGAGCCGGCGGCCGCAGTCGCGCTAACGGCGTCTGTGCCCCGCAACAGGCCGGCGCAATTTATTTCTGGTACGTGCTGCCTGCCGTCTGCTTTCTACCTTCCCGCCGATCTTCCTTCCTTCCTTCCATCAATCCAGCCCGACTGCCTGTCCTGTGTCCTTCTTTCCCTCGTGCATTGCTTTCTTCTTCCTTTTGTCTTTGAGTTGGCCTTTCTTTGCGTCTGCGTGTCCTGCTGATTTCGGTGCCGTGCGCAATTTCGATTTTTGGTCATTTTTGTCAATTTCCTCTCCCTTCGCTGGCGCGGCTTGGCGGCCTTATCCTTTAGCGGCCCGGCCGGATTATTGCTGATCCTGCGATGCTGATTAGCGCACGCCAGGCAACCGTTGGTTTCGGTTGATTTTTTTCGTTTCGTTCTTCACTTCTTGCACTCGCTGGAACGTTTTGCGATCATTGACTTTTGTCAGGCGATGCGCGGTGTGGCGACGCGGTGTCCCTGACAGCGCTCGCTGGTGTCTTTGCGCGGTGTAATAACACGACGCCGCCGCCGCTCATTGCCATTTCGAGCTCAAAGCATTCCGCACTCACAAGTGTTGCGGACGTGTTTTTACGATTTCCTAATTAACCCGAATTAAGGCAGTAAACATTTCGCGACCGATTGCTCAATTCCAACCGACTGGCTTTAATTGCAAAAATTGCTCGCACGTATAAACATTTTCGACTTTATTGTCAATTAATGTTAAACGAAAATTGCCACCGTTAAGTAGTCCGAGCATATTTCCATGCCGATATTTTTAGCACCGCCTGTGAGGTCCTCGGCTGGCGTGCAGCACTGCGATTGCGGTTAGTGGTGACGGCAAGCAAACTTGGGCTCACTGCATGTCACAAAAGATATCACAAACGTAAAAGATATCACAAAAGATATCAACAACTTCTGTCGCAGCTATGACACCTTGGATGAAGAGTATTTCCATTTAATGTACCAATGCTCCACATTGTCCGCTTCATAAAAGAATTGCAACGGTTCCATCTCTAAGTTCTGAACTCGAGGTGAAAGACTTCATCTGACTGAGTGGCGCTCATTTTTTTGCATCACAATCGGTCAACTATAGACTGAGTCTTTGGCTGACTACGGCTAACAATAAAAAAATATTCAGCATCTTATCTGCATCTGAACTACATTTAATGAAGAAATCAGTCATTCCTTCTACAAACTCCTCGAATGCATTTTGTCTAGTTTATTATTTCAACTCAACGTGGCAACTCTGCCCCACCAACGTCGTTGACATTATCAACAATAAAAATTGTCATAAAATTGTTTGTTCTCTTCCTGCTTCGACCTCTTCCGACCTCTTTGAATATTTGTACCCACTAGCGACCCATTTTCCCCCCCATTTACCGCTGCCCAAACGTTCCACCGGCTGCTCGACTTTGTCTGTCGCGCCGCTGCATTGTCGACTGCATTTCGTTACTTCACACTTTTGAAATCTGGCGACAAAATATGCAACAAAAACAACTGCAGCCACAGCAACAAACAACAAGCAAGAAGCAGCAGCAAGAGTAACAGTGATCTGTTGGATTTTCTTTTATTTGTTTTATGTTTCGTTGGAATTTTATTTGTTTTCGCTGGTTTTTTCTGCTTTGCTTGTTGGAATTTTCAATGACGCAACGCGACCGCATTGTTGCACACGATGCGGCGCTACGCCGTCAACGCTGGCAATGGCACTGACGAAGGTGATGATTGACCGATTTTATTGTTGTTGTTGTTTTGTTGCAACGCTCTGGAATTTCGAGTTTAACATTACACTTGCACGCCGCGGATTATTTGACTTTTCTGCCGCTGGCGTTGACGCGCGCGTGTTGTCAAAAGCCGAATTTCGTATATTGTCCCACACACTTAACTGTTTGTCTGTCAGCCTGGCAGCAGTAGTTCAGATATTGCAGCCACTTTTGCTGGCATCAGTTAATGGGCCTCAGACCAAACAATGTCAATAACAACGGCTCACAGCTGCGCGAATTTGCATTCGACCTCTTGACTGCTTTTAGTGAGGATTGTTGATCTTGGAGAAATGCCGCTAAATCGATTAAGGAACTCAAGAGGTCGGTTTTCGAACTTATCGAACAATTCTTCGAAGAACAAAAGTAGTGTGCATGTTTTGTGATTTTTGTTTTCGTCTCTGCGTTTGCGGCCCACAGTGCGGCCGCCGCATTACTGCACGTACGAGTACTTCCAATAAATTTTCCATACATTGCATTACAATGTAAATGCATGCAGACATCTGTGTGTACTTACATACATAAGTATGTGTGTATAGTGCATTGAAATTTTTGAAATTCTTCTACTTTGCTCAAATTCTCGCCGCCCATGGCAGCCAGTTTTCGTGAATGAGCTGCAATCCAGGCCGCGGCGCTGCATGAATGAAGTCACAGCTTGCACCGAATTTCGGCTTTCTATGTTTTTGTTTACATTTTGCTTGCCTCATTAGTGTTGTTGTGACTGCTGCGTTGATGGCGTGTGCAGGCGTACGACTAAATGGGCCACTGATTGCCGCCTGGTGCGTTTTATGGCGGCCGCTAGGCGCAACACACTGCAACACCATTCGAACTCAGCACTTCAAGCAGGCAGACGAGACATTTCGATGTTGTGTGGAGCAAATCTTTTAGTGCTTTTACGAAAACTCGATGCGTGTTTAATTAGTTGTTGCTCATTTGCTGCTGTCGCACATATGTAATAAATAAATATTTGTGTATTTCTTTTCCAGAAAATATTTTTGTCTTCGCATTTTCTCTACAACTTTTCTTTGCTCTGAGCTGCACACATTTTCAGCCAGAATTCACTATTTTGATTTGCAATTACACAGTGTTCGCACAACATAACCTCAAAAGTTGTTGAAGTTTGATCAGATTTTTTGCTTTTCTCACATTAGATGACATTACAGTTGGACAACTATGTTGAACCACTACATATAAATAGTTACCTCTAATAGATATTTATTTGTTTTCTAATTTTTTCCTGTTGAATGGCGCAAAATGTGTGACTGTGAGAAAATATTTGAGTGTGAGTATATTCCAACTTTAAAAAAAGCCTAAGAAACAAAAACCAGACCAACTTTTGTTAATATGAAGATTTTGATCAAAGAAAAGCAAAAGGTGTTCAACGTGGTAGTTGGAGCTCGATGGCGAAGAGGCGGACCGTGGAGAGTGATGGATTCAGGGGGGAGGGGGGTTCAAACTCAAATTAAAAGGCATCTTTAATGCATTTTATGAATATTAAAGAATTACTTTTAGAAACCCCCCAAAATATTTTTCTGAATTCGTCCCTGGATCGAGTTGAGGACGCCCTACCATCTCAAACACGCCTGGAGAGAACTTTTGCGGCAGGCCGTAACTCGACAATTGGTTGTTATGGTCAGTTAATCAAGTACGTAATATCTAAAAGATGGACTCGTCCTGATTATTTCTGCAGCAACAAGTTGTACCGCGTACACGTCGTAGTTCTTCTCTGTAGACACTTAAGTGTCAAAAGGTCTTAGAGAATCTTTGAATAGTCAGTTTGTAAATCCCTAATGCATAGGTTAGGTTAGGTTGAGGTGGCTGCCTCTGTATGAGACACACTTAGGCCTCTTAATGGGCCCGTTGTGATACCACAGATTCCACCCGTTTGAAATGCGTATACAACACTGTTTTTTCAACATGTGATACACCACACATTTCAAACGGATGGGGAAAGGGAGGGGAGCGGACCTACAGTTTAACGCCGAATCCGAACGGCGATGGGCAGTTTTTCTTTCACACTTGGAGGTTTTGCCATTGCCTGCCAAGAGCGCACTTGTGCGATTCTTGTAATTCTCATTCCCTTCATGTGGATAGCGACAGAAGTAGATGAGTGTTTTTTCCAGCCCAAGCCAGGAATCGAACCCGGGGCGCTCGGTATGAGAAGCCAGCGCGCTACCCGCTGAGCTATCGAGGCCGACCTTAATGCATATATCCATAGATATTTTATGCAAATTTAAAATTCATTTGGTTTCCACCTAAATTCTTCTCCTTTCTGCCTATTTAAGGTTAGGTATCTGTAGTTAAGGGTTATTAAAGGAACTAATAATCCTTTTTATTTAGTAAAAGAAGCTCCGCTTATTTCATATTCGCCAAGTATTGCGAATTTTTTTTAACCACATTTTAACCAAATTTTATTTTAACCAAGTATTTTAACCAAATTTCGAATGAATTTTGAATTTGTAACGCGTTTCTAATGTCACAGAAATTAAACGACATTTAGAAAAATTTAATGTTTTTTAACACGAAACAATAAACATATTTTTTTAATTAATTTTTTATTACTATTTATTTATTTTAGTTTACTATTTTTATAAAAAATATTAAGTCCACAATTTAATTTTTTTTTATTCTTTAAGTTTAAGAAACACACTAACAAAAAACACACTGTTCTGAAGACAGAATTCAACTAATGAAATAAAACCCATTCAATTAAAAAAATTTTAGTCTGACATTTTTTAAATGTTCCATACAATTTAAAAAAATACATATAGGTAGATATAACTCTCCTCAGCTGTGAATAAAATATTGTTCCTTTTTTTGTTTTTTGCAAAAACACCACAAAAAATTCGCCACAAAAAAGTATCTTAAATAAATACTACTACAACAACAATACTAATACAACAACAATAACAACAAAATGGCATTTGTGCGCAATAATGGCGGCCGGCCGTCAATTTTATGGCCAAGGCACGCATTTGCAAAAACAACAAACCAAAATCCCAACAAGCAAATTTAACAAAGACCATAGTAGCAACAACAACAGCAACAAAGAATTGAGAGCAAAAGCTCGCACGTCACACCAACAGCGCCACACTTTTTATAATCCAAATGAAATGAACGCACACAGGCGTACAGCGGCCAACACACAGGCGGTCCCACTCACTCACTCTCCGGCCAACACGCACACAGCCAGCCAGCCGGCCCCGACACCCACACCAACGCACGCTTGCACCTACACGCAGCGTTGACAGCGCAGCACGCCGCCAAAGCTCGTTGCAGCTTTTTGCTATTTTCGCTACTTTTTCGGCGTTTTGTGCGATCTCTCTCTCCCTACGGCTCTGTTTGTGAAAAGCTTGCGCGAGCACTGCGGAGCGCCAAGAGCACCAAGGAGCAGCAATGGAGCAACGCCGCAAGCTCTCGCTTTGCCGGCTTTTTGCCCCACGATGACTGGCGGAAATTCGTTTATATGGCAAAAGTTAAAATTTGCGAACAAAGAAGCCAATTCAACGCGCTGCGTGGCGTGGCGTGGATTTTGGAGCTTTTTTCGCGCATGCAAATTATTTTTTATTCTATTTGGCCGTCGATCGCCTATGACGAAGCGATCGCTGCCGCTGAACGAAGGCGCAGCGAGAGGGTTGGTGCAAAGCTTCTGGCGAGCGCCGCGCGTATCCAAGTGGGTCGTCAACGCAACGTGTATTGGTGTACAGCGAAAAGAATCGAGCACGAAGCACATGTTTAAAATTTGCACATTTTCTTTGGCAAGTTTTGGCAGTCACATCAAATTCAATACCGAGATACAGCAACAAAAATGTTGGTTGGGCAGATTTGCAGCTTTGCATGTGATGAATTGGCTGAAAAACGCAACGGCAACCAGACCATTTACCAACATAGAAGGCAAACAAATTGTATGCAAGGTTTGCTTATTTAAATTGTAGAAACATAACCCGACAAAATTAAAAAATTTAATTTCAATAAATTTACTAAAAATCTATTTGATGGCCCTGAAAATTTGTGCTCGACTCTGTAACCTAAGCTTCATTCGAAAGAACATGCAAAACCTTACCTTTGTTTGGAGGCGCTGCAGCATGCTCCGTTGAATATAACTTCACAAAATGAGTCATTCATCATTCATACATCTTCCGGGCATCGTGTTGACGGTACTGGCAACTTTTCTCCCACACTTTCAATTGGAAATACTCAAAATTTATTTACTTATTGCAACATAATTCTACTGCATTGATTAGGTTTAGCTGCTAACATATTTTCACTGCTGTATGGCCGACATTTTGCGTCGCCGTTCGGCCCCTCGCCGTATTCACGCCAACCTGCGCTATTTGTCCATTGTGTTTTCTGCTGTTACTATGCACCGCTGTTGTACAATTTCTTTTACACGAATTCTCTTCTGCTTTGCTAGTTCTTCTTCCTTCTTCGCTATTGCTCCCCTTGTTGCGCTGCTCCTGCCTTCACTCACCTGACACCTTTCTCTGCCCCAGTTCCACTAACTCCCCTCTGCTACTACTGAGTGCAACTATCGCTCAATTCTTTCAGCACGTTTTCCATTTCGTTCCGTCTCTTTGTGCCGCTTTTCTAGCGCCAACCGGCAGGCAGACCTTGAAAGTCGCTTCGTTTTTTTCTCGCTCCACGGCTGCACTCGCTAAGTGTGCCCGCCCTTCGATTGCAGCGGCCACTTCTCGTGCTTGGCTCAAGTCACTTAATCTTATCAATTATTTATATTACAACAGTAATGCACAGCACTTTAGCGCCGGCCGTGACTTTCTTCAGTTCTGCTGCAGTGTCTTTCCCTTTCCGGCCCTTCCATTTTTATTTTGATTATTTTACAAATTTCTCTTCGACTCGCAGACTTCGTGGCTTCGTAGACAATGTGCGCGTGTATGTTTGAGTGCAGTCAAGCATTCCATTCTGATGACGTCTTGGCGCAGACATCTTGTAATGTGATTTTTTCTGCATGGAACACACTGTTGTTTTTTTGGCGCAACTTTTTTGGCAGTTGTTGTAGACAAGGAATAAGTGTCGAGATTCTAATTTTAATTCATTTTATGCTAAGACCCTTGAGTACAATTTTTCATAAAATAATACTACATCTCATCGATCAGATATCGATGGCTCACCAATCAGATGACAGCCAATGTAAAAACATTGCAGTGAAAATGCTGCCGATACAATTCCTCAACGCGTCTTTTGGGACCAATAAACACAATTGAAACTTGTTAGTGACCCTATGTCTATAAATTCTTATGATCATCAAAATAGTATAATACTTTCTTGGTGCGTTTATCTAAGTGAAGATAGAACAAAGCTTCGAACTGGTCTATTACAATCAGTTCTGAAAATCGCGCTGCTGCAGTTGACCTTCGATAAGATTTATGTATTCATTATAGATTCATAAAAACTGCTTAAATAATTTATGTACAACACAAAGGAAAGTCGAACGTTAAAATGCTAATTAAATGTTTCAAAAAAGTTGAGCTTTAGCTGGTCCTGTCCAGCTTGCAACATATAATAGGATCTCAGGACATTGTGTGAAAATTCCTAGCAATTAGCATAATTTCTTAATAGAAAGAAAAAACATGGACAGCATCCTTGTCAGAAATTGACAACAATGGCAAACGGCAACTAGAAATCTACGACAAATGTTTTGCTGCAGCTCTGACCACTTCTTGAAAACAATCGCTTCAATAGAAATTCAATAGAAATCAACATAAAGCAACACACGACAGACTTTGCTGAGAAAGCAAGTCTTCGCGGCTGGATGCTGCGCAGCAGCTGACCACCGCCGTTCCAACTTTAGGCCACACAACTTTGATCAAAGACTGGTTTTGCGCCCAATCGCCAAAGGAAATAAGTATAAAACCGAAACTGGATCGTTGCCGGCGATTTATTTGACATTCGCGAATAACAACAATGGCCGCAAACAAAGGATAATAGACCAGGCGGCAACTGGGCTGTCCGAAAAGACACCAATGGGGTTCACTCGCGCGCTCAACAATGGACAATGGCCAGTTGGCAGTGTTTGTTGTTATAAATTTAAGCAGAGTAGAATTGGCAGCAGAGGATGCTGCATGGGCATTTCTAGCAACAACAATTATCGCAGACCAGCTGAACTTGACCGGACCGGACTGGCCGGGTTGGATCGGCTCATTTAATTTGGCTGGATAGCTGATATGGCGGCTGTAACCAGCAGCTGTCCGCAGCAGCTTTCTCACAGTTCTAAACTGGTGCCGAATTTCGAAAGATTCACTCTTGTTTGGCAAAAGGATTTCTGGGCAGCTGCGGAACTTCAGCAGTGGAGTATGAGAACTCTTTAACCCTGGTGTCATAACGTTATTTTTTACCCCTGAAATCATAACGATACGTCTGGGAGACTTATAAAGATTTACGAGCTTAAACCGATATTTAAAGGTACGATATCAGCAAATATTTCACTTACATCAGAAATATGTATATTTTTCTGTAAAATAAGTCACAGTTGCTAATTATAAGTAATAAGTGTTTTATTTGTAGAACGAGTTTTATTGCTCTATTGCGCTTTATAGCGCAAAATGGGCATAAAAAGGGCATACGTCTTGCAGACGTACGTTATGACAGTAGGGTTAAAAAGCATTCACAATTCACACAATAAAAATTTAAATTTCCGGAAAATTTGCAATTTAATGCAGAAATTTGCTTTGCTGGGACAGAAAGTGCAACAATGGACAAAAACATTTTTTATGTATTTATAACTAAAGTCGTTTGTGCTACGGTGAATAGCGGACAATCAAAGATTTCTCAGATTAAAAGTTGAAACAATGGAAGGAACCGGAACTGGCTCCCGTTCGACATTTGGATTCGTTTGCAGTAAATCAAAATAGCGGAAATCCAAATCGTTCAAATTTAGCTACACAGCGCCGCACAGTGCCGCCAACATTTGACGTTTGAAATTTATCTCGTTGCGTGGGCCGTATGAAGAGCGACTTGGCATCACTGCGTTTAATTTTACAAGTTTAGTGCTGCCAAGTTCTAATTTATTAGTAAATTTTTAAATTTAATTATGTCTATTTTAAAATCATGAATTTCCAAAGATATAACAAAGTCGAGTGTCCAAAGTGATAAAAATTATATGTACGATATATTTTATTTAAATTTGAATATATTTATATTTAATTTTATCTCAAAACCATAACCACGTATCTCATAATTTGTTTACGCTTTATATATTTAGTGATTTATGATTTCCTGCGTTTATTTAGTATTCGGTTCATTTCATTCTTTTCTTTATTGGTCAAAAAAGGGCGAAATGTGTTCTAATATAACTGACAGTTGCTTGAATAAATATAACGAATCTTATGTTGTACCCCCAATTTTTAAAATCGAAAAATTTGCTAAATCGATCGAAATTTTGTTTTTGTTTTAAACCATCCTACTTAAAGAAATAAGCCTCACATATTCAGTTTTTAAACAAATATCCTGTTTTATTCCAGCATTTTCAAAATAAAAATATGACTATGTGTGTACAGTAAAAAAGTCTTCGATGTGCGATTGCCTCTTTACCGCAAGTAAACTTTTCTGTATGGCAATTTTTCTTGATTGATTATTGAAATTTTAATTTGTAAAAGAAAAAAGCCGACCAAACGCAAAACAAATCCAAAACAAAAATATTCGTTGTATCGAACAGCAAATTTCACTTTCGTTCGTAATATAGAACATCAATGGAAAAAATTTGGGCGTACGTTAAATCGAAAATTCGTTATAAGCTCGTCCACCGTAAAAAGAAACATATTAACTCTAAAGGTATACGTTTCTGAAAATATTCGGAAGGCCTTTCAAATTAAAAAAATCGCCTCAAACTACTTCAGTTAACCCTTTCAGTCACAATGTCCAATATATTGGACTACAGCCCATACAATCCATACAGAACGGGTTTCTTTTCATGTCGGAAAGGGTTAAATCATTTCAAAACCACACACTGAATCTGCAAAAACGTTGAGTTGGCAGCACTGTGTAGCTCATATGAACTGTGCAGCACTGAAAGATAACGTCTACATTACCCAAGCGTCATTGCATTGTTTACTCAGCTGTTAGCAGATTTTCGTTAAAAACACATGCCTCACAGATTCAAAAGTGGTGCCACACGTTTCAATAATATTGCAATCAGAATAAAAAAAAACTTATGTATAAATAATATCTGAACATAACAATTATTTAGACGTTGTAAAGTAAAACTTTTCAGGCTCTGAAAATTTAAAGTATACAAAATTTAACTGTTCCAGAAGCGCCTGAAAACCTTAGAACTTTCTGCATATACATTTTATTTCAATTTCAGTAGGGCGATTCCCAAATTTCTTAACGACAATTTTCGTATCGTTAGCTAACGATATCGACAATCGTCGTTAACTGCTATTCCCAAACACGCTTTTAACGAATTTTGTCGCTAACTTTGACAGTTCCTTAACGATATTTGTCGGTAGCCTAGCTACGAATATTTTGAGGTAGAAAAGCTTAACGATGAAATTGTTTTGAATTATCATTGTGAAAAATAATCGAAATACGACGGGTAAGCCAATTTAATATATTAATATATGCAAATAGTTGCAATAAATCATAAAAATTTCCAGCAGACGACTATGGCCTTTCAGTATCTTGGATTTGATGCTGAAGTTTTACAACAAGAAGCATCCATGAGAAGCGCTGCAGCTGAGCCTCGGCCTCGTTTATAACTGCGAACTCTTTGGCTCATTTCAAAAATTTAAATTTAACAATTTAAAAACACAAGTCTGCTACTGTCACGAATCAAATAATAACAAAAATCGCAAACATTTTGACATATTATGTTTTTACTCGTTGAAAATTACTTGTCAAATCCCAGTGCTGCCATTTTTGGTTAGAAGTTAACGACAAAAATCGTAAATTTTTTTACGAATTTTGTCGCTAAGTATGATTTTGGGAATAGCTTGTTCGTTACTGCGAGCTACAAACGTAGTTCGTTAACGATAACGATTCTCGGTCGTTAGACATTTGGGAATCGCTCTACAGAGGCCGAGTTCGAGTTATGGCAATTCGCTTGCAAAAAACCTACAGTACATGGATTCTTGCTCTCTGTTATTACTGGCAAATTTCCCAAGTACTCTATTTTTTGTTGCTGTTTGTTCTGATTGCTAACACGCTTAAAGGTCAAAAATTTACACAGAAAAATGTTAAATTCCAATTATATAAAAAATTTAAAAATATGTTCATTCAAGTTCAAATTTGTGTGGTCCATACAGCCAACCTAACCTTAAACTAGACACAATTTTTGCCCGGTCTTCATTCGGCTTCTCAGCATCTGCTGCACAACATTTATTTTCCCACACTCTGGCAACTTAACAATGCTTCTTGAAAGCTCTTGGCCAGTATTGCTGCGTCGGATAGCCGATGTGTCTCCGCCTCCATTTCAGGGTCCATTCACGGCTCAGATGTTTGCGCAAGCCTCAATTTGTGGCTGCATTCTGATGGATTTTTCTTGGCGTCTGAGTTAACTAAAAACAATTATGGACTTTCGAACGTTACTTTTTTGTTTCGTTAACATTCAGAAAAGGTAAATGGTACTGAATGCCGTCGAATTGATTTGACCAGCGTTGGTGGTTGTTACCAGCAAACGCTGTAAAGCTTTGCTCGACACAACACTTTATGTGAGAATTTGTTTCAGCAAGCAGTGACTTTTGCTCGCCTGTCAAAGCGAACTTTACTTTTTTTGATTTTTCGCACATCGCGCTGGTTTTTTCGTACGTTCAGTCTGTTTGGCAATCTCGTGTGCGCTCCTACTGCTGCTGATTGACGGTTTTCTTTCCAACGAGCCGTAATACAAATTTCTTTTCTGCTCCGGTGCAAGGAATTGTAACGGACGTGCCGAAAATTTTCTACATAAAAATCATCAATCCAATATTGGTTTCGTCGGGAAAAATTTCTTATTGGAAGTAAACAGACTCTTCAGCAGCGTTTTTGTAAACAAAAAAAAAAATGTCGATTTATCGTATTACTCCGCGCAGCTTTGCAGGGATACAGGTGAGTGCAGTGTATTCGTAGCGGTAGTGTTGCAGAGCGAGGGGATGTAATACGAATGAGTTGAATATCCGCAAGACGGGGCGAAGCGAGTGGAACGTGCAAAGGGTCGAGGGGCCGTCCATGCGGCTGTTATGCAAATGATGAGCAAAGAGGAAAACTGGCAAATTTCATTTCGAAAAAGGCATAATTCCTGGTGAATTTTCCGTGCCGAACTGCGAGTGGAGCATGTGTCTGGCGAGTGCGGCCATCTGCCGCGTGTGCCTTTTAAGGCGCGTTGGCGCTGGAGCTGCTGCTGTTGCTAGTGGAGTAGTCGCTGCCGAAGTGGTTCCCCACGAGTGCGTGTGTGTGTGTTAAGCGTTAAATGTGCCGCTGTTTCACTTTTTGCTACCCTCGTGTTCAACTCCGGGCCGACAAGTCGCGATTTTTGCACAACTCCCTGTCCACCCCCCAATGCCGCGCCGGCAGTCAGTTGTGGGCTGTGGGAAATACACATCGCCGTCGTCGCAACGTGGTAACGGTAGCGCGGCTTGATGACCTCCGCTCTCCGGCACACGCGCGCGCTCTCTTCCGCTGCTGTCGTTGTCGCTCTCGCGCTGCTGGCGTTGGCGCTTATTTGTGTGCGCCCTGCCAGCAACGCTGACTTTTCTGGGCTGCCGCTGTGCAAATAGAAGGAAAAACAAAAAAGCGAATAGTTATGTGCTGTGTGAAATGCTGCTGTCGTGATTAGGCCCCCAAAACGCACACAAGAAACCAAGAAATACGTAATGAGACCGCAAGAAGCAGATGTGCTAAAAATGTTCTCGGCCATTACATAATCCCGCAAAAAGACACCAAGCAGCATTGCTCGCGCTCGACAGTGCCGCCGCACGCCCACCGGCTGTTGCGGGTGACGCGGAAAGAGCCGCAGTACGAAAAAGTCCCAACTTCAGAGGGAGCGTGGCTCAAGTTTATTGAACTCGCCCACAATCCCTTTGGCAGCTTAGACCCGAGGACGGGCCCCAAAAACTGCTCTGCTGCGTTGGGTTACGTTATTGGCAGTTTATTTCTTATATTTGCATTTGTTTTTGTTGTTTGTCCTGATATTGTATTTGCTTTGGGTTTATGGTTGTTTGCTTTGTTGCTAATTTTGGAACATTCCAATTTGGTTGGCATTTATTGCGACTTATGGCTGCAGGCTCTTCATTGGGCACCTGCACTCGTCGTTTCCTTTCAATTGAATTATTGCGTTTATTTGCTGAATTTCACGCTTATCGGTGGCCATTTCCCTACGGTGGCGCATTTATCTTTATGGCGGCTTGGCGCAATTCACTGACAATGGCCCGCCACCCTTCTGGCCACAATTGCCCACTTGAGATTCCATAATCTGTCATGGGTGTTAACAGCCCATAGCACCTACTCTTACGCCGCACTGTCGCGCTTCCTTGTAAGCCCCTAATGGGACAATGGCAGAGATTAGGGAAAACATATTGCAAAAATGTGGGTTTTTTCATTCATTTCGATTATGCATAAAGGGAAATTTATAAAAAGCGAATGCAGAGTTTTTGGCGAGCGATTTCGAAGCTACAATATTTGTCTTTTAGACCACTTCGCACTTAACCTTTAAATCATTTATATGAAATGGTCTTCTGGTCAAATTTTCGAGTACTTCTATTGAACTTAGGGTTCAAAGACTCTGTCAAAAGTAGACAACAATCAGCTGACTTTCGTTGACATCTCAGCGTCACAGCTCATTTCCATTGTGGTATTCTGCTTCTTTGCCGCCAACCAGAATTGAGTGTCTGCCCTTATAAAAATTTACTGCTTCATTATCTGCAAACAAAAATATTGCAAGTGAATATTGTATCTTTGACGGAATTAATTATTAATTAAAATTGTGCAGAAAATTAGGCAATATGCGAATCTGTTCAAATGTACTTGTCTGAGCATGGAGTTTGAAACTTTTGTCATTAGTTAGTTAAAATGTTTGTCCCACTGTGCCCACTGATGTTATCTAACCGCAGCGAAAGCAAAATTGTTTCGGTGGAGAGTCGTTTGCTAATGTTAAAACTAAAATTGCAACAACAACGACAGCTAAACACAACATTTTACGAAATGCATGAAATGTGCAATGCTTTGAAACTGACAAAAACCCAATAAGCAAGGAAAGAAAACGAGCGGGAAGAGCAGAAAGAAGGTCGTGCATACATATTTAGCAATGCGGCAGCAAATCGCAAAAACAGCAATCAATAGACATCTGCCAGGTTGTGTGTTATGTAAATGTGGGTTTACACCGTTGCAAACTGGACATAAAACAAAACTGGAAGAAAACAATAAGCGAAAAATCAATGGCCTCATGAAATCTACACAACAGCCTGCGAAAGTGGTTGAGGGAGGCAGCGGGCATGTGAAATTACAACGCGTCACGACAGGAGGTCGCTTGCGTATGGAAAACTAGTCACGGAGCTGTTGAACACGTAAACGAGTTGAACGAATTCTATTGATTTTTGTTTCATCTTCCAACACGACACAGACAGACGGGCCTCCAAGACAACATTGAACAGTAGTTAATTGAATGTACATATTTTGTTTTTGTTGTTGTAATGCGGGATTTCACTATTTAATTGTTTTCTTATAAGCAATGCTGGGAATGAACAGGAAGCCGGGTGGGGGTAAACGAGCACGTGAACATTTGGCAGGTCAAGGGCTTTATTTGTCTGTTGATTTTACTTATATTTTTGTATAATATTCAACGCTTGGGATGCATGTCCTTGTGCCGAATCGAGCGTGGCGTTGATTCCAAAGAAACCTTAGTGGCAAAATGTATTTACTTGAGGTCTTCGATTTGTCTTTTGTACAAAATGTTTTTAAGCCGCTGTGTACAAATGATTAGTTTTTAAGAAAATAAAAAATGAGTAAAATATATTTGAATTTTTATGTTTTCTGCCTCAAATGTTCGTTATGCCGCTATGAAAAATTATTTTAGGAAAATAAAGTTCATATTTTTTTTTATTTAGAAGAACTTTTCTGATTAGAAGCAAAATTAAAAGTAAAAAAATAGATACAAAATTAGTCAAAAATAAAAAATATATTTAAAAATATAAACATAAAAATAAAAAAACTTTTAAAATGAGAAAAACGAGTAGTAGCTTGATATTTAATTATTTTTTTCTAATATTTCTGAAAAAGTACCACAAAAAATACTGAAAATGGCAAATTTTTTAAAACAAAGTCATATTCAGAAAACCATACTTATGAAGAATTTTATCAATCAAACAAATGTTATGCAGTAAATATTTTGAGGTAATTTCTTCATATATGTATGTAAAAGTATTCATTTGTGTCTGAAAAATGTTTTCTTTGCCGTTGAATATTAATAGATATTGTATTTATTTAATTTAATTTTTCAAGTGGTGGTTTAAAAAAATATATTTTTTTAATTAAAATCATCTTTTCTTATTAGGTGTAATAAAAACAAAATAAATATAAAAACAATTTTTTTGATGAGGTAAAAATAAAATAAATATAAAAAAACTTTTTTTTTTAAATTAGTAACAATGTTATAAGTAAAAAAAATTGTTAATTATTATACAAAAGTTTTTTGATTTTTTGTTTCATGTTTTTATATTATAGTTATATTTTGTTCACTTTGATCTGTTTAAGGCAGGAAAAAGTGCACTTTTTTTAAATACAATTTTACAATTTAAACTTTTTTTAGAATACAATTTTTCAAATTGAATGAATCAAAAAAGGGGGAGAGGGGGCGTCCATCAGTGACGGCATGTCGGCGAGGAGGTGTCCCGCTACCGGAAGTGATTCCGTCAAAACCCGTGATCTGAAACACAAAAATCGAACACATTCTTAATGTGTACCGTATTATCTATTGAATGAACTAAGATCATGGAAAAAAAATCCAAATTACAAAAGTTATGAGGTTTTGGAAAAAATACGATTTTCGCATTTTTTGTTCACTTATTATTTTTTTAAATAAACAATTTTCAATATTTTTGGCTGATCGTAGTTCGTTTATTAGAAAAAAATTTGGTGACGATTGGTTCATTCCAGCGCCTTCAATCACTTCCGTTAGGACGGAAAATTTGGTTCTCAGAAAAACGCGTTTAAAGTTTAAAGCGCGCTCGGCCGGTGCTCGACACTGCTCTATGTAACGGCCTGTAACTTTTGTAATTTTTCAGATTTTGATCTGAAATTTCTGGAGTACATTTTTGAAACATATATCTACACGATAAGGTAAAAAAATTATTTTTATGCGCATTTTTATAATTTATTTTTAAAAGTTATTTTTGTATTCAATTGGTTTTTTTTGTTTATTTTCTTATGTATATGGATATCTATTCGATTTGTATTACTTTTGTGTGTTTTGTTAAAAACGAGGTATTGTTTTCTGTCAAATTTTGTTTTTTTGTGTTTCAAATTATCTTTTCATTATAAATCTTTTTCAAATAATCTTTTATATTTTTATACAGTGCACATTTTAATTGTTCGATGGCATGCATTGCAAAAATTTTAGCATTCCAAAAATAAATGTATTTGCTCTGAAAATATTTAAGTATTTATTTTTTTAATGCCAACTTTTACTAACTACATTTTGTTCAAAAATTATTTGAAGAAATCAAATTTTTTAATTTTTGAACACATTTTTGTGTGCCGCTGAGCAAAAAAAAAAACAAAGAAATAATGAATTTTTAAAATGACCACGTGAAAGTCCACACATATGAACCGAATTTGTCTAGAAGCCAAGAGAAATCGAATGTATGTATGTATGCAAATATATGTATGTCGTACATTAGCGGCTATTTTTCGAATTTTCAACACACACGGCGATTATTTTTCTTTAGAAAAAACAGCAACAAAAACTAAACGAAGTGTACTAGAAAACTGTATTTACAGCAATTGCGGCAAAGAAAATTTGCTAAAGAAAATTGCAGCACGAAAGAAAAAATGCAAATGAAATAATGATGAGGCGATTTTGGTGAATTGAAAAATTGGCTGACGAGCAATGCCGTAATGCACAAGTAAAAGTCAGTGAATGTATTTTTCTCTTTCGATCGATTAGATAATTAAAGCCAACTCGTGATTTCCGTATCGAA
This sequence comes from Melieria crassipennis, assembly GCA_963668005.1. Taxonomy (NCBI): domain Eukaryota; kingdom Metazoa; phylum Arthropoda; class Insecta; order Diptera; family Ulidiidae; genus Melieria; species Melieria crassipennis. The sequence goes on from OY764962.1 coordinate 59,414,951, forward strand.
TCAAAACCAGTTTGAAATACGCTTCATTTGAATTTGCATCCCTTCAACCATTTATATGTCGCCCACCTGCGCCTCAAAATAAAAGCAGAACTATTAAAAATTAATGGCAAAAATGTTGAATGTTGCAAACAACAAAAAAATGAAATGTGGAACAATGCTTTCGTTGGCGGCCTCTACTCGGTGTTGGCGTCTGCATTTAGTGCCGAGCGGCTGTACGTCACGCTTACGTAACGCCTTCGCCGCGCCAGGTTTGCGAAAAATCAATAAATCTTCAGCCGAAAATCTAGCTCAGCACCATCACACAAGCTTTGCTCAAAGTGAGGTTAGGTGTTGCAGTTGCGAGCACGTGTCGGCGTAAAACTCAGCTCTCCAGGTTTGGTTTACAAACTACGGTTGTTTCTTGCATACATTGCTTTCTGCGGCTATTTTTAATTTTTGCCAACAAAGCTGCCGCTAGTGTTTCTCACGGAGAACGCCAAGTCATGTGATTAGGTTTGTTTTCTTTATGATTTCCACGCTGGGAACTGGGAAAATTCCAATTTTTGTCTCCAACTAATTCAACCTTGAAATTCTCGAGAGATTCAATAATTAAAAAATTGCGTGCTAACATTTGCAGTACGCTGTCCGGCGACGGATGCTTCTTCTTTAATCAACAACATCGTTTATTGTTATTGTTATTATTACGGCGTTTGTTGTTTTAATTAATGGATTGTAAAAGGTTGTGTTGCTTCGCACATTTTGTTCAAGTACTAAAGTTTGAAATGTTTCATATGTTTTTGCCACACAGTCTGCGGTTGATAAAATTATGGTCGTACATATAGTATACGGTAGGTTTTCGTGACGAATACTGTCCATTGTGGTCTGACGTTCTAAGTTTTATTTCAACTTGAATTTTATATAATTTATAAGTGCCGCTGTGAGCGCATCGAATAAACACAGTTTATGAGTAAATTTTCTAGTCTCTCGGGCAGCGTTAATGCTCTCAAATAGCTACATAATGAAAACGTATGTTTATAAATACGTTTACTTATATATAAGTATATAAATATTTATGTATGTTGGCCATGGACGTTTGATCATGTCGCTACTTTTTATATAGAAGAAGTTGACTTGGCTACGGGCTCAGCTGGTTGCTTTGAGTGGCCGCATTTAAATTAAAAAAGTCCACACATTTAGTGAAAATTGAAAACTTGTTCATATAATTTATATGCAATGTCTTTGTTGACGTCATACGTTGTTCTAAAATTGAAAATTCAATACCACAAATCATTTTCATATTTTTTGTTTATCTTTTGTGTTGTTATATTTTTTTTTACTATTTCTGTCATGAAATGCATTATTTTCGTTTGTTTTCAGTGAAATCAATAGAATTTTGGATAAAACGTGCTTATTTCTACTCTTGTACAAAGCGCATTCGGCTTTCGCTTTAATCTGCACAACGGTTCACACATATTTACGGTTATTGAACTTGAAAAAAACACGGGGCACTTCAGTTCATGCCGGCAAAAATGCGTACAAAATATTAAAAATATTAAACTTGTTACAATATCTTAAACTTTTTTTTTAAAATCAACCTTATTTCCATTGCAAACACAAATATTAACAAAAAGCATCAAGAGACAGTTCTGGTTTGATGTTTAAATTGAGATGTTTGGCGCATTGCTATTTGTTAGACTTTAAAAAGTATAAGTAAGGTCTAGAGTCTAACTAAGTAGGGCTCCAGAGGTCTTTAACCTTTTTTCAATCGAGAAAAACTGATTATTCAAAATTGTCACAGTAAGATTGTAAACTGAACAAAACCTGATTATTTCAAGTTGTAAACTGAGTCCTTTTTGTGTGTTTAAAATTTAAAGTTTTATTTTTGCAGTTTGATGGAATTTGCAGAAGAGTAATTTGTTTTAACAATTGTTTTTTTTTAGTGTAGACAAGAAAAGGTAAACAAACCAAAATAGCCCAGTCACCCACTCCAAACAATTGGCAAGCATAACTGATAATAAGTAAACGTGTTACGGTTGATCTTTGTTACGATTACACTTATGACGTCTTGTTTGTGCACTTTCGATTTTTTTCTCATGTCTAATATTATGAGACAAACAGCTCGCTGACTGACGAACAAGTCCACGAACGAACAACTAGCGCCATGAATGAATGGACAGCCAAACCAATAACGAACGGAGAAAGAAACGACAGGTGAACGGGGCTTGGTGATTCAAGAAATGAGTATGAGTTCTTTTAGCCGATGATAGTTATGTACACAAGAAGAGGAAATGCCAATTGTGTAGATAGCTTCCTTCTTCTATCCGTTTAGGTCATAATCACACAAGAAGAGGAAATGTCAATTGTGTATAGTTTCATTCTTCTATCCTTTTAGGAGATAGATAGGCACATAAGAAAAGGAAATTGTTGCATAGTTAGCTTTCTTCTTCTATACTTTAAAGGGAATAGATTGTCATACAAGAAGGGGAAATAGCCACTGCATAGGCAACTTCCTTCTGCATCCTTTCAGTGGAGAAATGGTTATACAAGAAGAAATATGAATTGTGGTGTCCTTCTTCTATGTTTTCGGAGAATAGATAATCATATAAGAAAAGGAAATTTTACATAAGCAGCTTCCTTTTTCTATCCTTTCAGTGCGGAGATATTCATACAAGAAGAGGAAATGTCAACTGTGTAGATACGAGTAGCTCCCTACTTGTATCCTTGGAGACTTGGAGGCGCCTGATGCGAGCCAAGTTTGTTTTGGCCAAGTATTGACCAAATAACACATCAATAATCAAGGAGCTAATGTTAGTAGAAATGGCCCAGCGAAAGTTATAAAGGATGCATAGACAGACCAATGAATGAATTGAATTTATAGATGTAAAATTAATTCTACGATTGTACACTGCAACGGCGCATAATCGCATTTCAGGCCATACTACAGACCGACGAACATACTGCGAGCCGACCGCAAACAATTCAACAAACTCTAGTCGCGTCTTCGACTTGTTTTCCTCCTCGACACATTTCTTTTCACTAGTTCACTTGTGTCTATAAAGTATTCCGCGCCACATTATAACGGTAGCACTGTCGGTTGCACTGTATTTCATGCGAATGTCAAACAGCAATGCATCTTTTGTTGCCGCTGTTTAATTCTGGCTGATATTACAAAGTTAATAACATGCAATTAAGTTGTCAGGCCTGACGTGTCATGCAATTTATGAGAGTTTGATGAATTGAACTGAGGAAGCTGCAGGCGCTCATACAAACAGACACTAAATGCTTTTCTCTCTGTGTTATTTTGTCAATTGTATTTATTGTGTGCATTTGACTTCGAACTTCAACGAAATGATTCCGAAAACCTTCAGCCGTAAAAAATTGTGTTTTTTTAAGTCAATCTATATTTGTTTGCCATAAGTGTGGCGTTTTAAATGCTTGCATGCGATAAGATAAGCTAGTGACAAATTGCCTTGCGCTGATATCGGACAACTTACGCAAATGCCGTTTTCTTTCGCAAGCCTTGCGTACAGTGAGTGCTTCGAGTGTAATCGCCGGCTGTGTGCACGAGCTTGTGTTCTCTTCGATTGCATATTTTTTGTTGTTGATTTTTGTTACTTTTTGCTGTAGTTTGTTGCTGTTGCGTTAATGAACTTGGCCGTGTTTCACGCTGAGCGCCGTTCGGCCGTAGTCGCATTTCAATTGAATTTAGGTTATGTTTATTTCCATTTTTTTCGAGTGCCAATTTTCCGGTATTTGCGCACTTTTCCGCTCAATGTTTGCATGATGGCTGGATTTTGCAATAAAACCGACTTATTTTGCACTATAACCATTAAACTTTGAGTGCAGCGTGTCGTGCTGCAGCTTTTATTTGTTATTTTTTTGTAATGTTTTCATTATTTCTTGTATGATTTTTTAATTTCTTGTGTTTGATATGATTTATAAAATGTTTTTCAATGAAAACTTGTAGCTTTGCTGACGAAATTTTGTGACAGTAATTTCTCCTACTATTTTTTGTTGCTTTTTTCGTTAGGTATGTAAGAATTTATTAGTAAAAAAGCGATTAAATGGAGATAAAATCCATTTTGATTTATTTATCTCTTTGAATTCCTTTGTCAATAATTTCTCTTACTATTTTGTATTTTTTTCGTTAGAGAGGAAAGTGAAAAAGCTATCGATTTGGAAAAAATTCACTCTGATTTATTTGTTTATCGATTTCAATTCATTGATCTACATTGCAGAGGTCTGAACTAAGGCGAATCATACAACCGATAGTCTAATGACAGAAACAACATTTCATCTGATACCCCAAAAACTTCAGCTCTTTGCTAATTATTTTTGTTTTTGTAAAAATTTAACGTAATTAGAGGACATTTTTAATTTATTTGAATTTTTTGTCGTCTGTAGTTGTGTGCGTGCATGTGTCACTGCATTAAATCGTACTCCGTTTGTATACTTCAGACAAAGTCAGCCGCACTGTCAATCGATCATGCACCAAATTACGATTACGTGCAAACTGGATATGTAAGCGGAACGCTTCACGCCGCACGCTCTGAGCGCACTCCACTTCGTACATGTGTTGCTCATTTGTACAATTTATAAACATTGGCGAGTACAGCAAATTGCGTTTCAGTACATATGTACGTGCATATCTACGGTATGTGTTTATGTACACTAGTCAGAATAATTTTGCGTACAAGGGCTATGTAGTTTTTTCATATGAAAAATAAATCACTTAAAGTAATTTTTCAAAATCAAAATAGTTGTTATTTCCTCCGTAAACTTAGTTAATAATAATTAATAATTGACTGGCACGACAGCCCGCTTACGCGAGACTAAGGCCTAGCTTCCCGCAACCACCCGTGTTGTGCGTGTGAATTTGTACGCGGGTGGAGGGACCTACAGTTTTATGCCGGTTCCGAACGGCAGGTTGGGAGCTTTTTTCATAAGCAATTTTTACTCTCAGAGGTTTGCCATTTCCAGCTGAGAGGACAGCCACCGAAAGAGAAAACGAGTATTCCCGTTATTTTTTTTTTTAGGTGTTATTACAGGCAGTATTTGAACCTGAGGTTGCTGCCTGCGACTCGCGGTCCAACGCACTAACCAACTGAGCCACGGCGGCTGCCGTAAACTTAGTTCTTTAAGATAATAATATCAAAAACTTGACCAAACTGTAAAAGAAGGGCCAAAAATAAAATATGTTATGAATTCACCTCAGTAAAAGTTTGCGTACAAGATAAGGTTATGTAATTAAAATTTAATTGAAACTAAGTTTTGTCCAAAAACTAATAACTTTGTGAATTTATTTTCTCGCTTGAACTCACTGCAGAAGTTTCGGCGCAAATTTATTAAATTCGGTGTTTTTTCAGCGGTTATTTTGTTATATTCGCGAATTGTTATATTGGTTTACAATTTCTTTGAAGATGGAGTGTTGTTGGGCTTAGGGTTCAAGTAAACCCCTTATATACTAAATTAGATGCACGTTAGGTGACTAGGGGGGACCTTTTTCAACTTTGTTGAGTCAGTTAATGGCAAACAAAGCTTCGCATCGTATGCATTGCGCCCTCAGGATGAAAATAAATGTTGGAATCTGATCCAAAGTTTTGAAACCTTGGCTTACATAAGCTTTTAGAATATGTAAATAACCCCCCGGAAGCATTTTTGAATAAAAAAAATAGCCTGCTCACTCCTTTTCCTGACATGCAGCCCCATACCATATCCCCACATATGCTATGCTTCACTGTTAATTTCAGATTTTTGTTATTAACCTTCTGCCTGTCTCTTGGGGTCTATTTGACCCCAGGCGGAATTAAAAAAACGGTTGAGCGGTTTTTACACTCGTCTACTTGAGTTATTTAGTGTTAATCGCGCTTACAACCCAATAACAAATCGAGAAAAACACTTTTCGGTGCTTTCCCCTTTTCTTTTGTGATTTATGTCTAACATTTCTTCAAGTTTTGTCAGTAAATTATATAACCGTTTGATTGGGGTCATCCTGACCCCAAAGGACAGCGAACGCAATTTTGAGCAAAGGACATACAGAAGGATCCTCGTCAAATTAGTTCATGCCTTTTAATGTCAAATATGCCAAACCATTATCAGATAATAATGAATCATCCCAATTTCTATAGATAACAACACATCGTCCCGGAAATCTGGTTTTCTAGACTCTTTGATGGACTCTTTTACGAAAGCAATTATGTGCTCCTTGTTCGTAAGCTAAATATGGGCTTCTTACATGCTATTATGTAGGGGAAATATGTTTTTTTTTTCAGGATTTTTCTTGTAAAGTCAGTGCTACTGGGTTTTATAAAATATTTCTGTAGATTATGATGCACTGATCGCAAACAATCTAATCCTCTTGCGCGGGTAGCTTAAGAAAATGGCCAGATCGTAGTAACGAAGCAAGATTTTCTGGTTTTTTTTCGAGATTTAAGAAGGCTTTTTGAAATTATGAATGTGCTATCCCAAAAGTTTCTCTAATTTTACGAAATTTTTAGTCAATTTGGGAAAGTTTTAGTAAGATTATCCTTTTATCCATTTTTAATTTTTTTCTGTTGGATTCTATTGCTTTCTATAAAATTTCAAGCACATATACGGTTAAAAATAATTTACAAGTCCGTCTACTGTTCAACGGAATAAAATTTTTCCAAAAAAAAAAATAAATAAAAACCATAACCGGAAATTCCTGTTATTAGTTTAGTACGCAAACTTATTCTGCACCGTTTTGTGAGTATATTGTCAATAAATACGAATACATGGAAAATTATTATTTTAATTCATCTAAAACAGAACAAAAAGTGCAGTTAAGGCATATGTATATGAAAAATGTGGATAAGTTTTTATAAACAGAGAACCTATTTTTGAGGTCAAAATTAATCATAACATAATTCTGACTGGCCTGTACGCAAACTTATTCTGACTAGTGTATGTACGGAGCGCCTTGATTATTACATAAATTTGCACATTGGTGTGAGCGGCTTTGCCACTGCGCCGGCCAATCTCGTCCGCAGTTTGGAAGCGGCTGAAATCACATGATGGCGATAATGAATTTGGTCTACACTCGCTGAACTGATTTGTGTGTCGTATAAAGTAATTTGGCGTTGCGTGTTTAATTTGGCTTTGGTATCGCGGCGATGTGGAGATATGTGTGACTGGGCGCGAGCTGGTGCGGCCTGAGCTGACGATAAGGTCGCTCTCGTGTGCCGCTGCGTCTGTGTGTGTGTGCGCGCATTGCGTTATCAGTCTAATTCTATTGTGAAATCTTAAGAAGCTAATTAAAATGTCAACCCTGCAGCCTTTTCTTTTCATACATTTAGTGTGAACTTTTTTCATGCGAAGCTCATTTGAGCCTTGACGCCAGTGCCGGCGATAAGTCGTTGGAAAGGCCACAAAAATTCTGCTGCGATGATGTGTTCGTGCGCGTTGCAGTAATATTTGAATAAATAATGCCATAAATGCGACATTTCAGTAGCCGTAACCGATAAGGAAATGAAATTATGCGATTCTGCGAAACTTGGAAACTAGTGAGTGGCCTAACGGGAGTGTTACATTTTATGGATCGGAAATTTGTTACAGTAAAAATAGGTGTGAACGAGTACACTTGAGATTTGGTGAAAATATTTCACCGAAATTATCTAATTTAACCCACATATGGCCACCGTTCTACAGTTAGTACATCTGTTTTTAACCCTTCTGTTTGTGAGAAGGTCCCTGGGGACCTTTTCGATTTTCAAACTCTCACAACGTTTTATTGTTGAAGGGTCGAATATTCGAATCGGACATGTATTCCAAGAGAAAATTGTGCTTAAGCTATTAAAATTGGTTTCGAAGTGATTCCAGGAATAGTTTACATTTTATTGAGGTTTAACAACGTTTAGTACGTGGATTAGTGAAAAGGTCCCTAGGGACCTTGTACTACTATTTTCAGAAATAGCTAAAATTTGTACTAATTCGTCTGACCAGACGAAAATAGCATGGGGCTACGGTATGTATGTATATAAGTATATATATACACAAACGATGTTATATATACATTGTTATCTACAAATACACTGTAAAAAAAAGGATATGGTGATATGATTTTTTTGACTTTTTTTTAATTTTAACGTTTTTAGCCACTACTTATATTTTATTTTTTGTAGTTACATATAACTACATATAGATACATATATCTATTTATATAATATGCATATTATGTAAAACTGTTTTATTCATGCAATGCATCTATGGCACTTGTGTGAAAGGCAAACGTGGTCGTCACATTGCTGGCAACAAAATCCAGTTTTGCGGTGCTTGCAGGCCTACATTTTTATGGGTATATGAATTGACCAAGGATGCAATGAATATATCTAAACATAAAGGCTTGTTTTATGCATACTTAGTTTTTGAAAATTTTTAAAACTCGTTAGTCATAAAAAAACATTTATGGTGTTCACAGTTCAGCAGTATCTAGCATTTCCCACCTGGCGATTTTCCCGAATTTTCCCATATGGTATCTCAATTGATTTTGCTTTACATGAAAAATAGAGATACCCCTAGTTTCAAAATTTACCGTCAAAAAACCAAGTCAAATGAATTTTTTGACACAATCTCCGGAGAGAATTTTTTTGAGTACTTATGCCACTATCGGGACGATTTTTATTTGATGTTCAAAAAGAATTGTGATTCAAAAATGAAATTTGGAGAACAAAGCGTAAGTGGAAGTAACTTTGTTTAAAAGATATACATTTGGGTGCTCACAGTTTAATTGTTATTTTTTAGGGAAAGTTGGTCGAAATAAATTTTCCCACAAACTGTAAATACCATAATTGAATACTCAATCTTCCATTTCTTAATATTCAGCAAGTTCGCAGTATGCTGCGAATATTTGGCACACATTTTTAGAATTCAAATTGATATATAGAAAGTTAAAATAAATAATAAGTGCTAATAACACACTCGATTTTTGCAAACACATTTTTTGTCTGGCGAAGACGAAGATGTGCATAAATAAATTGACTTTGTTACAAAAATAATTCATAAACGCGCTTAAAAATTTTTTCGATTTCTAACGTTTTATATAGAGGGTTAAAGTTCTAAAGTTTTATAAACCCTATATGGTTTGGTTTAGATATTGAGCAGTGAATCGGGTGCGGAAATTTGAAGTTTGTGTAAATGTAAATAATGTCATGTATTTTTCTCCTACATAAGAAAAAAATAATATTAAATCAAAATTTAATTATCAATCAATCATTTTTGCTCCCTTTCACAACGCTAAGGCCAACGGGCGACTCACTAATCGGAGGGTTAAAGGTGCTGTGTTAACTTGCTGAGCTTTGGGAAAGCAATGCGTCAGCTAACCGAGATCCAGAGCCTATATGAACCTTCTTAGGGCAACGGCAAACTTAATAGTTCACTGCAGACTGGTTCTCTCTAGGGACCTGCAAGTTGTAGGAGCGCAGTTGAATGTTTCCCCTTCTTCAAAGCGCACAATTGGCAATCTTTTGCCTATATGCCTGCGTTTCTGGACGTTCCCTACGCTTTAACCCTTCGATGGGCAGTAATTAGTTACTACACATTTGCACTTTGTCGTCTGGCCTGACGAAATCTGGGTGAAGCTTTTGACAAAGGCAAAGCGCAATGACAGATGAAGTTTATTATCTTTATATGGTAGGCAAGGTATGTAAGTATATATATATATAAATTATTTTCATATATACTTACTTAGTTACCCACAAATACACTGTAAAAAGGAGATGAGTCTGTGATTTTTTTATTTTTTTTTTTAACCATTTCGTCTGGCCGACGACAAAGTCCATCCGAGGGTTAATAATCAACAATAAGTTATGATAACTGTGGACGATTGTCCTACATGTAGAGCGCTCGGCATGTCTGGATTCATATTTGATGATACCTGACCTGTTACTGTTTTTATGTTGTTTATTTTATTGACAGCAACTTTTTTACTTTACTTCATTATTCATTTATTTGTGCTTATTTTCAAGACTCTTTCATGGCAACTCCGCGCAGCCGAGTGGTTAGTGTGTTGGATAAGAAGTTGAAGCAATGTGGGTGTGAATCTTAACTCAATCAGCAGCCATTCATGACAGCAAATAATATCAAATTGTTTGCTAAGAGGTGCACTAAATTGTGCTAAAGCTGGACATTGATGAAAAAGGCAGCAAATCAATTTTTGTGACAAAACTTTAAAATCAACTATTTCTGAAATTTTTTTGTATAGGAATAATTTTTTAAATTATTTTTTCTATAAACAGTCCGCAAATCCGTTTCTATGCCTCAACTATATTAGTTCTGAAAAACTAAATTATGTCCCATTGGAACAGTTTCTGTGACTCAGGTTAGGTTGAGCTGAGTCCCTTGAGTCCCTACCAGCACCGCACCAGATGTAGATTCTGAGGCATTAAAAGCTGTCTGTATTCTTAGCGAATTTTAGCAGTGATTTGATATCATCTGTAACTGAAATGTGGCTCAAAATTGAATGCAACTGATACTCAAAACTCGAACTTTGTTCTATCAAAACAGAATTGTACTCGTAAATAAAGTACCATTCACACATTTTGCACTTCAAAGCCTCAAAGCGGCAATTCACTCGTTGGTCTGACGCCTTTCAAACATCACGCTGGACCACAGAGAATCCCAGCAGTTGCGCAACTATTTTAATCGATCAGCTTTAATCGATTACACGCAAAGTTAGCATATTTTTTCTATTTATTACTAGCGTCGAACTTGACGACGTTGCGTGCCCAAGCACAGCCTGCAAGTCTTAACTACATTACAATTAACTTTGACGGCATGTCTTTTGCGCTGTAATTGGAAACCTTAAACCCCTACCGCCGGTCTCTCGTTGCAGCTCAGAGAACGCTTTGCCAGCGCCGCATTGTTTTCTATGGAGTTAGACACACAAACAGTCATTCAAATGTTTTCAGCAAACGTCATGCTACATGCAATTTGCATTTTTCATTAATAATGTTGCATTCTGGCAACAAGAAAGCAATGCACAATGACACAACAACTGTCGGCAAGTAAACGCTAAGTAACCATAATTCCATTTCCCCATTAAACGGAGATTTTTTCGCTTTAACACAACTCGTCAATTAGCAAAAACAAAACTACAAAATGCGAAACTAACCATTTGAAACGTATCGCTTTCGCGCATTTAGGCGCTTCATCGCTCACATCAGCCGCATTGCCTTGCGCTGAGCCAGCAGCGACCAGCAGCAGCGTCCGCGTTCCCGCAAACCCGCTGCCCAGCTGACAGCTTGTGCGGCGTATTGATGCCACGTTTGCTCAACAAAGTCCGACTTATAATTTGCACAAATGCCGGCGGCAAACGCTCCACTGGCTGCATTCAATATTCTGCAATTGAGACGCGCTTGTTGCTCCAGACGACGCCTTGTGGATAGTCAATGGATCGTTGCTCATCTGCGAGATTTATGATGATTTATATGCGGCGTTTTGGCGGCAATTTAAAGAAATCGCAGTGTTCCTCATGTCCGCTTTGGGACAGATTTGGACAGATAATCGTTGAAAAAATGGAACAAAGCCCTAACATGGGGCGGCACGTGGTGAAGTGCGTCTGGGAGTAGTTTAATTGGTTATTATGTAACTGCATCTGGTTTGGTTCTACTTCTACTCGTCAGAGTTTTAATCGAAAACTGTTCCTGCAGGCACTGCTAAGGCATCCTGAGGACAGTTCAGTGTTTCGTCCAAGCAAAGATTATTAAAAGATTATCAAATTATCAATTCGTTCATGTTCAGACCATTAAAAAATTTAAAAGAATATACTAAATAAATAAGTTAAAAAGACATTTATATAATAAAATAGAACTTAAAATTCCCGAGTATGCAAATTGATTAGGTGAAAGTCGAGTTTACATTCAATTGAAAAAATATGCAAGATTGTGCGCACAAAATAGTTTTTTTTTCCTCAGAAAATAATTATCTAAAATGGAAAGAGTCACGCAACTTTAACTGACTTCGTTTTAATGTTACCAGTCGTTGCTGGTTAATGTGAAATTTACAATAAATAAAAATGTAATAAAAAAATGTATCTCTGTTTAAAAAACTCATTAATTTTGAAGATAGTCATAGTACAATAATAAAGTAGTCTAATAAAAACTGTCCCGCTCAAAGAAAACAAAATTTTTTGAAATTACGTAAATTTTTATGTCTGAAATTTGTCAGTTCAAAAAATGTTCAACCACAGTCGCAACTTCATTTAAATAAAATCGTACTAAAAGCAAAAGGAAAATGCTTAGATATATTTTAATACAACTTTGTCTACCCTGTCGACAATTTGAAGATTCTGCTGATGACTGTTTTGACAATAATTGTCAATCAAAATAGAGGTAAATTAGGGGTACTCACTTATATTAGACTACTTTATTATTATACTATGGGAGATAGTCAACTAGTCGAGCTTTGAATGTAGAGTTCGAGTTTAGCATTTTGAAATTTCAACAAAAAATTGTATATTTGAATTTTATGTACATACATTTCTGCACACGTACCATAGAAATCTCAGGCTTTGAGCCAAAAGAAGCTTTAAAATTTTAACAAACAATTTTATATTAAAATTTCTCTTCAAACCTGCGACAAACAACTGATTCATTGTGTTGTATGAAAAGTTCACAATTGGGGCTCATTACTTGAAATTTTCAACAAATTATTCCGTATTAAAACTTTTCTTCAGACCCACAACTGACTCATTGTGTCGCTTATGAAAGGTTTAGGCTTTGGGCTCATTAATTCAACAAAACTTTTATATTAAAACTTCTCTTCAGTCCTACCACTAAAAACTAATTGTGTCGATTAAGACTTCGGACTCATCACATTGAAATTGCTGAAAAATCATTAGGGGTATTCGCGATGTCTTGCACGGAGGAAGAATTCGTAAAAATGCAACCCTGCAAGACTGGAAAATGCTACACATCGAGAACGCACAAAAAAGCACACATTGCAAAAATGCCGCAAACTTTCTCCAATTCTTTTTAATTTGGTTTTCGGTTGATCCATTTCTACCTGCAAGCAAGACATATATGCAAATTATATAAAAAGGTTGAAATAAAACCAAATATAAAGAAAATACGCTTGCGCACACGAAGAAAATTAAATGGCTGCCGCACAATCGCGATGTCACACACAAAACAAGGGTTTTTGCGTAGCATGACATGCAAAAAATGCAACCTGTTTTGGCTTGTATTTTGTTGTTGTGTCGTTGCTCGAAATGCATGGCCATGTCAATTATGCATTTCGTGCACGATGTCAGGGCTATGCAAGACATCGAGAATACCCCTATTATATTTCAACTGTAGGTAGGTGTGGCTGCTCCCGGAGGAGCACACTTAGGCCAGGCGGCCCATTGTGATACCACATGAGATCGAGCATCATAACGCTCACTCGTTAAACCAATTGGAGCCTTTAACAAAGCTTAGTAGACGGCGTATGGTCTTTTCAGCTAGATTTCAGCTGCGACAAAAGTCGTTCGAAAACAGCCCCATCCTTTTTGCGTGGGTGCCGATGAGGCAGTGACCCGTAAGGACACCGATCATGGTTCTGATCTGGGCTCTGTTTAATGAGAGGAGTTCTTTAGAACGTCGAAGATTTAACACGCATCCGTCGTTAACAAAAAGTTACGAAAGAGTCGTTTGTGTGTCAATTTGACACAACATAAAAAAATATCATTGCAACGTAGTAGTTAAAAAGGAAAAGGGAGGGGAAGTTTATTTTTGTTTGTGTTTTGCCTGACACAGTATATGCAGAAAGAAATAGACATAGTTTCATTTGTTTTTTTTAGTATGTTATAATAATTTTATTGTTATACAATGCCAAAAACTGAATGAAAACTGAGTGGAAGTAAAGAAATCATTGCGCTTCACATGTTTTGCATATAATGAAACGGTGCTCCGCACAAACTTTATTTTTGCATTTGCCACATTCAACGGAATGAATATAGGCAACCCGCACTTGCGGACATATGTGACACCTCGCGCGGTTCTTCCAAGGCGTATGATACGTCAAGCCGTGCAGCGATGGTTCAGGTGTTTCCGGAAGCTGTTGTGATGGTGATGGAACACCACGAATTTTATTTACCACCGACATGGTAGACTCACTGCTGGGTGTGCGTTCTCGCTGTTCCACTTGTGGTACCACAAGCGAATGCCCCGGTTCGAGCAAAAACAGGAGTCTACGAAAGTTCTTTTTGGCATAATTGCATAGTGGATTCAAATCGATGAATAGCACAAATGCATTCAACGCGGAGATGTCGAGTATGTTACAAAAGACTGCAACAACGGCCCATCGATTTACTTTGCGCCTGCAGCGATAGATCCCCACCATCTCGTCCATGATGTCAGTGCTCAGCAAACTTGCGAAGCGACATCGAGTAATAATGGAGGTAGTTTTTGTCGATTTTTCCATATCGTGCCAACGATGGTCATTTGCCGTTGGTTCAGTTTCACTGCAAGACCATGAGATGTGAAGAAATTGTCATAAGTCACATTTATTCCATTCAGCCCATCTGTGAGTTGCAAAACAACCCGTTCAGCCTACGGAGCACAATTAAGGTTTCGACCAATGTAAACGTCTATAGCATAAACATATGAAATATGTACATACATACATACATAGGTTGCAGCATCACAGTGCACCCAATGTTAGATGCCATATTTGCAAGGCTTCGAAGGAAGGTATTGAGTGAATAGACAGCGACCGCGGTAAGGCAACAACTGCTCATAGACCGTCACATTTGTTTATATGTATGCCAATTTTAGCCGGTTAGCCCATTTTTCAAATATGGCACGAATCGGCGCTAATTTATCGCGGGCACGCGAGTTGCCTCTTTCTTCGCGATCGTCAAAGAGTAGACAGCGAGTGATTTCTTTGTAGCGCTATAGTGACTTTGTCGCTGCGAATATTGGCGGTTCAATTTTAGAGTTCCACAACTCAGGCACACATTCACCATGTGACCGGTATACACCAACAAGCAGCAATATCCTAGTACGCACGCATCGTGCAAACATCAACCTTCTTCCAGCATTTTTACGTGAGTCATATAAGTTGGTCATATCAACAACAGTTTGCTTAATGGGCTCTATGAACAAAAGAAATGCAGACAAACGCTATTCTATTCTACAACTACAAGAAACGTGCAAGAAGGCAATGAAAAAATTTCCGAAAACTTTCTGAATACACGAAATACAACTGACGCGTAAACAAATTGTGGGTGTTTTTTTCATATGTGTCAAATTGACACGCTAGCTACTCTTTCGTAACTTTTTTTGTTGGCACGCCCCTAAGCATGTAAACACTTCGGGCATATGATTTTTCGAAATTTCGTCGAAAATTAGTCAGTGAGCCAAAATCTCATTCAATTTTGTGAAAAAATAAAAGCGCAATGACAGTTTGAATTCGAAAATTGTGTCAAATTGACACAAACGACGGATGCGTGTTAAGGTTGGCCAAATTTGGCGCGCCAGGAGGCTTGTATTGCCTTGAACCCACCTTAAATTCGTATCGTGTATAGAGCTCGCATGGGTACGAAGCTTAAATGTTAAAAGAGGGACACCGAGCGAGGTCAACTCTTGGCCTAACTGCTCAGTAGTACCCTGTCTCGCTAGCTCGTCTGCTCTACAGTTCCCTGGAATATTCCTATGACCTGGAACCCAGCATAGGCGAATATGAAGCTGCTTGGCAGTCTCGTTGAGAGATTTGCTGCAGCTGAGAACAGTCTTTGATGTCATTTTGACCGCATCCAGAGCTCTAAGAGCTGATTGGCTGTCCGATTTCATCCTGTTCTATCCTATTTCAACTGTAGGTATGCATACATTTTTTACACCTGTCACCAACTACTTCAGTTTATCACTTAATCAATAATCTTCAACTATCAATTAGAGCGAAAATACCTTTTCTGCAACGTTTGCAAAACTTTAAGTGCCTAAAATAACCCACACAAGTTCAAAGACCATTTCCATATCTCATTCAACAAAATTCATACGGAATCTCATAATTTGGCGCATTGGTCTTGAAATCTCTGCGGCGACAAATCAACTCGAATGTGTTTCAAGTTCAGAATTTGTTATCGCTAAAGGTAGATTAGTTTATTGAATTAATAAATAAAATCGCATATGGGGCTTCGAGTTGAATGAAAGCAATACAAATCAGCAGATTGCCTTGAAGATTTTTCTCGAGTCCAAAGGTCCAAAAGCACCGATCACTACAAAAACGCACAAAAACCATGCAAATTGCTCAGTCGTGGAGACATTTTAGAAGCCTAGTATCTCGATTCGTTGGTAATTTGTTTGAAAAACACTAAAATTAGTTCCGGTAGTAATACAAGTTGCTATTGTTTAGACACTAACTCTAGTTACACTCTAGTTTTACAAAATTGTATTGTTTTCAATGGGTTGAATGGAAAATCGTTTGAATATCACGTGAGCTTACAGCACTGACGGCGATGACGCCACATTTCACAAACTCACAAAACACGTTTGTTTTATTTGATTTTTAATGAATGTTTTCGCTAAGCTGAAACTCTCGCCGCGTGCACAGAACGCCAGCAGACGCGAGCGTTTTAGCAAAGTTCAAGTTCATGTGCGAGTTGTGCTGAGAGCCGACTGAAAGCAGCACAGAGCGCTGCTCAATGATTGCATCTTCAGCTGCTAAACGTGTCACAGCACTGCAGCAATTGCAGTCCATCAGCAGGCAGGAGGCAGCCTCAGTTGACACTTTCATGTGGCCGCTAGTCCAAACTAACTGATTGCGAAATTGCTTTGAAAAAACATTACACGTCATCGGCCGCAATCGTTGAGCTGCGCTGCCCCTCAAGTTCAACTTTTAATCGAATTGGTTAACCCACAAGCAGCCATTTAACGGCCGCGAGCGAGCGGCGTGTCTGCGTATTCATTTGCCGCCTGACACACATCAATTGACAGCCCAGCCACCAATATGCCGCTGGCTTTTGCTTCTTCATTCATGCCGGCCGCGCGCACATGTGGCGCTGCAGACGTGCTGATGATCGCGCTCGATGCAGAGCCGCCAGCAGTGCATGATTTGAATATTGAATTAATTACCTGATTACGTTTTCATTTGAGCGGAGCGCTTCGCCGGGCCTAGACGTAGTGAGTGTGTGTCAGAGATCTGCATGCGGTCATATTTTATTCGCTCAATATGTATTCGTGTAAAATGCGGTGCGATATGTGCCACTGCTCAAAAAAACGGATATGAGTATGTATCACCACCGCAAACGAAGCATTCATTTCGAATACTAGTAATCCGAGCGAACGAATCATCAGCTTGCAATACTAAACGAGTGCAAACCACCGCATCTTCATTTCACTTCGGCTATGCGGTGGTGCCGATGATCCAAACGAACTATGCACTTCGGAATGCGGTGGTGCGAATGATTCAAACGAAGACGGCAATGATCGGCAATGAGCAATACGCGAAATGAATCGATGATCGCAAACTCGTTCGGGTTTTGTATGCGTGCGGTTGCGATACTTATGTTATGCGGTGCTTATGAGTAGTATGTAGTAAAAAGAATGAGTATTAATGCGGTGGTATCCAAAGTTGCGGTACTCATTGCTAATCTCTGGTGTGTGTATGTGTGTATAGTGCGGAGCCGGAGCCTTTGGCGTGTGTGGCTAACTTTTGCACACAAGCGAGACGGGCGCCAACATTTTGGATTCTCTGTTTAATTTTCTCTTTGTTTTTTGCCAAATAGTAAATACATTCAAATGGAGTTTTAAATCGATGTATTGCAACTTGTTTGCCTCGCACTCGTTTTTGCAGAGTAGGTTTTACTTCGTCTGCTTGTTTAAAAGTTGTGCGTCATTCCAATTTAAAACGCTTGGTTTTGTGGGCGTGTGGGAAAGTCCCAAGTAATAAAAATGGACTACAAATAAAATGCCGCAAGCACAACTTTACATTTGAGTATTTATTGAGTACTCGTACGTTTTGAAACGCTGTCTGTATGACCAGAAAAAATTGCATTTCATACTTATTTTAGTTAGTTTAGTTTAAGTTTTCTTGATTGTAGCTTTTTCTAATAAATTGTTTTAAGTTCCCACAATTATGATGAAACAATTTTGTTATATTTGTTTTCATTTTTTAATTAATATTTATAAAATGAAAAATATTTCATGAGGATTACAACTGTTATAACGCAGCTATTAGCTTCCACTTTAAGCTTTTGCAATTTTAATTTTTTTGTATTATACATATTTCTGCATATTTGCGTTACTTTTATTATACAAAGCGAGGTATTACAAATGGGTAAAATAAAACCTCCTTTGAGTAAAACGAAACACCAACGTCAGCATGCTGGCTGCTGATGGGTTGTCACGCAAAGCGAATTAATATAGGTGACCTCGTTGAATGAGGCGAATTGATTTTTTTTTGTGGAAAAGGTCTAGATTGTCAAAATGCCTGTGTAAAACTTTGACAGTTTAAAAATGAAAAAACCAAGCTTTGTTCTGATTGGCTGATTTTGATCTAAACCCAGAAAACAAAAACAAAATACATAGAAATTTTGTTGTTGCCCTTACGCTATCACCTGTATCAATTCGCCTTGGTTGTCACGTGATTACTACAGCAGTGCTAGTGACTATGAAGCTGGGCTTTACGCTCGCAAAATGCCTGCATATACACTTCTACTTCCAATTGTGAATTCGCTGAAATCGGCCCTTTTCGTACCCCATACGAAAAGGATTAGTCGTTCAGAGGCATTCCGTAATAATAAACCTTCGTCCTGATGCTTTTGCGCTCCGTCAACTCGTGCAGGTCCTTGTGCTTAATGGTCCACACTTTATCATTCTGATTCAGCGCAATTAATAGTTAAAAAACTTGAATTTGTATTTCCTACTATTTGCAAATTGGTCGCAGTTGTCATTTTCTATCACAAATCAATAAATTTCTAGCATGTGCCATCTTCTCTCTGTGAAAGTGACGTATGGTGGCCTGTGGCCAACACATGAATAGGTTTCGCGCTATTATTTGCCGCTTCCCATTGCGTAGCTTTATGAGGAGATTCCGGGGCAGCTCAGTCGATGATCAGTGCTCGGCCTTATCAGCAGCAGCGGCCGGCCTTATCAGCAGTGTGCATGAATTTTTCATTGTGACTAGACACGAATTTAACGCCATATGACAAGCGTCGAGCACAAAATTCAATGACAATGACACTCAGCAGTGCGCTGAAGTGGCTGCGCGGACAGACGCACGAATGGACGGACGAGCGCTTGCAAATCGGTTCGGTGGCATGACTGCGAGCGCCGCTCCAACTCGGTTTGCAATGCAGATGTTTGCTCTAAACATGCTTCCTCGTTCAATCGCAGTTCGCATTAAAGCTGCTTACACTCATCAATATTCTTAATTACAATTTTTTTTTTCGATTGCTAATTATGTTCATTTTGTTGTTTACAGCGCATGAATGGCACGCTTGTGCGTTACTCCTCCACAAATCTGCGCGACGTGCTCGAGAAGAAAATCCCAGAGGAACAGAAGCGCATCGCAGCGTTTAGAAAAGAGCATGGAAACTTCAAGACCGGCGAGACCACCATCGGCCAGGTGAGTAATAAGTTGCTGGGCACGTCCGCACCGAGATCCAAGTCAACTTGACCAATGAAAACAAGATGTTGTCGTTGTCGTTTTTGTTGATGTTCATCTTTGTTGTCCTGTTTTCATGAGATATTTTTAGTTCGTTACCCCTTTGCTCTTTCACTTTAAGTGTTACTGTGTATGTTTGAAATTGCAGCGATTCTTTCACATTTCACGCCGAAGCGGATAGAATGGCCGTGTGCCAGCGATTGAATAATACCCATTTTAAATAATACAACAACAAATGCCGTTGGTAGTTGGTCTCATTGCTGTTGCGAGTGCTACACTTTCGCATTTGCTGATTATACAACATTTTCACTCATTGTGTGCGATTTTGCATTTTCTGTGCGCTATTATCAAATCGCTCTGACATTTATCACGTTAAATGCACTTGGTAACAGTTCGCTGCATTTCAACCAATGCGACTTGGAATAGTTGTTCTAAAATTTCAATAAATTTCTTCTATATGAACGCCAGAACGAAAAGAAATTCATATATTTTATATATTTTTTTACTTACACATTCCAGAGCTATGAAATGCATAAGCATAATGCAAATGCATAATGTATAAACAAATTTTATTTTACATTTCTCTCTTGACTACACATTATTATTTCTACATTTATTTTCTTAACTAAAATATCATATTATTTTTGTGTGCATTTAGTCCCCTCTATCCATTTCCCCCTTATACATTTCTACTATTTACCTAAAATGTTTCTGCAAACGTATCAAATTCTCGATGTGTCTCTCTCTCAACTACTCAGATGTACGGTGGCATGCGTGGCATTTTGGGTCTAATCTGCGAGACGTCTGTGCTGGATCCCGACGAAGGTATTCGTTTCCGCGGCCTTTCCATTCCCGAGTGTCAGAAGGTGCTGCCTAAGGCTGAATGTGGCACGGAGCCATTGCCCGAGGGCCTGTTTTGGCTGCTGATAACTGGTGACGTGCCCACGCCGGAACAAGTGAAGCAGTTGTCCTGCGAGTGGGCCTGTCGCTCTAAAATACCCGACTACGCCTGCAAGATCCTGAACGATTGCCCGGCGGACATGCACCCCATGTCACAGTTAGTGATCGGCGCTACGGCTTTGAATCGCGAAAGTAAATTCATGAAAGCCTACAGCGAGGTGAGTAGCGCGTTGTTTGCGAAAATTGAAAATGTTGAGCAGGCAATACGTGAAATGAAATTGTCTCATACAGGGCGTGAACAAGGCCAAGTACTGGGAGTATGTATACGAGGATTCCATGGATTTGATTGCCAAGTTGCCGGGGCTTGCGGCCATCATCTACAACAATACATACCGCAATAAGAAGGAATGTCTTACCGCCGACCCGAACCTGGATTGGTCGGCGAATTACGCAAGAATGCTCGGCTTCGATGATCCGCAATTCACCGAACTGATGCGTCTTTACCTGACCATTCACAGTGATCACGAGGGCGGCAATGTGTCCGCTCACACTGTGCACTTGGTGGGTTCGGCTTTGAGCGATCCATATCTTTCGTTTGCCGCTGGCATGGCGGGCTTGGCTGGTCCATTGCACGGCCTGGCTAATCAAGAGGTGCTGGTATGGCTGATGAAATTGCAGAAGGAGTTGGGCAAGGACGCAACGGAGGACAAGCTGAAGGAATACGTGTGGAAGACGCTCAAGTCGGGCCAGGTGCGTGTAGATTTTAGTGCATAAGAACATGAATTGCGTAGTTTTAGTGGTCGTTTTGCGCCTTTTACAATATGGTTATGGTTGTGTGTTGCGTTGCAGGTCGTGCCTGGCTATGGACACGCTGTGCTTCGCAAGACTGATCCGCGCTACACCTGCCAGCGGGAGTTCGCGCTCAAACATCTACCCAACGATGAGCTCTTCAAATTGGTGTCGACCATCTACAAGGTGGTGCCGCCCATTCTGACCGAACTCGGCAAGGTGAAGAACCCCTGGCCCAATGTGGACGCTCACTCCGGCGTGTTGCTGCAGTACTACGGCCTGAAAGAGATGAACTACTACACGGTGTTGTTCGGTGTATCGCGAGCCCTTGGTGTGCTGGCTTCGCTGGTGTGGGATCGTGCTCTGGGTCTGCCCATCGAGAGGCCGAAGTCCACGAGTACCGACTTACTCATGAAGATGGTGAAAAAGTAAATGTTACAGCCGGTTTGTAAACGAGAGAGAGGATGAGTGGGAGAGCAGAAAACGAAAAGGAAGAAGCAGCAGTAGCAGCGTTGATAGCAACACACAACGGACGTTGGAAACGAGAAATCAAATAAGACAAAACCAAAAACTACAATATTAATGCGACACTCTTTTTGAAAGCAGACAACAAGAATGACATATTTTACACAAATTATGTAAAATATTTGGTTGCAACTTTGTCGCAATTTGACAAATAAAAACCAAACGGATACAATCCATTTCGCTGTTCTTTCGTAAACCAATATCACCGCCTCTATTGCAACAAAATCGAGACAACAACTGTTCAATTACCACCACTACCACCTCAAGAGGAGATGAGAAAAATAAAGAAACAAATGTCTTACTTAAAACGCTTTTATTTATTACTTAATTATCATTAATTGTAAGCGCATAAAGCTTTAAGTCGCGGTAGCTTTTGCGCTGGCATCGCTTGACAGCAACGAATAAATCGAACAGCGGCACAAGTTCGATGCTTTCTTACGCCACTGTGCGTTGCATTGATTCGACATTCATTTGCCAAAACAAAGAAACGAAAAATATGATATTAATTAACTCTACGGTCCTTAAGTATGAAATTATGTTTTTTTTTCAACCTATTTGTAATTTGGTTATGTTGATGACCTTTCAATATTTTGAATTAAATATTAATGAATTGAAATTTCTAAGCAACCGCAATACGGCTGTAACAGCTGACAATTTTGCATTAATGTACGGCGACGAAATATTGTAGCTGCAAATTGTGAACACTTACTAATACGTAATACTGCAATGTATGTTTGAAGCAAAATTTTAACTAAGCATCAATATTAGCACAGCAACAACAACAATAAGAAGAACATGTTGCAAAAGTAAAGAATAAGCAAAGTATAAATTCAACCAAGTAAAACAAACACAAATATAGAACAAAAACAAATTAACACTGTATTATTTTTTGTTGTTTATATGAGTTGATTTTTGTGGTTTCGATTTCTAGGATTTCTTAAGTTGCACACTTGCATGTTCTAGTACCACATCCATGCTTCGCATGCAGCATACAAAAAATTCGAATTGAAGTTTATTACTTCTCGAGTTATGCCATTTCAGCGGAAACTTCACTGCAGTTGGAGCTGACTAACGAACTCAAGGAGGATCAAGCTGCAAAAATGGCGACTATCCCAGCATTAACCATTTGGTTTGCAATGAAAAACAGTTATATTTTGACATTTTTCATTTTGTTGAATTTGATTTTGCAAAACAATAACGTCGCACATTTTTGGAAAATGTTGACACGTCGACACGAACAATAACTATTTCTAAGTACGTTTGGAAAATACCAAAGCAAAAGGAAATAAATATTACGAGTGGTAGCATTTCATAACCACATTCTTACATAACCTAGTATTGCATTACTGGCCGGAAAACAAATATACATAGTAAATAAAAATCTGCTACCAAATGTTATTCAAATGTGTCTAATTTGAATAACATCGAACTTTTGAACTATGGAAATGTTCGATTTTTTAGCGAGATTGAGAAAAAAGCGCTTAGCAAATGATGGCAGAAATGTTTATGTTTAATGTTTAAATGTTTATGTTTTAGGATCAATCAAATTCAAATAAATTTTATTGAATCTGAAATTGTGGAAAAGTTGTCCTCATACACCCTCGATCATTAATTCAGAATAAAACTGACATGGGAACAGGGTTATCTTTAAATCCAAATCATAAAACTGAGCACATACGCTTCTAATGCTCCCTCATAGACCGCGTTTCATCGCCTGGAACGTATTCAGAAGGTTTTCCTACGTTTCGCTCTGAAATCACTACACTTTCAGGATCCTGTTCCTTCTTACTTCTCGCGTTGTAAGCTCATAAATTTAAAAACCTTGCAGGATAGAAGATCCATCCTATCTTTGTCATTTGTTTTTGATGTTGTTTGCGGGTTGGTTGACTGCCCTTCCCTCTTAGAGAGGATTCACTTCAACATTCCTTCTAGATCTCTCCGGCACTTTGATTTTTTCAATGTTGGTTTCGTCAAAACGAATTATGCTTTAAATGCTCCTCTTTTGCGAGCTCTAATAGAGTTTAATAAGATCTCAATGAATTTTTCGGTGGATTTCACTATTTCTAAAGCAATTTTTATGAACTTTTTAAACTCTGTTTTTAATTAAGTTTATCGATTGTTACGTAATATTTACATTGTTACTTATCCATTATGGTGTTCTTTATTAGTCAGTAAGGAAACAATTGTTCTTTGACTAATCATAAATAAATAAATGAAAATAAATGAAATGAAAATTTGACTAAAAACTCTTATGAGAGTCAGGTTATCTTTATTTACCTTTTGCTTATTAAAATCTAAGGTTAGCTTTGGTTGGCAGCTAAGGCCGCTCACCAGTGGTGGTGTAAAACCATTTTCGCAGTGCCTAAACTGGTATAATCGTTGAAAAAAAAAAAGCTTTAATTCAATGTCCTTCAAGTCTTCGGAAACACTTCTAATCATAAGTATTCAAATTTTATAATTGCGAACTTTCATTTTTTGTTATTCTATTAAATTTAGCAAATCAAAATTAGTTTCTGTTATTTTCATCAAACTTGGCCGCATCGCTTCACACACAGTGGTTATTACATCACTGTCTACTGCTGTGCTGTTTCGTTTCTTCTACGTTCCGCATGCAACACACAACACCGCTGTCTTGTTGCGTGTATTTTTGTTCAGATTTGCGGCGAAAAAAACGCAACGACTTGCAATAAACTGAGAAAATCGCTATGGCATACGATCTGAAGAAGGAGTCGGATGTCAAGGAGTACATAGAGAAGCTGGGCATTGAGTATCGGTTCGGCTGTTATTCAGAAAAGAAACCAGAGGGTAAATGGCCGATCGGCTAGCGAACGAATCAGCCGTGCGGTGAGGTGGGGACAGCTGTGGTGCATCCTAACCTCAGCCAGTGCTGATTTCGCAAGCGAAAAGAAAATGAAATTTTCCATTTAATGTGTGAGGCACTGACCGGTTCATGTTTCTGTTGTTCGTTTTACAGTGTGCCATCTGCTGGGCGATTACCTGGAAGGCATCAAGAAAGACTTCGAGAAGGCGGCGAAAGTCTACAAGTCCACATGTGACGACTACGGTTATGCCAAATCCTGCCTGAAGTACGGCAACTACAGTTTTCTTGGCAAGGGCAAGAGCGGCAGCAAAGGGGATCCGCGCAGCGCCTACAACTACTACGAGAAGGGCTGCAATTTGAACGATGCGGACGCGTGTCTGCACTCGGGACTGTTACTGGTGTCACGCTCCATGTTCAAAGAGATCGACCGTAATGTGCCTAAGGTGCGCGCGAAAGTCTTCCATGGGGGAAAGGTTATTGGGGCATTGGTAGCCAATAGTTGATTGCTATTGCTTGTGAATTGCCAGTAGGCCAAACAGCAGAATCGCGAGCTTCTTGTTATCGCTTAGGTGCCGCGAACTGTTTGTTCAGATTAGACTTTTGTTTTGTTCCGTGTGTAGAAGAACATGCTTTAAATCAGGTGCTCTTGGCAGGCCGCTTACGTCATTCGTTATAAATTGTATAATCCATTCTTTTTATTGTTTATATGGCACGCATGTTTTCTAAATTTCGCATATTAAGATCTCACAAACATGATACGCACTGAGTTGAGGAACTTTTAGTCCCTTAAAAGATATTGAAAAGTATATCAAATGTGAAGAAGAACTGAGCCACTCGATAGCAATATTTTGAACGAAATGTAATCAACATTTTCCTATCAAACCCACCCATTTACCTAAACTAATTAAAACTACAAACTTGTTGCAGGGTCTCGAGTTCCTTACCAAAAGCTGCGACATGAACAATGCGACGGCTTGTTTTTATCTTTCCGGCATGCATATCTCCGGCGTACAAAAAAAAACCGAAGAGAATCCACACACGCCGGCGGTGAGCAGTGGTAAGTCGGTGAAAGATAGCGATTTCATACTGAAGAAGGACATGAAGAAGGCGTTCGAGTTTGCGTACAAGGCATGCGAGCTGCGCAACATGTACGCGTGCGCGAATCTGAGTCAGATGTACGCGCGTGGCGATGGCATCGAGAAGAACGAGAAAGAAGCGGAGAAGTACAAGAAAATGGCGCTCGAAATGCAGGACGAAGTAAAGAAGCAACAACAGACTTTGGGCTTCCAGCAGGGACTTAAAATGCCCAACTGAGTCGCCATTTAGCCGAGCACAGGAGTTGGGGTGGCAGGGTTGGGCCGGAGGGAAATGTAAATTGGCTAAAGAGCTTAATTCGTTGTTAGAATCTAAGTGCAATTGCCAGCACGTGCTTACTTAGTTAACAAATGAACGCGCAGGACGAACAGACAGGAAGGAAAACACTGTGTGGAGGCTTAAAAGAGGAAAACTATATTTTATCTTTTGTAAAGAAGCAATAGTGGCAGCAGCGTAATCGATGACGCAGCGCATAGTACTGGCAAACCACAGAGCAGCGTTTGACATTTTTTTAATTGTACAATGACCAAATGTGTGCGCCTCGGCGTGCTAGTTAAATTATGTTCATTCATTTTATTTCGTATCTGAACGAGAATTCTCTTAACTGAACTTAACTATAAGGGCTTAAGTTAAAGTGGTTTTCTCGTGCGTGTGTGTATAAATTTAAATGCAAGGAAAAAATATTTGTAGACAATATAGAAATTGTTATGTTAGCATAAATGAACGTTAAAACTCCATAACAACCAAATGTTGTACTCAATTATCTTTTAGTTAAAAACAAAAATGATATATATATATATAAATACATACATACATATATGAAAACAAATTTAAGTGAACACTTACCATGTCTTGAAATAGAAGAAAGTTGTTTTCCCCCAAAGATTGTATCTCATTTGACTTCATGTCTGCAGTCTGTAATGGGCCGCCAGTCAGTCAATTGTGTACGAGTATATGTGTGCATGGGTGTATAGGTGCGCGCAGCTGCTTATTGTATCTGCATTAAAAGCCAGCAACAGCAACAACAAGTTGTGGCACAGGCAACGGTATGATGGTCATTAATATACTTGTTATTGTTGCCAGTTAAAGCAGCGGCAGCGGTGCGTCTCCTTAGTCGCCTCGCCTATGTAAACCGCACATTGTAAGCAATTCTTGATAGCTTCTATTACTTTTATCACTTGAGAATGGTAGCGCTCGCATTGTGTGCGCACAAGATGGCGCGTCGGCGCTACGCTACGACCAGCGCATGGACAAGATACTGCACAGGAACATGAAAACCGCTGGGGCCTCGGTTGCACCTGGCGAAAAAATACAAAGTATGAATGTGACCAACTTTGCGTTTGGCACCTGCTGTTCCGCAGATATTTAATATACTAAATGTATGTACATATGTATATAGTTTGCAGATTTGCCGCATGCCGCATACGAAACGGTTTGCTTTTCCTTCTGGTCGTTCCATAAATTCAATTTAAGCGCTTGTTATCAATTTGAGCGCGGCGACAGAGCGTGCGCAATGCAGCCGCATCTGTCAATTCCATTAGTGCATTAGCTAATCTCCGCCTCATGGGGCTTCAGTTGCTGCGCGCCGAATGTGGCTCGCTGGGCTCCGGCAGGCGCAAAGCTGTTTCGCAATTTGCAATCGTCGCTGCGACTTTCTCCAGGCTTTTGCCATAGTCGAGTTGTATATAGATATGAAATAATTTTTACTTTTCATTATTGATTATATTATTTATTATTATTAATTATATTTATTACTAATTATACGTGTTAATCAGTTGCAATAAAGATAAACTCAATATGTTGGAAATCAACATTTTATATATAAATGTCTATGTATGTTCGGTTCGGCTATGTTAGGTTAGATAAGGTTAGGTTAGGTGGCTGCTCAGAGAAGCGCACTCAGGCCTAGTTGCCTCATTGTGATGCCCTATGAGGGAAAGGCCAATCCCAGATTAGATTCGTACGAGTACGTTATATAATTTGCTCCTTGCAGTTGTGTCTGCGTGTGTGATGCATCGTATGCTACATATTCTGTTTGCCCTTAGTGCGACAATCAAAATGCAATCAAGTGCCCACTTCTCAATGTTTTTGCCGTTCATTGTTGTTAGCTTTGTCGTTAAATTGAATTACGCATAGGCTGTGCCAGAGATTGAGCGAGATTGACTCTGACTCTGGCGGGGGTTGTGACATCGCAGCTGAAGTTGAATGCCGGGGTCACGCTATGCGTGGCACTGGCCACACATGCCGCGAGCATGTCTGCGTAGCCAGTGCAGCGGCTGGGCGCTGAGTGCAGCTGTACGCGGCCGCATTGAAGTAAATGACTGCTGCGAGCGAGCACGGCATAAAATCGTGTGGGCCGCAAGTATTTCTTCTATATTGAATAATGTCCACCTAATGTCGGCGCAGCCAACAAGTGATTTAATGCAATAATTGTTGTTTTAATTTGTTTGTCGCTTTAGATTTCAGGGCATTTAAGTCACGCGCAAAACAAGAGCGGCTCGTCCTCGCTAGATCAGTTTTTTTTTGACTCAGTGGTGGCTGTCTTAAGCGAGGTTAGGTTGTGAAGGGTGCAAGCCACATCTCCAATCGGGGACCTGAGAGTGAAAGCGCTGCCTGTCCTATCTACTAAACTTAACCCGCTCGCTACCACTCATCATGAGCCGAGGTATGGAACGCGAGTGGTCCATTCTCCTCTCTGTGCAAGTCGCGTCAGTCGCCGCCTGTATCAACTTTTAGTTGTAAACAGTATAAATTTGGCATCATTTTGATTAAAATTGTTTTGCAACGATTTAATTGAAGGCACGCACAAATTGCCAATGATTAAATTGTTGAGCTCAGATTTGAGCATGACGCCGAAAATAGCGTCAGCGGTCGCATTAGAATGGCAAGGTGTGTGGCGCGTGTTTACGGCCCAACCTCAATTCACGTTGGCCGAATTTGATGGCAATTTGCGGGCGCCCAAACACCGTGTCGAGCGCAGAGGCTGCCGAACGAACTTAATTAGCTGCACAGAATTGACGAAATAAAAAAGAATAAAGCGGCCCAAAGAACTAGCCGCCGAGTGGCGCACGGCTGGCGCTCCGGCGGTGCTTTTAGTGTCGTCTATGCGGCAAGGTGAAGCTGGAAATGCTGGCATGGAAGCAACAGCAACGACGAATCGAAGCAACAATAACAATGAGCATAATGGCAACGTCACTGCAATTAGTGGGCGGACCGACTGGACGCAGCCGCTTGCACAACGGTGCTGCGGCGTAAGCGCGGCTCCAATCTCCATACAGTCTGCTGTACAATTCACAAAACGTAAAAAATTAACGGAAAAAATGTCTAAAGTGCGGCGTTGATGCGCGCACAATAGAATTGCCGCGTCTTTTTTTCCGCTGTCGTTTTGTTTTCTTTTTTCCAAAATTCCATTTGTCACTGCCGCTTGCCACAGAGTGTTGCAGCCACGCACGCCCCACCACAACCCCTACACTTGCGGTGCGCATCATTTCGCTGAGCGAACATTCCAAATACCTGGATACGCGGGATTGCAGTCGGCTAAAGTTTTCTCGTTATTTCCCTGACTTTTCGGCTTCTTTTCTCTTTCAGTTTAGTTCAGTTTGTCGTGCCGATTCGAATGTGCACGTATGTATGTAGGGGAGGGGGCGTGTAAAATGCAACTGTGCGTACCCCTTTGATTTAAATGCGAACACATTCGATTTGAATATATCTGATATTCCTTTTCGTATTTGAGTTCCTTTTGGCTTCCAAGCTTTTAATATGAATTTAGTTCTTAACTTGAGTTCGTACGCATTTGGTTTGAAAACTTATACAAATCGTCCTTCCAGTACGAGTTAGGGCTCTTTAGTGTTGTAGATCGATCTAAATTAGCTAGATCTAGCAACCTAACCCAGAGGCATAACTTATGGAATAAATTTGTAAGAAGCCTCCAAGTGTCATAGTCTACAATTTTCGAAATTGAATTTGCACATTTTTGATTTGAACACGTTGGGAACCCCGGTGACCAGCGCTTCCCCTATACTACACGCTGTACCGATTATAATTCCAGCGAATGAAATGAACCACAGCGTATGAGTGATTGTTGCAAAGCCGCTGCGATGCGCTGTGATCCCAGCAACGACAGCTTAAAATTGGATCCACTCAAAACGACTGGCGGACGTACGAACTGCGAGCCGGCACGGCAACGAGACACACCGACAGTGGACAGACAAGTAGACGGACGCTCGGTCGAGCGAATGAATGGACGTGAGGTTGGCGTCGATGGGGTTGTGGCGGCCGCGGCAGTGCGGCCAGTCAAAAAGATTGCGGCGACAAAGAAAACGTACGAGTACCTCTGCCAGAGTCGGTCGAGTCGGGTCGCGTTGGCACGACACGGCACATCGCGTCGCATCACATCACCGCAACACGGCACCGAACACAGATCAGCGCTTCGCCCATTGCCGCACCGCACACCGTTGCGCCTCCACGCTTCACGCTCCACGCCCCAAGCCCCGATTGCGTCGATTGCGCGCGCAGCTCGTTGCCGCGTTCGCAGTGCGACAGGCAATTGCGCTGAATTGAGCCAAGCTGCGGGCTCAGTACGCTGTGTGGCGGTTGAAGCGGCGGCGGCACAAAACGTCCCAGCGCGGCATTTCTGTCATTTTCCAGGCAATCCTGCAAAAAACTGCACTGCAGCGGCACGAACGGCGAATCGAATCAGCCGAAAGAAGCGAAAATTAAGATAAACTGAAGTGAATTCAAAGCAGCCGCGCGCGCCGCGCTGACGACAAAAAGGAAGCGCTAACTGTGTGTGTGTGTGTGTGATATTCGCGGCTGATGCTACGCAATTGCCGCGCAGCGTCGCAGATCGCCTCAAATCGCCACGCAGAGATACGTTCCGTTCAGTATCTGTGAATTAGGTGGCGAGTGGCAACATAGCCGTAACAGCGCACAAGTACAACGCGCAACGCGTACGCGACATCGATATCGACACTCCGTGCACGTCTCCGAGTGTGGCCGGCGAAACGCGCAGAGCCTTGCTACCATATCGAAATCGCCAATAAGGCGAGCCCGTAAAAAGCCGCTCCGAAAAAGTTTCGCTCCCAATCGATTTCATTCGATTCGATTCGAATCGGTTCGCATCAAGGAATTCGGCATCGACCGCATTGTGCGCGTTAGTCGTGAGCGTTGAGCAGCCAGCAGCATGGAGGACTATTGGGGCCTGAGCAGCACA
Organism: Melieria crassipennis; assembly: GCA_963668005.1. Lineage (NCBI taxonomy): Eukaryota > Metazoa > Arthropoda > Insecta > Diptera > Ulidiidae > Melieria > Melieria crassipennis. Next base: position 59,445,874 of record OY764962.1, read on the forward strand.
AATGGTACTTGTATAATTGCAACAGCCTCGGAGCGACTCCGACACTCGGCACTGCCTCGAAATGCACATCGAAACGTACTCAAACGTGATTGAAAGCAAAACCGAAAAGCAAATAAAGTGTCCATCTGTGAAGGGAGCGGGACAAGCTAACGAGGCACTTATTTCCTTTAAATTCAAATATCAAAAATATGCTTTGCATATATCACAAACGACTAAAATTGATCTTAACCCTGTCTGGACTACGCGGCGTATACGTAACGGCGCAGAATCCTCGCAAACAATTTGATACTTTCAGCTTGGGTGTCGAAGGGCAAAATATGGTTGTATTTTTTGTTTCGGGGAAACTTCATGAATTGGGTAGCATTGGAATCTTATTGAAAGCGTCGAAGACCACGAAGTGCCAAGTTACTCGTTTAAGTTGCTTCATGTATGAGAAAGAGAGCAGCTTAGCACTTTCTCAGAACCAAAAATAATGCTGATGGTGATTTGTTGTATGTCCTATTAAAAGCGAAATATTGGGCTCATTCTAATAGGGAAAATAGGTTAGATATTTGGAAGTAGGGAAACCCAATGACGAATACTTGTCAGAGACTGGTTTCTAAGATCAGATTATAAGCATAAAATTCATTGAGTTAACTCCTGGAAGTGAAAATTGATTGAACCAAGAAAACTAAAAGAACTGGTGTTTGAATGTGTGTGTGCATAGAGTTCCTTCTAATAGTGAAAATGAGATATATTGTAGAAAGTTAAAGGAAACTATGGACTGAAATAGGAACGAAATGGATTGTATGTGTATTAAGTTCGCCTTTAAAGTGAAGATAGGTTCAGAATAAGACAGTTGAAGAATCAAAAGGAACTGGTGTTCCTGTAAGTAAATTTGTTGTAGAAGTAAAAATAGGAATTTATTAACTACTTTTGACTGTACTAAGAAAACTAAAAGAACTAAAGTGTATTTTTCAAGGTTTGTTCCAGAAGTGAAAATGGGATAAGAATGAGAACTAGAAAGTTGCAGGAAAACTAAGAACTAAGAAAGCTGAAATAACTGATTGGGAATAAGAAATGTAAGAAAAACTATAGACTGAGCAAATTAGATTTGAAGAAGTGTAGGGATTAGTAGGAAATATGGGATGAGAGTGAAATGAGATGAGAATGAGAATGAGAATTAGGAAGATGTGGAAATCTACTATACTGACTGAATTAAGAAAGACCAGGTGCCTTCCTGTCCTAAAGCAATTAAGAACATAAGAGTGTACTTTTATGTTCATTTTAGAACAGAAAATAGATCTGATATCAGAACGCTCTATCAAAGGATTTGAAAACATGAAGCTATTTCATATGTAAAATTTATTTATTTACATAAAATTGCTTTATTGCGTTTTAGTACAAAAAACGAAATTTGTGGTTAAAATCTGTCGAAAGTGATTGCTGCATAAACCATTTCTATCTGAAAATTAGTTGGATTACATCAATCGAACTGTCAGTTACTCTGAAAAAAATTGTATAGTAAGAAATTTTATATTAATAACTAATAGCGAAAGACTTAAATAATTCATTCTTTAAATTCGATTGAATTTCTCAAAATTGTAATTTTATCAATGGTTAAAAAATATTAAATTAAATTTTATTTAATTTCTCAAAATTTTCATTTTATTTATGGTTAAAAAACATTAAATTAAATTCTATTTAATTTTTCAAAATTTTAATTTTATTAATGGTTAAAAAAACATGAAATTAAATTATATTTAATTTCTCAAAATTTTCATTTCATTAATGGTTAAAAAAACATTAAATTAAATTCTATTTAATTTCTCAAAATTTTAATTTCATTAATGGTTAAAAAAAATATAGTAAAAACATAGACAATACATTAGTTCATTACAAACATTTTAATTTGTTCAATATTTTGAAAATATATATTAAAAAAAACTAAACTACACCAATGCCGTACTTGTTTTTTGATGACATATACCTTTGATTACTTTACTATTTTCATTGATTTTTTACTATAATATGGAATAAGGTAGGTGAGACAGGCAGCTTAGTTATTACTTCCTCAGAATATAAAATTTGTTCACAAACATTTTCATTTCGCAGTTAGGTATAGTTCACTTTTTCTTCACACTCGCAACTTTGCCATATTCAGAGAACAGTTCTCTCTCAGTTTTTACTTCAGAGATATGCAGAGATGTACCCTGAGTGTTGATAATCTCAAATAGGTTCCCCCTAACATAATAATTCACTATGCAGTGCTATAAAATTTACATTTTTTGTATACGCAACATTTCTACGTCTTTAGGCTCTGGCCACACTTGAGAATTCTGGCATTTAACCTTTTCCACAACTCATACTCGCATTCTCCACATATAGGTTTTAACAACTAAATATGTAAACAATTGCAAGTGTTCTTCAATGTGCAAATATGAATTTCTACACTGACCTCATGTTTACTTATTTGCAATGAATAGAACGAAAGCATAACACTTGCCATGTATCTGGCCAGCGCGCTCCGTGTAGATTTATTTTGTAAATAAATGGAAATCATAAACAAATGTGTTGGCTACGATGACAAACGCCGCGAACTCTCGGCGCAATGCAAATGTAAAAATGTAAAAGCGCAAAAGACATCAAATACAAATGAATAAACGAAAACCATAAACAAACTCGAAAACAATAAACATCGGGCGAAACAATGCAGCGAGTGCTGGCGTGCTGAGCGCGGCCCACCACGGCGTATGCGTAACCAGAAACCGAAAACCAATACGAGGCACATTCAGGTGCAATGAAGCGGCAAATCAAAACAAATGCGCGCCACAAAGCCGACCGACCATAATGAAAACATACAAAGAACGGCATGCAATGAACCAAACCAGCGTCGAGTACAAAGTAAAGTTCAAGTGAAGCGAAATGAACCACAATACAAACAAATCAAATCGAATCAAATCGAATCGAATCAAATTTATCCAAACGCCAAACATTGTGCGTGTTTGAAACAAAGTGCGAACGACACCAAGTGTGGGCCGATACATAAATTTTTGGTGTGCAATGAACTTGAATTTTCAATGTGCGACGGAGCGGCCAGATATCGTCGAAATCGCTTCGACTTGATTTTTGCTTAAATTCAATTAAAATTAAAAAATTACGCGATATATAATTTCCTGCTTCAAGTGGTGAATTGCAAAATCCGCAGCGAAGCGAAGAACATTGCGCTGACAAGCGACAAGTGCGCGTCAATTGCCACACAAAAGAACGCGCGCAAATACAATTTAGAAACGAAATTAGACTCGTACCAAATGATGCCAGCCAGCCAGTCAGTCAGCCAGCCAGTTAGCCGGCCAGCCGACCAGTTGAGATGCAAACTAAGCAGCAGCGGCGCGCATGTGAAGTGCGTCTGCACGAGGCGTAGCGCTGCGGCAAAGGACTCGAATGTGTGGCGGCGCGCGACAGCTGTGACTCTGACTGTGCGACTGTGCAACTGTCGCTGGGACGTTGTGTTGTGGCGCGACAAATTTCGTACACACCGAAGCAACAGGAAGCAAGTAATGCCGCAATGAAGCTAAATTTCTCAAAAAAAAAACTACAAAAAAATTAAAACGAAAGAATAACAACAAATAAAAAGACGAAAAACAGCAGAAAGAAGCACAGAGCCGAGCAGTTGCGCTAACAAATATAAGCGGCACTCTATGAAGTAAAACTAAATATTAATCCGCATACACACACACACTTGCACAGAGATTTCTCGTAAAGCGTTGCTCAAGTGGCACTGGCGGCTACGCAACGTTTGCGGCATATCGCGTGTAGCCTGTGCGGCAGCTGCACTGCACACTTGGCGCTAATCTTCTGCGCCAACATACAACGACACATAACGGTATAGCCACATGGGCGAGTGGGTGTGCGTGTGTGAGTGAGTGTGAGTGTGGACATGGTGTACATTGGCACTCGGCTGGCTTATGCCCGCTGGAGCTGTGTGCGGCTGATTAAATTAAAGTGAACTTAATTTACAGTGATTGATATCTTTGTGGCGTTCAGCTTGTCGCAGAAGAAAAGCAGCAGCGACGTTTTCGTTTTATTTGCTTTTCGACTCGTTTGATTTGTGAATAGTCGCATAGTGGTCCACGTACACACACACACACACAAATGCACATCTACTCCAACGCCATTGGTGTGCGGGTGTCTGCATGATTGCCACAACCAAAACAACAACAATAAATAATACATATAACTAATGTTAATCACAATACAAATGCCGCCGAGCGACGTTACTCTCACCCAAAGTGATTTGAACTAAAAATGACCCAAGCCAGCCTTTTGGTCTGTTTTTGGCTAATTTTAACTGACTGCTTGACTTGTAAAAGTATGAAAATTTTAAAAATTGAAATAATTTCGAATGTTAAACTATTCAATATAAATAAAATAAATACAAAGAGAAAAGAGTATCAAACAAACAAACGTTTCGAACACAAAAATCAAATATTAAATATGACATTCTGAGTATAAAATTTACAGAGAATGAAAAGAATTAATAGAGAATTTAGTAATAAATAATAAAACTACACAATTTTTCTTTAGAAAGTAGAAACTTGTGAAAATCCTTTTCTTCCCCCTTTAATTCCCCATTATTTTACATTAAATATGACATTTTAAGTAGGGGAATTCTTTGTAATGTGCCACCCCATGGCTTTTTGCGTATAACTCCTTAGAAAATTAACTTATCGCCAATGTTAATATACCGTTGGAAAGAGGGTTTAAAGAGCTATGATCCAAGGAAACACATCATTTGAAATTTTCGTAAATACTAATTTTACAGCCAATTTCCCAAAGTGTTAAAAATCGACACCCTAAAATTGTTTAATGTAAAGACCCACCTCCTAAAAAAATCGCTAAAAACCTAGAAATCTCGAGTTAGAAAGATTATTCAAATTATTGTTCGGATTATTCTGAAAGATTATTCAATTTAATTTGAATTGAATAGAAAATGACCGAAAGCAAAATGCAAATTCAATGGTAACAATGGTCAATGGTAATAATTATATGGAAATCAATAAACAAAACTGAACTAATTTATTCCTTATGATAGGATTAGAGAAAAATTTACTAAGAACACTTTAAATTTTTAATGATGACTCCGAGCAATAAACACTCATTTTACCGATATAGGACTGCAAAACAATGAAAAAAGAGGGGTGGCACTTTACAAAGAAAAAAAGGTGGCACTTTACATTTTCACGCCATTTTGGAAATCATTGAATAAATGTTCTCCTCTTACGATATGCTCGGATATCATTTGGGATTATGGAAAAGCATTAAAAACTAAGTCTTACACTGATATTTACTTTAGTATTTTACACGTATTTGATTTTTTTTCACCGCATGAAAAACCTTCAGTTTTCATTTTTAAGTTTCTTCTTAACCAAATTTTACACTTTTTTTACCAAGACCGTGTTATTGTGTCTGTTCCCTCAAAAACCACATTACAATTGATGTTGTCATATATATTTTAAATGACAGTAGGAATTTTTTGCTTGGATTGCTGGAACGTCAAAATCGAGCAGGGGTGGCACCTTACAAAGAGTGCCACCTTACAAATTCCCCTGTAAAATTTACAGAGAATTAAAAGAATTAATAGAGAATTTAATAATAAATAATAAAACTAATTTAAACTATGGAACCCTTTCTTTGTCTTGTGCAAATTGTTTCTTTAGAAACAATTCCCCTCCACTGTTGTACTGCCTGTAGTTAAAAAACTATATTTTCGAAAAAATCGCTATTTTAATTTACAGTTATTTGCAGAAAATGCAGAAAATGCAAAGAAAATGGTGCCAAGGAAACCTTGAATGGTATTCTTTGCTTCTGTCTGTCTCTCTCAAGACTGGGACCTACTTACATTGGAGAGCTGTTCTTCTTTGAGGTCCCCAAGTTTGACATTAAGACGCTGCTGAACTTCACTAGGAATAACCACATTCTCAGAGATCAATTTAATGTTGATATGCAACAAGGATATGACCTCTTGGTATCGCTAGGGACCCAACAGGGTCGATTTGGCTGGCTTACCTAACCTAACCTATTTGTATATGAATTTTTCATAATTTAATAAACTTCAACCAATGCAGTGCTATTTTTTTATTAAACTTAAATAGACAAAGTAAAACTTGGCTTACTTTCATTAAGATTTCTAATAAAGTAAACATTTTATAGTAAACATTTAACATTTAGCATCTAATATGTGTCCTGTTTGCATGATCCTTGAAATTGAACAGCGGCCTTTGAAAAGTGGACTACGAGACTGATTTCAACTTTCTAATAGACCATCAGCGAATTCTTCAGTACGGGCCAGTTCTTTTCTAAGAAAATTAACCTAAAAGTGTTTTCAAGTAATGCTTTCTTCGTTTCATCAACTAAACCGCAAACAGTCGATCATGCTGCTAATTCGTTTAAGCGGAAATATTTGTTGCTGATTAGCATCGCTGGCGAATCGTTGACTCAAATTAATTACAGTTGATTTTTCTTGTATAGTTTATTTGTCCTTTCAAAATTTACCGCAATTATTTTGCAACTGTCTGTGGGTGAGTGCGTGACACTTGACACTTTTTGTTTTTTGCAATAAGCGCGTAACGTTTGTGCCCTGTTATGATTTATCAAATGAATGAATGTAATTAACATTGAACAATAAAGCGAACAAACAGCTAAGCACACAGAAACACACATACACACTCAAACAAATAAACATTGAAGCAGATGTTTGTGCATGGCCCAAAGTGCATTTCAGCGGCTCATCATTATCAGCGCCAAGTGTCGGCAGCACATAGAAAGCGCACAAGTCCAGCGAGCGGCAACGCTTTATCACAATTAAATGAAAACGAAACGAAGCGAAAAAACAGTAAACAAATATGTAGCGGCAGCTGAATTTTTGCATTTCAGCATTTTAATTGAGTTTGCAACAACACAAAAACAACAACTAAAAATAGTCGCTGCTCGTAATTATAATTCGCCACACAGCGGAAGTGATAAATACGCTTTGATGAGCCAACAACAATGGCACTTGTTCACAGACACACACACACTCATGCAGAGGTCGACACTTGATGAATGCCGCCAAGATAGACATCTTCGTTTGGGACGCTCGATATTGGCGCAACCTGACGCGACGAAAGCCGCCAATCGAAGCGCTAATTGACGCTCGTTAGTGCAACTGCACTGCGGCGACAAGCGGCAAGTGATCGGGCACCCTGTAAACGCCTCTGCCGCGTTTTATGCTAATCGCATCTTAAATGACTAAATTAGCAGTCGAGATCCACAAGTGGCACAATGCAAATGCGCGCACAACAACAACAACTATACAATAGAACATACACTTTCATTAGCGCAAATGTGGTGGGCGGTAATTGTTGTCATACATACACACACACACACATACAAATGCACATACAAGTGCTCAGATATGTATGCATTTTATTGTTGGTTGGTTGTTTTGGTATTCGATTTTTGTTTGTAGTGTGTGCGGGTGTGTGTGTGTGTGTGTGAGCTTCTGCTACTGTCATTTGCTGCTTTGGTGTTTCTTAATTGAGAAGAAATTATGCAAATATGCGTATTTTTTCGCCGATTCGCTAAAAAGACAAATGCATTTTCAACGTCATAATTTTTCTTTATCGAACAGTTTAGATGAGAAATTTGGATGGAATCATTAATATTGTTAAGGGGTGACAACACAATAGCGTAGTATACAGATTACAATGTTATCAGAGCTGTTTCCTTATCTATGAAGCCCTTAGGTTTCTCTCTCTCTATAAATTTTTGCCATTGCCAATGGCCACACTGGATGGCTTGTAAAGTTCCGGTAAAAGTTTGAAATGCTCTACTACATTCTTCAGCTCCTCATTATCCTTAATTCTGCCATTTGCCAGAAATATACTAACATTTCTGTATTGCAGACATAAATTGCACACAACCCGCCATCGATGACTTCCCCAGGGATTTGTTCACGGAGGCGCAGAGACAGTCGGGTGCTGTTGTACTTCATGTGATAGCCAGCTTATATTTATTTGTAGCTTTAGCGGTAGTGTGTGACGAGTACTTTGTGCCTGCGGTGGAGAAAATCTGTGCAGGTTGGTCGCACTCATTGCAGCTTTCGCAACATACTGATTTGAGAATTTCGCTTGATTTGTTGAAGCGTTAAATATGTCAAACGACGTGGCCGGCGCCACGTTCATGGCCGCTGCCACGTCGGCGCCCGAGCTCTTCGTCAACGTGATAGGCACATTCATCACGGAGGGTGACATCGGCGTCGGCACCATTGTCGGCTCGGCGGTGTTCAACATACTGGCGGTGGCGGCCTGCTGCGGCATTGGCGCCGGCATGGTGAGCGTGCGACGCTTCGAACTTGTCTCTCACTCATATTTGCTTTCGTTGCAGACAATACCGCTCGACTGGTGGCCGCTGACCAGGGACAGCATAGCGTACGGCGTCACGGTCGCTATCCTCATCTGCGTGATGCACGACGAGCGCGTCGAGTGGTACGAGGCGCTCATCCTGGTCTCGCTGTATGCCGTCTACTTGGCAGTCATGTATTTTGACAAATCGTTTCAGAAGTGCGCAAAAGGTGAGTGCCTGATGGCATGCAACAATTATGCTACATTACCAACAACAAACCACATACAAATACACATACAACATTTATAACAACAGCGACAAATTTACACATTTACACGTTTTACACTCGCACACAGGTGGCGTGAAGCAGGCCCGCTCCCGCAGCCGCTCCTCCAATTGCAGCATACAGACAAAGAACAGCAACGAAAAGGATCCAGGTTGATATATTCCCACGACTCTCAATTGCAATTCTCGCGCTTAACCATTAACATTTCGCTAATGTGTGCTAAGTGCTGGAATTGACAAAACTAATCGAACCGATCACTGATGACATTAGGGACGTCAGAGCAAAACAGTTGACAGTTGTTAGGTTATGGAAAAAGAGCAAACACGAATTTTGCACTCTTTGCTCCTATCTTGGAGAATTCACAAAATTATAAACTTGCATAATTAAAAAAAAGTTAAACGTGTGATGGATAGTTAATTAAAAAATAAAAAATTACCCGAAATCCACACAAAGAATCAAACAATATCTAAAATCTTCAACATTTGGCGTTTGATGGCCTTTGAGTTCTAGTAGATCTCAGCTGGTATCATTAACCCTTTCGCTACAGCTTTTTACTGGGGAAAGTTAAAATTTTAAATTTTACGTTTTAAGCTTCTATGTGGTTATATTACCAACAATCCATACGAAATTTTTAAATTTTTATACTCGGACCCTGTATTTTAGAGTGTTTTTCTATGAGAGCAACCACATCGTTGTGGCTGTAATAATTACTTAAACATACAACTTTTTATGCATAACGAAAATTTTAATATTTCTTCATTTACTTCAGCTAAAATTTAAAAAAAAGTATCTAAATTGAAAGAAAACGTCAAATTAAAAAAGTTATATAATTTTTTCTGCTTCTTCCTCCTGTAGTATTTCAAGATGTACCATTAAAAAAACGTGTATACTTCTCTTCTCTAAACTTAATTATTCAGTTTATTAATTTCGTATTTTTCCTAAAACTTCAAACTATTCTAAGGAACAACAAAAAATGTGTTCTTGCAACCATATATGATGCAGGAATAGGAATAGTTAGTTAGACCTTAGTTAGATCAACGAACCCACCTACCATTTAACAACTTTTTTAACAACTTTTAAAATTTTCCACATCTTTATAAATATTTCTAAAAATACTGCAAAAAAATTATAAAATCACGAGAAAGTCCAAAAAAAATTAATAAAACAACAACAATATTTAAGTATAATTTAAAAACTCAAAACAAACAAAACATATTTCCATCGCAGTTTTAATTTTCCACACATCATACAAAAAAGAACAACCTTCATTTACCACAAGATTCGACAAATCTAACACTAACACACATACACATCTACACTCAATGCTCGGCCATGTCTTGCACTAAGCCAGAGTCTCATTTATGCTCGCAGATTTGGTTGAGAATCGCATTTGCCACAACATGTCCACGATCCAGTTGAATGGCGGCGTCAACAATGAGCCGCCAAAATTACAGCCGACCGCCTCGCCTCCCTCGACAGTTGCCAACACAAGCACCATAACGACAGCAACAACAATTCAGTCGGTAGTGCCGCTATCATCGCCGCCATTGACGTCGACAACGGTGGCCATGGAGCAGACAGCCGACGAGGCACAGCCGCCGCCATCGCTGAGCGCCAGTGCCAGCGCCGCCGAGGAGGTCGAGGAGGAGCACTACCGGCTGCTGCACTACCCCAAGGACAAGAGCTGCTTCGCACAGTTCACGTGGCTGATCATCTGGCCCATTCATCTGCTCTTCCGCGTCGCCATTCCGGACTGCAAGAAGACAAAGAACAACAAAATCTTCCCGCTGACCTTCATCATGTGCATCGTGTGGATCGGGTCGCTGTCGTACGTTGTCGCCTGGATGATAACCATTATAGGTAATGGGTGTAGTGTAGAAATGAGCTGAAAGCTAATTGTTGACTAATTCGGCACGCGCAGGTGACACGCTGAAGATTCCCGACTCGGTGATGGGCATCACGTTCCTGGCGGCGGGCACGAGCGTGCCCGAGGCGGTGTCCAGCGTCATAGTAGCCAAAAGAGGTGAGCGCCAGCGACGATAATCGATGCAATCGATATAATCGATCTCGCTTGCAGGTCACGGCTCGATGGGCATCTGCAACTCGATCGGCTCCAACACGTTCGACATTCTGCTCTGTCTGGGCGTGCCGTGGCTCATCAAGGCCGTCTTCTTTCCCATACAGCCGGGCCAGAACTACGTCGGCATCAACTCGGCCGGCCTCGAGTACTCGGCCATCACGCTGCTCTCAACGCTTTTCCTGCTCTACATCACCTTCTCGTTCAACAAGTTCAAGCTGGACAAGAAGGTGGGCACGGCCTGCCTGGTCATGTATCTGGTGTTTATGGTGTTCGCCTCGCTGATAGAGCTGAACGTCTTCTTCCGCGTGAATCTGCCGACCTGTGGACGCTCGTGAGCGGTGTTCAGCAAATCTGTACAAGTAGCCAACAAATGAAACGAAAAGAGAAAAGGCAAGCAGCGACAAGGCGACGAGCGGACAGCAGACTGGGGGCTGGGGGCTGGCGAATCGATTTCGTTTGCACGGGTGTGGGCATGTCGGGGTGGGGGTTGTCGGGGTGCGTGGTTGGCCAACATTTCACCACTCCCGCCCCCACCACTTTGCTTCTTTCTGTACATTTGCTTTTACCGATTTTCATTCGTTTGTTTTGTATTAAATCGACAAGTTAACTACAACGCCAGTGCGAATTGTAAACCTTTCTGCTTCCGTAAAGTGAATTTGTTTTATGTAAATAAACACAACTAATTTGTTTGTTTTCTGTTTGCGCGCGCTTCCCCGCGCTCACCAACGCGCAGCAGCCTAACTAAAGATTTCGTTTTAATTCTTGGCAACAAATTCCAATACTAACTACAATTAAGCTAATTAATAATTAAATTGCAGTTAGCTGTTCAGCAGCACAAACAAACACGAAAACGAATAACCATATCAACAACAACAACAGCACTACGGAGATCCTAAAAGCAGCACGCACACACACACACACACAGACATACAGACAAATATTAATTACAGTTACTATTTGTATGGATTAAGTATTGTATTTTTAATGTATTCGACTTGTATGGCATTTTTAGTTTGTTTCACTTTCGGTTGCGCCTCAGTTTTGCTTGTGTGACCTTGAAAGGCTGCAAGCAGAATGCGTCTTATTGTTTTTTTGTTTTTGTTTTTATTAAATGAAAACCTTTCATTATATATAAAAATTTTATATAAATTAAGGACAAGAACATCCAATAGAAATTAGTTTGCTAAGATTTATGTTAAAATTTTAAATAAAACACAAAATATAAATCCCGATATGAATGATGATTCACTCAATGCTGAAAGGTTTCATCGTCTGCTGCAGTAAAGACTAGCCGGGATTTTACTGTGGCTGATGTTATATATGTCATATAGTGAGAGAAGCATCTTTACTCTTTCTCTCTTCAACTATTTAATTCAGAGTTGGCCTCTTTTGAAGAGGGAAGTATTTGTTTTGAATGCATACAAAGTCCTCTCCCTTCAGGTCATCATATCACGCTCAATGTGCTACAACTCAATTTGTAACAAAGCCTACATGGTGACATAATAACACAACAGTGCCTTGTCGACATTGTAAAGTTAACAGCAACATTCGAAAAGCGAGTTAAAGAAATCGAAATACATATCAAAAAATCTCTGGCTGAAAGTTGACGCTGTCGGCTGTTCAATTTGAGAGCATCGAATAAAAATATAATTTTGGTAGGTAAATCTCAATAAGCAACGACAAACAAAAATATTATCTTTAGGATCTTCCGAAATCTTAAAATAAACGACTGCGTGCTCCCGAATCGATTCCAGTAAAACCCGTCTCACATAAATCTCCAAGTTTGGCCAGACAACCAATCAACAGAACAACAAATAAGTCAAAGCAAATCCAGATGTCAAACACATCGATTGGTAATTTGATGCTAGGTAGGTTGTGTCCCACAGTGCAGCTCGCATCTGGCTGAATCCGCAATTTCCCTGCATGCCACAGACCCTCCCGACGACAACTGCACAGAACTGGTGATCAAATCATTTCCAACGTGGCTGTCAGATCTACGTCACGACTACTTGACCTTCGCAATAGTCTTCAGCCTGTACCTCCTCATGGCCGTGGCGGTGCTATGCGACGACTACTTCCTGCCAGCCTTGGAGATGCTGGGCCTCCGTAGGCGAACTTCACCTCAGCTTGCTCGAGCCGTCCGATTAACCAGTCTCGTTTTCTCTTGCAGAATTAAACTTAATACCAGGCCCGGTTTACTCTACTCTCGTAGCGGTGGTCACATCGTTGCCGGAGCTCTTGGTGCACTTAACGAGCACCTTTGTGGCGCAGGGCGACATGGGCATCGGCACCATACTCGGCTCGACCGTCTTCAACATCTTCGCGATTGTCGGCATATGCGCAATGGTGGAGCGCAAGGTGGGTGTGCAGTGGTGGCGGCGTCGGCGCGACCCGTTGTAACGATTTCGACACAGAATTTTACAGTGCATTGGTGGGACGTAAGCAGGGAACTACTCATGTACAGCATCAGTCTCGGGGCGCTCATCAGCGTGGTTTACGACGAACGGGTTTACTGGAACGAGGCGGTCATCCTCGTATGTCTGTTCTTCGGCTATCTCGTTGTTCTGAAGCTGGATAGCAGAACAGTGAAGCACTTGCAATGTACGCCGCGCACTGCCCGCCTGCGGGCGAATTCGAGTAGTCGTTGGTACACGAGTGACGTTCGCTCTTCTTGCAGCCAAGGACTACGAGATCGAGATCGACGATGGCAGGTGTTGCAACTGCTTTGAACCGCTCATCATTGTGCCCATCTTCAATAAGCGCTCCACCATCAACCTGGACCACCACTTCGACAGTGCGTACGACTTCTGGCACTGGCCCGAGGGCAAGTGCCATCGGATATTTTGGATTTTGGCATGGCCCTGGAACCTGGTATTCATCCTGACCGTGCCCGACTGCAAGCGCGAGTTCGCCAGAAACTGTTTCGTACTCACGATAGTACTGAGCACAATATGGATGACGGTGCTGGCGTATCTGCTCACTTGGGCAGCAGCCGTTATCGGTGAGCGTGCAAATGGGCGGCACATGGATCGACAGCTTCTCACTTTCTACTTTTAGCATACAACTTCCTCGTACCGGAGTCTGTGCTCGGTCTGACGTATTTGGCAATCGGCACCAGCATACCGGAGGCGATCAGTTGCATTCTGCTCGCCAGAAGAGGTACCCACAAACAATGCCTCTGAGCATCGCTAAACGCTCTGAACACCGCTACTTGCAGGTCTGATCTCGACAGCCGTTTGCAATGCGGTCAGCTCGAATACGGTGGACGTGCTGCTGTGTCTGGGACTGCCGTGGCTGCTCAAGACTAGTTTGAGGCCAGTTCATGGGACCGAACACTACACAAGCATCAAATCGAGCGGCCTGCCCCTAATATCGATTACCTTGATTGTGCTCGTTGTTATTTTATATGTCAGCCTGGTATTTGCGCACTTTAAGGTCAATCTCAAAATAGCATCTGTCTGTCTGTTCACCTACTTTGCATATATGGCATTCTGCTGTGCGCTAGAGATGAACGTCTTCTTTTATCTCAATGCCCCACACTGTCCGTTTTAGTAGTCTGACACAATGCAATATGGTTGGAAATAAGTTTCGTTTGTGTGTTTCTAATTTCGTTTGTAATGTCTTGTGTTCAATAAAGGAATGGGTCTCATCAGTAGCGGCTTAACGGGGGGGGGCGGAGGGGCGGACCGCCCCGGGCCCCGGGCTGCGGGGAGCCCTCGAGAGAAGCTTGTATATAAAAATTTAAAGTTTCTCACTGCTGAAACTTGTAAAAAGCTATTTGCGATCCACAATGGTTGTTGAAAGGTTGCTTGCCACTTTTATCAATTGAAACAGACACAGTATCGACAATTGACTTTGAAATTGCAATAACAAATTCAGTTCAATAATAGCAAGAAAACATCCTTTCTAAATAACAATTGTTTGCAAATTTTCAAAAAATTGTCCCTCGAAGATTGCAATATTTAATTTTTAACTTAAAAATTTGTGCAAAGTATGCAAATACAAAAATCTAAGTTAAAAATTAAATATCGCAATCTTAGATTTTGCTTGTAAACTAGTGCGAATTACGCAATTACTTAACCTCATTAAACTTTGTAGACGTCAAACAAATTTACAGTTATTATTATTATTTTTATAATTTTTGGTTGGATAACAACACATCGTCCCGGAAATCCGATTTTCTTCTTTAATAGACTCTTTTACGAAGGCAATTCTATGCTGCTTGTAAGTAAGCTACTGCTACTGGGTTTTATAAAATATTTCTGTACATTTCTAAACTACTCGACACGAAAAATGCACCTAAAAATAAAGGTGTTTTCTAGACTGGAACTTTGAAATAGTTAGAATAAAATTTAGATGTATGAATCTACAGACTGAAATCCAAATCATGTATGTTTTCCCTACCTGACATATTTTGGTCCTGAAACTTCAAAATTGAAAATTTAGTTAAAAGGATGTCTTTCATTTGATACCCATATTTCCATCATTGCACAACCGCATATATTTAAAAAAATATTTTAAATGTGTATGTCCTTAAAATTTTAAAGTTTTTTAAAAAGGACTTTGGGCCAGAAAATGAAAAACTGACTATGCCAGATTACTATAAATGATCTCTAGTTTCACGTCTATATCCAAATTTGGATGGGTCTTGGCAAAAAAATAAATAAAATGAAAAAAATAAATTTCGCACAGTGTAATAAATGTAAAGTCGGTGGTTTTACTCACTGCATCATAACTTTGTCATTTTTCTTTCAATTCTATTGATTTTAGGCTTAATATTTGCTCAAGTAATATATTTGCTCAAAAAATATATAATAATAATATATCTTTCATCTTAGATTTTAAAACTAGGGGAGATCAGTTTTTTTATCAATAAAAAAAATATTCGAAAATTTTTGATTTTTTGGTCGAAAAATTCACTTTGTTACAACTTTCCTTTGGGGAAGTTACTGACAAGTAACAACAATCTATATATCACTAAAAAGGCTAAGGTATTATCTTCTTCTTGAACGACGGACAGCTCGTGTTAATCGGATAATTCTTTCAGGAGATATGTGCTCATAACTGAAACAACAGGAAAAAAACTCGTTTTTCGAAGATTTTTTGAAAACGCTTCTTAAAAATTTTTTTATTTTCAGTTTCTTGTTCAGCGGCCAAAGTTAGTCTAGAAAACACTTTATCTATGCACGCGATTGGCCCATTTTTTGTCGAGTAGTGTAATGATGCACTGATCACAAAACAATCTAATCCTCCTGCTCGGGTTGCGTAAAATAATGGCCAGACCGTAGTAAAGAAGCAAGATTTTCTGTTTTTTTTTAGTTTTAAGATGGCTTTTTGAAATGACGAGTTTGCCTCCCAAAAGTTTTCCTAATTTCACGAAAGTTTTTATCAATTTTGGAAAGATTTAGTAAGATTATCCTTTTATCCATTTTTCATTTTTTCTCTGGGATTCTATTGCTTTCTATAAAATTTCAAGCACATATACGTTTCAAAATAATTTGTCCCTTTACTGTCCATTTACTGTTTAATGGAATACAAATTAAAAAAAAATTAAAAAGCATAACCGGAAATTCCAGTCATTAGTTTTGTACGCAAACTTATTCTGCACCGTTTTTGGGGGCCCCTCAGCCGTCGCCGCCCCGGGCCCCCAAGCACTTTAAGCCGCCACTGGGTCTCATTATCTATGTCTGACGGCACAGAAAATAACATAGGGCTAAAAGAGACGTTGCGTGGTTTTAGATTAATTTAACAACAAGTTTGCTGTTCTATGGATAAGTGAGAGCTGTCAGACTATCGAGAGCGATACAGAACTGTTCCTGAAACTGGTCCACCTTGTTAGTAACATAGATGAAACTCAAAATATGTCTCATGTGTTTGGTGTATGTCGGTCTCGATAGTGCAGCGGGTAGTGTGGTGGCTTCTCATACCAGAGGCCCTAGCTCAGGCTGGAGGAACACTCGTCTACTTCTATCACTAGCTCTGTTTGGCCAGATTTCCAGTAAAAATTATCCATTAAAAAATATCAGGAGTAAGCGAGCTTACGCTCCCAAAAATGAAACTATCCAAAAAAGTGAACAAACAGCAATTAGTAAGAATTTGCAAGTTTTAACTCTTGGTTACACCAGTGGGACTTCGCACATCCATAATACACAGGAAAAAGGGTGAAAACAGGAGGGTTAAAGGAAGAAACAGCTGATTAAAAAGTTTTGTTTCAGATTTGAAGCTGAAGGGAAACTTAAGTTAAATCAGACATTTAATGCAAAAGGCAAATGGTTCGTTGCGCTCAATCTGCGATTTTTCCTTTTCAGCTGCAGCAGGAAAAGCTTAGCAAGACGGTTGTGGATCAGCAGACTTGCGAACGCACAATTTCCTTGCTGTTTCCATTTGCTTCCAAATGTTTGCAAAAAATATTTTTCTTTGCAGTCGATCATATGGCAGCCAGTCATATGTTTTTCTTGTTCTTCTTCTTACTGGCAAAAAGTTACTGTACAAAATTTCTCCAGTAAAAACTTGCAAGTTCTCACGAAATGAACTGTCACTTTACGCTCTCAGTTTCTCTCTCGTTACTGGAGATTTGGCGACAACAAACAGGATCCAGTAAAAATGTGTACAAATTTGTACAAATTCGTACAAATTATTCTCTGCCAAACGGACCTACTATCCACATGAAGCAGATGACAATTACAAGAATTAAGTGCGCTTTTGGCAGGCAATGACAACACCTCCAAGTGTGAAAGAAAATTGCCAAAAATACTTGCAAGATTTTGTGTGAAGAATTTAAAGTCTTTCAAAGGGGATGCCGTCATGTTGCGCTGTGTATGTAAATACTGACAGAACTGCCAGTAAATGAATTCTTATAAACGAATCCAAAGCATCTGTCAACATACAAGTACCTCTCATAGTAGTCTTGTTGTTATTTACTTCTGAGGTGAAATGAAAAATACATACTCGCACAAGTATTTCTCTCATCATTTACTCCTTTCGGCTTCTGTCAAATGGGATGTCCAAGCTGTCACTGCAGCAGTGCGCTGTCGCCTTCAACGCTGTCGTGCCAGCTGATTGATGTGCCACGCAACGCCATTCACCATTTCCAATTATTTTTATTTCATAAAAACGCATGTCCACTATTTAAATTTTAATCGCTCATAAGCTGCAAAGGTAAGTAAACAATTAACAAAAATTCAAGTGCTGATAAGTTGTCTGCTTTCGCCAGGTAATCAGTCAAGTCAAGCGTTCACACCACCTTACAAATGCCCACCAATAATGCCACTGTGTTGTTGTTGTTTTGGTTGTCATTGGTCTAGATTGCCGTCGTAAGTTTTTGGAAAATGTGATAAAGTTCATAAATTGTTAATAAGTTGGACGTATTTTTAGCTTTTAAGACAGTCCTCGAATTGGCTGTTATCATTTGAATTTATTTTTCATTAACCATTGTTGATTTGTGTGCATGTGTGTAATCAAAGGCTAAGCGTGCTCAAGTGTGCTGTTGCTGATGTCATAGCATTGACGTCACGCCCGGCGATGGTGGATTCTAAATTCGAAAAGAAAAAGTACTCAAACGAGCAAGTCATTGTATGTATATGGTAAGACCCTGTACGAAATTAGCACAATCCCATCTTGACATTAAGGTAGAGATGCAATCATTACAGACTTTACACCTATAAGTTGCCATAATTAGCTTTGTTTTCATGTCAACTAGTATAAGAAAATAATGAAGATAGAAGACTATACTTAAGCTGAGAAAAATATTGGGATGAGAATTATCTATGATACATTAATAGTGTATAAAAATAGAGTCAGTATCAGGATGCAATGTCCTTGGTATGGGAGACGCTGCTGAAAAATACATATAACTAAAGAAGAAAGAGTAGTATGTAGTATGAGTAAAGGATTCACTGTACAATGGACAAAAGGCACTGAGTGCTATGAAAGACTTGTAGCATTATTTAGCATAATTTGCGAATAATGTAATAATGAATATGGATCAGTTTAGCGACAACTGACAATTGCTTATATGATAAGAAAAGGAATGGATTAAGGCATATTTTAAATTTGCTACACCAAAAGTTACTATTCTGATTTCAATAAACAGTCGAGCCCAATCTCGCTCTACTCGACTCCATATGGTCCTGTACGAGTATATAACATGGGGCACAAAAAGATATATGCCTTCCATAGAAGAGAGTATAAAATTCCGACACCGACAAGTGCCCAATTTTCTTAGTGGGTCGCAATATCGCAAATCGACCTTAACGTCTACCAAGTGTCAATTGGTGTTATCTGATTTAATTTCACCGAAAACAAAGTAATTTCTCTGACATTGATTAGTTGATTTATTTAATAAATTTTAAACAATTGTGTCCATAGATTTAGCATGACAATTTAAAGGATTTTTGGAAATGTCTTATATTTCATATATTCATTACATCATTTTTGGAAAATGTTCAATAAGTCGGTAAGCTGACGCAGCCCACAATCGTTGTGTCAGTGTGTGGCGCGTTGAAAATTTGTATTTTTTCTATTTGTGTTTCTAAAGTTGTTGAAAATAGTTAATAGTTATCACATGCATCTCATTAGGTAAACCAAATGATGGTCGATAAGGCAGTGTCGGCTTGGGATTCATCTGTTGGTGGTGTCAATTTATGGACGCCAGTTGATCAAATGTGCTTAAAAATATGTGACAGCCAATTTATGGATTCAGAGTTTGTCCAGCTAGTAGCTTAGCCGAAATTGCAAATAATGATTATGTTACTGGCTTATTTATGCAAACATTGGTGAATTCTTTTATGATGAGAAAATTATGTTTCTGGGATTAATTTCTGCAGTGCTTAATTTAAATCATTTAAATATTAAGTTAGTCCACTAACTTTTTCTTGGCGGTTTTTCAAAGATGAATGTGTCCAAATGCTTGGTGATTCGTAGTCATTGTTAACTCGAAATTAATGAAATAATAACAGAAAAGTTCTCTACAATAAAATTGTCAACGCACGCATCACCAGCCAACCCACATATGTAGAAACGACCCCAGCGATCTACTGTCTACCTACGCCCGTGCACGCATCCCAAGGAAAATTTCCACTTTTCAAAATCGCTTGCCTTATCTCCAAAAATTTAGTTTGTATGATTTTTCCCAAAATTAGAGAAGGAACAATCTTCGGCTCGCTATAAAAGATTCGCTCAGCCCTCGAGACCATTTCAGTTCGCGTCTGATCTCGCGCGCCTAATCAGCGCTTAGAAAGCAAACACTCAGTAAAATTGCTGTCAATTGAAAAACTTTCCATGCACTGCTGTATACACAGTGACCAAGTGTTTTCCAGTGTCTTTGTCTCCGAATAATGAACGAACCGCAGCCTCTGCCAGAATGTGCGCCTAGTCGAACTTCCAAGGAGTATCGTGCAAAATTATCCTCTCAGCTATTCTGTGTGCTATTCATCAGCGTGATTTTGATATTCTATGCGAGGTTTCTAATTGCGTCCAGTTCGCCGCTGAAGGCAGACGAAGCAACCGCACGAGGTATGTTGTGGGCACAAGTTATGGGCGAATAAGTTTAACTGACAATGACCATCACTTCCAGTCACCGCAACCGGTTACGGTCGCAGAACTCTCAGTCTTGCCAGCACCAGTGCAATCGATCTTGAAGTTTCTGCAGCGGATCGAAGCAACATTCGCCCAAGATTGCAGAACGTCTCAAAGAGTGCTGTCAACTGCACTCCGCCAGCGATTTATGAGTTTCCACCGGACGGTTTTACGCGTCAGCAGCGCCAAAACGGCTGGATCTGCCTGCACATTTTGATATCGCTCTACTGTTTCTGGCTGCTGGCTGTCATTTGTGACGACTACTTTCTGCCCGCCATCGAGGAGATATGCCTGAGTGAGTCTTTAAGGATTATTTCTTATAAGCAAACACACCCTTAAGTTTCACTCGTTCAGCACTGCGCATTCAGAAGGATGTGGTGGGCGCAACGATCATGGCTGCGGCCACCTCCAGTCCGGAGCTCTTCATGAACTGTGTGGGTACGTTCGTGACAAAGGGTGACATTGGCATTGGCACCATTGTGGGCTCGTCTGTCTTCAACATACTCGCCGTGCCGGCATGTTGCGGGTTGTTTGTGGGAAAATGCGTGTGGCTCGACTGGTGGCCGGTGAGCAGAGACTGCCTGATGTACTTCGCGGCGGTCTGCGCGCTCATCGCAACCATCTACGATGGCAAAGTGATGTGGTACGAGGCGCTGGCGCTCTTCGTAGCCTACTTCTTCTACATGGCCGGTGAGTGGTGTGTGCAATTGTCGCGCCAAGGCTGACCTAAACGAGTCTCCACATTTTCAGTGATGTACTACAACGACAAAGTGGCGCGCAGTGCGCGTCAACTCATCTCGAAATATCGTCGCAAACTGCCGTTGGTGCGGCCGTTTCGCGAGGTCGACCAGCTGACGCCGCTGTTGGGCAGCCATGGAAGCGTCAGCTGCATTAGCAATGCCCATTCCACCAGCTCGATTCTGGCCAGTGCGAACAACACAGCCGCCGGTGAAGCTGACCAGCTGCTGTTCTACCAAACGCGGCGCGTGTATCCCAGCTTGGGCGACATAGAAACATGCCAACAGCGAGGAAGCCAAAGTCTGAGCGCGGCCAATGGTCTCGAGAGTGGTTGGTAGTGCTGCGGCGGTTAAAGATGCATTTCCTACTTGTGTATTTTGTTGTTGCATTGCAGAAGCATACTCGGATGTGGCCGAGAGCCCGTGGCGCCGCGACAACAGCCGCTGCATATCAGTGTTTGTGCTGCGCTGGCCCATAACGCTGCTGCTCTGGCTGACAGTGCCGGACAGCCGCAAGCACCCGCGCCGAAAGTATCTCACTTTTCTGCTTTCGATGGCCTGGATAGCGGTTGTGTCCTACCTGGTCGCGTATGCCATAACCATAATAGGTGAGTGCAACTTGGCTGAGACACAGTTCCACTAATATTTAGTAATATTTATTACTGAACTGCCATTCTTTGAAACAATCAGCCATGCAATGTTCCCAGTTTCCTTGAGCAGAAAGAAAAATCAAGCTTTATTTATAATCACCCACCCATCTCCACAACATGTACTATATATTATATAGAGACACAATTTTTAAAATATGCTTTTCTTATAAAATAACTTGTAGGCAACACCCTCAGCATACCCGACTCGGTGATGGGCCTCACCATACTGTCGGCTGGCATGAGCGTGCCCGAGGCTGTGTCCAGCATGATCGTCACCAAACAGGGTCACAGTGCGATGGGCATCAGCAACGCCATCGGCTCCAATACATTCGACATTCTGCTGTGCCTCAGCGTGCCCTGGTTCATTAAAGCCTACTTCCTGCCCAACGATCCGGCCGAACGCTGGGTCGAGCTCAACTCCACCGGATTCACCTACTCGGTGGTGTTTCTGCTAACCACCTTGCTGGGACTGTACATTGCCTTTCTGCTAAATCGCTTCACGCTCAACTGGAAGATCGGCCTGACTTGCGCCGTCATGTATTTGGGTTTAATAATAATCGCTTCGCTGATCGAGCTGAATATATTCTTTCCTGTCAACTTGCCCAGCTGCGAACGCTGATGGATGAAGAATTGCCATAACTCGGTGGACGTGATTGACCATTGGAGTGCGTAGTAGATAAGATTGGAGTAGAAAAGGCCATGTTGTGGTAGAGATCTTCGGGATGTACAGGGCTGCGCTGATCTACGATAGGTGTCGTGCCAAAATGTTATCAAGTTCAAGTTCTCTTGGCAATTGGTTTCGAATGAGTGAATGAACAAATAAACTGGCTAATTATACCAATAATGTGTTTCGAGTGGTGGGAATGATGTGTGAAGTGTGCCAAAGGTTGCAATAGGTTTCAATATCGCTGATGTGATCTGTGTGATGAACGGACAAAATTAGGTATATAAATATGTTGTGAGTTATTAGTAAAGCAATGCTGATTGGGAGATTACTAAGTACAAGTAAGAACAAGAAACCTTATTTGCTTGAAACGGCATAGAAAATTGTTGAAATTGTGCCATATGAAATAATAGTTAGTTAAGACTAGTTATCCTTACGTACAAAGACTATATGTTATATCCGCTGATATATTGAAAAGTACGCATCGGATTTGGTTAATTGTAATTGTTCAACCCTAATTGTAGAACTAGTTGTAGAACCCGATAAAAAATAAAAGTCATCAAAGCAAAAGTTGATAGAAATACAAAAGAAAATACAGATATTTAAAAATGAAAACCCGTCAAAATGACGGCAATTGTCTTTCTAGTGTTAAAACTGAATCCTAGAGAAACACGTCTCGAATTGAAAGTTATGTTTGTTATGGAAATATGGTTTTCTATATCCTTTGCATGGTTAAAAAGACAAAAAGAAGAATAAAGGTGAACACCAACCCAATACTTGAGTGTTGCGTGTGCTAACTTCTTCAATCATTCCATCTGTGCTGCAAACTTCCACCTCAACCATTTCATGCCGCTCGCAGTAAACAACAACTAACAAACAACTAAGTTATACCACTTCACTTGATCTGTTATAAAAAAGAATTATAAAGTGATTTGTAAAAAGTTGAATTGGATTTTCAATTTTAATTAAAAACAACCATCAACTCGTTGCAATGATAAGCGCGCATTACCACATAACCTATAACTTTTCTTCTATTGCTCTATCATTGTTATTGTTGTTTAATGCGCAAATAATTCTGTGGTCAAAAGCAATAACCGCTTAAGTCGACTTAAGAAGAAATTGAGTTATGGATGCCACCATGTTCCCTTGACTGTGCTCTACGTTTGTGTAAAATCGGGGAGTTCGTAACTTTAAAATAAGAAAAGTTATTAATAAAAACCTATTCGCTTAAGTTATAAGAACACACTACGCGCTAAAACTTTAAAACGAGATTGCTCGAAACAGAAATTTTCGACTTAGGCGGTTATTGCTTTTGACCACAGAATTATATTTGCAAATCGTTCTGCTGGACACATGTGCCCACGAACTTGAACCGCATTCAAAGACGTCATGGTTTTGCGGTGATTTTTCGGCATTATCTCTCGAAAACAAAGATATATAACAAACAATTCTATCAAAAACAAAGCATTGAAAACTTTTGCCATACGAGTACGCTGAAGCATTGATTATTGATTAAAAGCGAATTTGTCCAACTGACCGCAACACTTTCGCCATGCCACATGCGCGCCAGCCTTTTTCCTCGCACTTTTTGCACGCACACAACGCCAGAACGTGAAAGATTCTTTAGGCCAACCATGACGCCTGAGAACGGAGAGCGCGAGCGCTCCAACAATATTACGCGGCAAAACACAGCCCGGTGTCAATTTTCTGCGCATTTCACAAGCATTGATTTGTGTACCGTCGATTTCGATCGCTGTTCAATATAGCGACCGACACTGCGGCATTACTGTTATGACGCCTGTTGTGCCGTTATTAGCGCCGCGCGCGCACTCGGCAGCGTCAGCGGTGATAACTCTCTCGGCGCATAAATAAAATTTTCGTGCCCTCGAAAGTGATTTGCGATTCGGCATAAAACAGGGTGGAGCAGCGTTTACATTAACTGCGTGTCATGCATGACATTTCGTTGGCATTTAACTTTAGCGGTAAATCAATTTATTGCAAATCAGTTTGATGCAAATCAGTCGGCTTGATTTGAACAGCGTTTCGGGTATTGACAACTGTGACTAATGGACAAATAAGATGTCAGCTCTTTGCCTAAAATATTAACATTGTTCGTAATTCTGGAGTAAATATTTACATTTTGTCATTTAAATGTGCACGTTGTAGTTGCGGTTCATGCGTCAAATCATAACTCAACCAAAACCACAAAAATAACAAGTTAATGAAACTTGCGGCTACTCAATTACTGGGCTGGACTCATCTAGCTGACTGTAATGGCCCATAAAATGAATATATTTTTATTGCCAAATACACAAATAGTAACTTCACGTATGTATTAAATATTAACTCAAAGTAAAAAGTATCTCTATTAGCGTTTAGGAGCTATGAAGAAGGGAGCTCAAGCAAAAAATAATAATAATTATTGTAGTTCGGGACTCAAGCTGCAGCATGTTAGAGGTTCTAAGATTAACCAGATGACAAAATAAGACTAAATAAGGACTAAACAAGTTTTAAATGAGGACTAAACTCTCAGACTAAATAAAAACTAAGACTATAACTTAAAACTCGGCCTACAACGAACATGATACTGCTATGTCCAGTTTCTGCCTTTACTTATATTTATTTATTTATTTATTTATTTCATTGTTTAAGTAATCCAGAAGTTTTGTATTACAATTCATACAGATTACTACGAGAAGTACAGTGAGATATATAAATATCCTAGCTAATTAAATCATTCAACAGCAGTTTAAAATGAGTTTCGGAATAGGAAAAATCCAAAACAAAAGAATTTGAGAGCGAGTTCATTTCTTTTAAAGCTCTAAAAATTGGGGCAAAAGAAGCGTAATTTGTTCTTACCCTTTCCAAAGCGAAAGTGGCATGATTTCTTAACGACCTTTGCGGAATAAAAAAATTGATACGACCGAGTAGGCAAGGACAGTCTATCGCACCCCGTATTAGGTTAAAGACAAAGGTAAGTGAGAGAATACTTCTCCTACCCTCCAATGACTTTAAATTAATAAGTAGACATCTAGACTGGTATGAGGGAATGGGGTAAACAAAATGCAAAGAACGTAGGGCATAACGAAGAAACCTTTTTTGGATTCGTTCAAGTCGATTGATGTGACACGCATAGTAGGGTCTCCAAATGAAGGCCGCGTACTCTAGCTTAGACCGAACCAGGGAGGTATAGACCAACTTTAGAGTATACGGATCCGTAAAATCAGAGCTGAAACGGCGAACAAAGGACAGCATAGAGTATGCCTTTGCAATCGTGCTGTTTAAATGACTTTGGAAAGAGAACCTATTATCAAACACGACACCAAGATCAGCAATTTCAGTAGGATTCACTAGGTGACAGCCACCAATGTTGTAAGAAGTGGGAATAGGGGACCGGGATTTTGAGTAGGTCACATGGAAACACTTATTTATATTTAAATTAAGCTTATTTTCTTCACACCAAAGGACAACGTTGTCAAGGTCCATTTGAAGATTGCGAGAGTCTGAGAGACACGATATTGATGAGTAAATCTTCAAATCATCAGCATACAAAAGGTACTTGGAGAATTTAAAGCAACTGGCTATGTCGTTGATAAAGATTACAAAAAGAAGGGGACCTAAAATACTACCCTGGGGTACGCCAGAGGAGGCAATAAAAGGATGTGAAAATACATTGTCAACTACAACAACACAATTACGGCGAGCCAGATAAGATTTCATCCATCTTAAGAAGATAGAATGAACTCCAAGACTATGTAACTTCGAAAGCAACAAAGAGTGGCTAACCTTATCAAACGCTTTTGAGAAATCCGTATACACAGTGTCGACCTGAACATGGCTGTGAAAAGCAGATATGCAGTATTCAGTAAAAACTGCCAGGTTAGAGACTGTGGACCTACCGGCCATGAACCCGTGCTGGTTTCCAGAAATCAAACGGTTTATTGAAAAATAAAGTTTTTGTTTGACAATGAATTCAAATAATTTTGAGACCGTTGATAATTTGGAAATGGGTCTGTAGTTCTCTACATTGCTCTTATTTCCACTTTTAAAAATTGGGTTTATGAGAGTAACCTTCCAGGCGTCAATAAACTCACCCTCCTCTAGTGATTTATTATAAATCAATAATAGAGGATAGGCTAAAGCATAGCAGCTCTTGAAGAGGTACGAGGATAAACCATCCACATCAGAATGAGATGACGATTTGATTTGCCGTATGCCGTCTTCCACATCGTCAATGGTTAAAGAAAGTGAACCAAAATTAACTGAAGAAACATTGTTCCGGAGACTATTACCACTTACATCAGTTTCCGGTTCAAAATTGGAATTAAAAAAATCCGCAAAAAGATTCGCAGCTTCAAAAGAAGTATGAGCTTGGGTATCATTAAGGAATACTACAGAGGGAATACTAGAACAAGATTTCTTAGACTTAACATAACGCCAAAAAGCTTTGGGATTGGATTTTATATCTGACTCAAACTTACGAACATAATTACGCTTCAGCACCTTACTCAATGATTTAAACTCTTTCGAGTATTGCAGATACTTATCTTTGTGTATAAAGGAATTCGATGATTTAAATTTCCTGTAAAACTTGTTTCTCAAATTCTTGAGTTTCTTAAGCCCTTTAGTATACCAAGGAATCTTATAACATTGCTTTTTAATAATTGGTATGTTGCTTCTGCAAATTTCACTAATCTTATGTTTAAATATATCAAAGCATTTGGCAACTTCAACCGCAGTAAATAACGAATCCCAGTCTAAGGACTCAACTGCAGCATTTACAGCCTCCATATCACCATTTCTGAAATTAAAACACATAGAATTACTGTCCACGCTGATAGTGTTAAACTCATAAAACTCTAAGTGGAGGACAAGTGGAACATGGTGCAGACCAGGTCTGGACAAGGGATCAAGGCATTCCAATAAGGAAGAATGCATATTGCCTTTGATAAAAATGAGATCTAAAGTTCGGTGCAGTGTATTTGTAAAGTTGTTTATCTGCATTAGGTCAGAACTTAAAAAGTTATCCACCAGATAGGTTTCAGCAAAAGTAGAAATAGATTTTGGATATAGCCCACGACCATTACTCATACTAGACCATTCGATATTACTTAGATTGAAGTCACCAATTACACATAAATTTTCATGATTTGAAGCTAGAGCAAGAACATTGTCAACGTGAGCCTTATAGATTACGTCAGCACTAGATGGTGGAATATAAGAAACGCAAATAAAAAATTTAGAAATGCCATTCACCGAAATACAAATTTGATCCAAGAGAGTGTCCGCATTCTTTAAAGGCAGCAAGGACGCGCGGTATTTTCGGTTAACTGCTATCAAAACGCCTCCGCCTCTTGAGAGCCCAGTTTTTGACGCATCACGGTCTTTGCGGAAAACATTGAAAAGATTACAGTCGAAGAATTCATTGTCAAAAAAATTTCCGTTGAGCCATGTTTCCACGAGGATAAAGATGTCATAATCCATATGGGAACTCATGGCAAAAAGTTGTTTCGATTTAGTTCTGAGACCCGATACATTTTGAAAGTATAGTTTTAGATGTTTTGGGGCGACATCAGGTGGAGGAACTACGCGTCCCGTTGATTCGCAGCGTCTTTGGGAAAAAAACGGAATGGACGGATCTTCACATTCGTTGGCCAAATATCCGCGTTAAGCACCTTTTCAAAGCAGCATTCCGACACTCCAAGTTTAAAGTTGATTTTTTTTAGTTTACACACCTCCACGTCTTTTTTAACAAGCATAAAACAGGCCAACATCTTTGAATCAATCGCAGCATGCTTTGAAACATAAGCCAAAATATCATCAGCTGTTACATTACTGGAAAAGGATGATACGTGCAACCATCTCATAATAGGCACAACATGCAGTTCTTGATTGCTATTCGATCCGACGACAATAGGTTGTCTAGCAATTCTACGGCTATTTTTGGAGACGAAATTCCACTCGGGCAACTGGTGCACAGATGAATTCCCAGACGAAGCAGCAATACTAGCATAAGAGAACGCCTCAGTAACAGGCGCATTATTAGAGGGCGCAGTAAGAGCGGCATTTAAAGTTGACGTTAAATTCTCCTTCCCTGCATTACCGACGCACGCACTTTGTGAAACAGCAGGTAGCGGTGCAGCGCAGACAGAAGCACGAGAGCCCGACACAGTATGCTCAGCAACAACAACAGGACCGCCAGCAGACGAAGATGACGAAGAAGAGGGAGCAGTAAAATGAGTCTGACTAGCAATAGTAGTCACATTATTGTTTTTATTGTTTTTATTGTTTCTGACATTACCAGTAGGAACAGGGTTTTGTTTGTATACACTAGCAGAGACAATACTCTGCAGAGTTTTTAATTCCTGTGCTAACGAGGAAAGCGCAGCATCTTTATCACTAACAATAGATTTCAATGATAAAATCTCTTGATGGAGATCATCAGTTTTTTTCAGTAGGATCTCCCTATCTTCAAATAAAGCATTCACTACTGAGAGTATGCGAGCGTTATCCGCTCTTAAAGCGACAATTTCATCAGCCACTGTAAGCAATGTAGTTTGTTGCTTATTATCATGCGAAATTAGGCGTTCAGCTTCTTTGTTTTTTGCCACTAGCGGAGGAGCAGATAACGGCAATATTTATAACAATTTGTAGTACTAAAACTATAACTAAACACTATCATAATTCACATTTATTTCTTTTATTAAGCCCCCTAGTGGTTGCTATTTCTGTGTGTGTATTCTTTATTTCTGTGCATCCCCCAACATAACTGCTATCAATATCTATAAAGCGCCAATCGACTGAAGCTGCATTGAATGCATAAGGAATGAACGTTGAATATTAATGAGCTTTCAATTAAATGCCCAGCTTGCCAGCATCTATCGAAGTGTTTTCCAGCGCCGGGAAACACCTTTGCGTTGAGCTGAAACCGTCTTCTTGGTTGAAAATTTTGTAAAAATTACAAATATTCTAATGCGAAGAGTGCTCAGGCCATAATGCAGAACAGTAGAACACACCCTTTGGGGTTTTTGTTATTTTTGTCATATTTTATGCAAATTCTAGTTGATACTTAATAACACTGTGCGTGAAATTTGCCCTCAAAAATTTAGACATGGGGGGACCTACTGGGTGAGTTTCCTATAGGTATACTGAGTTGAGATCCACCAGCCGTTTGGTAAGATTGGCTCTAGTTTATGAGAAATCCGACTTTGAAGTTTGGAAATTATCGTCAAGCTTGCCGCTTAAGTAGGTCCTAAATTGTTTCGAATATCGCTTTACTGTCTTCGGCAGTTTGTAGATATTTTAACGACCAACAAATTTTCTGAAGACACCAATCCAAAAAAATACATTCAAACTGTGTAATTGCGATGTGTGCATTTTTTTGCGCAGCGCTACGTGGCGTATGAGTGTCATTTAATTATAACACTCAACGTGGCGTATGACACTCATACGCCATGTAGCGCTGTGCAAAAAAATTTAATCTACTTTAAATTTAAATTAAATTTAAATTTAATTTAATTTAAAATTTAATTATAACACTCAACGTGGCGTATGACACTCATACGCCATGTAGCGCTGTGCAAAAAAATGCACATATCGCAATTACACAGTTTGAATGTATTTTTTTGGATTGGTGTCTTCAGAAAATTTGTTGGTCGTTAAAATATCTACAAACTGCCGAAGACAGTAAAGCGATATTCGAAACGATTTAGGACCTACTTAAGCGGCATACTTGACGATAATTTCCAAACTTCAAAGTCGGATTTCTCATAAACTAGAGCCAATCTTACCAAACGGCTGGTGGATCTCAACTCAGTATACCTATAGGAAACTCACCCAGTAGGTCCCCCCCATGTCTAAATTTTGGACTTGCACAGTGTAATCAGTGAAAGTTGTCAGACACAGGTTTAAGTCGCTTCATAGGAAATGTGTGATTCAAATTCGAGAGTTCTGATGCTAAGCCCATGAAATTGCCAATGAAATTGATTCATTTTGAAAATTTAATTGTTAG
The DNA here is from genome assembly GCA_963668005.1 of Melieria crassipennis. Lineage (NCBI taxonomy): Eukaryota > Metazoa > Arthropoda > Insecta > Diptera > Ulidiidae > Melieria > Melieria crassipennis. Next base: position 59,476,242 of record OY764962.1, read on the forward strand.
AAAATTAGTGTCAGTTATTCCAGCAATCAGTTAGATCAGTAATCAGTTAAGTTATTAGACCAAAATTGCGCTCAACATTGGCAATGATTGTTGGGCATTCGGTGAAAAACTATTCGACAACATCAATTTGATCTTCATTCAAATCTAGCCAACTATACTCTGATTCAATATTCACCAGCACACAATTTTTTATAATACATCAATGTTTTTTTTTGAAATCACAGCGCTCATCAGTCATCAAGCCGCCCAAAGCCACACAAGCACGTCATTGTGACGCTCCGAAAACGTCAACAAGTGCTTAGCAAAATTTGGCCAAAGAACCCCCGCTTGACTTGGCTAAGAACGCCATTTAGCCACTGCTTCACTGTGTATGTGTGTGTGTGCACAGTGGGACATTTGTCTCATTACAAATTTCCCACGATTAACGCCCATAAATTGCCACATCATGAACAGCAGCCCACTTCGGCTGCTCGCTCGCTCGGTCGCTCTCTTTCCGACGCGATCTCCATTCTCGACCGGTGCGGCGCTCTCGCGCACGAGTGCATGTCGGCCGTCGTGTTCCTTATCAAGACCGCCGCAACACGCATCGTACTGTACGAGTAGTGCGTTGCAGGCCGGCAGGTGCCGATCAAAGTAGCTGCCAGCCAGCCTGATTGCCAGCCGCAGCTGCTTCGGCTGCCGCCTGGCTGCCTATCGCAATTGCCGCGCACTGATACCGCCAACAACAACAATAACAGTGAAGAGGGCTAGATAAGTGTGCAGTATAAAATTCAATAAAGTTCACTTGAAGAGTTGATTTGTTTGTTTGACAAACCGCTTATTAAGACGCTGGCGCTGCGAACGCGCTTAATTAGTTGAACGGCACAATTCTAAGCGTGCGGATGGTACGCCCTTACACATTATCGCCAGCCATACGAAAACACTCGACAGCATTGCGTCGAGCGATTGTACCTGGATTATTTTGGGCGAAGCGCAGATTTGCACTGGAAATGAATTCAAGCGCACATATCCTGTTTTTCTGAAAACGTGAACGTGAACGGCAACACATCGAAGATCGAAATAGTAGCGCGCAGTTGTAATTTAAAGTGAATTTAAAGTGTCGTTACGATTGTCGATATTAGACTTGCGCTCTCGTTACCTCGTGTGTGCTGCCGACGGGCGACAAGCTGCGTTCGAAACTCTGCTCCGGAAGTGTTCCAACGCGTGCGTGTGCGTGTGTGTGAAGCTAGAACGGAAGTAGCGGAACAGTGGATGTGGCAATTGTGTTGAAATCAAAGTTAAGAGCAAAAGAAAAAATTTGGCTCAATTTGAAAGCTCAAATCATGTGCAAGCCGAGCAATTTACTGCTGTGCGCGCTGCTGATTTTGGGCACAGCCGTGCAGGAGCTGAAGTGCAACGGTGCGTATGAGCAATCAGTATTATGACAACTTTTTCTTTGCGTAAATTTGAAATCTTATTATGTTTACGCAACTTGTTTGTTTTCATATTTTACAATTACAAAGTAATACTTAATTTTTATTAAGTTTATTTTAAATTTTTTATATACATACATATATCCCATACCCATTTTCAGGTTTAATTTATAATTAAAAAATCAGTAAATCAATCTTTCTTTAGAAATAATACTGTTGTAATATTTTCATTTAAAGTCATTTTATATTTTACAATTACAAAGTTTTACTTAATTTTTTTAAGTTTTAATTTTTTTTTATATGCACATATGAACCCATTTTTCAGGTTTAATTTGTAATTGAAAAATCAGTAAATAAACCTTTCTTTAGAAATATCTAATACTTTTGTAATATTTTCATTTAGTCACTTTTTTTCTTAATTTTTTTAGTTAGATATTAAAATTTGTTGCGTTTTTAATGGAGATATTTTTTTTTAATGTTTGTGTAAAATTTTTAAAAGTTATTTATCTATTATTTATCTATGATTATTTATTGTTTTATCTATTTTAATCATCAACATTATTATTAAATTTATTAATATTAAAATTATAAATTATATTAATTTTCTGAATTAAATTTCTTTGTAATTTTGTGAACAATGAATAATTGCAAATTTTTTGTGAACATTTTCTTTGTAGTATGCTTTATTTAAATTATTTTTTTCATAATTTTCATTATTAAAATATTATATGTTCTTAATAGAATTTAATTTTTAATATTCTTACATAACAAAATTATTTATTTATTTATTGAATTATTTGTACAGCTTATGATCATAGACCTTTTATAAGTACAACAACAGATTAACACAGATTTATGTTTAATTTATAGTTGAAAAATCAATAATTAAACGTTAAACGTTAATAATAGTTTGTAATGTTTTCATTTAAAATATATTTGTTCCTAATTTTTGTATTATTAAACTTGTTTTCATTATATTAACAGACATTAATTTTAAATTTTTTGATATAACATCTTTGTACTCTATTAATAGTTAAAAAAATCTATTATTGAGCATTTTGGGCATTTTTGTTAAATGTTTTCATAGAAACAAAAATGTTTTCATAGAAGAAAAATTTTTTCATAGTTTTTTAAATTATTAAAAGTTTGTATGTTTTTTTAGTAAGCACAAACTTTTCATTTTTTTACATTAAAAAATGTGTATGTCTAATTTATTTCTTTCATTTTGTATGTTGAAAAATCAATAATAAAATCTTTTTTTTTAAATACTTTTTTAATTTTTACAATTAAAAAACTTTTTCATAATATTTTTTTATTATTAAAATTTTTTAAACTTTCAATATTCATTACGTTTTAATTTTTTACTTAGGTTATTAAATAATATTAATTTTTCAAATTGATGATTTTATTTTTCATGCCAATTTTTAATAAAAACAAATTTATACAATTTTTGTTTTATTTCTCAGTTGCATATTAATTTCTGGTGTTTATTTCTATAAAACGAATATCAATTATAAATAATTTTATACCTACATCATTCTTTAGGACAGATTATCAGCAACAAAAACAATCATCTTACAAGATTGTGTGCCTAACATATTCCAGTTTTTTTTAATATATGCTCGGAGTGCGATAAATGCATTTTCTAAGCAGTTAACTGTAGTTTTTTCCATTTTCTACGTATGTGCAACACTCTGTAATGCTTTTACGAGATAAACAAAACGCCTGCACGTGTCTGGAGAAAATTCATTATAAAGTATTTAAGCAAAGTGTGGCAGAATATTTTCCAATTCATTAAATTTGCCAAATGGCAAAACATTTCGTAATTGTCGTACAGAAAACGTGATTCTGTGACACTGTGTTATAAAGGCAAAAAAGGAAACTAGGATTATTAAAGTTTGTGTTGCCATTTTTATTTTTTTTTAATATTTCATGATGTATGAAGTCCAGCAAATACATACTTAAACTGAAATGATAAATTTAAAGTATAAATATAAAGAAAACAAAATTACAGCATGACACACAATTAAAAGTGGTTTAATTGACGCAAATAGTGATTGGCAATTATTAGAAAAAAATTATCCAAAATACAAAAATCATGGCTCCAGCAAATGGAAAAAATCTATAAAATCGGTTAGATAAATTGGATTATAATCCAAGATAAGCTTAGAATCCTTTCGAAAACGTTCAAACAATCATGAAGTAAAATTTTAGAGGTAAATACTTTAGATTTGATTATGGTTAAACAATTCAGCGCATTGCCTATCTGCCAATGCAAGACGTTTCCAACAGAATATGCCAACAAGTTAAGCAAAATTTTGCCATCCAGGCATGCTTGCTTCATTGAGAAGCTGAGCTCCGATGGACCATTTATGCAAAAATAATAAACAAAAACAAGACTTTTCTATTCGTTTTAAGCAACTTTGGGCCTGTGTTACTGTGTGTAGTTAAACCTTTACGGAATAAATAATTATTGTAAATGGTTCAGTTAAATGAAATTACAAAGAAATATAAAACTTTATAGTTAACTTTCCATTGAAAACATAAATTTCATCAAATTAATTTAATGCTTTTTAAAGTGAAGTTTTAATCAAATGAAATACATAAATAAATATGAATTTGTCTAGTTCACATATCATTTGAAACATAAACATTTTAAAAATGATTTTTTCGATTTTAAAATTTTAATTGTTGTGTAACATTTTTAATAACTATTTATCTATTATTTATCTAATTTTAATTATCAACCTTATTATTACATTTATTCGAATTTTAAATGACATTAATTTTCTTACTTAAATTTTTTTGAAATTTTTTCCCAACAATTTAAAAATTGTTTTCACTGCACTTATTAGCCCGACACAGCACTTAGCATTTGAATGCATTTTATATAATTCAATGAGGTTTTTCTGTATACTCGTTAAATATTAACTCGCCGCAATAACAACATTTAATTGAATATGAGCACCAATGACTGCAACACGTTTTTGCTGTTGGCTTCCCTCATCACAAATAGTAACAGCAACAACAACAATATTTGCAACAACAAGAAGTGCAACAATAGTAAAACTACAAATAATTTGTGCAAAATCTTGGCAATTAACAATAAACTGTAATAAGGCCGACAATCACAACAAACACATTAACTTGGCAATTTGTTGTTGGCACTGATGGCGAGACATTTATTAATAAGCTTTTCATACACATAAACTGCGCTGTGATGAAGCCTTCGCGCCCACTTTGCGCAGCACAGTTTTGTCTTTGGGAATTTCCCATTTCTGCTACTAACCTATGGAATGCCACTATTATTTTCCAATTTTGCACAAATTCCACAAAGATTCCTGGAAATCGTGGGGTGGCAATCGATTGACTGATCGCTTTGACGTTGCAAAAAAATTTATTTGAAGTGCTTTTCTCTTGAGCCTCTGCGGCTAATGGACACCCTATAGCTGGCATGCTACTACTGATAGAGACATAAACTCCGACTTGCACTTCTCTACTGCTTCAGGTTTCAAAAACCATTTCGTCCTTGAAAAAGGGTGGCAATTTTTCAACATCACACTACTTTTCCCTGAGCTCTTTCGCACAAATCTTTTACATATTTAGCGCCCAATTGGGCCCATACGATCAGCAACTCTCGGCGCTTATCTTTTCATTGCGCCAAGTCAACAACGCGGCGCACACACTTCTCGCATCTATCTCAAGTGTTTCAAGTTCACAAGTCTGCATACTAATTGCAATTCTTACACATCACAGCGCTGTGTAAACTGTGCAGTCTTGACATGTTGTCATGTGTATGAGTTTTGAATTTCTGTTTTTTTTTTGTTTTTTAAGTTTTACAAATCAATATTTTTGCTACAAGTTGTTAAGCTTTTTTCATTCATTGACAAACGACAGCAGCGAAGTGTGGCAAGCAATCAGCTGTGAACTTCAACAGAAGACACAGGGGAGAATGGTATACGATTGAATAGGGATCAGAGGATTTATTTTTTAATTTTATGTACAAAATAGATTGCAAATTGCAGTTTTATAACAGTTTCTAATTTGCTTCTGCTTACAAAGATTTATTAATATTTTACTATATAAAAAACTGACCTCTTATTGAATATATTTCCATATAAAAGTACTTGAAAGAGTTTTCCCATAATTTTTTTACAATTCCTAAACTTTCTATTTCTATAAATCGCCCAAGTTTTCTATAAATAATGTTTTATTTATAGTTAAAAAGAGACTAACCATCCTAACCGTTTCACATGGCTCCCCTAATCGATCTGCAATAAAATTTTTTGTACATATTGATTTCTATTTAATTTGCACATTTAGATCAGTGCTTACAATCAAAATGACGCGTCTTAATCGAACGAACAATGATAATCTGATCAATTTATTTCACTTGCTGCTGTTTTTTTTTTAACTTCGCTCGAAATGCTTTGTCATGTTTTGTTCATTAAACTTGTGCGCAGCTAATGTTGTTGAAATTTGTGTTTTACCTTAAACATGATTTGTTCTGATTACGTTTCTTCGATAGCTTTTTTCACTTTCGTTTTTACTGTAAAAGCATTGCAAAATATTTGGAGTAAAGCGGCATTGGGGGGAAATTGCTGCAAAAGTTTTCCCCCTACTGGGGTTTTTATAGGACAAAACACAGACAGATATGAACAAAGCAAAGGAACGTAAAGAGATTGTGAAGAATTGGCAAATCACCGTTAGCTGTTCAATAATTGTGTAAGCAATGCAAATGTTCTTATCACGTTTATATCTGCCTAACCTGAGGCCGGCGGTGAAGCCCTTCCACACATGAAGAGTGAGAAGGCAGCAAATTGTACGTTATTACATGTTATTGCATATATAATTAGAGATCAATTTTCAAAGTATTGTACGAGAGTTATTCATAGTAAGCAGTCGGGATATTCACATTAATGTAAAATTAAGCTATAATTCTTTTTAAAATTATGGCTGAGCTGTACTTGTAAAGCCAAGTTAAGTGTATTGAAAACGTGCAACTTGTTGTTATTACAGAATAAACCTAATCGCTTTCTATTCTAGGCGCACGTAACCTCAAACAAATATTCAACTAACTAGTGGCCCCTGTCAGTAGCCGCAATCAGTCTTTTGCCTCTGCAACGTCTACGCCTTGACCCAGCAAATTCAAAACTAGTAGCACGGCTTTGCGAAAGTTCCAACATTGATCGTTGGAAAATGATAAAAACCCGCATTTGTTTTAATTGCATTCTTAGTATTCGCTGTGCGCTAACTGCAAATTCGAATTGTGGCATAATTGCTGCACAAAAATCACGCACAGCAATTAAGCTGAACCTAAGCCAAGAATGCCGCATAATTAATTAGAAAAGTGGCATGCAAAAAGCACATTCGAGTTGGTAGAGGCGGGGCAAGCACTGCTAAATATGGCTGGATGCTGCTGACGCTGCAAAATTTCCCACCCACTGTTCCGCGCACACAAGTTCAATAAACTGCGCCGCAAAGCTTTTCGTCGTCAGCGGCTTTTCGATTTAATTAATTTGCATCGGTGCGCAAGTGCAGCGCTTCAATGCGCCACCGCACGACCAGCTGACAGCCGTAGCACGCGTTGGTGCTTTTTTTACCAGCACGCCGGCGCGGCTATTGCGGCCCATTAAATGATGTTGTTGTTGTTGTAAGAGTAAAGTACAAGCGCGGCGCCCATTGAATGCTATTAGCACAGTCAAAATTTACGCTCAGCTCAATGAAGCTCAGCTCAGTGGAGCTAAACGCAGTGGAATTAAGACGCTTGGAGAGCGCAAGTGGCTCACGGAGCAAGCTGGCCGCCAAGTTGACATATTGCAGGCGCTATGAAAATTTTGTTTAGCAGCTGAAGTGTTCTAATTTTAGTTAAAAGAAAGTAATTGGAAAAAATTCCTTAAAAACTTGTGTTATAAAACCAGTGGAGATATTGTTTGAGGCTACCACAGTTATTTGCAATTTAAAGATTACTGAATCAAAAGAGCATAAGGTGACACATGGGGAGGGAGAATTACCAGGGACCGAAAATAACTGTTAGTTTACAATTTTCAAATCAAAACGGCATAACGAAAAAATTGTTGGTACACTTTTTCAAATATACCATTATGATCGTAATGGCCTCAGCTTCACGAATATTAAACGCCTTTTAAATTTTAGAGCTTTACTATAAAAGTTAAAATTAAATGTTATTTTGTGCCTTTTATTATTTCAGGCAAAAATAACTGTTTCTTTTGACTTTTATTTTATCGGTCAAAAATAACAGTTATTTTGTGACTTTTATATTTTCGGTCAAATATATCAGGCAATTTGAATTTTTTTAAAGGCCGTTTGACCGACTAAAAAACTATTGATACAATTTTTTTCGTCGCACAAGTCTTATAGCTCAGAATGTGCGGTCTTGAAAAAATTCAAACTGCCTGATATATTTGACCGAAAAAATAAAAGTCACAAAATAACTGTTATTTTTGACGGATAAAATAAAAGTCAAAAGTAACAGTTATTTTTGCCTGATATGATAGAAGGCACAAAATAACTTTTATTTTTGCCGGTAAAAATAAAAGTTAAAAGATAACAGTTAAAATTTTACTTTTTTGATAAAAACCATAACCGGTACGGTCCCTGAGAATTACACTAGTAATAGGGGAAAGAAAAAGGGATATGTCCAAAGGAAGGAAGGATGTATATGCCAAGGACGTTTGGAACTTGCAAACTGTTTAGGCCTTTAGGATGCTGAGTGTGTATGCGCAATGTGAGCTATTGAAAAGTTAAGGGGGGAATTGAGTAAAAAACTGAAGCAACTTAGTAGAAGTGGTGTGTGGGTCGTTGCATATTTAGCCATCTTTTGCCTGTCAAGATGAGCTTTTGTAATTTACAAAAACTTAATTTATAAATATAAGTACATTAGGGCGGGTCAAATTGTATGGAACGATTTTTTTTGATGAAGCGTATAGCAAAAACGTAATCTATAGGTGATTCTGAGAAATTATGCTCAAGAGACCATAGCTCTAAGTCGGATTTGGAGCCCCCCAAAATTTCAAAATAGATATTTTTCAATATATACATAGAATAATTTAATTAAATTCGTCATAAAATCGGATAGAGTAGATTTCTCAATCTGGGCTTGTTTGAAAGGTATTTTTATCACCTTTCAGAATCTGTATTGATACCAATATTTTTTTTTTAGGAATTTTTTGTCGAAAAATAGCCTAAAATGAACTTTTAACTAATAAATTCCGAATTTTCTTCGATTTTTTTCGATAATTTTTTTTTTTGCAGATTATGAAAGTTCAGATAATTTCCAACAACTTTTATTACGATCAATTTTTTTTTTTCGACAAAAAGTTCCTAATATGTCTACAAAAATTAAAAAAAAATTTTGGTATCAATACAGATACTGAAAGGTGATAAAAATACCTTTCAAACAAGCCCAGATTGAGAAATCTACTATAACTCTATCCGATTTTATGACGAATTTAATTAAATTATTCTATGTATACTTATATTGAAAACTATCTATTTTGAAATTTTGGGGTTCCAAATCCGACTTAGAGCTATGGTCTCTTGAACAAAATTTCTCAGAATCACCTATAGATTACGTTTTTGCTATACGCTTCATAAAAAAAAAATTAACCCGCCCTAAAGTATATATATGCCAAAGCCTTTCCCTTGCATCTTTCTTTCACTTCTCCTTCATTCAAGCATTGTAAGCGTTACTTATGAACTTGATTTCTTTTCCTTTCTTTCCACCCACCCTATTGTAGCCAGTCTGTAGAGTGCATTGGAAACGATCGATGAGAAAATCCCCCACAACTCTTTGTCGGCATGTTTGCATTTCAAATAAATAAAAAACCAACCATTTATGCAAACAAACACTTTGAATTCCATCATTGCTCTCAGCCATTTTCAATAACAAAAACGTTATAATTGGCGCAATCGAAGAATCGCTTTCAACTTGAGCAGAGAGCTGACGTTGTACAATGATAGCTGTACGTGCGGCATTCTTTCTTGATTCTCTCAGCAACGAATTTTGTTCTGGCTGTTGTCGTTCTTCTTCTTCTAGCTGTCGTTGTTGGCGCGTATTCGAAATGATTAAGTTTGTTGTCGTTGCTGTGTGTGCACAGTATAGCACGTTGTATTGTATATAAGCGCCGATAAAGATACTCGGCAGGTTTATTTGCCCGACACTAGCTAGAGAGACAATATTGACAGTCGAAAATTGTGCGACTAGACAATCGACAGGGCCCTAAAATGGCAATAACAACGCGTTCGCTGCAGGAAGCAGCAGCGTAATTTCGTCAAAGGTGCACCAACAGACTTGAGAACAAGTCAAGTTTCGGTTATTGGAAATCCGGAGCAGCAAATAGAGACCTCAAAAGGTTTTACTCTAATTAAAAGTGTTTGTGTGTGTGTGTGTAGGTGCGTTTGTGGCGGCTATTATGTGGCGTGCAAGACGGATAGACAATTACCAACAGCAACATTGCAGCAACAACAAGAGCAACAATTGCAATAACAACAACAACATAAGCAACAACAAGAGCATTGGCCGTAAACAGCGCAATGGCAATGGGTAAACAAATTCTAAGTATTTGCAATTAGTTAATGACAATTGAAATAAAATCGAAGCATTAATTAATGTGTGAAAATGTGCGCGAAATCGTTTAGTCATTGTTTGAAGGCAAAGCGTCGTAAATTCTCAATGATTTTTCAATAAAAATATCTCAAGAAATAATTATGGCTGCGGTTGTAAACAATCGAATCGCGCAAAATTTCGCTTGGCCCCGTTTGCCGTTAAGGCAGGTTCTCACCTTGTGGGAAAAAAAATTTTTTTTTTTTTTCCTTATCGTGTAAATATATGTTTGAAAAATGTGCTCCAGAAATTTCAGATCAAAATCTGAAAAATTACAAAAGTTACAGGCCGTTACATAGAGCAGTGTCGAGCACCGGCCGAGCGCGCTTTAAACTTTAAACGCGTTTTTCTGAGAACCACATTTTCGGACCTAACGGAAGTGATTGAAGGCGCTGGAATGAACCAATCGTCACGAATTATTGTTTCTAATAAACGAACCACGATCAGCCAAAAATATTGAAAATTGTTTATTTAAAAAAATAATAAGTGAACAAAAAAATGCGAAAATCTTAATTTTTTTCAAAACCTCATAACTTTTGTAATTTAGATTTTTTTTTCATGATCTTGGTTCATTCAATAGATAATACGGTACACATTAAGAATGTGTTCGATTTTTGTGTTTCAGATCACGGGTTTTGACGGAATCACTTCCGGTAGCGGGACACCTCCTCGCCGACATGCCGCCACTGATGGACGCCCCCTCCCCCCCTTTTTTGATTCATTCAATTTGAAAAATTGCATTTTCTAAATAAATGTGTGTTCATATCCAGAAAAAATGTTCAGCTTTGTAACTTTAACCGTTTTCTCAAAAAAAATTCCAAAAAAAGTGCACTTTTTCGGATCCACAAGGTGAGAACCTGCCTTAATGTGAAAATTGGCCTCTAGTGCAGGCAATCAAAAGCGATGCCATGGCGTCGCACTCGGTGAGTGTGTTTGTGTGTATGTGTGAGTGGGTGTGTACCTTGGAAATTGTCCAAGAATGTTAACAATTTAAAAGCAAACACACAACGAACTACTTTGCGTTTGTTTATTGCAGAAGAAAAGTCAACAAGTCGATTTTGTTGCTGTTTTAACAGCTGGCGGCGCTGGTTGGTTGGCATATTTTCAAATCTAGTTGGGTTGGTATTGAAATAAAGATAATTGGGCCTGCTGGTAACATATTAGTGGACAATATAACAAATGACATGAAAACATTAAATATAAGAGATATTATTGCTTTTGTGAAGAATCTATACAAATTTTGATATAGCCATGTAGTGATTTTATCGACTGATCAGCAAGCCACATGTTAAGCTAAGCTAAAGACTGGTCTGTTAGTGACCAAATGAAAATGAACCAAATTGAACTTAATAACAACAAACAATTATCAAAATCTTTGACTATAAACACTCATATCTAGTAATCTTTCTAACTTCAACTGTTATTGGAGACAACAGTGAGAAAACTTGTCAATCCACACTTTTATAAACCTACAAAAAACAATTCAACAATTCAAAATCAAAAATTTTTAGCCAACACCAATTATGAAATATATATCTGAAATAAGCCGATATCTATGTCTATCTATGAGATAGCACCGTCATTGCTATCTCGACAGGCCGCTGTCGATTTGGACTTCATACCAACAGATTAGGTCCAGACAGTTGGGACTTTTGCCAGAGTTGCCAACATTAAGAAGAAGAAGAATAGACCTCCTCTGACACTCTCCGGCTCTCTCCAGACGAAGATGGAAATTCTTTGGCTCTCACATCTTCAACAACTTGAATAACCTCAGTTCAGTCAACATCAATGACCTACTAGGGTCCATTCACAATCCAAATTTGCTTTTATAGGCTCTCTGACTTGCAGTAAAAGACAGATCTTTTTCACAATGGGCCTATTTTGTGGCCTTAATGTGTCCTTCGGCAAGTCAGATGTTCAGACAGCCACTTTAACCTAATCTAACCTAACTTACTGAACTGTCAATTGCATTGAATTCGTTGTATTTATAGCGAGTTTCCATAGTTAAAACTACCCAACAACATCGACATAAAGTCGCCTCTACAGAAGCGATACGATTATTTTCACAATTCGATGTTTTGTTCGCATATTTCGGCTTTTACTCGCAACAACATTTGCTGATTTTTTGTTCATTCCTTATCGGCCAACATTCATTAACAGCCGATAAGCAACCAATGTGTACGCAAGATTTATTGACGGATTTCCGAAAAAAAATTGCAAAAATTTCACACACGCTACCAATCAGCTGCGTACTTGTCAAATTGTCAACTGAACTTTTGCAACGGTAACGGTAAGTGAGCTATTGTTTACCGCGCTGATTTCATGACTTAATTTTGTAGATATTGTTTTTGGAAATCTTGAGCAAAACAAATATCATAACGATTTACTGCTTTCTTCATTCATACAACACACAAACCTTTTATCGTCTGAGCGTTTATTATCGTACAATTAGAAACTCCTAGTTTGTTATTTTAGCGATGATGAAAGCCAGTCGTCTGCTCTGTGCATTTCTTTGGCTCTCCATTGGACGTTGAGGAAGTCAGTGCCGGCCGGCAGCGTGGCATATCATTTCCTGTGTAAAATGTGTCAGCACCAAATCACAATTTCGGCTCAGACGGCTAAAAATTAAGCATGCGCTCAATTCGGTCCAATTGGCCCATTACGCTTTTGTTGCTTTATATGTTTACAAGCGCAGCAACGTGATTGCCGGCTGCGAGTGAGTACTCGTATGCGTGGAATCGCGTGAAATTGCTTTACAGCACCGGCGCCGACGGCGGATAGCGATCGCTAGTCGGCTCAACATGCGAACGTGCAGACGTGCAGCGTGCATTTCGGCATTCATACGGTTTTGCTGGCACTCGAACGCAATTTTCAGGCAACTTAACGATATTGTAACAACGAAAGGAAATTACAGACAATTTTTTGTTGCTTTTGAATTGTCTTTTTAAGACGACGCCTGTTAGTCTTCCTGGCAGTCCTAATCTAGTGTCAATTCAAATTGCAGTCCATAAGCCTTATTAGCTTTCCTGCCAGTCCTACATCTCATCTAAGTCTCATTATGAATTTCAATTTTAATACGACTCCTTTTCATCCTTATTGCCAATCTTACATCTATTCATTTAGTCTTCATTTCAGTTTTAGTCTTGATAAAGCTTCCAGTATTCCAGTATATCTATTCATACTCTTTTAAGCTCATTTATACATCTTTTACCCGTACTTACACCCAGCTTTTAATGCTGTTTTTTGACTCAAGGTGGGGATTTTTACTACTCCTTCATCTATCAGATACCCTCCTCATATTCTACTCTTTCGCTTTACTTTCACTTTTCCACTATAAAAGTTTTGAATTCACACTCTTTTATTCAATTCTTCACATCCTCCCTTCACTTTCGTATTCACACTCTTTTATATAGTTTGTTACATTAAAAACCAATATATCGATGTCTCATGTTCTACTAAATTCAATAAAACATTTGACATTCGTTTTCTAATGGAAGAAATTATCATTGCTCCAACTTCTGCAAATTTGCCTTCTTACTTTTCTCCTGACGAACTTGATTTACTGCCAAACCTATGCCAATTTTTTCGGTTCTTACTTGCTTACTTTTTTTGGTTCAGTTGTCATAAATCATATCGGTCAGTGTTTTCAATTATTTTTAGCTCTCAATGCATTTATAATAAACGCTAAGAGCAAAGTGACGCATAGAAATTCCCACATTCGTCACACATTAACGATTTATGCAGATTAGCATGGAATTTGATACCTAAGTGCATACAATACGCAAGTCCACAAACTTATTTTATTGGCAAATTAGCAGGTGGCGACGCGGCGTGCAATGCCGAAAAGATTAATGACAGGGAATTCTAGCAACAAATATACACAAAAACCAACATTTAGACAACTAGACGCCGTTATATTTCTCAATTTCATATTTCTCAATTTCCTCGTTATTTCAAATGGCTTTGCGGTTATACTGCAAGTTGGTTTACCCATATTCCAACTATGCTAAATTGCGCACACATTAGCATTTAATGACGAAATAAACGTCAGAACACTTTGAATGCATTGCTCCATACATTTATACATACATTTGTGTATACACACTTACGAGTTGTGGTTGCTCAATTGACCGGAAAATCTTTTGCCGCGCAAACACTGAACATCTGTAGGTAGCAATTAAGATCTGCTCGCAGTTGGAATGGAATACAAAAGCTGCCAGCTGTGAATTGCCAATCGTCAGGCAACCTGTCGTTAGTCATGAAGTTTATCTATACAAGTACGACTATCTTTATAGGAGCCATTAGCTTGTCCAACACCGTCTGCCAACCCGTAAGTATTTGATCACATCAAATAAAGCTTTGGGATTTTCGCTCACAGTTTCAGGAAATATGGTAATTTCAGTTTGTAAATCATTTATCGAGAATTTGAGCGCTAAGTGTTGAGTAAATTTAAAGTAAATAAAGTAAAGCAAACAAGTGTCTGTAGTTCGGCGAAATCATACTAGTTTCAAACAGAGACGTCTAAGAGCTCATTTAGGTATCGTAAAGATATTCTTTCAAAACGTTTTTCTCTCTCTGGCACTGCAAGTGTACCAATGTGTTTCAAAAAACAATAACAATTTTAATAACAATAAGCAAATGTCCACAAATGCTGTGCATTGCAACGAGTCGCGTGCGCCTGTGTGTGTGCTAAATAAAACAACAAACATGAAAACAACACACGAAGCAATAAATACATATGGATTGTGTATAATTGATAATAGATGTAAACGTTGTAACGTTTCTTTGGAACGCCATTTTTCAGTTATTGTTGGTTGTTGCTGTTGTTGTCATTATGCTTGCGATGAGTACTTAGTGAGCAGTTATAATGTGCACGTGCCATACGAGGCATAAAGACAACAAATATTGTACACAAATGCAATGTTATTACACTATAACGGTAGACATGGTAATGCTGCTTGTTGTTGGGTTTGATTAAATTGCCCATTGTTGTTGGTGCCCATAAGTACTTATTATGCACTGCAATGACAGATAGACAAGAGCAGCAATATTTTGTTCCTTTTGTTTGGATTAATTTCCATTAATTTATGGCAACTCGGCTGCGATTATTATCAATGTCAATGGCAATGTTTGTGCGTCCGTTTGCGTCCGTTAACTAACAAATTTTTAGTGGCGCAATTTGACAGACAAACGGCAAATAGCGGTGACCTTAATGTGGGCGCAGTTAAAATGTTTTCACTTTTGGATGTAAACATTGAAATGAATGGAATAATTTTTATATTCATTAATTTAATAAATATTAAAATTAATAGAATAATTAATTAATTGGAATTGGAATTAATTAATTAATTTAATTTATTAATAATTTTAATTTAATTTTAATTAATTTAAAATTAAATTAATTTATTGGAATTACTTATCTAATAATTCATTTTGTTAAAAATTGATTCCTTCATATTTTATTTATTTATATCAAACTACATCAGATCAATCAAATCAAAATGCAATCAATCATCTATATACAGTATAGAGTAGCTAACCACCAATCAGTTGGCCCCAGCGAATGCCCAAAATTACGCCAACACTCACAGGAAAGTAGTCGAGTGAAGCCTTAAATCACTCCACGTGCGTTGGGCGGCAGTTATCAGCGCGCAGTCACTCACCTGAAGTTGTACGATTTTTATAAATACTCAACACATGGAAGCTAATGCAACCATACTACATTATGCATTTGAGTAATCAATCATCATCGGCAGCACAAGAGCTGCTCCCCGCCCTGCTCGCTGGCGTCTATGTACATGCAAAGCGATCGGAAAGCACTCGACTTTCGTCAACGCAAAACTTCAAGCAGGGTTTAGTGGACAATGATTGATTTTTGCAGTGAATTGCTTGCACTTACGGCGCAGAGAAAGACAGTGACAGAGACAAGCCGACAATGAGTGAGAGTGAGTGCCAGTGGCCACTATAAAAATAGGGCTTACAGAAAACAGTACACGTACATAAAATGTCCAACACACTTGAATGGCGAGGAATTTACCAGACTTTACATATGGATTAGGTTTCGAAAGTGTTGGGGTTTATGGCCGCACGTTGACTTAAACGTCTATGAGGGTGTAAAGAGATTTCGCCTTTTTTGTTTAACTTTTCACGAGAAGGAAAAGTCACAAGCATATTTAAATATTGTCTGAAATATTGATGTGTATGACATAAAATTATGAATAGATCATGTTTTGAAGACAATAATTTTTAATACCAATACCAGAACTCTGTCTATTCCTTTTAAATACTACTGCTTCAATCAAACTTTCTCAAAGAACTTATACGTTGATAAAGACAACGAGATCATTGCTATATTAGTTTCAATACTAATGTCAGTGCTTTACGATCTGTCATACGAGCAGCATTTTAATTATATTACTCTTTGGTACAAAATTCTACTCATACTTATTCGCGTTTAAGTTTTTTCGTAATTAAAATGTAATTTAATTTAATTTTAATAATAATAATAATAATAATACCAGCACGCAAATTTTTAAATCACAACACGTAGCCGAGCTCAACTTCTTTGGTAGAAATACCCGAAGTGGGTAAATTCCAGCAAAAAAGCTGTGAATGTGAAATTCTAATAATAAATAAAATAAAAAAATTAAATAATAATTTTTTAATCTGTAAATTTGATAATCGAATTTATTAATTTATTAAATAAAAATAATATTGAGCCCAATCTATTGAGAATGTAGAACTCAATAATAATAATAATAATAATAATAATAATAATAATAATAATAATAATAATAATAATAATAATAATAATAATAATAATAATAATAATAATAATAATAATAATAATAATAATAATAATAATAATAATAATAATAATAATAATAATAATAATAATAATAATAATAATAATAATAATAATAATAATAATAATAATAATAATAATAATAATAATAATAATAATAATAATAATAATAATAATAATAATAATAATAATAATAATAATAATAATAATAATAATAATAATAATAATAATAATAATAATAATAATAATAATAATAATAATAATAATAATAATAATAATAATAATAATAATAATAATAATAATAATAATAATAATAATAATAATAATAATAATAATAATAATAATAATAATAATAATAATAATAATAATAATAATAATAATAATAATAATAATAATAATAATAATAATAATAATAATAATAATAATAATAATAATAATAATAATAATAATAATAATAATAATAATAATAATAATAATAATAATAATAATAATAATAATAATAATAATAATAATAATAATAATAATAATAATAATAATAATAATAATAATAATAATAATAATAATAATAATAATAATAATAATAATAATAATAATAATAATAATAATAATAATAATAATAATAATAATAATAATAATAATAATAATAATAATAATAATAATAATAATAATAATAATAATAATAATAATAATAATAATAATAATAATAATAATAATAATAATAATAATAATAATAATAATAATAATAATAATAATAATAATAATAATAATAATAATAATAATAATAATAATAATAATAATAATAATAATAATAATAATAATAATAATAATAATAATAATAATAATAATAATAATAATAATAATAATAATAATAATAATAATAATAATAATAATAATAATAATAATAATAATAATAATAATAATAATAATAATAATAATAATAATAATAATAATAATAATAATAATAATAATAATAATAATAATAATAATAATAATAATAATAATAATAATAATAATAATAATAATAATAATAATAATAATAATAATAATAATAATAATAATAATAATAATAATAATAATAATAATAATAATAATAATAATAATAATAATAATAATAATAATAATAATAATAATAATAATAATAATAATAATAATAATAATAATAATAATAATAATAATAATAATAATAATAATAATAATAATAATAATAATAATAATAATAATAATAATAATAATAATAATAATAATAATAATAATAATAATAATAATAATAATAATAATAATAATAATAATAATAATAATAATAATAATAATAATAATAATAATAATAATAATAATAATAATAATAATAATAATAATAATAAGCCCGCAGGGCATCTCTAAAAGAGGTGACGGGTGTAACGAAGCCGCGGACCCCAGTTAAACCATCGGGCTAGGCTAACCACCTACCGATGTGAAAAAATGGTTTCAGAAACAGGAAACCAAGCCTCGGACGAGCGCCGTAACGGTCGAGGACGGCGCGGGACACAATCGCTCGACCACCCAAACGAAACAGACCAACCACCAACTACAGCTACAAGTGCCTTCGCAAACCAACCTGCGACCACAAAAGCTGGGAAACCTCGGCAACGCATGACCTGGACTACACAAATGAACACCGATGTCATGCGTTGTTACTACAAAAGTTCGAAATTAGAAACGAAAAAAATAGGATACCGCGAAGAATTTCACCGCCTTTTTGCTCAGCTTTATCCACAATACAGTGGACTAACCCAACAGAGACTCGTTGACCAGAAAAGATCCATTACCACAAACCACAGATTAACAAACATAGAACTACAAAACATTAAAGAACAAGTAAGTGCTGAATTACACATGGCAACACAACAGGATACAGAGCCAACCACCAGTACATCTAACGACACCACTGTTTCACCACAACACACCCGCCTAACTCCACAGACAAATAGCCCAACGGACAGAAACAATAACATAGAATTAACACCCGACAGGAACACAACTCAACACACAAATACCACAACAGAAGCAGAATTAATAAGCAAAATCAAAACCCAATTTCTATCCGATAAGCTGAAATGGGAAGGAGTCAACCCTATCTTCCGCCCATCCATTTCAAAACTCATTATGAAAAAAGAAACTACGGAACTCATCAATATTATAAACAGCGAAATACTACCAGCGACCATAGACAACAACATAACACTAGAAGATATCCACTCACTTATCTATATAGCAGCCACAACAACACTAACACTCAACAAACAACAGTCAAAACCCTATAACAACAGAAATAACAATGTAAAACCGAAATGGCAAATAAGAATAGAAAAGAAAATAAACAAGTTACGAAGGGATTTGGGCCGACTAACACAGTATATAAGAGGAAACAAAGCAAAGAAATTAACCGAACATGTACGCCAAATTCAACTGAACCAATAGAAGACATAACAGACACACTCAAGCAAAAACTAAAAGTAAGTAGTAACAGAAGTAACAGTAAGTAGTAAGAAGTAACAGAAGTAGATCCACCCACAAAAGAACAAATAAGTACATTTTGGAAGAACATATGGTCAACACCAATACAGCACAACGAAAACGCAACATGGATACACACAGAAGAACAAAGACAAAAAAACACCAGACCACAGCAAGAATATGTTTTGACGACAAAAGAGATTACAGAAATAATAAACAAAACACATAACCGGAAATGCCCTGGTATTGACAACATCCATAATTTCTGGTACAAGAAATTCACAACGGTGCACCGATATCTCTCTAAGCTTATTAATGATGTAATCAGCCAACCACAGAACCTACCTACCTTTTTAACAATAGGAAAGACGTTCATAAAACCAAAAAATAGACAAACAAAAAATCCAGCAAACTATAGACCAATTACTTGCCTACCAACTCTATATAAAATAATAACAGCGGCAATATGCAAAAAAATAGATCAACACCTAACAGAACAAAACATAATAACAACAGAACAGAAAGGATGCAGAAAAAACAGCCAAGGCTGTAAAGAACAATTAACAATCGATGCAGTAATAATGAAACAAGCAACAACACAACAGCGTAACCTACATACATGCTACATTTACTACCAAAAAGCATTCGATTCAGTTCCACACAGCTGGCTAATCAAGGTCCTACAGATATACAAAATACATCCAAATTACATAAAATTCCTAACAGAAACCATGGGACAATGGAGAACAACAATAAACCTAATCACACCCAAGCACGCAATAACAACAGAACACATCCAAATCAAGAGGGCTATCTTCCAAGGAGACTCACTCAGTGCTTTATGGTTCTGCCTATGCCTAAACCCTCTATCAAACACACTTAACGACTCAACATTTGGATACAACATCAAACACCAAACCAAAGTGCAATATAAAATAAACCACCTCTTATATATATTATTATATGCACAATCACAAACACATCTAAAAGGACTCTTAAAAATAACTGAACAAATAACAACAGACATTAAAATTAAGTTCGGAATGAGTAAATGCAAAGCACAACATATAGAGCGAGGGATATGGAAGGAAACAACAACTGAAGCACTAGATGGTGAAATACTGGAAAATATGGAGGAAAACGAAACATACAAATACCTGGGCTTCCAACAAAGTACTAAACTTGACCACACTAGCATAAAAATGCAACTAACAGAACAATATAAACAACGCCTCAACCGACTACTAAAAACATATCTCAACTCTAAGAACATTTTCAAAGCCATCAACACATATGCGATCCCCATACTCACATATTCCTTCGGGATCATAAACTGGACGAACACAGATCTTACTAATATTGAAACAATAACCAGAAAACAACTGACAAACACTAGAAAACTACATCCTAAATCGTGCATACAGCGAATAACAATATGTACCAAGAACAGAAGGAGGAAGAGGACTAATTGACATACACAATTTACATGCGAAACAAATAATTAGCCTAAGGAACTACTTTCACAGCAGTACATCGTCAACACATCAAGCAATTACCGCAGCCGATAGCAACTACACACCTTTAAGAGACAAAGAAACAGAATGGGCACAGAAGCAGCTACATGGTAAACACATCCATATCATGCAGGACAGTAACATAGACAAAAGACCCCTTATACACCTGGCTACAAAAAGGCGAGCTCTACCCGGAGACAGAGGGTTTCCTACTGGCGATCCAAGACCAAGTAATCCTCACACGAAACTACAAAAAATATATTCTTAACGACACTAGTGCAGACAGTGACAAATGCCGCAAGTGTCAAAGCCAATCGGAAACAATAGACCACATCATCACAGGATGCAAACTCTTAGCAGGCACGGAATACACAGACAGATGGCAAAAAATCTACATCAAGCAATAGCAAAAAATTTAAACCTTATAGACAACGACCAACCATACTACAAATACACCCCACAAAACATCTTCGAAAATGAAACACATAAACTTTATTGGGATAGAACAATATGTACAGACAAAACCATACCTAATAATAGACCGGACACAGTACTAACAGACAAAATACAGAAAACAACATATCTAATTGAAATCAGCGCACCAAGCGATAAAAACGTTCACAAAAAGTACACAGAAAAAATAGAAAAATACATCGAACTGTCACAGGAAATTAAACGCGTATGGAAACAAAACCCTGTAAAAACCATGCCATTCATAATATCAGCTACAGGCATATTACACAGAACATTCATACAAAACCTTAAATCACTTAACATAGACCAAACTCTACACTATATAATCCAAAAGGCGGTGATCCTAAAAACTTGTAACATAACAAGAAAATTTTTGAATCAATAATAAAACGAAATAACTTAAAACAGAAACAACAGAGCATTTTCCCTTGGTAGCGATACCCGGGACAAATGTTATCTCCGGCAGTGCGGAACCCTGCCGAGATGGAGAAACTCGATAATAATAATAATATATAATATACATAAAAACCACGTCTTACTTCATTAAAATTTCATTTGCTATCACACAAATGTTATTTTATTGACATTAACACTTCCAAAAGACTTTGCGGCCCCAACCGCGTAAATAGAAAAATATTTTGACATTTATGCACATAATTAATTGTTCTACTTGTTTAGCTTAGATAGTAATTTAAGTCTTATAATGGTTAAATTTGTTAATGACTGCGGCCAGCATTAATTAATGCTAATTAATCACAATTAAATCTATGTAAAATTATCAAATTATTTATTTGTCAATATTTTTTGCTTCTTTGTAGATTATAATGAATCGTTACTACCACAAACAATCGCTTATGTGGAAGAGAACTTCAAATCGTTTGCTGACGGCCGCATAGCACGCGCCGATGACCATTGCGAGGATGAGAATCCAGCATCGCCGTTGGCTGAATTTCCCGAATATTTTACAGGTAAGCAGCAAATATACAAAAATAAACTCTACAGATAAGTTATTTTGTTGTTCTTCGCGCCCCTTTAAAATCAATTAACACTGCGCTGTCCCATCGCCGAAAGTCTATTTTGATTCCATTCCAATCAGTCACTTGTCGCACTCACATGTAGTTAGTGAGTGCGATAAACAGAGTCCAAAACATGTGTAAAACAAAAACAAAACAATTAGAGCAAAGAACTCATACGAACAAATTAATCATCCAAGTTAACGCCACCAAGTTGCAATCAAATAGCTACAACCTCAAATTAAGCGTATTGCACATAAAAAGGAAATTGAATTGATTTGATTGAAATTGATTGAGTCGGAAAATTAGTGCCCCCGTCGCCGCCGGGCAATGTCAAAGTCAAATTCATATAGTTAGAGTGCGCATGGTCGCAGCGTGAATATTTTGGGCAGATGTGAAGATTAGATCCCTTGGCGCTCAAGTGCTAACACCTGATTTGGACTCAACCAATATTCGAAACGCCGACAAGTGAAGTGACAAGTCATTGAGCTCAAGGCTCGTTTGAACTCGATTGCCATAAAACTAATTGCATCCAGTTTAGACCACAACTACACTGCAGATGGCCTTAGCAACCAGCGTGACGCCACTTTGACGCCTCCTAAAACATCATAGCGTTATTTTTGTTTGCCAATAATCTCATCAAAATCAGTGAAAAGCTTGCAAGTGTTTCCGCACTTTCCAACGTCAGTCCAATTGATTTTCGATCACTTGACTATTTAAATCGTCATTGCCACGTTGAGTGTTAATTTCCGTCGCAGCAGCAATTGAACTTCACCTCACTTTGCTTTCCTTTCCTTCACTTTGCTTTGCTTTATTTCCATATCCAATGCCAATTAGTAACAATAATTTCACAATTATCAACTCGCCTTTGCAGAGGATGAACTGCGCCAGGGCTGGATTGTGCTGCACGTCATTGCCGCCGTCTATTTCTTCATACTGCTCGCAGTCATCTGCAACGACTACTTCTTGCCCACGGTGGAGTGCATCTGCGACGACCTAAACCTGTCCAAAGACGTGGCGGCCGCCACCTTCATGGCCACCGCCACCTCCATGCCTGAGTTTTTTACAAACACCATCAGCACACTGATTACCGACTCAGACATGGGTCTGGGCACCATAATAGGTTCGCTAATGTTTAATACGCTGGGCGTGGCCGCTCTGGCAGCAATGGGCATAAAGAAGGTGAGTGCGAAAATCTTTAGACATCATTTAGACAGTTTAGCACATCTTGCATTGAGTTAAACTATGTTGAACCGCTTTACGAATTCCACTCCGCAGCCCATTCAATTGGACTGGTGGCCCATTGCGCGCGACTGCGTCATCTACAGCTTCAACACCATTCTGCTCGTCATTCTGGCCTGGGGCGGCTACGTCACCTTCACCGAGTCCTGCATTATGATGGGCTTTCTAGTCTTTTACTACCTGCTCACGTTCAACAACAACAAATTCATGCCCGCCATACGTGTCTTTGTGGAGGACAAGCTGAACTGCTGCTTCTCGACGCGCTACGGTGAGTTGTCGGGCGGTGGCGCTTTCAAGTGTTCCATATGTAATGTTGCAACTCTTGGCAGATCTCACCGAGCCACCGGAGAATAGCGCCAAGGCGCGTTTGCCACTCAAGAAAGATCACCTGGGCGGCAATGG
Organism: Melieria crassipennis; assembly: GCA_963668005.1. Lineage (NCBI taxonomy): Eukaryota > Metazoa > Arthropoda > Insecta > Diptera > Ulidiidae > Melieria > Melieria crassipennis. The sequence continues at coordinate 59,500,223 of OY764962.1, forward strand.
GCTGTTTGTTATCAGTTTGCCTGAGAATACCTCATCGATGTCATCCACCGCCAATCTTACAAAGATTTGTAAGTAGCCAAGGCGCTTCTTCTCGAAACATTATTGCTCTAAAAAACATTTACATTGCAGTCATTTAATCAAATCTCATTTACTTTTTTTGCAGGGAACAGCGAAGACGGGGAATCCGTGCAAATGGAAGCGCCCAAACTTTTCTCACTGCCACACGGCGAAACCAAGTTCATGAAATTCTGGTGGGGCTTCACATTTCCCATCAAATTCATCTTGCGTTTCGTCATACCGAATCCAATCACCCACCGCCGCCTCTATCCGCTGTCGTTCATTATGTGCATCATAGCGATCGGCTTGAATGCCTACATGATTGTCTGGATGCTGACAGCTTTCGGTAAGTTTTTCTGTTCAATCATGGTTCTGAAAGAAGTAATTAACTCTGAAGACCCAAGCAATCCGTGTACAAGTTGTGGAACACTAACTTTCAAGGCAGCACTAATTGTTGCTGCTATGACTTGCGTTTCCTTTCACAATCCGAAGTTCTCAAAACGACAATGCGCATTTCTCAACAGAAGTTTGGCCGTGAAGAGCTAATTGCTTGCCATTTATAGTTTTTTTTACTCTTTTGCTAACTTTTAACTTTGCAACTATTTCTTTGGGCTGCCACACCGCGAGTCGTTTCTCTTTAATTTTTCCCCACTTAAGCTCAAATCGTCAACTTTGTTCGCCCTCTTCCAGGTGTCACCTTAGGTGTGCCCGAGATCATAATGGGCCTGACCTTCCTCGCCGCTGGCTCCACCATGCCCGAGGCTGTCTCCAGCTTAATTTCGCTACGCAACGGTAAGTGTCGCGCGATCCCCGCAAACCCCACACATTCTCACTAACATTTGCTTTCTCCGTTGCACAGGCGAGAGCGGCATTGGCGTGTCGAATTCGCTGGGCGCCAACTCGCTGGCCATCCTGCTGTCGCTGGGCGTGCCGTGGTTCATCAAGAACTGCATGAACCTGAACAATGCAGGCGGCTCGAGCGCAATCAAAATCGCTGCGCAGGGCATCGAGTTCAACATTCTCATCCTGCTGCTCTGCACAATGGCGCTCTTCGTCATACTCAGCTTCAGCGGCTACCGACTGACGAAGCGCGCCGGCATGGCGCTCTTCTCTGTCTACGCGGTGTTCATTGTGCTGCAGATCCTGATCGAGATGAACATCTTCTTCCCCAAGCGGTGCTAACCGCGGCCGGTTGCGCGCTTGGCACACCTTAAGACTGGCTAGCAACGTAAGGCCGTTAACAAATGACAAAGCTTGAAGCCAAATCTACGTTTTGTTGCATTTTACAAACACTGTTCACCCATTTAGCCTTAAGTTAGCCATTGATAAGTTGTTGTAATTGTAAGTGTTGTCGATTGTTGATATTCGTACCTAGTTGCTAACCAACGCAGATAATGCGACGCAATTGCTGACGGCTATGCAGAAACTTGACTTGATGCAACGCTTTCATACTCAAGTAGCCGTTTTGTGGGCCATTACGCGTTGTTGGACAAATGCATCAAGTATTTGACCAAATTGTTATTAGTGGAGTGTGTCAGTCGGAAAAGAGGCCGAAATCCGGTAGTCTTCGTGGACACGACGAGACTACTTCCCCCCCGTTTTCGAGGGTGCTGAAGACGATGGTGCTGAGCAATTTGCTTTTTGGGCGGAGAAAGACCCTCAAAAGGGTTAAAAACCCCCTTTTTACGCCCATTATGGTAACAAAACTCATCTATGGAAAGCTTTTGTAAGGCAATATGGGTATCAAACGATTCCGCGTGTCATTGCGGCAAACATAGGCTATAATAAAATCGGCCACGCCCACTTTCCGCGCCCACTTAACTAACAAAACAAAGCTACACTATCTGTTTGTAAATAAATGTCAATGTAAAATGATTCTGTGTTTCATAGGGCTAAACATAGGTTATATGAGATTGACCATGCCCACCTGATACGTTTTCCCGCCACGCCCACTATAATGACAAATACATAAACAGATAGTGTAGCTTTGTTTTGTTAGTTAAGTGGGCGCGGAAAGTGGGCGTGGCCGATTTTATTATAGCCTATGTTGGCCGCAATGACACGCTGAATCGTTTGATACCTAATTGCCTTACAAAAGCTTTCCATAGATGAGTTTTGTTACCATAATGGGCGTAAAAAGGGGGTTTTTAACCCTTTTGAGGGCCTTCCCCCGCCCAAAAAGCAAATTTCTCAGCACCATCGTCTTCAGCACCCTCGAAAACAGGGGGGGGAAGTAGTCTCGTCGTGTCCAAGAAGACTACCATGTTCTTCCGACTGACACACTCCACTATATTACAGGCTTAAGTGATCGACTAGCTGTTGTTATACTTATTGAGTTATGTTAATTCTAATTGTACAGTACTATTTATTGAGATATGCCTTGTGCGTTGTATTAGTCGGGAAAACGGAGAAAAAGTCAATGTAGCGAAACTTTTTCTTCTTTACATACCACAGTGCGTATTTGCATATTAGCTTTAGCTATAGAATACAAAAGTGGAAAGCTAAGAACTTTTGTAGCTTGAAATTAACTTGAGGAATTTTTTTAGGAGATTTTTTATATTAAGTACGAAAATAAATTATAAACAAATTTATTAAAACATCTATGATAAAAAATGCTAAACGGTGTATTATTACTGGCGTTATTAAGATGTGGAAAAGAAACTACAAATATAAGTATAACTGCATACTTTAAATAATATTTATCAAAAAACTTCAAAACTTTAGAGAGGATAAAAAAATGTGTTCTTAATTTAAAATTTGTTTCGTTTTTTTTAATTTCACCATACGCAGACCTTATAGCCTATTTCCACCAGGCCTTAAATGCATTTAACGCTTAAATGCATTTAACATCGCATTTAAATGCTCTAATTCCCATGCAATTGTTTTTGTATCAAAGTGAGTTAACACACTTTCAAAACTGAGTTAACTCAGTTTTGCAGTTTACAGACGTCTAACAGAGTATGTTATGTTAAAAGCTGGAGCAATACTGACAAATGTGCAAATTTTGATAGCATACTTTTCGGCGCTGCAAGAGCCGTACGAACACAAACGAAAGAGGGGATTCGAGTTGCGTTCGGTGTGGTAGATTTTTTGCTAAGACAACTACTTTTTACTGCATTTTTCGCAAAAATACATATCGTCTGTCATAATCAAAGTCAAAAATTCTATTATTTGCCAATAATAAATACTGAAAGAGAAAATCAAAAACGTGGAACTCCTCACTAACCCTCTTGACATTAAAAATTCAGACAGCTCTGGTATCAATCAGCTGACAACTTTCATAAATGAAATAAACATTGACAAATGAAATAAATTTTCCCAAATATGAAAACGCAGACATTCCTAGACTGTTGAGAAGGAACGCGAATTGGTTTTCTTGCAGTAGAGGGGCTACAAGAAACCATACATACGTATACAAGGAGATGGCGGCGATGGGTAAGCTGCGGCTGCCCAGAAATAAATGCAAAATTTGGCTTCACCAACTAAAACTGTAAACAAAAACCAGCTGTTGGACTTAACTCAGTTTTGGTGGAAACGCTTGACAGTTCTCAAGCTTAACAGAGCCCTTAAATGCATTTAAGCGCTCGGTGGAAATAGGATATTAATAGCCTATTTCCACCGGGCCTTAAATGCATTTAACGCTTATAGCCTATTTCCACCGGGCCTTAAATGCATTTAACGCTTAAATGCATTTAACATCGCATTTAAATGCTCTAATTCCCATGCAATTGTTTTTGTATCAAAGTGAGTTAACTCACTTTCAAAACTGAGTTAACTCAGTTTTGCCGTCTACAGACGTCTAACAGAATATGTTATGTTAAAAGCTGGAGCAATACTGACAAATGTTCAAATTTTGATAGCATGCTTTTCGGCGCTGCAAGAGCCGTACGAACACAAACGAAAGAGGCAATTTGAAATGCGTTCGGTGTGGACGATTTTTTGCTAAGACAATTACTTTTTACTGAATTTTTCGAAAAAATACATATCGTCTGTCATAATCAAAGTCAAAACTTCTATTATTTGCCAATAATAAATGCTGAAAGAGAAAATCAAAAACGTGAACTTCACACCCTCTTGACATTAAATATTCAGACAGCTCTGGTATCAATCAGCTGACAACTTTCATAAATGAAATAAACATTGACAAATGAAATAAATTTTCACAAATATGAAAACGCAGACATTCCTAGACTGTTGAGAAGGAAAGCGAATTGGTTTTCTTGCAGTAGAGGGGCTACAACAAACCATACATACGTATACAAGGAGATGGCGGCGATGGGTAAGCTGTGGCTGCCCAGAAATAAATGCAGAATTTGGCTTGACCAACTAAAAATGTAAACAAAAACCAGCTGTTGGAGTTAACTCAGTTTTGGTGGAAACGCTTGACAGTTCTCAAGCTTAAGGGGGAAAGCCACTGTGACGGGTAAAAAAAAAAATTTTTTTTTGTTTGTTTTAAATCAAAGCTTATATATTCAAAAATATGTGTACAAAATTTCAAGTCAAAATTTCAAAGACTCGATAGTTTAACACACGTATGAAAATTTTAAAAGATACATGATTTCATTACGAGAGAAATGGACTCAAAACTTTAAACGCGTTTTTCTCGAAACGACTTTTTTTGAACTGGCGGCATCAATAACTCGAACAATTATGAACCGATTTCTAATTTTTTTTTTGTTTTGTTCGTCTTAGTAGTGGTTAAGGTTAAGCGTAGCCGATTTGGAAAATTTTGTTTTTTACTATTTTTTAAACTGTCTCAAAACCAAAAAAACAAGGTCGAAAACATGGAAATATTTTCAATCGGTCGCCATTTTGTGAAAAATCAAAATAAAAAAAAACGGCTACGTACAAAGATAGCTACATTCATACAGATTACAATAAAATTTAATTTTTTTTTTCTGAGTACGGGTTTTTGAGAAATCGATGCCGCCATGGAGGGGGAATTTTTTTTCAAGCGCTACGGGATCATCTCTATTGTTTAAACTATTTAATATTTTTTAATAAAAATTTGTGGAAATATTATTAGATGTCTGCTTAATAAAATAAAAAAAACCCGATCCAAAAATTCCTATATTTACTCGGTAAAAAAAAATGTTTAAAATCACTAATTTTTTGACCCGTCACAGTGGCTTTCCCCCTTAACAGAGCCCTTAAATGCATTTAAGCGCTCGGTGGAAATAGGCTATAACACTTCTTGGCAGCTGCACATCTCTGCTCACTAATATTCTGGGCGCTATTAACAGTGAATGCTAACAGTTTATCGCATTCTGTTAAGTTCTAAGTGATACGTTGACTAGCTTTGGCATCTCTCTTGGGAAAGAAACAAAAAAAAACTAAATAAATAATAGAAATAACTTTAGTCCAAAGGTTTTTGTTATGCAGCAACTTTGCAGGATTTCTATAGTTTTTTATTTTAGTGATAGTTTTTTCACTGATCTGATTAGGCTAGAATGCAAAATGTTGCACTCAGGGGTTGTAAGGGGAAGTATTTAGTTTAACAATAAACTGAAGGAAAAATTTCAACATTCATAGAACACCACAAGCAAGAACCCTTTTGACGCCCATTTAACCTTAAATATTGAATTATTCAATTCATTGAAATGAAAACACCAGCACAACTTATGCCAACATTTTTTAGTTTCCTTAAGTTTTGTTGCTCGTTTATTGATATTTTAGTTTTTGTTGTTCTTTTTTGCATACGCTTCAATTGGGATTAAATACGTTTAACTATAAGAAAATATTTTACAATTTGCTTCCATTCAGTAATGTTTTCTTGCATCATATCGGATTTATTGTTGTTGTTCTATGACTTTTAATTGCGTTCTCTGGTGAGTATGTTTAAGTATATAAAGCACAAGTATTTTGTCGTTTGCTATTTTTTATTCATGCATAGTTTTCGTTTCCAAGTGTTTTATTTGTGTAATCAGGAAAAGAGTGAAGCTGTAATTACTAGTATAAAAAATTATTTCTAAGAACTTAAACACTACAAAATGAGATCAAAATTGCTGGAGAATGCGTGCGCGGCACGCGGTTAAACATTACTCCATTCAATTCATTTGCCTAACACGCAGCAACAAGCCGGCGAATGTTGACTTTACAATATGCAAAAACTTCTGTGTTAATTGTTTTTTATTAATAAAACACATGCCAGAGCAAAACTGAGGAGCACTGTTATGTGCGCGAAAAATTGACTTACTCCCCTAACAATGACAGCTATACAAATCTAAGACATTTCCCATGGAAACAATTAAAATCAGTCTGCAAAAATGTGCAAATTAAATTGCAACAATTGCAGCAGCTGGCTGGGCGTTTAGTGCGTTTGACAATTGATCAAAGGTTCGGGGGCCCGTACATCAAGTAAAGGAATCTACAATTCTATGATGATTTTACTATGTGACTGCGGAGACTTCTTGACTTTCAATACAAAACAACACAAATACAAAAATTTATAAGAAAGTTATACAATGACTATTGGAAGTTATACAAAAATAGTTAATATTTGAAAACAATAAACACTAAAACAAAATGCAGTAAAACAGTCCTCTTCACTTTTCAATTGCTTCAATTTCTTTTCACATTCACACATTTTTAGGCACCAGCTGCTGCAAGTGCCAAAGCTTAAACCATGCTACACATTTTCCTTTTCAATATTTAAATTATTATTTGCTTGCTTCGTATTCATAAAATGTTTCAATATTTAGTTATTTATTCGTCTCGACATTTATCTTGCGATGGATTAATTTATTTAAATATTTTTTATTCAAAAAGTTGTTTCTTCATATTTTCTATTTACTACAAAATTGTTTATTTCAATTATATTTAATTTTAACTAAATAATAAAATAAATTATTACAATTACAATAAATAAAAATAAATCAAATACAGTACACCAACAATTTTATGAATAATTACAAAATGCAACGTAAGAAAGTCTTTTTTAAATAAACGGAATGTTAATATTAAAAAAAAATTCTAAAAATTATAGAAGCATTGACAGTTGACATCCTTATTTGTTTGCATTTTACACTCATTTATAGATTCAAATCAAATCTGTGTCTTTTTTGTGTTTGTTGTTGTAATTAACATTTATTTATTACATTCATTGTTACTGCTTCGTAATTCTTTATTCGTTTCTCCTTTTACCATTTCATGTTGAGTGTGTTTGATTTATTTTTTTCATATTATTTCATACCTCACCTCATTTCAGTTTATCATTTACTTGATTGTTTTAAAGTTATTTCCAAGTACTCGTAATTATTATCTTCTTCAATTCATTAACGCTACTCTCATTTTTCTGGGCCTGTGGCTCGCATTTTCAGCATTTGTGATATTCTTTAATTCTTATAGTTTCGCGTAGATAATTTTGCTCTGCGCCCTCCGCTGCCGTGTGTTAACATTAAAACTAACAATTAGCCTTTGCTCTCGTCCAACGTACAGCGCCAGTTGTTTCGCTTCCAATTCCGTCTACGTCGACGTCTAACTAAGCTAAGCCATTTACAAAAGAATTACTTTAGTTGTGTCTGCATTATGCAGTAGCAGTTCATGCGTTCCTTGTATATATAATTATGTATAAATATTTACAGTTACAATTGCAATGGAGTATGCCGAAAATAAATTGCATTACATTACAGCATCCTTATGCACTGTGCAGCCTTAAGTGTTAGGTGACAAGTTAATACAGTAAGTATTCCGTTGCTAGTCGGGCGCTACAAACGGTACAAATCACTCGGTAGCTCCGACTTTGACTTCTAGCAGCAGCTCTGCGCTTTTCGCTTAAAACGCACATATGTGATTGTTTGGCTTCGCTTCGAGCTACAAGCGACAAACGACAACAGTAGCGTTCACTTGTGGGGTTGTTTGCGGGATGGGGAATTGCCACTCAGTGGCGAACGCCAGTGCTGGTGCCGCTTGATTAAGTGCAACAGTGGTACGAGTGACCGCCGTTCTTTATGTTGTAGTCGTTGTGCACGACAGGGCTGCTTTTGCTGTAACTGCTGTGCACCTGCGCCGCGTCGATAGAGTTTTGCATCGTTTTGCAGGAGAACTGTCGATGGTTGGCTGCGTCCTGTGGGCAGAGAGGGAAACTGTTAGTATTAGTAATTAAGAGATTTTCAGGTATGAGATGATTTTTTTTATGGTTTTGCAATATGAATTCGTGCGCAATTTGTTGCTTTAATTATTTATTTGCTTTATTATTTAAATTTTTTTGGCTTTTCAGTCTTCACTTTCTAGACTTGATCCTTTATGAAAATAGTCACCTGCTTTGATCCTTTAATATCTTCACTCAAATGCAGAACCACCCGTCGCTTACCTTCGGCTGTATGGGAAAGCAACACCACAGTATGAACGCGATGAACGCCACCAGCGTGCCCACCAGCAGGATGAAGTCCTCAATTGTCTGCAAGCGTGCGTCAGAAGACCAAATAGTTTAGAAGGAACAAATGACCGGGCAATGTCACTCGAGAGGCGTAGTGCTTACCGGCTCCTCGCCCAGCAGCACATGATTAATCAGATACGCAAAATCGTCGAAGGGCGTCATTGTTGTGTCTGCTGCTTTTGCTGGTTGACAACACACACTGGCCGGTGGAGCAATGCAGACAATTGTAATTTGATACTCTGCGACACGGGTGTGCACTTTGCCGATATCCTTTCGACGATTTCAGCTTTATGTGTAGAGTCTATAAACAACTTTTAAAAATCCACTTTCGGCTTGCTGGTGCTCATGAATTCTGTATTCACTAATTGTTGCAATTTGCATTTGCTGCAATACAAGTTAAGTGAAACGAAGCCAAGTCCTGTCGCCCACTGGGAGAATCCGCTTTAACCATTAGCAAAAAAAATGCTTGTTCTTTTTTCAGTAGTCGATTTTGACATTTGCTTTATTAACTGCGTTACCAACTGATATATTTAACACCGCCATCTAGGGGATAATACCTGTAAAAATGATTCATCACGTAAAAAAAAAACATTCACGGTAAGGCCCATGGCACAATAACAAGGTAATAGCATGCCCGCAACACCAAAAACCACATGTATTTTGTTGGTAGGATTGTTTATCGTTACTGTCAAAATCAGCTGATATTTTCCGACGAAAGAGGGAGAAACTGAAAACATACAAAAGTGATTGTTGCCAGACTGTGCTGTATTTGAGTGAAAAAACGGGAAAAGTGCTCAGGTCAGTTGTTTTCAGTCAGGTATTTTCATCTCAACCGATGCGGCAACACAGAACCACTGCTGACACCGACGATTTTGGCAGAAGCCATAAATGATCAGCCGGTGGCTTGCTATAACCTTGTAGTTGAACCATGATAATACCTGTAAAAATGATTCATCACGTAAAAAAAAACATTCACGGTAAGACCGATGTTATGCTGCCGGTCACGGGCACCGATCACGGATAAAATTGTTGTTGCTTCAATGTAAAAGAGAAAATTGGGAGAGCGTAATTTTTCTCTTTTACATTGAAGCAACAACAATTTTATCCGTGAGCGGTGCCCGTGACCGGCAGCATAACATCGGCCTTAGGGCGCTGTTATGCAGACGGTCAAATGACCGTCGGTCACGATACTTTTTACGCTCTCGTTTTGTTTTTTCTACTCTGTGCCAAAACCCTGTTATGCAGACGGTCATTTGATCGCCGGTCACCAGTACAGAAAGCCACGTACAACACAAATGTAAACAAACGATGAGGATTGCTACGAACCATTTTTCCGTCAGTAGATACATTTTTTTGGCGACAAGTGTGCCATTTTGCTCCGAAAACACATGTGTTGTGAATAATTTCACAACGCAACACTGTTTTGATCGCATGATTTGGCATCGAGAGCCTCATCATTTTTGACCGACGCGGTCAAATTTTACTCTCCCGCTATCTCTCTCAATTTTTCATTTTACATTGAAGCAACAACAACTATCGTGACCGACGGTCATTTGACCGTCTGCATAACAGCGCCCTTAGGCCGATGTTATGCTGCCGGTCAAATGATCGTCGGTCACGTCACTTTTTAAGCTCTCGTTTCTCTACTCCGTGCCGAAAGCATGTTATGCTGACGGTCATTTGATCGCCGGTCACCACTACGATTTTCGCTTACTTTTACTATTTTTTCCGCACTTTTTATTGGGACTTTACTTTTTCAACTACAATTAGCAATTCAAATGTAAAATTCTTTTTCGCGCTTGCATCGGTCTGAATAGCACACATTTCTAAAGGGATTCCTGCTCCTGGAACATTGTTATCAGCGCCTCAGTAGTTGATTGGGACGAAATTTCTGGCATTCTCAGCTAATAATTTATACATGAAATTAATATAATATGTGTGTCAAAGTATCACAATATTTATTTACCATTTAAATTTCCATTTTTCTTTCTTCTTTTCCACCGAAAACACAAATATAAACACACGCTAGTAATGAGGGTTTCTACCAACCATTTTCTTGCTCATTCCATACACATTTTCACCAAAAGGCAACAAATTCGTTCCCAAAACACAACTATTGTGAATAATCTCACAACGCAAGACTGATTTGATCGTTTGATTTGGCATCGAAAGCCTCATCATCATCCGCTCGCTCGCTCTCCCAATTTTCTCTTTTACATTGAAGCAACAACAATTTTATCCGTGATCGGTGCCCGTGACCGGCAGCATAACATCGGCCTAAAAGAGTAAATTGGGAGAGGAGAAAATTTGACCGCACCGATCACCGGATAATGGGGCTTTCAAATCAAATCAGTGTTGCGTCGTGAGATTATTCCCAATAGTTGTGTTTTGGGAACAAATTTGTTGCCTTTTGGTGAAAATGTGTATGGAATGAGCAAGAAAATGGTTGGTAGAAACCCTCATTACTAGCGTGTGTTTATATTTGTGTTTTCGGTGGAAAAGAAGAAAGAAAAATGGAAATTTAAATGGTAAATAAATATTGTGATACTTTGACACACATATGATATTAATTTCATTTATAAATTACACTGATCAACACAAAATGGCTTTTCTGTTTTTGACATCAGTTGTAGAGTATCTAAGAACCGCTGATTTCGAATCCGCAAACCGTTTTTAAAACTTAATTTACTTTTTCGCAAAAAATGGGCGTGTCAATTTTTCGGATTTTCCCTGACTTTTTTGACGTTTGGACTGTAATTTCTAAACCAATAAACCGGTTGACATGATTTTCATTTTGTGTCATTTACAACACCTCGCGGCTTCTTTTCTAATGTAATTTATTTTTATAAGTTTTAAAATTCCGCGGCAATTGGACCTCAAAGTCGGAAAATATGGAATTTCATGGCGTTTTCTTTAATGTTGAAAAATATTTAAATTTTTCGTAAATCAATTAACGAATTAGGTGTTAAATGAAAGCGGAAACATCAAGTAATACAACACAGGAAAAATTAATTGGAGTGATCCCCATTCTCATCGAAAAGGAGTTGGCGAAGCAAAACCGTTCCGTTTTTTTTTATTAATTAAAACTTTTTGTGCATACCATCGAACGCATAAAACCAAAAATAAGTTTCATTACCGTTAGTTTAACTCCTTCCGGAAATTTGTACGATATATCGTACAATTTTTTTTAAAGATGTTTTATTAAACAGCGAAAGTATTTTTATGAAACGGCTTTTTCATTCTTATTAAGTAGGTTGTGTTGTACCATTCTGTTTAAAAATATAAATCACAATAGCCGTGGCAACACAGTGTGAGTGAGTTTTTTAAGCAGCTCTGCAAGAATTTGGCGATGCGATGCTTCTGCGGAGGAATTTATAAATATGTTATACTTTTTAGTAGCAAAAAGCCAAACAATTTCAAAGTTTATACCTCAGTTGATTTATAAAACTTATTAAATTTAACATTTTTTGCGTATATTTTTTCCAAATGCCAAATATTTTTTCTGACCACAAGGGTTGCAAAGGTTGCAAGTGATGTTTGCATTTTTTTTAAGTTATGGATTTTGTAACAGAATTTTTCCGTGTGCTTGAATGCCACGCCCATCAGTAAAACGTATGACTAATAAAATTCGACTATTCCGCAAATTTTCTACTAAGAAATAACAATTACAAGACGATTTTGTGTTTTACTGGGCAGACACAGGTTATATAAGGTTGGACATGCGACTTGTCACTCCCACTACGATAAAAGTGATCGGCTATATTCAATATCTTTTTGTAAAACTGTACGAATTTTAATTGATTCTGTGTTTTAGTGAGAGGAAAAGGGCTTTGCAACAACAACAACGGTTATATAAACCCGAATAAATGTGAATCAATTTCTTATATCAAAGAATATGAAGTAATATAGAACGCGCATGTGGGCACAAAAGTGTTTTCGGCTGTTATGATGCGAGCGGGAAGAGCGAAGCGTAGGCATTTGAGAATGTTAAGTTCATAACATTTTCTGTTAGATTTGCGTAGGACAACAGCAAAAAGCAATGTTGTTATTCGCAACGGCTTCACTCGTGCACATTCAAGGCACATTAATAAAGGTAGTGGTGGCAACACAGCTGCTTAAACTTTTTTCTTCTGATTCTCTTTTGATTTTTTGCGATTGGGGATGTACATTGTCAAAAATTGGTAAAATTGTTTTTGTGTTGCTTGTGTTCTGATTTGATTTTGACAAGCTAGTTACCCAAATCCAACAACAAAATACATGGGAATTTTGTTGCTGGTCTTACGCGTTCACCTTTATTAATACACCTTGTGCACATTGAAATTGTGGTTGTCGTGGCGTATTGATCGCTCAATCGTTTTTTGCACGTATGTTTATTGATCTTGTTTGTCGAAGCGCAAGCGGAGAGCAAACAACGAACCAAAGCATCGTCATCGTCGTTTCAACGAAGATGATTCGGGATTCGCTAATGTTTTTGTTGTTGTCGTTTATTGTGTGCATGCTTTTTTGTGTTGCCGATTGGTTTTGCTCATATATGTAATACACCCATACCCAGTTCGCCGTCGTGCCGTCAGTCACTCAGGGGGATCAACATGTAACACTGGAAAGTGTACGTGCCGTAACTGAGCTGGCTGACGGAAGCGTGTGCTAACACCTCCACGTGGTGACGGCCGGAAACGACTACCTCCAGATCTGGTTCTGGTCGTGGTCGGCTAAGGTAGCACAGCGGAACCTCCCTAATCCGGGGTGTCATGCGACCCGTGCCCATCGGACTGATTTGCAGCCAGGGAGTATATCGGCTGTATTTGAACGGAGCTTTCCTGATACCTGGCCGCCTCAGGAAGGAACGGTGGCCTTATCGCGGCAAGGGGCTCTGCCGTGACGGACCCTCCCTTTCCCCATTCCCGCATTGGTCACCGTGCTGGCACTTTCATCAGTGCCACGCACAGCCCGCCAGGTCGGGCAGGTGACCGTAAGAAACAGATGATATCGACTCTCAAAAAACCAGCCTCGGAAAAAGACGGACAGACGATGGACAAGGACAAACGGATAATGGACTCGGACAAACGACTAACGAACACAAGGAGGGAGGTGGGTACTTCCTCCGAGGACGACCTCCTGGCATCTAGCCAGGAAACCCTTACTTCCTCGGTGGGGGTAGGCGCTGTGGGCCACAGCACACCCATCCCCATCGAGAAACCTACCACATCAGCGGCAGCGAAAACAAACAAGAAACCGCCCAAACCTAGGGAACCGTCTAGGTATAAGCAGTACCAGAGGGCTTTAGCTATCCTCGGCAGGATCAGCAAAAATGAGGCCGCTGGTACTGCTCATCCCAAAGATGCGGAGGATAAGGTGCGGTTTCAAAAGGTCGTCGACGAGTACTTGGTGTACCAGGCGACCCTGCCGAAAACCCCAGCAGCAACAAAACGCGACCGTTCTGCCCATGACAGTTCGCACCGCGAAACAAAGAAGGCCAAGGTTGCCGGTGCAACAGAGGCCAAACGCGTTTTTAGTGACGTGGCACGGGATCACCTGCAGGTGGCGCTGGTCGATGCTACCACCAATCGCGGCAAGGAAGCCTTGGAGAAATGGGGAGAGATCGAGGCCAGGTTGACACAGATGGTCATGGACCATGTGATGAGCAACCTGGCAGCGAACCCGAAGGTGCCTCTCCCCGGTTTCGACTCGGCAGAAGTTGTTCGCGGATATCGGGTGATCAAATGCGAGGACCAATTCTCGAAGGATTTCCTGGCAGGCTGCATTTCCAAGCTCGGAGAAGCAGCGGGTGGCTTGAGGCTCAAGCTCATCCCAGCCAGTGAAATCCCCAAGAGACCAAGGGCTCGTATTTGGTTGCCCAATATGACATTGGATAGTGGCAAGCTGGTGGCTTACCTGCAGGCGCACAACCCGACAGTGCCAATGGCGGATTGGCAGGTCTTAAAGGCGGAGGCTCCGCAGAAAAATAGTATCTCCTTCCTCCTGGTCATAAGCGAGGAATGTCTGCCTGCCCTGGAGAGGGCAGAATACAAACTTCGGGTTGGCGTGCGGCACGCGAGGCTGAAGGTCTTCCGCTCCTCCAATCCGGAAGAAGAGGACGCTGACGAGGTCATTGATGCGCAGAAGTTGTTGGACGACGTCAGGCTCGATGACCTGGACCCTACCACCCCTGACCAGTAATATATGGGGTTGAAGGTTGTCCAGGTCAATCTCCAACACAGCAAGTTGGCAATGGACAACCTAGCCGTCCTCCTGTCGGAGGAGGACGTAGACATCGCCATCGTCCAAGAGCCTTGGGTGCGGAGCACGGAGGTAAAGGGACTTCGGCTGAGCAACTACAACCTCTTCTACAAAAAGGGTGAAGGTAAGCCCAGAGCGTGTATAGTTGCCAAAAAACATCTAAACACTTATATTTTACCCCATCACAGCACCAACGACACCACGGTGGTTGAGCTAGCTGGAGCGGGGGGCATTAAAATCAAAATTGCCTCGGCCTACATGGCGCATGATAGGCCCGCGCCACCCGAAGAAGTCCGGAGGCTCATGAGCGGCGGTAATAACCGGAGTGTGGTGTTGATAGGCTCTGATGCCAATGCAAGGCACACTTTATGGGGCAGCAGCGAAATCAACGACCGGGGTGAGTCACTCTTCGATTTTATACTTAATACTAACCTGGTAGTGTGTAACAGGGGTAACACCCCAACCTTCGTCTTCCCAAGCACTGACGGCTTCAGTGGTTGGGAGGAGGTCCTAGATGTTACACTACTAACTGATAATGAGCAAGTAAGGGTGGATAAATGGAGGGTGTCCAGCAAAAAATCCTTTTCGGACCACGCCTGGATACTCTTCAATTTAGAGGTTCAGGTCGAACCACCCCCGCCATACCGTAATCCTAGACGTACCAACTGGAATCGATTCGCTGGCATGATCCGCAATAGGATAGGCGGAGTACGCCCTGCCAGCATATCCTCGGAAGGGGACATTGACCACAGAATCGAGCAGTTGGAAAACGCGATGGTTTCCGCGTTTAAAACGTCTTGCCCAATCAAATACTCTAAAAAATCATTCCCACCTTGGTGGAACGATGAATTATCGCGTCTGAGATCGGAGGTCCGGAGGTCATTCAACCTAAGCTATTCTACGGGTAACTGGCAAAATTACAAGAATAGCCTAAGGAAGTACAAAAAGGCGATCAGGGACTCCAAAAACAAGGGTTGGAAGAATTTCTGTTCAGCCATAGAAACCACCAAAGACTCGGCAAGACTAAGCAAGGTGTTGTCAAGGGACCACACCTGCCCCTCATACATCAAGAAGCCGGATGGCTCTTGGACTGAGAGTCCAGAGGAGGCCTTAGACCTGCTGTTAAATACCCACTTTCCAGGGTGCGAAAAGAAGGAACCGCAGATAAGGCGCCAGATATTAAATCTGCCCCCGATCAGTGTTAGTAATATTATAAATAGGGAAAATCTCGCATGGGCCATAAAAAGTTTTTCCCCTTATAAGTCCCCGGGTCCAGATGGCATCATTCCAATGATGCTACAGGCGTCACAGGACTCAGTTTTACCCTGGCTCGAGGTCATTTTTAAGGCCTGCTTAGCCTGGAACTACATCCCCACTAGTTGGAGGCGCGTTAAGGTCGTCTTTATTCCCAAGGTAGGGAAAAGAGGCCATGAATCGGCGAAGGATTTTCGGCCCATAAGTCTGACATCGTTCGTGCTCAAGACCCTTGAGCGCCTCCTCGACCTCTATATACGGAAGGAGGTAGAGCACAAGTTGTCAGCAGCCCAACATGCATATCTGAAGGGAAAGTCAACGGAGACAGCCCTTCACGAAGTAGTACGAACAGTGGAAAGATCACTGGAGTACAAACAATACACATTGGCGGCCTTCATGGATATAGAAGGTGCCTTTAACAACATAGAGATAAGCGCGATAGAGTCATCGCTAGTAAACCTTGGAGTCAACGTACATGTTCGCAGCTGGGCCACTGCAATGCTCCAATCGAGGGTGGTGAGCGCAACGCTCGGAAACGCCCACCTTACAAAATGGGTAACCAGGGGCACACCACAAGGGGGGGTATTATCGCCTCTTCTGTGGGTCTGTGCCATCGATAATATCCTAACAGAACTTAACCGGAGAGGAGTCAAGACGGTTGCGTATGCGGACGACGTGGTTTTAATGGCATCGGGGATGAGCCCTGATGTGATTAGCGGAATCCTTCAGGGCAGTTTGGATAGGTTAAGTGCTTGGTGTACGGGACGTGGACTAAGCATTAACCCCAGCAAAACTGAACTGATGCTGTTTACCACCCGCACTAAGATACCGACTTTTAGACGACCTCATCTTGGGAACGTAACACTACCCCTCTCGTCCAGTGCCAGATACCTTGGGGTAATTCTGGACCCCAAACTGAACTGGAGGCTAAATATAGAGCATAGAATAAACAAAGCACTATACTCCTGCAGGAAAATGATAGGAAGGAGGTGGGGCCTCCGACCGAGTCTAATGCTTTGGATGTTCAAGATGGTTGTGCGTCCAATTTTATCATACGGAGCTCTTGTCTGGTGGAAGGCCCTCAAGAGGGAGTATAACATCACCAAGCTCGGTAGACTGCAAAGAACAGCTTGTGCCGGAACTACGGGAGCGATTAGGTCCTGCCCTGGAGAGGCGCTAAACGTGCTGACGCACTTGCTTCCCGTTGATCTGCACATTATGAAAGTCGCAACTCTTAGTGCCCTCAGGCTGAGAGTAACCGGTTGCTGGAGAGACAGACCGTATGGCCACGGCAGTCTACTATCACAAGGGCAAAGGTGCCTACCTACAACTACGGATTACGCTATTCCCACCATTGCTTTTGGGAAAAACTACGAAATCCGTACCCCTTCCCGCCTTGAATGGAAGAGAGGGAACATCCTTAATAACCTGGATACCACAATTTACACGGATGGCTCCAAAATGTTATGCGGAGTAGGAGCAGGAGTCTTCTCGGAACATCTTAAACTAAATGTGTCTTTCCGTCTCCCCAACACAGCAAGCGTTTTCCAAGCGGAAGTGCTTGCTATTAGGGAAGCGTGCAGGATGGCACTGGCAGACACATCCTACAAAAGCCACATCACCATACTTTCCGACAGCCTATCCACGATCAAGGCATTGGAATCGTCGATTCTGTCGTCAAAACTAGTGCGGGAATGCAGGAAGCTCCTCACAGAGCTAGCTCATAGGTACAGAGTTACCCTGATATGGGTGCCAGGGCACAAAAACATTGAAGGGAACGAAAGGGCCGATGAACTAGCTCGAAGAGGCTCCGCTCTTGATGAAAGCGAGGCGCTGACGGTTCACGCCCCACTGGGCTCCATCAAGAGCGAGGTCTCAAAGGACTTCTTCGCCAGAGCCAACACTAGATGGCAGAGGACGGAATCCTGTAGAACCAGCAGGCTACTTTGGCCAACATACGATAAGAACAAGACCGCGGAGCTCTTGAACAAGGGCCGCCGGGATGTGGCAAGACTAACGGCAGTCATCACTGGCCACTGGCCCATTGGAGAGCACGCGGCAAAAATGGGGATTCCTTACAATACCAGCTGTCATAGCTGTGAAAACCCGGACGAGAAGGAACCCGTACACCACTTCCTCTGCAACTGCCCGGCGCTATCAAGAAGGAGATGGAAAACGCTGGGAAAACCGATATTTCAGACTTTCGAGGAGGTAGCAAAGTGCAGTGTAAACTCGCTACTCTCTTTCATTAACCTCTCGGACTGGATATAAAGTATTTATATATGGATATATAGATACATAGTCCTGAAGACATCACACAGTATACCCTAGTGTACCTACCGGGAATAGTGGTATCAAAACGGCGCCAACGCGCTAATTGGATGATGGATCATCGCCACTTGAACCAACCAACCAACCACACCCATACCTCGCTGTACGGCCTAGATACGTTCCACGAAACTTGGCCGCAAAGCGAAAAGCCGTATAAGGAATCAATTATTTTGATACAAATTCATACAAATTCAATGGGATCGGTTCCAAATTTATTTTTTTTATTTTTATAACAATGTTATAATTTATTTTTATAATAATAACAAAAATATAGAAACAAAAATGAAAGAACTTCATGTTACATAAAAATATTTTTTCCATTGCTCGGTAACGTTTATTTGTTGAAAAATATTTTTTACGTCATCGCATAACTGTTATGAGAGAAAAATATTTTTTACGTTGCTCGGTAACGTTTGAATCTGTTATTCCACCGGTGAGTGTGCTCGTGATTTAGAACTTGAGTGGTTCAAAACTTGGATAAGTTTTGCATACAAAATGCATTGGTGCCGGTATTTTCAACGTACAAAATATATATTGCAAAATAATAGTTATCATTCAACGGAAAAAAAAATCCCATTCACAATAGTTACTGCCAACGGAAAAAATATTTCCCACAAAATAAACGTTACCGAGAAACGTGATATATCGACATCGAAAAAATTTATTTTTGGCCGTTATAGCGAAACATTTTAGGCCGTAAATCGAAAACGTGCCTTAATTGAAGAAGGCCGTTATAGCGAAAGGCCGTATAAAGAGCGGCCGTATAGCGAGGTATGGGTGTACTTCTATATTGGCACTAAGCTCAAGGTACATTCGCCAACATCACAGTACAGCAACAGTGAAATATGAGCGAGAAAGCGTATAAACGAATGTACCTTGACAGCTGTAAAAAGTCAGGTGCGTTCAGGCGGGGAAAAAATTGACTGGAAAAAAATAAAAATTTGTCAAAATTAACTGAAATGTCTTTAACCGCCCCTGGAGCAGTTTGACAGTTGTTCATGTGTAGAAGTGCACATGCATACACGCATAGAAATACATTCGCAAAATTTTGTGTTTTCTGTCTCATCGCTTGTCTCCCTTTGATTTCCGAATGAAAACACATTGTGAAGATAGGTTAGTGCCAATATAGAAGTATTACATATATGGTTTTGCTGCACAAATTGCTGTAATGTTACCAAATTCAAATAACAATAACAAACAAATAGTTTCATTGGCTTTGATGTCACCATCAGAATCTTTGTGGTGTATGGCTTTTTGCTGGCCAATGGTGCGCTTTGATTGATTTAAAAATTTGGTGGTTGATCCCAATTTAAAATGTTTACAAATATTTTTACGTGGCGAGTTCCAAGTAAAATTATTTGTTTATATTTTCATATGGTTGATTACAAGAATATGGGAAAACTACGAAAAAAAATGAACTGGTGGGCATATTGACTTCAAAATTCGTGAAAATACTTGAAATCAAAAATAATTAGATACGTGTTTTAATTTTTTTTTTGAAAATCGAAATCTAACGGGCAAACTAAGGGTTAAAAGATTGTATGGAAAACATAATTGAATAGGTCCATTGACTTTCAATATGGCGAAAGCACTACTAAAGCACTAAATAAAGAAATAAATAATTAGACAAATATTCTGCCATAAGAATCTGACGGCTTCAACACAGGGTAAAAGAAACTTGATTTATTGGGTCCATTGATTTGAAACTTGCGTGCAGAGCCGCCAGGCCCGGACAGTTTTCGAAACAGAACCTTAAAAAATGTTATTCAGGCCTGCCTACGTTTAAAAATAGTATAAATATTCTACACCTGAATGGTTCCATGGCGAATGATGTGACCATACATTTACAATATTAGATTTTCTTATTTTAGTTCTTTTAAGCAAGCATTATTTGCGGGCCGTAAAAAAAAGTTCCAAACAGCGGTACTTACAAAATTATTGCGGGCTAATAAAAAGTCTTCCTTTCTTTTAATTTCCCCCTTTTAACACGTTCGCGGACAGTAAAGATTTCAGTGAGCTGCAAAAATAGACAGGCTATTTTTGTGGAAACTATAAGCACTATCTGAAATCTGATTACACATATATTGTTAGAGTTGTCAGATTATCATATTTTAACCGTTATACACAATGAATGCTATAGCATTCACGACGATATACATTTTATATGTTATTTGTATACATACAAATTTTTCAACTAGAGTGACGTGAATGCTATATCAGTCATTCATAGAAAACATGAGAAGAAGAGGTTTATTATATTTTTATAACTTTATTTATTCAACAGTAGTTCTCTCTTCGTGTATATATAATAACTGGACGCGGACACTATACTTCAAACCATTTTGATTAAAAAATCTCTCATAAACGGAAAAAATTCAGAAATATGCCCAACCAGTTTTTAAGAATCTGTACTACCCTATAATACCTACAAATCTCTCTCTTATTTGAAAATTAATATTTGAAATTAAATCAATCAGTGTTTAGGCCAGTGGCGCACAAAGGATTTTATTTTGGGGTGGAGAGTTTGCGTACAACTTTTGAGCCGAATACCACTCGAAACCATATTTTGTACCAGCATTTTTTGTGTTTGGGGGGGCGGTTTGAACCCCAAAAACCCCGCCTGTGAGCGCCACTGGTTTAGGCAATCAACCATTACAAAATTGTTTCAACCAAAGTAGTACTAAAATGTGAACACTTGTACAATGTGTGTACTTTACCTATACATGTAATAAATATTAATAAAATATTCAATATTCATAAATTCGTCCAAAATATTAAATAAATAAACGAGCAACACTTGGATACAATTTTAACTAATTTGTTGTGCACCCCCCCTCCCCCATAAGCGGACATCTCCCTTAACCGGACAAAACCACTGCGATGGTGAGTGTCCAGTTATGAAGAATTTCGCTGTACACCGAAAAAAAATAAAATAATATGAAACTACTTGATGAATCAGTTGCTAATTACTTTGAAATGTATATTCATTACAAAAATTAAAGTTTATAAAAATATTAATGAATAAAAATTGGCTTTAAAATTTGAATGCTATAGCATTCACGTCATTTTGCATCACTATGAAAATGACTGCTATAGCATTCACGTCCGCGAACGTGTTAATTGTCTTTATTGATTACTTATTTTATTTCTTTTTTATTGCTCGTAGCGATCATATAAGTTGCCATGCCAACCATATTTTATTTTCTTTTCTATGATTTTGCGCACACTACAGTCGGCAATGAGTCGAGGAGCAATATGCGACGCCGTGCAGGCTTATAGATGAAGAACAAAAGCCAGCCAGAAAATAGAAATTTTACAATTTCAGCTTTTCGCCAGCGCAACAACAACAACAACAGCACATCGTCTCCATCTCCCAATGATCCCAAGCCGCAGCAGCAGCGATTAAGCGATGTGAAACTGGGAGAGTAAGCCGATTTTTGTGCGTTTTTTGCAATTCACGTACACAGTCTGTGTGTGCTGTCAGTGATCAGCTCTTCACTGTTTCCGCTCTTATCCCGATATTAGGGATTATTGTGCAAACTAAAATTCCGCCAGTTTTCTTTCAATTATTTGCTTATTAATCGCTGGCAGCAGTGTGCTAACGCAGACTCGCTGCAGGGAGCGCAACCAAAGAGCGCAACCCATAAAACTACGTCAGCGATAATCGCTGACTACGTTCTCGCTTGTAAAGCAAGCCTTCGTATGTTTATTTTCTTTGCTTCTGCTCACATGTTACGCTGAAGTTACAGAGAATTCTGCTGTTAGTAACAGAGAGTTCTGCTGTCAATAACAGAGGGTACTATCAGTAGTACCCGCCATACAACGCGTTTGCTTGTATGAGATGCGCGTTCTATATTACTTCATATTCTTTGCTTATATATATAATTTATATAACTTTCGATCAAACTGAAATCACGTTTTGATTTTTTGTTGTTATAATTTATGTTTTATATAAAAAAAATCGATGGATTGTTCGAAAAACTTAAAAAACCGAAATCAAAAATTCATGAATTTTTACTCCTTTGCGGACCATTGTACGATATATCGTACAAAATTGATGAAGCTGTCATTTTCAACCAAAATGATTTTTTTGAAATTTTTTGTATTATATTGGCAAAATGTTCAATAAAAGTCAATATTTTGAAGGCAAAATTTGTATCTCAAGAAATGTGGAAATTGACCGGAAAGGGTTAAATGTGGGAGTCATTTTTTTGTTTTTTTGTTACTTTCCTTTCAATCAAAATTTGCTGCTGGCAAGACTGCCTAGTGGGAAGCCAAGCAACCCATATTCATGCATACGGTGTTTTACTGGTCTTCTTTCAACCCTTGTTTGTTCTAACCATAGTGAAATCAATAAAGTGTACCAGGTAGATGACGTACACTTATTTCTCTGAGTAGCAATTGTCAAAGTGTCAATTTATTTGTGTCAGTTCGATTAACCTTTATTTTTGTTGTCGTTAAAATAGCACAAAATTTAAAATTGACTTTCAGTACTCCAGAAATATATATTTTCGTAATGCATTTTATGTTAGAAAAACATAGAAACTGCATTGCCGGTCGCTTTTTGCAGAGATAGCACTTTTTCCTGGCATGTAATTGCGTTTTTTGGGTCGGTTTTGGTGCAGAACGAATTTTCAAAAAACAATTTATTTTGAAATTTTTTCATACAGCACAGACGGGTTATGAACTCTGACATTTTTGAGCATAATGACAATAACTGTCAGAAAATAAGTGTACGATGAAGAGAGAGTTCCTGCTATCTGGCACACTTTATTAATTTCACTATGGTTCTAACCAGCATCAGGTGCTGCCAGCATCAAAATATCATGCAGATGAACTTGTACTGATACTGATACAGGAGACCAATCGCGTATGTCCGATATTCAAAGCCATAAAATCCAACTCGTTTAGTAACGAATAACACAGCTGCTAGCAGATCCAATAGTTAAAAGCACAGGGCGAGACAGGAGAAAAAATCAGAATATATTGTAATCGATATTAAAATGTATGAATTTATCGTCCGACAAACCTCAATACATTTCATTAAATAAAACGGTATCTTCGTATAATCTACCATTTCATTAAAATTGCAATTTACTTTACTTGGACGTACTTTACATCATTTAGTAAACATATGGAAGAAGATTGATTTCGATGCTCTAGGCCAGGGGTCGGCAAAATTGACAATGAGATGGTGTTAGTGAGCGCAGTGAAATTTCTCTCCACTGTGTAAATTATACCTGAACAACGGCTGATTGAGAGAGCGTACTGTGTGCGTGTACTGAGCGTACTGCTCATAAGAGTAAGCTTTGCCGACCGCTGCTCTAGGCGCACATGAAAATGCAAAATTACGGTTTTCTCACGTGCTCAATATATATTTAGATTTGCTAAACGGTGCAATTTGTTTTATGCTATAACGAAATGTATTCGCCCGGTGATTTTATGAATTTATTTAAAATTCATTAGAAATATTTTATACGGAGTGCCATTCACAATGACGAAACAATTGATGTGTGTTTTTGACCTTGTTCAATCGTTATCTATCACTGTTAAGTTTTCGGAAGGACTCTTATATCTGGGCGGTCGAGGAGGGGGATACAATTTGGTGGGGGAAAGGGGGGTTCCCCATATACCCCCTTGAAAGGAAAACCGTCGGAAATGTATAGTTTTTTTTTAATGAATTTTTTTAATTTTACCTTCGAAACCAGAAAAATTGTTATTACCTGCCAATAAGGTGGAGCGGTTAGATGGAAAAAGAGGGAGAGGGGGTAATAACACTCTTAAATGCAAGTAGGGCTTCAGATTCAGTAAAATATTTATAGTACTTCTGCATCCAAACTCTATTTGTGTGGCCGGCCTTTGGCCAGGCGCTCAAAAAATAACCCTCATGGGAGCAACTAGTGCGCCGGAGCATCAGTAAAGTGCTAACAGTATTTCTGCATTATAATTCCTTCCGTGTGGCCGGCCTCTGGCCGGGCGCTTGGAAAATAACCCTCATAGGAGCCACTAGTGCGCCGGAGCATCAGTAAAGTGCTAACAGTATTTCTGCATTATAATTCTTTTTGCGTCACCGGCCTTTGTTGGAATTGTGGGAAGGACTCTCATATCTGGGCGGTCGAGGAGGGGGATAAAATTTGGTGGGGGCAGGGGGGTAGGGGCGTTCCCCATATACCCCCTTGAAAGGAAAACCGTCGGAAATGTATAGTTTTTTTGTAATTAATTTTTTTAATTTTATCTTCGAAGAGAGAAAACTTGTAATTACTTGCCAATAAGGTGGAGTGGTTAGGTGGAAAAAGAGGGGATAAGGGTAATAACCCTCTTAAGTGCAAGTAGGGCTTCAGATTCAGTGAAATATTTACAGTATTTCTG
The DNA here is from genome assembly GCA_963668005.1 of Melieria crassipennis. Classification (NCBI taxonomy): domain Eukaryota; kingdom Metazoa; phylum Arthropoda; class Insecta; order Diptera; family Ulidiidae; genus Melieria; species Melieria crassipennis. The sequence goes on from OY764962.1 coordinate 59,524,848, forward strand.
TATTCAAACTTCTTTTGTGTGGCCGGCCTTCGGCCGGGCGCTTGGAAAATAACCCTCATAGGAGCAACTAGTGCGCCGGAGCATCAGTAAAGTGCTAACAGTATTTCTGCATTATAATTCTTTTTGCGTTACCGGCCTTTGTTGGAATTGTGTCTTCAACCGCAAATTCGCAAATAAAATGTATACTGAATTTAAACATTTCAATATGGCAGTGCTGGCAATATTTCTTCAGCTTTTTTTGCTATTGTGAATGCCAGTTCTATAGAGTGGAAGAAGAAGTGTCAATTTCCGAGACGATTTCTGTGATTTTTAAAACTAAATAACTTGAAAACTAGACAACTCCGACGACTAAAAATTTAAAAATGCGCGTTTTTAAATACTAATAATAATTTTTGAATACCACCTACCATAAAAATTTCAGTGCGATAGCTCACCGCCCAGATATAAGAGACGAGCCGAATTGTGTCTTATGTGTTGTACATAATGTACAAAAATTCACTTGAAACTCGCATAAACAATAAACCGTCATTTCTTTTCACCGCAAATTCACAAATAAAATGTACATTTATACTGAATTTTAACATTTCAAAATGGCAATGCTGTCAACATTTCTTCAGCTTTTTTGCTATCGTGAATGCCAGTTGTATGGAGTGGAAGAAGAAGTGTCAATTTGCGAGATGATTTTTGCGATTTTTAAAACTTAAAAAAAAAATTACTCGTTTTTTAGTGAATACTACCTACCATAAAAATTTCAGTGCGATAGCTCACCGCCCAGATATAAGAGACTAGCCAAGTTTTCGGTATCGCAACAGGAAAATGGATTGAAAAACAATAACTTATGTTTGAAAATGATTAAAAGATCTATAAGGCCGTTATGCTGTCGGTCACGGGCACCGATCACGGATAAAATTGTTGTTGCTTCAATGTAAAAGAGAAAATTGGGAGAGCGAAATTTTTATACGGATAAAATTGTTGTTGCTTCAATGTAAAAGAGAAAATTGGGAGAGCGAAATTTTTATCTTTTACATTGAAGCAACAACAATTTTATCCGTGATCGGCAGCACAACATCGGTCTAAGTCCGATGTTATGCTGCCGGTCAAATTATCGTCGGTCACGGATAAATTGTTGTTGTTTCAATGTAAAAGAGAAAAATTACGCTCTCCCAATTTTCTCTTTTACATTGAAGCATTGAAGCAACAACAATTTTATCCGTGATCGGTGCCCGTGACCGGCAGCATAACATCGACCTAAGGGCGAAGTTATGCTGCCGGTCACGGATCACAATCACGGATAAAGTTGTTGTTGTTTCAATGTAAAAGAGAAAATTGGGAGAGCGAGCGAGCGGATAAAATTTGACCGCACCGATCACCGGATGATGAGGCTTTCGATGCCAAATCAAACGATCAAATCAGTGTTGCGTTGTGAGATTATTCACAATAGTTGTGTTTTGGGAACAAATTTGTTCCCTTTTGGTGAAAATGTAGCAACCCTCATCACTAGCGTGTGTATATATTTGTGTTTTCGGTGAAAAATAAGAAAGAAAAATGGAAATTTAAATGGTAAACAAAAATTGTGATACTTTCACACACGTATCATATTAATTTCATGTATAAATTATTAGCTCAGAATGCCCGAAATTTCGGCCCAATCAAATTTTGAAGCGCTGATAACAATGTTCCACGAGCATGAATCCCTTTAGAAATGTGTGCTATTCAGACCGATGTAAGCGCGAAAAAGAATTTTACATTTTAATTGAAAATTGTATTTGAAAAAGTAAAGTCCCAATAAAAAGTGCGGAAAAAGTAGTAAAAGTAAGCGAAAATCGTAGTGGTGACCGGCGATCAAATGACCGTCAGCATAACATGCTTCCGGCACGGAGTAGAGAAATTAAAACGAGAGCGTAAAAAGTGACGTGACCGACGATCATTTGACCGGCAACATAACATCGGCCTAAGCTACACTCGTGCTTGTCCGGCCAAATAACAAAATCCAGTCAGAAAATGTTGAAATGGCAACATCCCCACCTAGCAAACTTTTCAAAATTCTTCGTTTCGCTCGTTCGTTCGTTCGTTTGTCGTGTTGCGTCGTCGTTCGTGTAGCAGCAGTAGCAGTAACAGCAGCGAGCGCAAAGAAGCTGAAGTATTAGCCGTGTTGGAAGAAGAAGCATAGCATTAAAGGAGAATCTTCTTTCTTTTGTGTGTGTTGTGTGTGAATTTCAATACAAAAATTTTTCCTCATTTGGCTGCAATTAGTGCAAGAAAAGTGCGCTGGAAAGTGTATAAAAGTGCAAGATATCCGCGGAATGTGTGCTGAAACGGGGCGCTTGTGTTAATTGGCGATATTTGTTGAGTTTTCGAGCCAGCTGAAACTGCTGGCCATTGCCATCGCTTGCAACTTCCCAGCCATTCCACGCGAGTTAGTGTGTGTGCGTGTGTGTATTTGGGAGCGACGAGCGAGCGAGGCCAAGCGGGCCCGTCGGCTGCTGGCTTTTTGGACTGCGTCGGTCGGTCGGTCCGTGGAACGTCTGTGCGCGCGGCGGTCTGGTCAGCCCCCAAATTGAATGCAAAAGAAAAAAATAGGTAATGGCAGCACAGTAACAAGCGAAAATAAGGCAAAATCACAACAAAAAGGTGCTCGGCCCATGATGCATGTGAAAAGCTGGCGCAGCGAGCAATTTGCATGAAGCGGAAAACGCAAAAGTGCAGTGAAAAGTGTACAAGTGCCGAAAATCGTTGAAAATGCTGGCTAGCTGCTGCCTCGTTGTTGGTGGAACGCAGCAAAAGGAGCAGCAGCAGCAGTAGGCGGTAGCAGAGGCCGCAGGCGTCGTCGTCGCGGTCGTCACCATCGGTGAGCGCCTTGCCGCAAGAAGCGACAAAGTGAGAAAAAAGGGGGAAAAATTTTGCCCAGCCTAGTCGCTGAAAATTTTCAACTGAAGTAAAAAGTGCATAAGCGCGCTCCAGCGACTTGGAAGGCGTCGCGGCAACAAACAAAAGGTGATAAAATCATATTTCACAACATTTACCAATTGGACAAATGCAAAAAGGTTGTGGATTTTCTGGCAAAAGGCAGCCAAAAAATCGGCCGCAACGCGTGCTCGTTCGGCTTTTGTACATTTTCCGCTTCGCTTTCTTTCTTGTTCGTGGTTGCTTGGTTTGCTTCGCCATCGTCGCACAAAAGTGTAGATATCCACTTTTTGATTTCATTTTAACACAATCCGCCGCCTGCGTTGGCGTCTGCGTCTCCAGCGCTGCAAGCATGAACGTTTTGTCTGCACAACAACAAAACTTACAAGCCAGACAGCAACACAATAACACCAAAGCCAGCCACCAAAAAGTTGGTATGAATACGTGAACGCCGCCAGTCGCTGGCGCTGGCATCGGCGGTAGCGTCGTCGTCGTTTTGACTGCTGGCGTCGCAGCCTCGGCCCAAACCTGAGCCGAGTCGAGCCGTTCCAAAGTACTTTTATGTAGAAGGACGGTAGAAAGCGAGCTGACCGAGGAAGCAAAGGCCAAAAGCGTAACGGCAAGAGAATTGTTGGCAGTGTGCTGGGGATGTAAATGTGGTTGGGAATGGGTGCGGGGAGCCAGCGGGCTTAGGAAACTGTGCAGACAGACAAAAAGCAAAACTCCTGCTGGTGCTGTGCGGACGACGGACAGCAGACGTCAGACGGCAACACAGCCGTGCACGGCGACCGAGCCGGAGAGAGAGCCAGTGCGGTGTCCATGAGCCGAGCAAAAAAGTCGGTGACGCCGTCATTCACTTTATGCTGTTTCCACAGAGCGCGACTGGTGGTGGTGGTGTTTTGTTGTTGTTGCTACTGCTGTCGGCTAATTGTATTGTTTGTGTTGTTGTTGAGCGGTGCGTCGTTGCATTTTGCATTTGTCGGTGCTGAGTGTGTGTGGAAGTGCTGGCAGCTTGCAGGCTGCGCACCCACCCAATGTTTACCTGCTGCTTGTTTTTTTTCTAATAGGAATCGTTTAATGCTTGTTTCGTTAAAAAACATTGTATTGTAAACTGTTTGTATTGTCAAAGGTTTAGCTTGAATAAAATTCAATGTATGTACCTATTGCTGAAGTATTTAACGGCTTATTAAGTAGTAACTAATCAACTAATGCAAATATTTTATGAAGTTGAATCGACGTATGGACTACTGAATTCATGATTCCATCAATTGAGTCAGTTGATTCAGAATATTTGACTGCTTAATCAACTCAAATCCAACCGATTATTCTTTTAAAAAAAGTAAAAATTTATAAATAGAACAAGTAAATTATAATAATCAAGACAAGAGAAATTGGTTATTAAAGTAATATTGGTAATTAAGCTGATTAATTGGCAGCAGCGATTAAACAATTAATTATGCGGGTCAACCAAAATTAGATTGCAATTTATAGTGTGAATTCGTTAACGAATCCTCATACAATTTGTTGATCAATTACATATTTTCTGCATTATTTTCCATACATTATCAATCATTCAGTTCCTTCCTCTGCTTCTTATGTTGTTTAGCTCGTTTTCACGTCCTTTCATCATTACCCCCAACAAAAGTGCAACACTGACTGCAACGCAATGCAATGCAGCGACAACAACAATATTTGTATTAGCTGTAAACTAAAGCCATCTGGCGCTCACTCTCTCTAGTCCTCACCTTCAACGGTGCACCGTGCACTCCAATCGCGATGCGCGAGGCAGAGTGGGAGAGCGCCGCATCTCATTGCGCACTGCTGTTTGTTTTAGTCGCTCAACAACAGCTGTTCCTGCAATAGACAGACGGCAACAACGCCGAAAAGCAATGGCCATGGCGGAGGGGATGGCTGGGGTGTGGTGGGAGTTGGGTTTGATAAGGCGGCTGCGCCTGAAAGGTGTCGTCGTCGTCGGGCTTTATTGGAAATTGTGCATGTTACTGCGCGGCACGAAAGCGAAGCGGCGCCGCGCAATTGCCAGATCGCGCAATAAACTAACAGCCGCAACAATTGTAATAGCAACAATAATCGAGGCGGCAGCAGCGAGCTGTTGCTCACTTTTTTGCGTGCTACTGCTGGCGATTAATTGCATTGGTGACAGCCAATAGCCGACAGCGGCGTGCAAAGAGCAGAAAGCGCAACATGTCGCCCGATGCGCGACGCGTAAATGTCATTTGATGTTATTCCCCCTAATTTTGTTGTGTTTTTTTTATTTTCGTTATTCGGTCTGGTTTTTTGTTTGCCCTGTTTATATTTCTCTGCGTATTTGTATAATTTTGTTGCTGTTAAATTTCCTTTATCACATTCATTGTTGCTGCGCTTTTGCACAAAGGCTGCCACACAACGGAAATGCCACTTAAAGCGCATTTTCCTCCCGTTTTTTGTTGTTGTTGATATTGTTGTTTTTCAATTTTTATTTCTCCTGTGTCTGTGCCTTTGTGCCGCCGTTGCCGGCAAATTGCGATTGTGTTCAAGTGACAATTTAAATGGCATCATGCTCTGTGACGGTTGTCATAAACAGCTGTTTCCGAAATCTGGCCGTTGATTTGCAAAAAGCAGTTAGTAGGATTTGGTTTTAGTTAGATTTTGTTTTCTAGATAAATAAATCAGATCAATTTTTAAATACTAGTATGTATTTTAAAATATACATATATATTTTTTATACATTTTTTTAAATTATTTATGACAAAACTCCTTTCATAGCTTAACAAACAACAAAGTTGCATGACATGAATGTTTTCTTTAAGGGAATTAAAGTTATTAAAAGATTATAATTATTAAACCATGCAACAAAGGTTTAGATAAGTTTTTAAATTAATAAATTGTTTGCTTATTTTTTTTATTAATATAAGATAATTTTGATTCGTGGACGTGCATTTTCTCTAACTCTGTTTATTTCTTCGAACTGTGTCTGAAATGACTATATCAATGATTTTGTTTGGGTCGTTGTACCCGTCTCGATTTTTTGACTTCGTCTTTGTCTCCTTCGTGACTGGCGTTTCGCATTTGCGTTCTGTCTGCTATCCCCGTTTTGTATTCGTTTTGGTGCTGTTGTTTTTTGTTATGATTATTATTTTTGTGGTTGTGATCATTTATTGTGATTGTTTATTATTTTGTTTATTTTTTTGTTGCTCCGCACACTTTGGCGTCGCTTTGTTTTTATTCGGTTGTAATTGTTTGAATTCTGTTGCGTCTTTGCTGGAAATCCTCTTTAAAAACAAATTCATTGCACAAGTGCGCCGCACACCGTGTCACTCTCGCATTTAGCTGCGCTCTTTGTCTAACATACGTCAGATATTGCTGTTTAGCTCCCCCTCCCTCCCACTGCGCTCTGCGGTGATGTTGTGCATTTTGTGCTGCGCAGTTAGTTGTGTATTTTGTACTTTGTACGTCTCAAGTGCGTTTCCACACGGAACGTTGTCATTTTTCCAGTTCGATTTCGTTGGTTTGAGTGGAGGCATGGAAATCAAAACAGACTTTCTTTCACAAAAACGTTGATATTTCTCTGCATTCTAATGCACGTTTCTTCGACCAACTTTTTTCATGTGTGTGGAGGAATCGAGAGTTGATTAAGAAGAATTGGTCATGAATCGAATCGAGGGAAGATCGCAATGAATTGTTTCTGAAAACTTTCGGTGTGGAATCATTGGCTCCGTTAGGTATTTGGTTTAAGTTTGAACATTCCTTCCCTCTCCTATTGTGGTCTGTTGGCACAGGCCGCTTTTGCTTGCGCTCTTTCCACATATACCGTTTTGCTTTGTTGTGAAGTTAGCAAGAAAGCATAAATCTGTAAAACGTGCCAAAGTGTTTAACGCGCTGAAATTAACGGTCTGCGGCCGCCGGTTGCGCTACCGCAACGTTGGCAGTGACAACCAGTGATATCGTGATTGGAAACTGAGAGGATTGACGAAATTTTGCCGTTTTTTTTGGCCACACGAACACAATCCGTGTGGGTCTGATTTTTGGCAAAATCAACCTTAGGGTCTGATGTTATCGGTGTATAAGTGCGGATTTTTAGTATGTATTGTGGTCGAGCGTTCTCAGTTTCATATCATGTTATCATTGGTGACAACTACACTTGATTTTGTCTTGTGGCCAATTGGTGTGTGCGACACCTACTCTATTTGCTGGATTGTTGCGCTCTTGGAAACCGTTGTGAACGACTGATCGAGTCGATAATTTCTTGCAGGCGGAGAGAAAAGATCTGTCAATGGTTAGTTTGTTCTCTGAGAAATTGTGCTGACAGTCTGATTAGGTTGGCAATTGTTGCCACAAGTTGCTTATTCTCCACCTCGTAGATGGATATGGGACATTGATTAATTTAAGACTATTTGTTGAGGAAAGTTGTTGGTTGCTAAATTTACATTCAAGCAAGTCAATGTTGGCTACAATCATCAATCCCCCATTTATATGTAGTGACCATTGTAAGTTTAGCTCCAACATAAACCAATTTAGTATTCTTGTGGAAGCTGGATTTACATGAGGTTTTTAGGCTAAAGCTAATCAACATGAATAGATTTTCCACTGGGGAAATCGAACGTGGTGCGTTAGGATTGTTCTGACTGTTGCTGGAATTTCCAAAATCATGTGAAATCCACACATTTCGTTTTAGTACTTTTTGTTGGAAAATCAACGGTTATATGACTGCGTGACGTCAACACATCCGGCTCGTCAATCGCAGCCCCCACGACTGCAATTTGTAATAATTAAAACGTAGTTCGATTCCAAGAAACTTTCGCTCAGAGTGTGCTGCTGACGTTTGGCCTCTCGCTGTGACGCCGCCTGGCTGCTCATATTTCAAAATACATGCGAAATGTTTTCGGAATGAAAACAGCAGTAGCAACAAAAAGGCATGCATACATTTTGTTTATAAATACGGCAAAATATTTTGCAAATCAACAACTCGAGAAAGTCAATAGCACTGCAACTTTTGGCTGCCGCTTTGTCGCTCTTGTCTCTCGTTCCCGAGGAAAAAATTCTAACTGCGTAATTGCACTTGTCATGCGCCCACTGACGGCAAACAGCGAGGCGACGGCCGGCCGTTGATTTCCTTTCCTGCGTTGACTTCCGCAACGCGATTGCACTGTGGGCAGCGCAGCGACGACCTCACGTTTTACCGTTGCTGCTATTGCTGCTCCACGATCGTCATCCGACCCGTCTCGCGCTCTCTTCCGCTCCAACAACGCTCTCTTGTTGATTTGCGCGTCTGCACTGCACTTGGACGGCGTGTGCAAAGTGCGCCACATTTTTCGCATTCGACTGGCGGATTTTTCTTTTATTCGTTGCTGTTGTTGTTGTTGTTGTTGTTGTTGTGCATACTATCGCCCATAATCACAATAAATGTATGCGCTGAAATTGACATTCTGCGCTGCTGCCACTGGCTTCTTGGCGCTATTCTATTGCTGTTGTTGTCGTTGTTAGTTAGGAGTTCGAATGCAAAAACTGTGAGTCAGCTTTGGCACAAAAGCGTAGCAACAAGAAGAAGCATGTCAGTTAGCAAAAGTGCTCGTCATAAGGCTATCACACGGCTCGCTTGCTATATGAGTAATTTTCATCTCGTGTTTTGTTTTTTACATTTACATCAGGGGTGCCCAAAATCTTCTTATGGCAGAGCAAACACCAATACATGTAAACTTGCCCAAAAAAATGCAAACAAAAAAATGGAATTCAGTATGTACACCGAAAAAAAAAATATTTAATTTTCTGTAATGTTATATAAAAAAAAACAATTCTAATCTTCCTTCTTCCATGATCCTTCTAATAAATTATCCAAATTGATATCAATATCAGTTGTGGACAATTTTAATAAAGCCTCCAAATGTTCGTTGCTTATTCTATTTCTGTGCTTGCTTTTTATTTATTTTAAATTCGAAAAAGCACTTTCACAAATATATGTGCTACCAAACATGGAATACAAACTTAAAATTTATTTGTAAAGTAAAGGATATTTATTTGGTGTTAAAGATTTCCAAAAGTCTTCGTTGAAACGAAACAAACACCGAATTTTTTCTAGTGCTTCTCAATCGACAGCCGCACACGTTTTGAAGCAAATTCATTCGCTAGACAATAACAAAACCTACGTTGAAGATAACTGTCGCCACCCAGTAAACATTTGGGCTTGTTATGAAATTACCAGCAACTTGATATCAAGCATGTTTCTCAACCCTTACCTTTGAAAGCAACACTTGCTTTTGGCTTGATATAAATTTGAAAGCAATAGCTTTTTCAATAAAAAGGGAAGTAATTTAGCAATTTGAAATTGCTATTGTTTTCAAATTCATGGCATGCTTTAATGTTTACTGGGCAATGCGTGCGGAGTGCTGTGTGTAAACAACAAACAAAAACAATTTCAGAAAGCGTAAAAGCAATTCCAGAAACCGTAAAAGCAATTACAGAAAGCGTAAATTCAATTTCATATAAATATAAATATAAATTTAATTACAGAAAGCGTCAATTCAATTTCAGTTTCCTGAAATTGCTTTTACACTTTCTGAAATCGAACTTGAAAAGGTGTAGAATGCTCAGCCTATGCCGTGAGGAATTAGATTCCTCACCCTATGCTGAAGAGGATTTGCAAAAACAAATGAGGATCGAGAGCATAGGGCATGGGCACCTCTGATTTACATTAACTTCTTTGTTGCTATTTGCAATTTGTCGCCGACTCCACTCCGCCGTTTTCCTTCCCTCAATTCCAACGCCATAGTTTTTGTTGACTGTTAGACTGCCGTGTTGACCGCTGAGCTTCCGCCCCCAACAGCCAATTCCATACGTCTTCGACGTGCTTCACTGTTGTTATACACGAGGCGAAAATCAATGCCAGCTTGCTGTCAACATGCGCTCTTTTCAGACGCTCTCTCGGCCCCAAGACTCTTTGAAACTGGCTCCAAGTCTGCGCTCTTTGCGCTTTGTCGTTGCTTTGAATTTGTATTCTCCACATTTTACGGTTTCATGCTTTAAGTTGCCTCGCTCTTCCAGTTCTCTTCCAACACTTAACGGAATTTTGTTGCTATTCAATCGAATGCCGTTGCTTCCGTAACAAAGTTTAATTGGGGTTCTGGAAAAGGATTCTGGGGAAAGATAGATATTTGGATAATCATCTATACTTTCTTTACATTGATTTTTTTGAAATTGGCTTTTGGGTCTAAAAAATTTGGAAATTGCCCATTCCAACTATTCTTTTAATATCTTTAATAAGTTTTAAAATCAATTCTTAGGAATTCCAAAATTTTTCCACAGCTAAAAAAGGTTCGTTTGAAAATTTCTGTTTTCAAATTGTGTAGCGATTTCTTTCGTCTATACATTTTTCATTTCTGCAGTTTAATTTCCTTAAATCGTCCAACTTGTCAAATGTCAGCTACGGACTCGGGTACTCGGCCACTTGACAGTCGCCAGCCAGGGTTAATTTGCTCCATACTGTCCACGTTCGAGGGCAGTAAAGCTCGATGAAATCGTTCAGCTGTCAATTGTGATTTGCCGAATCTTTTCACCATTTTCTATTTACCTACATTCGGCGCATTTGCGCATTCTTTTATCCATCCCCTTTTGTCCCACTTCAGTCCTCACCAAATATTGCACAATGCCAACGACAAAACCGGTTGTCTATGGCGCCTCTAGTGCGGTGCTCACATGCTGCGCTGATAAGTCTTATCACACCTCTTGACGTTGCCGCTGCTGTTGCTGGCTGCCTGGCTGTGAGTGTGTGACGTAAGTTGCGGCAGTGTTGTGTTTGTTTGGCTCCAGTGTTCGCACATTTTGTGCGAAAATTCCGATCGTCAGTAACCGTGCACTGCTATTTACTTCCTACTTGAAATTCATTTTACTATTTTCGTATATCTTTGGCCGGCTTTCTGTGCTTGTCGTCATTCGAAATGGGAAGAATTTGTGTTGAGTCAAGTGATAAGGAATGCGGGCAGAAGAGTGGTAATTTCGTAATCAAGTGATTTCGTTTTTGTATTTCACTTTGCGGTGGGCAGATAGATAGAAATTGGCGCCATACACTCATAGCGTACGCACTTGAAATTGCTGTCCATTAATGGCTGTTGTTGTGCTGAGGCTGAATGCAGATAAACGTCCCATGTCGGCTAAATGAAGCGAGTGCCCGAATTTGCATATTCTCTTTGATAGCGAGCTCGTATCGTCCATGAAGGGGGAGCAGCAGGTGCGAAAGCGAGTAGAGCGGCCGGGCTGTCCATCATCCGGCTGGGCTGATGATTCTGCATAATTTTGTTGGTGAGTATTATCGGATTGAATTTGTAGAGGAAATGCTGCACAACAAACCATCCAGAGCTGCGGTTGCTGCTAAACGAAATCGATTAACTACGCCCAGTGGCTGCGTTATTTGGTCGCCCAGTGGGACTTCAACAACGAAAGTGTATTACAATAAATCCGTTCCACCTACAAGCATTATTTCGGTTTTCGCAGCTTCTGTCTTCATTTGCCGTCGAGTGGCGCGCCTACATCGCCATTAAATTTTAATCACATTCTCAAAATTGCCAAAAATAACTCTATGGACTTTCCAAAGGCGGCAAAAAATGTTTGTATGTATTGGTATCGCTGTCACGCTGTCCCACGCTGCTATCTTTTCCCGCCCCTACGGTCCAGAGCGGCATAAACAAGGCAAACGCAGACGACAGAAAGACATTTACATATACATTCACACATTGGTGAAACGTATACGGTTATTGGCCTTTGCACCAAACACAATAACAACAACAACACACAACAATGATAAACAGCAACAAGAGTCGAAATTGAGTCGAGTCGCTGCGAGTTGAGCGTCTGCAATGAACGACCCTGATAAGCAATTGAAGGCATTTTAGCAGATATTCAAACAAAAATCAACAACGACAATGAAAAACAACGAGAGATGAAAGCGCAGCATTAACATGTTTGAATCATGCGACCATAAAAATGGAAACCCTTAATCGCAAAATTGCAAAAAAAAAACAAACATAAATACGACGCATTGCGATTTGGAAGACGGGCGCGCGAAACTTTTACGCATAGATGTAACAAAGCGAGCGGCGAAATTGCGCGCACTACACCTGACACCTTACGCCGCCAGTCGTCCGTCGTTCATGGTGGCAGTCTGGAGGAGCAGGCCCACTGTGCATAGCGATAAGCCGACACAGCCGAGACAACGCGCAGGCAAATTCTGGGGGTGTCCGCAAAGACGAGGAAGCTGTGGAGGGTGTCAAGAGGGTTCTCAGCGTTAGAATCGATCATAGTAATGCGTTCAGGACTGAATAGTAACAAATATCGGCAGAGATCTTTTCATCTCTTTCTTCATGCTTGACCATAACAACAAAAACAATAACTCTCACTACAATAGCGCCAAGTGAAAACACCAGCACAAGAGCGACATGCGGCATAGCATAACAACAAAGTGAGCTGTGGTTGTTGGTTTATAAAGTGTGTGGGTGTGTGGGCGAGCAGTTTGATGTGGCATTGTTGCACGCCTCATACATATATAATTTATTTCACTAATGATATAATACAATAGAGAAAATAAAATTAAAGTAAATCAACAACAATAACACAACGACCACAACAACAATCAACGAACCGAATGAAACCAAACCAAACGAAACGAAATGGAAAAAAGGCAAATAGCAAATTTAATAAAATTTAGGTCACACATGACAATGACGACGCACAGTGTTTCGACTCCATACAAAATTCGGACAAAAATAGAAGGAGTGCTCTAAATTCGCTGCTCTAATTTCGCTTTGCAATATGAATTATTTGGGGCTACTGACTTCAAAAATGATATTTGTTTTCTATAAAAATATATAGTTTTAAAAAAAAATCGAATATATATAACCAAGTATGCCATCACCAACGAACCCAAACCGCTGGAACTATAATGATGAAATTTGGTCAATAGTTGTATTTTAAAAAGTCAACCTTTAAAAAGGAGCGATTTTAAAAAATTCGACCTTGACAGGCCGGAAACGGAGTGGTGAAGCTTATATAGACGGATATTGTTTTTGGTCGGATTGTTTTAAAATTTTGTACAAATATACTTAAAGAAAAATAACGAAATACGTATTACAGCGTTTTTCTATATTCGACCTTTAAAGGGTGGAAAGAGGGCGATGAAGTTGCTTGAAAGAAAGCTTATTTGTTTTTATTTCCGCAGAACTTAACATAGAGATGACTCAGCTATGAATGAATGAATGCTATAGTAAAATTTCCAGGATGAAAATAAAATAATTGCCATTTTTTATAAAGTTAAGTTTATTCAGTTTCACTATCATCAAGAATGATGTTTTTGGTCCCACACAAACAGTTCAATTGAAATACAACTATTTTACAAATAGTTTTCTCCTATAGCTTTCTTCTTTATTGTAGTGTCCGGTAGGTAGGTAGCAGCGACTGCGTGCTCTCAGAGCACACTCAAGTAGCACTATGTGCCGTTTTGTTGTCGCCTCCTCGACTGGGTCTTCCCTGCGTGGGAGAAAATACTGGGCTCTAAAGCCAACCCGCATCGTCCAAATAGGACTTGATGCATTTCAGTCTTATTTCAGACAGATCAGCTAGAGAGCTTATCAGACTGTTCCCCAAGGAATTTAGTCTTTTAAAAGCTAAGGCAGGGCAGCCGCAGAGAAAGTGTTCGAGTGTCTCACTCTCGTTGGTTTCTCTGCAGCTTCTGCAAAAGGGGTTGTGGGGGATTCCCAATCTCGCTGCGTGTAGGCCAATCGGCCAGTGACCCGTGATCACGGCCGTTAGCCTAGAAACATTCCTACGAGAATTTAGCGTTGGTTCTGTGGGAGTCGTAGCGTGGCCAGATCTGTCGAGCCACTCTGCAGCTGGAAAGATTGCTCCACCTACTATCCGGGCTGTGAGTCCATGGCGGATCCCACCTTGGCCAACTCGTCCGCTGACTCGTTTCCGCTGATACCCGCGTGACCGGGTATCCAGCAGATGGTAAGATCCACCCGGCCGCCCACCAACCCTAGCAATTCTTTACAGTCTCTGACCAGTTTAGATTTCACTATGGGCTTGGTGAGTGCCTTGATGGCTGCTTGGCTGTCTGAAAACATCCCTACTCTGGATTTCTTGCTGTAGGAGAATCCTGCAGGCTTCTCTTATTGCAAAGACTTCCGCTTGAAAGACACTGCAGAAATCCGGTAGGTGAAAAGCTTTTTCCACTACCAGATCCCTGGAGTAAACACCTGCTCCAACACCACAGTCCATCTTTGAACCGTCTGTGTATAGGGAGGTTTCTACGTCTGTAAAAACGGTTGCGTAACGCTCCCATTCCCTTCTGGAGGGAAAGAGCGTGGAAAACCTAACACCAAAGTCGGCACATTCTTTGGTGTAGTCCGTATCTCCCCTTAGGTCCGTCGGAACCTTCATGAGGATGTTACTGTGTCCGTAAGGTCTTTCCGCCCATTGAGATGATTCTCTCAGTCTCAATGCGCTAGAAGCGGCGGTCCGTCTAATAAAAGATTCAATAGGCAGCAGATGAAGAAGCATATTTAAAGCATCAGAAGGGCAGGACCTCATGGCCCCCGTAATCCCGACACACGCCGCCCTCTGCACTGCATTAAGGCAGGTTTCTACTTTGTGCGGCCGAGAAAACATGTTTTTTTTGAAAAATTTTTGATGGGAAGGTTTTTAAGATAAACACTGGAAAATTTTTTCAGGTGTAGGTATATGTTTATTGTACAAGTAAAAAAAGTTTCAAGATAAAATATGAAAAGGGAGGGAGGGGGCCATCGAGCAATGGCGGCAGGACTTCCTTACTCGCGGAAGTCCTGCCGCTGTTTGAGATGACTTGAAACACAAAAATGAAATTTTTTTTTATTCTGTATCCTTTTGTCTATGGCTGGAACTAGGATTTTAAAGAAAAAATGAAAAATGAAGGATATATGCGATTTTGACTAAAAAACTCAATTTTTACCTACTTTTTTCAATACAAATTTCTATTTTTAATGAGAACAAATTATTATTTCTTAAAGATCCTAGTTCGTGCCATAGCTAAGACCTTGATAAATGACTGTTTAAAATTTCGTAGCTATTGCTCAACTCGTGTGGCCTAAATCACTTCCGCAAGGTCAAAAAATGTAGTTTTGAGAAAAACGCGTTCAAAGTTTTGCTTCAGCGGCTCGGCGCGCTCGACACCGCTACCTATTTCGATAAATTGCTTCCGTAATTCGAAAGATTTCAACTTCAAATTTTGGGGGCGTATTCTACAATCATGTATTAATCCAAAAATGCATGAACAAAAAAATCGATTTTTTTGACCGCACAAGGTAGAAACCCCCCTTAAGTCTATTGACGTTGTGGTTCTTCTCTAACGCCGGCGACCACACCAGTGCTCCGTACGTGAGAATTGGTCGAACTATCGCTGTATAGGTCCAACGCACCATCTTCGGTTGTAGGCCCCATTTTTTACCGAAGAGTCTGCTGCACGAGTAGTACGCTACCAGTGCTTTTTTTGCCCTCTCCTGTATGTTAGTTTTCCAGCTAAGTTTGGTGTCTAATATGACTCCAAGATATTTAGCTTCTGAGGATAGCCTGAGCTCGCTACCGTTGAGCTTTGGCAGTCGAAATGGGGGAACTTTGTACTTTCTTGTAAACAGTAGCAGCCCTGTTTTGGTAGGATTAATCCCCAGCCCGCATCGAGCGGCCCAGCTGCTCAGAGTCCTCAGAGCACCCTCCAAGATGCCACTAATTGTGTCTAGGAAGGGCCCTGTCACCATAATGATGATGTCGTCGGCGTACGCAATCACCTTGACCCCACCTCGGTTAAGAGTCATTAGTATGGGGTTCAAGGTAATTAGCCATAGCAATGGAGATATTACCCCTCCTTGGGGTGTCCCCCTCTTTGCTTATCGTGTGATAATCGAGTTGCCGAGTTCAGCCTGGATCTGTCTGCTACTTAGCAGAGCCGAAATCCACGAACAGATGCAACCCTCGACCTGTAGGTCTATCAGGGAGTTAACTATGGCTTCCTTATCCACGTTATTAAATGCTCCTTCAATGTCAAGAAACGCCGCCAGGGTGTATTCCTTAAATGACAGAGATCTCTCTACGGTCCTCACGACCTCGTGCAGAGCAGTCTCGGTGGATTTACCTTTCGTGTATGCATGCTGAGCCGTGGATAGATGGTTCTCTTCCAGGCTTCCTCTTATATACGTGTCCAGTACGCGCTCGAGCGTTTTTAACACAAACGAAGTCAGGCTAATTGGCCTAAAGTCCTTCGGAAGGACATGTCCTCTTTTGCCTGCCTTTGGTATGTATACCACCCTGGCCTTCCGCCATGATTTGGGTACATAATTCAGTGCTATGCAGCTAGCAAAGAGCTCTCGAAGCCAGTCCATTGCGCCTTCCCCCATTCTTTGTAACATGATGGGCAGAATTCGGTCTGGACCGGGACTTTTGTATGGAGAAAAGGAGCCGATAGCCCAGCGGGTCACCTTCCTAGAGATCACCTTCTGGGCGACCGCTCTCGCCCTAGGGCTCCGGACTGGTAGCACCCTGGGTGCGGTCACATCGCATTCGGGGAAGTGAGTGGACGTTAAGAGTTCCAATGACTCTGCCACTGATTCCGTGGCTGTCCCATCCGGCCTGTGTAAAAGCGTCGGGGGTGAATATCGCTTGGCAAGAGCTTTGCTTAGCCTGGCCGTTTCCTTAACGTTCTCAATCGAAGAACAGAAGTTTCGCCAGGACTGCCTCTTGGCAGATCCAATAGCTCGTTTGGATTTGCGCAGACATTCCCTGTATGGCTGCCAAACCTTGGTCCTGTAGGACTCATTAAAGACTCTTCTGGTCTCCCTCCTCAACTCAGAAAGCTCCGTATTCCACCACGGTGGAATTGGCTTCCTTTCGTGACGAATCGGACAAGATTGGTCAAATGCCCTAGTGAGAGTTTTTTCGAGCCGATTTGCTCTCTTCTCTAACTCGGATATAGAGCTAATGCTAGATTTTGGGAACCTTAGGAATTGGGACCTCACGATTCTCTCGTATCTGTTCCAGTCCGTCTTCCGTGGGTTCCTAAAATTTTTTGGAGTACACACCGGTGTGTCAACACTGAACATGATATATTTGTGGTCCGAGAAAGACTTTTTGTCGGACACCCTCCAACCCTCAATGTTCAAATTCGTCTGGTCGAATAGCAGAGTTACGTCGAGTACTTCCTCCCACCCCTGAAAGCTCTCTGAGCTCGGGAAGGTGAAGGTAGGAGTGTTACCCAAGTTGCAGACACTAAGGTTATAATCTAAGATAAAATTGAAGAGAGACTCACCCCTTTCGTTGTCCTCGCTGCTGCCCCAAAGTGTGTGCCTGGCGTTAGTATCACACCCCAGCAGCAAGTCACATTTGGCGTTGCGGGCTGCCTCCACTACTGTCTGCACCTCCGCTGGTGGTGCCGGCTTGTCGTGGGCCATGTATGATGCCGCCACCATTAGGGGTTGCCCTCGCGCGTCCGTGAGCCTCACAACGGCGTGGTCATCACTACTCAGGCTGCAACATAGAAAAGCGTTAATATGTTTCTTAGCTAATATGCAGGCTCTAGGTGTACCTGAAGAGACCCTGTACAGAAGACTGTACCCATGGATGCTCAGGCCCTTCACCGTGGAGTCTCTGACCCAGGGCTCCTGTAGGATGCAGAGGTCCACGTTCTCCTCGCTGAGGAGAACAGACAGGTTGGCTGAAGCACACTTCGAGTGCTTCAGGTTCACCTGCACGACCCTAAGCATCTTTCCCGGGGTTTTCC
Organism: Melieria crassipennis; assembly: GCA_963668005.1. NCBI lineage: Eukaryota > Metazoa > Arthropoda > Insecta > Diptera > Ulidiidae > Melieria > Melieria crassipennis. Next base: position 59,542,537 of record OY764962.1, read on the forward strand.
TTGTCATCCAGCGCCAGGTCGTCCAACAACTTGTTGGTGTCTTCCACCTCATCTGGATTCAGGGCCGGTATGTCATCTTGACCAGTACCCGCGTCGGATGTCCAGACACGGATTCTGGCCTTTCTGATGCCATACCTCAGCTTTCCGTCAGCCTTTTCGATGGCCTCAACACTCTCTGGGTTGATCAGGACCACGAACGTCTGGCTGTTTTTCGAGGGCTCCTCCGCCTTAATGATGACCCAGTCATCCATAGGCACCTCCGGGTTCTGCAGAGCGAGTGTCTCCACTATTCTCGCGTGGTCAGTCTGCCCCTTAGGCAACCAGATGCGCGCCCTCGGTCTCTTGGGGATCTCGCTGGCCGGTACTAGTCTGAGCTTCAGACCCTCCCAGGCGTCGCTGATCTTAGCGACGCACTCCAGCAAGAATACCTTCGAGGCCTCGTCGTCACATCTAATCACCCGATGGCCCCTGACCACGTCCGAACAGTCGAAACTGGGGATAGATCCTGGTTTTGCTCTCAGCTTTTCCAACACCAGGTCGGAAAGCTTCGCCTCGATCTTATCCCATCGCTCGCTGATCGACCGGCCCGTGCTATTAAGTTCGCCCACCAATGCCATGCAGAGCTGGTCCTTAGCCACTTCACTGAAGAGGCGGACCTGCTCGCTCGAGGAATGCGGGGCGCCTCTGGCGTCCTTCACTCGTTTGGCATGGTTGTCAGAAGACTCCTGGGACCTTACTCTTTTCAGCATGGCAGCTGCCTTTCCGCTGGTAGTCGGCTGCTCTTCTGCTCGAGCCTGCGCTGCGAGGTACTCATCGACGACTGCCTGGTACCTCCCTTGTCGGCTGCGTCCCTTTCGACCGCTACGCCCTTCTTTTCATTCTCAGCTATCTTAGCGAGAACGAATAGGGCGTGGTTGTAGGCGGCCTTCGCTGTCCGCTTTTTTGGTTTTTTCGCGTCGCGCTTCTCTCCACTGGAGGTCTGCGGTCCGCTCGTTAAAACGGGTGCCGGGGAGGCGCCACTGGCGCGCACCCCGACGCTCTCAGTTAAGGTGTCCTGACTTAGCCCTGAGAGGTTGTCCAAGTCAGTGAGGGAGAGGTTATCCTCGTCTCCCGCGAGTTCCGAGGCCAAACCGGAAGAAGCCATATATCATATTCATAATCGCCCGCTTTGCTCGACAAGGCAAGCGCGGCGGGCCTGAGGAGGTGGGGGCGAAACGATGGTCGACCATGACAGCGCCCCCTCTGCCATGGCAAGGCCAAGTACTACACCCGATTCGGCCCGGTATCGGGGAGGCTCCGTTCGCACACAGCCAGGTACTTCACCCCCCGGCTGCAAACCAATCAGGGGCACGGGTCGCATAACACCCTGGCTTTAGGGGGGGATGTTTATTGACTTCCCAGTCTAGATCCGCAGTGTTCTGTATGGGTGTTCGCTGTAGCGGGCTCCGCAGCAGTGTCACCTCGAGCAGGATGTGGCTCCGCACCACGCACTGCGGTCTTGGCTGCGGCAGAGGCTAGCGGTCGGGTACCTCCGGTACCGCGGCCGTAACATCGCTTGACCGAGCCCTGTGCTACTCAAGATCCCCAGCAGGAGATCCATTTCACACTCGACACCTTGTAGTGTCCGACCGAAACCACTTTTTTGGGCCGAAACCGAAAATTCGGTTTTTTTTTAATATTCGGCCGAAACCGAAACTTTCTAGTTGGAATAAAAATCACCATATCAAGCACATTTTCAACAAACGAATTTTACATTAAGTAAATAAAGAACAAAAAAACAAACAGCATAAATAAATAAATACTTATTAATAAAAACAATTTATTCCTTTTTTTAAGAACGTAAACAAGAAGAAATCACCCTCTCGTACCTTACTCGATAATAGTCAAAATTAAATAATTTAATATTATATGCTAAAAAAAGAAGTTTATTTACATTGCTGGCATCTAAATTACTCCTCCTTTTACTATATATCTGCTACACAATAAAATGTAAAAAATATTCTAGAAAGTTTCAGTTTCGGCTATTCGGCCATTTTTTCGCCGAAACTGAAACCGAAACCACTTATTTGGGCCGAAACCGAAACCGAATATTCGGTCGGACACTACTTTATTGTTAACTAGTGTAATTAATGCAACGTAATTTTAACAAAATTGCCTTCCTTAACTTTCCTTCTTATTTTTCAGAAAATATTAGCATTAAATCACATTTTAACAAAAAATTGCATAATAATGAAAACAAAAGTAGGATAATATGGCTCTTAACGGGTTAAACGGGTAAGCAAAACCCATTTTTTATAACACGTTAATAATTTGTGACATTGGCTTTGTTAATATAGAAGTTTTCATATTTTATGAAAGACTTCCGTATGGCAACTCTGCTTTTAGTGGGCGGACCATGCCCATTTTAAATAGCGACAGTGCTACTATACTTTTTCTTTCCAGTTACATCACTTTCTGGGCGTTACAAGCTCCGTACCAAAGTGAATGTACCGGTGGGCATCTCAACGTTGGGTACAAAAATCCAATTTTTTTAGTTAGAGTAGTTTACAAAAATTCTATTATTTTCCAAGATCGCAGGAAATCGCAGAATTTTTTTTATTGATCCAAAAGAAGAAAGTCCATTCTATAGGATTGCGTAAAAAAGTAGGTGTCATAATGCGCGATTCGACATTTGCGATCTACAAAAATATATAGTTTTTATAGTTTTTAATAAAAAAAAATGTTTTGTTTAAATAACGTACAACACCGTTTTTATTTAACTTTTTTTTCAAAATAGCTCATGAAATGATTTTTTGGACCCTTATAAGTGCATAGCAGTAACATTTTCCCCGATTGCAGCGAAAATAGTGTTTTGGTAACGTTTTCAATTGTTGACGCTCAAAACTGCATTTTATCATAAAAAAAATTTGTCTAGATTTTGATCAACTTGTAAATGCTATAACTCTCTCAAAATTTACTCGATTAAGAAATAATTTGAGATCTTGCTTAATGAAAGTATTATCTTTCAAATGACACCAATTTCTTTGAAATCGGTGACATACAATTTGTCTATTTTTGTCCCACTTCGGAACACTGTGCGACGGCGCAAACGACGCACCATTCGTCGATCTGATCGCCAGCGCGTCTGTCGGTCTGTCTATCTGCCGGCTTGCCATCCATTCATCCAGCATTGCCAGCAGCCCACCTTGCCGGCGATCTTTGGCAACTGCTTTTGTTGTTGTTGTTTTATTTCGCAAGCAGAAACGTTTTGAAAGCAGCGCCCAACCAATGTCGATTAGTTGCCGACTGGGCGCGAGCATTGACTGCCGCAAGAAATGCCGAAAACGATGGCGAAGTACTGTGTGCGTGTGTGAACTTCGCTGCGCATCGCTGCTTGCGTTTAGTTTTGCGTTAGTTCTGCTTTTTTGGCTTTCCACTTTTGACTTTTATTGAGCGATGGGTTCATTTTATTCAGCGGCGTGTTGGCCTCGGCTTCGGCACCTTCAAGCAGTCGCCTTTCCTCAATTTCCATTTCCCGCCCGCCACGTCCCTCCAGCTGCTTAAGACGTTAGCGGCATTTACTAAAATAGAAAGTTACCATTAGGAAGCGTTTTTAATTTTATTTGCTCACTTTTATTGCTAACTGTTAGCTTTGCTCAAAATTTTTTTTATTTTTATGTATATGAGATTTTGGGGGGGAGAGAGCCAGGAGCATTGCAAGTTACACGTGTGAAACTGGTAGAGCGTGAAACGCTTAAAGACTCTTGCATGAATCAGTTTAGTCGATACAGATCTTGATTTATAGTGGCTTCATAAATGAGGGCACATATACAGAACGCTTCCGAATAAATGTATTGGCGTATAAATGGATGAAGGGATGGTGGGATAGATGTAGAAATTAAGGAAAGTACCGCAGCGGACACTGATCAATCATTTTTGTATATCTCACTCCGCGTCTGGCTCGCTTCCCTTTGAACTCGTCTACGCACCGTGGTACAAGCGTAGATAATTTCTCCAAAAAAGTGTGCAAGGTGCATGAACTTTTTTTCAGGCAAATTGAAAGGCCAATGCTGTTGTTGCTGCACATTTCGACGCTGATTTACTGCATTTATTGGCAGCAAAAGTGGCATTTTGTTTTTGCCCCAATCACCCTTCCGCAGCGCGCATACTTTCACGGATTGCTTGCTCACCTGGCCGCAGCAGCGAGACTAAAATGTAGCAGACCGCAAAGAAATTGCATCGCTGATGAGCTGCGGCTGAGTGCTGAACTGTACGCGGCGTGTCTAAAAATAAATGCGCGATATTTTCAAACCCACCTGAGCGCCGCTGTTATTGTTGCTGCCGTTGTTGTTGTTGCTGCCGGCCGGCTGGCAGTTTGTCTGGTTCGATTTGGCTCTCAGTGCTGCCCTCTTCTTTTACATCATAGTTTCGGCCGCTTAATGCTTCAGGTTGCTCGTAATTATTGTGCCTGTTGTTGTTGTTTGTATGCAATGACAACATCAGCACCAATATCTGCAAATTAAAGTGTCATACGCAGTGTGCAGGCTGAAGCCAAAGTATCCAGTTGTTGTTGTTGCTGATACAGTTGTTGCAGCTGGTGGCCAACGGCGGCAAGCAGAGCTCAGTTCAGAGTTAACACGGCGGCTGAGCTGCAACTCAAGTTTGAGCTGTTACGAAACAGGGCGGGGCGGCGGCAAACGCACAGCAGCTGCAACACTCACACAGCCGCTCACGCTGGCAACATCGCCGTAATTCCTGGTAACGTCACTGACATGATTAAGTCCCGCAAAAGTGAATCATAACAACAAACGACGAGCAAAAGACAGATCAAGCGAATAAAAATAACACAGCAACACGACCAAAAAAGCGGGGGGAACAACGAACACTGGGCCGTGCGGCAATGTGCCGCATCCGTGCCACCTCAGCTGCGTAGGCCCCAAGTGTGAGCGCAACGAAACGGCGCAGCGTGTGCGCAGAATAGGGTGCAGCTACACCGCACAGCAACAACAACAACAACAAGAGCTTATAAGAGACACGAAATTTTCATTCAAAAGTCGATCATAAATTGCACAGTGGCCGGCATGGAATGGATCAGTCGAGTTGCGCCGCACCAGCCGGCCGGCCAGTTGTTTGGTCTCTCACTGCACATTCGAAGGCGCACGGACAGTGGCCAGCAGCACCAAATGAAACTGGTTTGCGCCAAGCCATAGTCGCAGCGCTGTTGCGGCCATGTTGTGTTGATCTGCTCGCCGATGGTGTGAAATTGTACCCAGCAGTAGCAGAACCTGCAGCGCCAGGGATCTTGGACGCACAGTGCAACACAATGAACAGTCCATGAGTTGCAATCGATTAAGACTAAAAGTATTATAACATACATACTATATATTCACAACTGGAGCGATAGTTCTATCGGTACTACTTCTTGAAGTTCCGAAATATTTTTCATGCAGATGAAGTGTGTTTTTAAACATTTATTCTTACAGTCAAACTGGCATTTGCTGACAATTGCCGCAGTCGCTATTTATGAACTTCCACCAAATCGTCTCTTAACTTTTTGAGTTGTACTTGTTCTAGCCAGTTGAAAGTGGCAAGACTCCACCTTGTCGTGTGGGTTAATGGCAACATGCCGGGTGTGAACAGCTCCGCGGTCGGCAGCCAAATTACCAGGCAGTCAGCCAGCATAGCAACACGCAATCAAAGTGCGGTAGGAGTGCGAATAAAATATTCCCAAGACCGACCGACCCCCCTTTGCGCTTTAAATGCCACACTGACACGCACACACACACACACACACGAACCAAACGTACACACACACGCAGGCGGCAACTGGCCAGCCACTTGCGTCACCTTTGCCGCGTTTCTATGGCAAAACTCGCACAATGAAAAGCAGGAAAATTTTAGCGAGCAAAAGAAACCTCCAAAAATCTCGAAATATGCTAAAATTCTGCAAAAATAAAAACGAAAAAATTCGATCAAAAGAGCAACGCCGAAACGAAGAATGAAAGAGAACAAACGAACTCGCACAGCAGAAAGAAGGCAATGAAACGAAAAGAACGCGAAGCAAGAGAAAAATGAAGGAGACGCAGATGAATGAACTAATCGGCGTGGCCTGACGATTGAGCGTTTCATATGAATATATCGAACTGAGATTAGTCAAATACACGGCGGGTTTGGCTTAGAATCGCTTCAAAATAAAAACACAGTTAAAGGGCGGGTTGGGAGCGCTTTGCGGGCGAACAAAAGCTGGGCCCAGTGTGTGCAACGTCAAAGCAGCAGCAGCGACCAAGTGGAAAGATTCATGCAACACTTTCAAACAACAATATGGCACTGGTATAAGCAAACGGCAACGACAGCAAAACTGACAAAAACCAGAACCTGTAGCGGCAGCGACGTTGCCCACACTTCATTGCCAGCGTTGCCGTTTTGGTTATTTTCAACCAAACTTGGTAAATTTTTTTGCTGTTTTGAATTTTTGGTAATTTGGTAACACACTCTGCGATATAGTAGTTTTTTTTGCTTGGTTTACCTTGTATGTTACATGCATATTTTGCTCTCTCTTTCGCATAAAAAAATCATATTTGTTTTCGCAATGACAATAACAGTGATGCCAATACTTATTAGATTGTAAATTTGGTTACTATTACGTAAACCTTAATAATCGAAAGTGGCATCTTCAAAAAGTAACGCTTTTACATTTCACAAATAAAGAAAAACGCAGGCGAAGCGGTTGATTTGCCGGTATTTCAATTGCTCGCCAAAGAGCTTTTGCCAAGAAACATTGAATTTGAATATATAGACTCCAAAAGGCGAACTGCAGTTGGAACTCTGCTTTTTTGATTTATTGCAATCAGTTTTACTATAAGTCCACCAATTTCCTGGTTTTAATTTATTTTGCACCTCAAAGTTTTCAAAAGAATTTACAAATGTGCAATTGGAGAAATGTTTTAAGCGACAAGATGTGATTGTTTTTTGTTTTATAAATAAATAATTAAACGCATATTTATAAAAAAAAATTTGGTAGTTTTGGTAATTTTTTTTAGAAATTTGGTAATTTATTTCCGTTTGGTTGTGGCAACGCTGTTCATTGCCACTGGTTGCGCAGCGCCGCGCTGCTGCTGCTGGGTTTGCTGTTGAGTTGCCAGCGCCACCGCGTTGCGTTCCCGAGCACATTAACCTCTTTGTTGTTGCGGTGCTAATGTTGTTGGCGCTACAACCAGCCATTCGTATAAGCAAACAGCCATTCCAGCAGCAAATCATACGAAACGACGCTGGTGACAACAACTACAACAAGCAATAATTATTATCAACAACAACAATAACAACAATGCCAACGCACGCTTTTGGCTGGCGCGGAGTCGGAGCCGAGTCGCGTCCTCCACGCGGTCCACGCCGAGCTTCAATTTGCTGTGATTTATATTCCGCCAGTGCACAGTGATTCGTTCCATAGACAAAATTCACACAATTTATAGTCTTAGAATTGAACCATTTTGATGTAATTTGAAAGGTAAAACTCCAACTCAGAAAACCCCAAAAAATCTGTGTAAAAATTAATTAGTGTGTGTGCCAAAGCGGCTCAAAGTTGAAACTTTTTTCACAAAAAAATGTAAACACATATTTTCTGTTTTTTAGTCTATTGAGTAAAATAAATTTATAAAATACATGGTTACCAAGAAGTTGCTAAAACTTTCAATAGATAGATAGATATAGATTAAGAACTGATGTGTTTATTTTCGCTTTCAATGTTTTCTTGAAATTTGTAAAGCTTAGGGTTTTACTTCACTTTTAATTCAAAATATTTTTCCAAATTAAAAATCTGAAAATTGGTAAAACTTTGAGGAAAATATCTAAGAAGTATGTGAAAGTATGTTCCTGGATTTTTTTTTTAATTTTAAGAAGCATTCTTTCTTTGTCGGATAATATAATTACATCCTCCGATATCTTCCGATCTCAGAAAATAATCCAATTTGAAAAGTGGTCTAAACACCTATTTTTCGACAAAATTTATTTTATTTATCCCTAAAAGATTGCATACTTTTAGCATGCATGAAAAATTAAGGAAACTGCACAAATGCAAAACATACGTCTATTATTATAATTGTTATTGCAAAACTAAAGCGTCCTAAGACAATTTCTGTTACTCTTCGCAATTATCAATATTGATGTTATCGATTAAATGTAAAATCTGAAAAATCTAGCCAACACACTTGGTGCTATAGCTCTCAAAAAATGACGAAAATTGCAAATTTAAATCTCTGGCATTGCCATGGTCAGCAGACTAGTATGCCAAATTTTATGAAGAACAGACCACTCCTTCTAATTTTGTCCCGCGGTTGTATGGAGTCGAATCACTGTGCGGAAGCGTTGATTCACAGCGACTGTTTGTTGTTGACTTTGCTCTTACTGACGCCGATCGTGAATTGAGCTGAGCATTGTGGAGCGCGAATTGCAACTCAGACAGATCACACAGTGATTTCGGTGCCGGAGAGTCGTCCTGCTTTTTCTCCCTCTCTCTTTGGTGACGCGTGTGACGCAAAGCTTTCTTTTTCTGTTTGTCTGTTTGATTTTCTGCTCCTGCTGCCTGGTTGGTGCTGCTCAGTGTGCTTTTGTATTGATTTAATAATTGGCAGTTAGACAAAATGATCTCCACGTTTGATTTGTTTAGCCCATTCGATGTTTGATGTATTGATTGAAATCAGGAAGTTGGCGATTTCTGGCACCACTGCTGTTTGCTTTGGAATCAAAGTCTAAAACTAGATACAGAATCTTGTCCGCATTTAATCTTCAGACAAACTCGGGGAATTATGATTTTTTGACCCCAAAACTGCAATGTGAACTATTTTGGCTGGCTGGTAATAATTGGTAATGGACGAAAGCACGCATCACACTATTGATTGAGTCACACGTTGTACACACATTTGTCAGTCAGTAATTTTGTTCACCAACATAGTAAGTCGCTTAAAGAGTGAGAGGAGGGATAGAGGGGTTAAGGACTCAACATAGGTATTAACCCACTTTCAACTAACCGAGCATTAGGTGATTTGGTGCCTAAAATTGAGTTTGTTTCTGACTTTTAGAAATTTCCACATATCCTCGATGCACATTTTGACACATTTAAACTAGTTAGAGCCTCCCTTTTTCATCATTCAACTTATTTTAATAAACTGTTTTCTTCTTCGTTTCAGATAATGCAGCAAAACTTCAAGCAAATTCTTGCAAACAGCAGCCAACATAGCTAAAGTTAGTTCGAAAGACAAAGGAAAATGAATGAATATTTTGTAAACAAATTCAGCGAGTTGTAGATAATTACAACAACAATAATAACAATACATAATTGACAAACATTCGTGTAGCAAAGAATATAATATCGTAAAAGGTGTTTTACGTACTGTGTCCAACAAGTAAATTTAAGTCTAAAATAATCAGCACCACGCCAAGATTTCCCTCGCTTGAGCGGACCACCGGGTCAGTGGAAGAGAGTAGAAAGCGCCGGAAAGGCCGAGTTGTGCAAGCGGAAAATCGTGTAAAATGTTTCTTTGTCATCGAGTGATTGCGTTATTTCTGAATGTCAAACATCGACAATGTACTTTGCCCTACAACGAGACAAATTCTTTTTGTGGCGAAGCTGTCGAGTTGCGATCGTCTCTGTAAAGTGTGATGAAAGTGTCAAAGCCAAATACAAATTTAACAAAAATAATAAAGTTGCTAATAGCGTATTAAGACGTAGAACAATAGGAAAATTATAACAGCAAATAAATATTAAAACTAAATAAAAACGAATTTAGCCGAACCTGCACTGGCAAAGTGTTGCAGGGGGAGTAGTGAATCGAGGCTTACGAGCTGCCCACAACCAGCGCTGTCCTTGCCAGCGTCATCGGCGCTGCCGCTGATAAAAGCCGCACCGAGCAACCTCAGGCTGTCCGAATTCGGCGCAGGAGAAGGAAATCGTAATCGACCGGAAGCAGCACACATTTTACATATATGTATAGATTAGATGATAACAGCGGTGCCGCAATGGATAAAACTAAGCAGAAGCGTAAGTAAACATGTCTCGTCTCCCATGCGCCGCCTCTCCCGCACGCACTTTGACTGTTATCAGTACGAATGTTTCGCTTTGCGCTGAAAACGCCTAGCGGGTTAATGCTGGGTTTGACTCTTCTCACTTCTGGGGGTTCCTTCGGCATAAGCGCGACTCAAACTGCGCGCCCGTCGCATCGCCTACGTGCCGCTCGCTCGTATGGGTTGGAGTGATTGCTAGCTTTTTGACGCGCGCGTGCAACGCTTCAAGTGTAACGCAAACCCATTTCGGGCATCAACAAAAATCACAAACAAAGAAAACAATAACTTATAAATAGGATGAAACGTGCGGAGAAATTTCGATGTTTGATGGGGTGTGCGTTGGTTTGTTGTCGCTGGATTTTTAATTAGAAGTGTGGCTAGCTGTGAGCGTTTACAGGTGTCGTTATGCTATGAACTGCTTCTCACGTTTAACGATTTTGCATTCAAATGAGAAATGTTTTCAGGCAACTTGTCAGCTAGTATCCAAAATCGATTAAATTCATGTGAAAAGCCACTTATACTTGTAGACGGACCGTGCCAAACCTAAAAGCTGCGTCAGCGATTTGGGCGATTGGCAGCAGCAGCAGCAACACTCGACGCTGTTGTTACTAATCGTCAGCATTTCGGGTGTGCCACAGTCATCAATTTGGTTCAAGCATAATTAGGACAGGACAAATGGACGAATGACAATGCCAGCCGCCAATTGCATTTTTAGACCAATGCCAATGACGCCAGCGTGAGTGGGCAGTGCAAATGCCTGTATGCAATTCAATTGTTGTTGGGGTGAGCGCGAAGGTGAAAGGCAAAGCCCCTGTTGGCGCAACCGGTGGCATGGGGTAAGCGGGGCCGAATGACCGAAAGAGTGGAAAAACAGCCACAGCAATGTTGGAACGAGCTAAAAGCGTTTTAATTCAAGACGACGTGGCAGCGGCTAAAGGGTGTGATGACTGGGCGGGCTACCTGGGCGAAAGCATTCACGTGTTTATTTTTAAATAATGTAGCGGCTGAATCAGCGTTGGTTAAGGCCAGCTGGCGCATGAATGCTCGTACATACATGACTGGACGGACGAACGAACGTTGAGCTGGTTCGGTATGGTTGGCTTGGCGGGCGCCTTTGAAGTGCCCTCGTTACATGTGGTTAAATTAGGAAATAGAACAAGAAATAATAACGCAAAAATAGCCAGCAACAAGCGGCGTCAAAGATTGTTGAACTCAAAAATTGTATTAAAAAAAGAGAGACGGGCTTTCTGACGTAAGCCTTTTGATGTTTTGACGTTTGAAAATGTATTGATTTTCTTTGTGTTTTGCTATTTAATCGCTCCAAAGATGGCATTTTTAGTCTAGATTTTGTCAGATGTTTTCTATTAATTTTTCAATTTGTATTAAGTTAAGTATGATTGAAATAGAGAACAGTTGCTCAATTCAAGTGCAATTTTTTAAATATTAGTTTTGAATCGAATTTGTTTTCTTAGATACAGAAGAAATTGTTTGGTAAATTGTATAGATTTTATTTGGTCGTGCCAGCTCTTTGCATTTACTTTTAATTTACTTTTAATTTCTTTTTTTTTTGCCAATTTCACTTGAATGCACTTCGTTGAAGGACTGAAAGCCAAATGAGCGGACAGCAACATGCAAAAGTAAATATAACTGAATACGTACGAACGGGAAATAAAAGCACGACGACTGACTTCCGTCGCGCTTCTAATCGATTTTCGTACTTAAACGCTTCCCTACACTCGCATTTGCCATATTGTCACCAAACATTCGCTTGACACTTGACGTTTTGACAGTTCCCCTCTTCACTTAACGTGTGACTTGTGTACGCGTTGTTATTGTAGTCGTTTTTATCGTTGCACAGTGATTCGACTCCATACAACCGCGGGACAAAATTAGAAGGAGTGGTCCGTTCTTCATAAAATTTGGTAAACTAGTTAATCATAGTCTGCTGAATTGAAATCTCCATTTGGTTTTTCTTAAACTGTTGTAGTTTGGCAATGCCTGAGGCTTAATTTTGCAAATTTCGTCATTTTTGGAAAGCTATAGCACCAAATATGTTGGCTAGATTTTTCAGATTTTACACTTAATCGGTAAAATCAACATTGATTATTCCAAAGAGTAACAGAAATTGTATCGGGACCCTCTGGTTTTGCAATAAAAACGATAATAATAGATGTATGTTTTGCATTTTTGCAGATTTTAGCAGTTTTCGTGCTAATTGCATACTTTTAGGCATAAATAAAATAAATTTTGTCGAAAAATACGTGTTTAGACCACTTTTCAAATTGAATTATTTTCTGAGATCGGAAGATATCGGAGGATATAATTACATTATCCGACAAAGAAAGAATGTTTCTTAAAATAAAAAAAAATCCAGGAACATACTTTCACATACTTTTTAGATATTTTCCTCTAAATTTTGCCAATTTTCAGCCGCCGTGGCTCAGTTGGTTAGTGCGTTGAACCGCGAGTCGCAGGCAGCAACCTCAGGTTCAAATACTGCCTGTAATAACACCTAAAAAAAAAAAAAATAACGGGAAAACTCGTTTTCTCTTTCGGTGGTTGTCCTCTCAGCTGGAAATGGCGAACCTCAGAGTAATAAGTTGCTTATGAAAAAGCTCCCAACCTGCCGTTCGGAACCGGCATAAAACTGTAGGTCCCTTCCACCCGCGTACAAATTCACACGCACTACACGGGTGGTTGCGGGAAGCTAGGCCTTAGTCTCGCGTAAGCGGGCTGTCGAGCCAGTCAATTATTATTATTAAATTATTATTTGCCAATTTTCAGATTTTTAACTTAGAAAAATATTTTGAATTAAAATTGAAGTAAAAGCCTACGCTTCGGAAATTTTGGGAAAACATTAAAAACGAAAATGGCCACGTCATTTCTTAATCTATATTGAAAGTTTAAGGAACTTCGTGCCAACCATGTATTTTAAAAATTTTTTTACTCAATAGACTAAAAAACAGAAAATATGAGTTTAAATTTTTTTGTGAAAAAAGTTTCAACTTTGAGCCGCTTTTGCGCAGACACTAATTGATTTTTTGCACAGATTTTTTGGGGTTTTCTTAGTCGGAGTTTTTTCTTTCAAATGACATCAAAATCGTTAAATTCTGAGACCATAAATTTTTGTAATTTTGTCTATGGAACGAATCACTGTGCGTTGTTGCGAAATGCGAAAAAACCATGATTTTAAGAGAAAAACGAACGCGCGGCCCATTAGCAGCACTGACCCGCCTCGCTGTAGAGTAGCTAGCGATACGAAGAGGGAAAGGAAAGTGGGGGGTGCGGGGCAGTAAAAGACATTGAAATAGTGCTAACACACAACTGTTGTTACTACACTACACCTACACATGTACGCAAAATCAATGGGCACAAGATCTGAGCGAGCGAGAAAAAATAAATAATTCTTCGACCTTCCTATGGAAATAGTTTTTGGAAATTGAATAATAATGCATTGTTTGAGCATATCTTGTTCAGAGTTGTTAGTTTTTGCAGTTTTTACAATTTCAAACTAACTCCCAATACTCTGATATTCGAATATTTCTGGTCCATCTAAAGCAAATATTTATTTAGTGTACACGTAATTAATTTCAATTTATAAGCCGCCTAATTTAGTTCTGTGACTTTTCGACTGCTGACTAGAACGTCAGCATGGCACGCGCATTGCTTTGCGAATCTTTTTCTCTTGCAATCCGATGCATCAATCAATCAATACCCTCCGCTCTGCACTCTCTCCCAACTACTCACTTGTTTGGCCCCCCTAATCGCGGTCAAAGTAAACGCAGCCGCCTACCCAGTTTGTATTGCGACTTGCTCCATTTTCTGTTGTTATTCTATTTATTATTATTTCTTCTGCTTTAAACTTTGTCAGCTGCCAAAAATAAAAGCCCGCAATCCGCAACCATTTACCCATCCAGCTCTTTCACGCTCTCGTAGCGCATCTTGCTGCTGCAAATAAGTAAATTTTCTATTCGAGGCAAAGTCTATTTGTGATGTCCGCTTGGGCATCCGGCTTCTCTGTCGCTCCTCTTTCATCTGCCTATTATTATTATTTTAGAAATTTCCCAATTTTCTTCTACGCTTTCCATATGTAACAACAACAGCAAAAATAGCTGCAGCCGATGAGCTAATTTATCATGTTTTATATAGCGTCTAGCAATTCCTTAAGCCATAAATTTTGCTCATACATATTTCAGTTATTCGGCAAACTTGTGCTGTGGCTATTTTTGAGATATTCCAATTTTAATTTGGTTTTCGTACACTTTTAGCTCGCAATTGACGCGCGCTGTCCCAACGCACGAACGTGCGTCGCCCGGGTTGGCTGATGGTCTAAAGAGACCGCGGAAGGCGCTCAAAAATTGTTCTGTGCTTGTAAGGCAAAAATTCCCATAACAATTAAAAAAATACGTGATTGTTAAAGTGAAAATTTCCCAACAATTTTTAGATTTTCCAACAATTTAACAAATTCATTGAATTCCCACTTTTGTGCATCTAAAAATTGTATCTCAAGATCAAAACAATATTGAAAATTACTTTGAATGTCTGTTCGGAATTCTAAAAGATTTATAAAAATGTAAAATAAATTGTATTGTTTTAACAATTTTTGATCAGTAAAAATCCAATTTTAATATGACATGCCGCCTATTGATGGGAAATCCTTAAATTTGCATACTTTACTTCTTCGATACGGTCACATCTTATCTATTTATTGTTGTTGTCTTTTAGTAATTTAAGGTCCTGAGGTGACACGTGTCGTTTCGTTGGCTGAGAGCCCTCGGCCACTAATTTATCTTTCTTTTAGTCGCACTTGGTGTGTGCCTAAGTAGCAGACGGTTTGCTCATAGTTAATTCGGCAAACTGATGACCCCTAAAAGATTTGCCCAACTGTGCGAACAGCACATCTGGTATTCTCTGTTTGTGCTACCTGCGAAAAAAGTGTTGGAACAGCCACATGCAGCCATAGATTCAACGACTTGTTGCAGCTTTAGTGAATCCCCATAATGCAGCAGCAAAACTGCAAAATTAGCCAAAACCGTTTCGCCTCTTTGGATCGTACAGCAAATTGATATTCCATCACGGTTTCCTCTTGAGCTCTTGCGATTTATTGGCGCCATAAACTGCTTACTGCGAATGCTAACCGGAAAAACTTTTCGCAGTTCCTCGAATTAAATTCGCGTGCTCGCCAAAATATACATTTATCGATTAGATAAACTAACTATCCAACGTTAGTACCTGTGTTCCATTGACACAGGTACAGCGCCGAGTTAGGCTTTTGCAAACCAATGGTTCCAAAAATGCATAAATAGACCTCGTCGAATGGCGACCACTTCAGTTGTTCTGTGTCTTGTGAAAAGTTATGCATATTTTAGTGTTTTGTTCGATACTTTGCAATGAGTGACTCCGTGGACTTTGTCTATCCCTACTACAATGCCTTGTCGGCCAACAACACACCGGAGCCGCATGCATCGCCGCAGGAGACTGCTGTACTGCCAGAGTTGCCCATGGATAATGCAGATGGTGCAACAGCGTCGAACACTTTTGCTCGCCGACTGCATGTGGACTATATCTGTGTACCGGATGGATCTGGGGTCATGCAGAATCTAATACACGCCGGTAACTAGAGATTTTAGGAAACCAGAAAAAGTTGCAAGCTTTCGAAGTTCGTTCATTCCAACTCAAGTGATTCTTCCGTTGACCAACGATCAGCGCATTTCTCTTAACATACGTGAACTTATAATGATCCCAGAAAAAACGATTAGGTGGGGAGCGGAGAGTTGTTTGTAGGGTTTGGAACAACTTGTGAAGCTCTCCCTCGGCTGTTTCGCCCAATTGCTGCAATGCCTTAAATGGGAATTCCCCTTTGTGTCCCTTGCCATCTCAAGCAATAAATTGCCCACTGGCTGACGCGTGCATTCCGCTGTGTGCAGCCCGATTAACGGTACCGTCTATTTATAAAGCTATCACTGAAACTTGTCCAACGCTGCTGTCAACATTCGGCTTTGCATTTGGCTCGGTCGCGTTTCGGTGTCTTGCGAATAATTTTCATTCGGCAATTTATAAATAAGATCTCGCCGAATGTTGTGCTCTTTCTGAACTATTCGCACATGCGCAGCAGACGACATTCCTGTCTGCTTGCTTCAGCGCAGAGCTTTTTCGTATTCCTTGTCGATTTTCATCATCATATCTCTCTCGTCGAAGGCAACACAGGAGTTTATTTTCGTTGTGTTCCGAGTTTTTCTTTTTTAGTTTCATTTCATTTCTGCTTTTTCTCAACTTTATTGCGTTTGGTGTTGTTGTTGCTGCTGAAATACGACAGAAAATTGACTTTTTGCACGGGGCCAGAAATGTCGAGTGCCGAATTTTGTGCAGTGCTCAGGAAAATTTTGTGCTGTGCGGCAGACCAAAAGTGCCGCACGAAGCGAATTTGTCGCAGCCGTCTGTTTGTTGTTGGTGTCGTTGTTGTTGCCATTGTTGTTCGGTTTTAGTGTGAATTATGACAAAAATAGTAGACACATATTGTGTTTATTTATATTTTCGTAAAAAGCTGAAAAATAAACAAATGCGCCGACAGTCCGTCGCGTGAGTGAGCGTTTGCCCGTTCGTCTGTCACGCGCGAAAGTGCCGCTCAACAACGCCGCGCGGAGTGCTGCCACTACAAGCGACCTTAATCGTAATTTGCTGACACTTTTGAAAAATTGTCGTTGTTGTTGGTATCTTTTTTGACGTACTAGCAACAAAGTTAAGCGTAGTTTTTTTTAATTATAAAAACAAAATATTGTGCGGAGATTGTTTATCTACATTTGCAAGGCGTGCAACAACAACACACAAATCCCCAACCACAATATATATAATATACAATAAATAAGAGCCAAAGCAGCCAAAAGAAATTTTAATAATATAAATAAAAAAATTGTTTTTAGCAGCGTTTTGCTTGCAAAAATAAATAAAACTAAAAGCAACAACAATGTCTGCCGCAACCGCATTATGTTATTGGCAATCGATTGCCACCTCCAAACTGAACAACGATTGGGAAATGGACGGTAACGCCGACAGCGGCGACAGCGGCGACAGCGCAGTCGATGGCCCTCATCCGTTGTTGCGAAATTGTACGTTGACAATTGCATTTTGTTGTTGTTGGTCTTGTGTTGTCATTTGCATCGCCCACAACCTTTTTGCGGCACTAATCAGCGGCCGTAGTGTTTGTTGATGTTCGAGCTCCATTAATGCTGATGAGTGGGTTTTATGCGTTCAACGAGCACAGCCTCGCATTTCTCACATGCTGCTAGTAGATACCTACAATTTGATCAATTTGACCCGACGAACTAGACGACGAAAAATGAATTTTTTGTTTTGGCGCTAAGGGCGAAATTGTATGCTTTTAGTTGATAGTATTGATGTTGTTCCAAAGAAAGTTGTTGTTATTAATTTGAGCTTGAATGTTTTTAGGTTAGGTTAAGCTGACTGTCTCGGCATGGAACTTGCCGAAAGATACACTTAGGCAGCAAAATGGGCCCGTTGTGATACCGCAGGGAGCGGGTCTGTCATACTGCATGTCGAAGAGCCTAATCAAGCCAATTTTAACTATGGATGGACTCTAGCAAGTCCTTCTTGAATGTTTTTTAATGATTAAATTTTTCGTATTATGGTTTGTATGTGTGGAAAGTTCATGATGAATTGGATTTGTTTGTTGACTGTTAGAATGCAGTCTGAGGTAGCTTGGTTCGGGCTTGGACTCCGGAGGTTCCAGAGCATTTTCAAAATATACAACAAACAAATATAGCACAACTTTTCATCATCTTCCAGCCATAGCACTGCCAACTAAACGATTCTAAATCTTAATTTCTGTTCATAACTAACTGACATCACAATCCAGGGTATTCCCCCTGGCTGCACTCCTTACCGTGTCTACTGCCGATTTCATTTCTAACAAATTACATTCAGCACAGCCAAATTTGCAATAATTTTTTTTTTTTTGTAAAACTACTTTGTAGCTCTTAACTGCCGCATTATTGCCCGGTTTAATGCACTCGTTAATTATTTATTTTCTGTGTAACTTTGCGCTGAAATTGCATTTTACAATTTGTCAGTGGCCAAGTCTGTTGAATTCGCTTACACCCACATATCTTTGTTCGCCGCACTGTTAGTATTCAGTTAAGCGAATATTTTCAATAACTGCAGTGTTTACGCACATGTTTGCTATGAAAATGTATTTGCGAAAATATTTCAATACCCAAACCGTAAATTTCGCGCACACCAGTCGACCGCCGGTTCGTTCGTCTGCTGTTGCGACTTTTGATTTCGTATCTCTGCTCACATAGCATTTCTAATCGCATCGACATGTGCGCAGCCGCCACCCACCGCCAACCTGGCAATGCAACGCGCTCGTGCCGCACATGGCGCGGCCAAAAATAGCCAAAATTGTGTAATATTCTTACAGGTTGAATAATTCAGTTTTCATCCTCCGCCACCCCCCGGCTCTGGTTATTTTTATGTGCTGCCTTGTTTGCGTGCATGTGTGTGTGTTTGCGTGTGGCTGTGTGTTTTTTCTTTGATAACACAAATTTTAGTGTGCATTATTCTTTTCTGATTTTCGCTGGTTCCTTGTGCCAACGATTGTTGCTGTTTTAGCCACAATCGGCGACTGTTTGCGGGCATTTGGTTAGGTTAGGTTGGTTTGTTGCTCTGCCGTCTGTGGTGCGCACGAGACTGGTTGGCAGCCACGGAATTTAGGTGAGTCTTATAATAATTATCAGCGGCTGTCTGGTGTGCTTGTGGGTCTAGCTGGCAATAAAAAATTCACTACCACTGGCTTTTGCCCCCATTTGTTGCTATATTTATTTGTACAGTTTCGCTCTTTATTTCCGTGCCGCACGAGGCGTTGCACTTTCATTTTTTTGTGTTTTTTTATATTATCATTAAAGGGAAAAGGTGTACACAAATAATGGCAGATTTCGCTGCTGACAGGCACCACTCGCCCCATTTGGAGGGTGGCCAACAAGTGGGTTTATTCGGACTCTAGACTAGGCCAGAGAGCTGCTTCCTAGCTCGCACTTAGCCAGCAGAGATCGAAGCCGTATAACCCATTACTGTGACCAGTGCCGCTTTGTGGTTTTTTTTATCATAAAATTACATGCCTAGTTAAAAATTCTCCTCCGCTTTATGCGCCCCAACTTATGCCACATTTCTTCTTTGGTCTTTTCCAGTATCTGCCGCTTATGTATCCAGTGCGGCCACTGCTGTCGAAACGGGACGTCAGCGCCATGCGCCGCTCTATGGACGTTTTGTGGTTGAAGAAGAGCTTCCTGCAACACATCGAGATGTCATGCATCACGTAAGTCATTATCAAGCCAGTAAAATTGTTCATTTCCAACCTGCAATTTGCAGCTCATATTTCGTTTTACAACTTCATCATTTTCCATCTACAAATCGTCGCACTTTGTGTTTGGCGTCTTTACTTTCTACTGCGGCTTTCATTGCTGCCGCCTTTGCAACTTTAATTGCAATACTGCAATTATTTTAATGATTTTGTTGTTTTCATTTGTTCGTTTGTTTGTTATTGCAGCGATCTAGTCCAACGTCGTCGTCTGAGGTGCGTGCCATGCAAGCACGAATTCCAACACACTTTCGTGATCCAGCAACGGCGCCGCTGCGAAAATTGAGCGTGGATTTAATTAAAACCTACAAGCATATAAATGAGGTGAATATGAAAATGTTTACAACTGTGTTGGTGTAAGATTGTTGCTTTGGTGCTTGCCTCGTGCCAGTTGGGAGCAACGTCGAAATAAATCTTGAACTTGTTTTTGGTTAAATGTGTCCGATCGAAATTTGCTTATTTTACATAATTGTATTTGTTTCGAATTTATTAAAGAATCTAACAAAGATTTATTACGACATTCGACAGCTAAATTCACAATAACGATGCGCAAAAAGTTGCGTTTTTCTTGGTTGCTTGTTGGTTTTTTTTGCTTTTGGTTTTTAGCTGGCAAAAAGTTGCGCATCACAGGGGCGGCGTTAGTACCTTCAACTTTACTCACCCAAAGACAAATATAAAATTCAATTAAGCATTTGATTTGCGAAGCAACAGTGCCGCTCAGTAGCAGTCGGAATTTTTTGTCGTAGAACAAGCAGAAGCAACGACAGCGGCCGCACACGTTGGCGCATTCACATTTGATCGGCGTACGGTGCGGCCGTGATTATTGTTGTTGTTATTGTTGTGCTTAATGTACTTGTTATAGCGGTCGTTGTTATTGTTGTTGTTGCTATTTGACAATGACAACCACGACGACAACGGGGCGACTGGCAGTGACGAACCAAACAGCGCACCGCCCTTGACCCAAACGACTTTTCATCAGCGCTTGTTTTCCCTATCGCCGCTGTTGTTGCCACCTGCGTCAGAGCTCAGTAAAGACACACACACACACACACACACATACGCACATGTATCGCAAAGTTACACATCATAGCATTGTGGACAACTAGACAGACAAACAGACAATCGCTGAAAAAATTCTAAACGCGCCAAGCAACACTTTTCCCTCATTTTTTAAAAACCAACAACAACAATACTCACAGTTGCAACAGTGTGTTTTCGCGACCACTACCACAGAAATCAACAGCAATAGCAACAACAAAACTATGTAATTTTCGAGCTGATTTAAATAATTTATAGCTGAAGTGCCGATTGTCGCCCGGTGGACTGGTGACCGGTGGGTGGCGTTGGCGTTGGCATGAGTTTGGCAGTTGTTGTGATGCGTAAGCATTGGCTGCAGCGATTGACAAGTGACTGTTGCTGTCAGCGCGTTCGCTTTAAAATTGATTCGGCCCACTGTAAATGCTATAAATACATTCACATTCAACACCTCTTTTGATTTTATGCATTTATCTATAGAATCCATATATTAAAATGTTACTGGGAATTAGCAAAAGCTCCGTCAACTCAAACTCGCTCACAAAATTTAGCACTCGAACTGCAACAAAAGCGCCTACGTTGCCAACTTGATGATCTCTCATCACTGCGACACACTCCACAATCGCCGCCCCATTTAGTCACACACGCGCTGTTGCATGTGTTGGCCAAGGCGCCGACTGGCAGTCCCCACTGCCACCCGCCCCCTCCCTACACCAACCACCAGCGGCGCACCACCCAAAGCGTGCTTTTTGCCTTGACGGCCTTTCGCTGCATTCGCTTATCCGCCGCTTCGCTTCGTGCCGTTTCCGCCGTCATTTTTAGGGCTCAGTTATCGCCATGAAATTGGTTTGGCTGTCGCGCCTGTCGCTGTTGTTGCTGCCGCTGCTACTGTTGCACCGGCCGCAATATGGGCAACATCTGCTTGCCGTGCAGCTCGTGCCGTCTGCCAGCCCGTCCGCCAGTCATTCGGTTCAATTAACTGGCAAATAATGAAATAATAAAGCAACAAAGCAAAGTAAAATGCGACAAGGGAAGTGGCAGTGGAATTGGAAATGAAAAAGCGAATGCACAATGCAAGAGGGAAGCAACTGATGTCGGCGCTGCCCTGACTGCGTCGCAGCCGCAGTGCAGTCGCATCGCTGCTGCTGTTGTCATCATTGGTGTCACCGTTGCGGTCGCCGTCGTCGTCGGCATACACCCATTTTTAAGCGTTTCATTTCTAGTTCTCTACATTTTTCTACAATTCACGTCTGCTTTGCAGATTTTTAGGCGCACGCTCTCGCAGTGCACGACGCGCTCGCGCTCGATGTAATTCTCTTTCTCTCTCTGACAGCCTCTCGGTTCGCAGGCGGCCAATCCAATCCACAGTTCAGGAGTCTGCAATCTCCAATATGTTGCAGCATCATCTCATTCTTGCTCATTCACATCTCCACACGCAGGCACACACACACACACACACTTAAAAACACACATACACACTTTTGACCATTATCGACATTTTGACTTTCCCTGCTAATGTTTGTGGCGTTAGCAACAACTTTTTCATTTTACTGGCCGCCGTATGGAGCCAGAGTCAGGCAGCCAGCCAGCAAGCATACTTTTGTGCGCGCTGCGTACGGATTGCCGCACGCGCCGGTACACTGTTTACATTTGGCTACGTCCGCTTCGCAGTCGCTGGGTGCTGTTGCTTTGCTGGTATCGGTTGCTTGCCGCTTTGGCGAGAATGCGAGCCAGTCTACTTGTACCGTTTGGGTTGTGCAGTGTCCTGTCGTTGTGGGCACATTTTAAAGTTGCTATGCAGGCGGTTAAGCGCCTCGTTTTGTGGTATGCTTTCTGGCTTAAATTTGGAGTCGAACTGAAATCTTTGCAGCTGGAGTTGGCAAAATTTTTCTATGAGATAAGAGAGTTTAATACTTTAGTTAATTGTAATCAGATTTCAGTTTAACTTCTTCGAAAAATTTATGGGAGAAAGACTAGAAAACTGCCCACCAGCTAACAACCATAGTTCACCACTTTTCTTTTTAAAATAAATATGCATTTTTCCCCCTTGTTCACTCCTCTCTGGAGCATAGGGCCACCACAAGACTCTTTGCCTTGTGTTGGTTACGTTTATCTATACACTAGCTGACCCGGCGAACTTTGTCTCGCACGACATTTGTTGTCTTTTTATGTTGAAATACGCTAGATGGCGAATCTATGGCGATGCAAATTGCGAAAGAAAACTAACTAAAGGAAGAGGAGGAGCTACTGATTAACGCAATCGAGGCCCACAAATAAGCAATGTTGCGGCTAAGTTTCAGTAAAGAAATGGACTGCGCTTGAACCGGATTTAAATTATATGGGCGGTGCCATGTTCTCTTATTCAATACCTGCCCCTTATTCAATGCCCTCTGTCGAAAGAGAAAATGGTAGGTTCGTACTAAGTTTCATTGCTGAGCGACTTATAGTTCAGAAAAATATTTGGGTCACAAAAAATGTGCCACGCCCCTTGTCCAAAGCCCATCAAATCTTATCATTAGAATGACTCATCTATGGGACGACGGGGTACTAAATTTCAGTGTTGTACAACTTACAATTTGGAACATATTCCATTATTAAGATCTGGCTCGTATGGGTGATGCCACGCCCCCTCGTCCAATTCTTGCCCCATTCCCTCTGTCGAAATATATGAATAAATGGTAGGTTCGTACTAACTTTCATTGCTGAGCGACTTATATGTTAGGTCAGCAAAATATTTGGGTCACAAAAAATGTGCCACGCCCCTTGTCCAACGCCCATCAAATCTTATCAGTAGAATGACTCACCTATGGGACGACGGGATACACAATTTCAGTGTTGTACAACTTACAATTTGGAAGATATTCCATTATTAAGATCTGGCTCGCATGGGTGGTGCCACGCCCCCTGAAAAATAGATAGTAGCCGATTCTCAGACCTACTCAATATGCATATAAAATTTCATAAAAATCGGTCAAGCCGTTTCGGAGAAGTATGGTAACTAACACTGTGACACGAGAATTTTATATGTATACTATACTAGCTGACCCCGCAAACGTTGTTTTGCCATACAAATTATTTCTAGGGAATTTCTAGTGTAGAAAAAGAATAACTAACTTATTGTAAGTGTGTAACGATGTGGTATATGAGTGAAAGAGGCATAGAGCGCTGTGAACGAAGAGGAATATAAAAATAACAGAACACCAAACATTATTTTTTTAATTTTCCAAAAAGAATCTATCTATCTATCCACGCCCCTTGTCAAACGCCCATCAAATCTTATCAGTAGAATGACTCAACTAAGGGACGACGGGATACAAAACTTCAGTGTTGTACAACTTACAATTTGGAATATATTCCATTATTAAGATCTGGCTCGTATGGGTGGTGCCACGCCCCCTCGTCCAATATTTGCCCCATTCCCTCTGTCGAAATATATGAATAAATGGTAGGTTCGTACTAAGTTTCATTGCTGAGCGACTTATAGTTCAGCAAAATATTTGAGTCACAAAAAATGTGCCACGCCCCTTGTCCAACGCCCATCAAATCTTATCAGTAGAATGACGACGTTATATTAAATTTCAATGCTATGCGGCTTATAACTTCAAACTTATTCAATATTAAATATTTGGGTTTTATGGGAGGTGCCACGCCCCTCCGTCCTGAGCCGATCACATTGTTACTATCGAAGGACACGACTAAATAATAAGTGCGTACTGAATAACATTGATGTGTGACTTGTAGTTGTAAAGTTATTAAAAAATTGTGTTCGCTTCAAGAAGTGCCACGCCCCTTGTCCAACGCCCATAATATTTTACCAGTGCAGCGACAAATTCATAAGACGACACTATACCAAATTTCAATGCTGTGCGATTTATAACTACGAAACTATTCCCTTTATTAAGATCTGGCTCGTATGGGTGGTGCCACGCCCCCTGAAAAATAGATAGTAGCCGATTCTCAGACCTACTGAATATGCAAGTAAAATTTCATAAAAATCGGTCAAGCCGTTTCGGAGGAGTATGGTAACTAACATTGTGACACGAGAATTTTATATATAAGATAAGATATTTTTTATTTTATTTAAATATTAAAAAAGTAATACAATTACAATTTTAAGATATAAGGAATATAGCAACTGGCAACTGAGGCCTTCGGCTATTTTAGTGAATAAATAATGTTAAATGTTAAAAAGTAAATCTAATTTAACTAGAAGGTATGTGAATTTGTTAATGTTGCTGGCTGATACAGTTGAGATAAGTTGGTCTATTGCAGGAATATTGAGAGCTGTTCTTACTCTTTCAATTTCATTGCAGTGGTGAATTAAATGTTGCAGGGTTGATGATTCTTGGTGGCAGTGTTGGCATATGGGTGGAGGTTGATGTTGAAAAAGATGTTGATGAGTGAGGCGAGTGTGTCCCAGTCTGAAGCGAGTGTACGCTATTATTTTTCTTCGGCTTATTGAAATTGGGTACTGTGGGGGAGTTTCGGAAGGGTTAATGGTTTTGTAATGATGGGTATAGTCAGTCCATGTTTTTTTGTTTATCTCCAAAATAGTTGCGTTGACAGCATGGTGGAAGTCGCGATTGTTGGATGTTGCGATGGTGAATAGAGGTGATTTAGTAGTGAGTTTAGCAGCAAGATCAGCGGCAGTGTTTCCGTTTATGCCAATGTGTCCTGGGACCCAAAGTAGTTTGATGGTTGGAGTATTTATTAAGGGGGGGGTAAGGGATAATTTGAATCAAAAAACACTTTTTTCGCTAATTTTTTACGGAGATGGAGCTGAAGCAAATTTATTGAAACTTTTTTTAAATTATAACACTTCGTTCAATAATGTGTGTGACTGACACATAGATGGCGGCACTAATACTAAATCAATATTTTTTTTCGAAATTGTGAACCTTTTTAGGCTTACTGTCAAAATTATATGTCAATCCGACCATTAGTTTACAAGTTACAGTGCTTTAAGTGACACTACTTTTGAGTTTTCAAAAAAAATGAATTCAAAGAAATTCCGTGTGCTGATTTATCATTGTTTTTTAATGAAAAAAAATACTGTTCAATGCCAGGAATGGCTTGAAAAACATTATTCGGACTCTGCTCCATCAAAAAGAACCATTCGTAAGTGGTTTGCTAAATTCCGTACAGGCCATATGAGCACCGAAGACGATGAACGCAGTGTACGTCCAAAAGAGGCTGTTACGGACGAAAACATCAAAAAAATCCACAAAATGATTTTGGAAGAATGTAAATTGAGGTTGATTTGTATAGCTGACACTCTAAAGATATCAAAGGAACGTGTTGGACATATCGTTCATGAATATTTGGGTATGCGAAAGCTATGTGCAAAGTGGGTGCCGCGCGAGCTCACAATCGACCAAAACCAGAACGTGTCGATGCTTCGGAGCAAAAAAAAAATGGTACTGAAAAGTTGGAAGATCGCTATAATCGGTGTATCGCCCTCGATGGCAACTATGTTGATGAATAAAAACGAATTTTGGCAAAAAAATGTGTTTTAATTAGTTAGTCACACACATTATTGAACGAAGTGTTAAAGCATCATTTAGAGAATATTTCGTGAAATTTTCGTAACAAAATATTAAAAAATAAGCCGGTGACAGCGGGTTTCCCAGAACGTCTTTTTGAAAACACGTTGTGCGGTGAACACGATAAGTCGGCGTAGAATTATCTGAAATCAAAAAAGTTGGCCAATTTACTTAGAGTATGAGTTAATCCTCCCCCCCCAATCGTTGAAAAGTTTTTATTTGCGGTTTTCAACAATTCGTGGGCTACTGAAGCAAAAAACGCGATTTTACGCTAAATTTTCCGCCATTTTTTAAATAAAAAACTACCTAAAAATAAAAATGGAAAAATTTGAAAAGTGTAGGGGGGAGGCATTTTATACCAAGAAAGTATGTTCCAAGTTTGAAAAGAATCCATTGAATAGATTTTGCAGGATCGTGTTCACCGACTTCGAAAAAATGGTTTTCAGAAAAACGCGTTTAAAGTTTTTTTTTCTCAAAAGTGAGGAAACAATTTTTTTTTGTAACTTACACTGAATCATCGATCCCAGGTCCATAAAGTACTTTTCCGGCGCAATAGTGGTAATTTCGGAGATAAAGAAGGCGCCACTCAGGAGCGCATTATGTTGACAGTTTTGCTCCGATTGATTTGAAATTTTGACACAACATTTTTGAAATGTTAAACTTTAAGAAAATGTAAAAAAACAATCGATTTTCCGAAACTGCTCATCCCTTACCCCCCCCTTAATATATCACGGATTTGAGAAGTGGTGGAATTGTTGTTGTTATTGTTGCTTACAGCTTGAATGGTGGATAGCGAGTCTGAGCATATGATGTGTTTCGTTTTTTTCTTCTGTGCTATCTTTATTGCCTGTAAGATTGCTTCGGCTTCGGCGGTAAATACAGATGAATACCAGGGAAGTAAGCCAAGGTACAAAACTGTTCCATCGTCTTTGACTACACTGAATGCTGTGTTTCCGTCTGCAATTTTTTCAAAATATGTTTTGAAATTGAAAACAGTTTCACATTTCCTACTTTGCGCTGCCATACTTTTTTTTCATTTTGTTTTGTGCATTTGAAAAGTGTGTTTCATTTGAAAGTTGTGTTAGATTGTTTTGGTTTTGGAAATTGTCGTCGTTTACATTTTCAACTCAACAAACCAAAATATTATTACCCAGTTTTCGTTCTTTCGTTTCTCTGTTATTGTTTCGAGACGTCAGCGCAGTTTCACATTTGTGACATTTGTATTTGTACATATTAAAAAATTCAAAATTTTAGTATACTTGAAATTTTTTATGGGATTTACCAGTAAAATCGTAAGCTTTCGTCGTTTGGCTTTTGCTGTCGATTTTGCCGTTGGGAAGGGGCCCTGCAGTTTAGTTTTATTTATTTTATTTGTGTATAAAAGCCAAAAATCGATATCATCGAAATATTAAAGATTGACATTGGCATTGAAATTCTTATATATTTTTTTAATTTGCTGGGAAACTGGAAAACGAGCAGCACACAGGGATTACTTATAGCCATACGACGGCTATAGCCGGCACAAGCGCTGTGCCGCTCGTAGCTGCATCATCTTTTTAACGATTGAAAATACTCATGGCGGGGGGATTTGTCCAAATTCACAGGTTTACTATGCGAAAAAGAAGCGGCGTGCTCAGCAGACCCAAGGCGAGGACGACTCCTCGAATAAGAAGGAACGGAAATTGTATAACGACGGTTACGATGACGATAATCACGATTATATAATTAAGAACGGAGAGAAGTTTTTGGACAGATACGAAATCGACTCCTTAATTGGTAAGTGTGCAGGAATGTTTTTTGCCGATATGGTTTGTCAATTTGCTAATGTGTGCTTTTGTGTTTGTTGTTGGATATTAGGAAAAGGCAGTTTTGGACAAGTAGTCAAGGCGTACGATCACGAAGAACAATGTCACGTAGCGATAAAAATTATTAAGAATAAGAAACCGTTCCTAAATCAGGCACAAATCGAAGTGAAGCTGCTAGAAATGATGAATCGTGCAGATGCAGAGAATAAATACTATATTGGTATGTGGCTTCTTGTTGTATAAACGATCGATTGTTGCATTTGGAAAAATGTTTTGTTTTTTTTTGGTTTTGTTGCAGTTAAATTAAAACGGCATTTCATGTGGCGGAATCATTTATGTTTAGTGTTCGAATTGCTCTCCTACAATTTATACGATCTGCTGCGGAATACGAATTTTCGTGGCGTTTCATTAAATCTAACACGCAAATTTGCCCAACAGCTATGCACTGCGCTGCTCTTTTTGAGTACACCAGAACTGAATATAATCCACTGTGATCTAAAGCCCGAAAATATTTTACTTTGTAACCCGAAGCGATCAGCTATAAAAATTGTCGATTTCGGCAGTTCGTGTCAGTTGGGTCAGAGGGTAAGTTGTGCTTCGCTCGTTTGTACTTTGTTGACCATTTGAAATTCACATGCGAATCATTCTTCCTAACAGATATATCAATACATTCAATCACGTTTCTATCGCTCGCCGGAAGTGCTGCTGGGCATACCGTACGATTTGGCTATCGATATGTGGTCGCTCGGCTGCATACTGGTGGAGATGCACACCGGCGAGCCGCTCTTTTCCGGCTGCAACGAAGTCGATCAAATGAACAAAATAGTAGAGGTGCTCGGCATGCCGCCCAAATATCTGCTCGATCAGGCGCACAAGACGCGCAAATTCTTTGACAAGGTCGTCTCGGACGGCTCGTACGTGCTGAAGAAGAGCCAGAATGGGCGCAAGTATAAGCCGCCGGGCTCGCGCAAGCTGCACGACATACTGGGCGTAGAGACGGGCGGGCCGGGCGGGCGACGCCTAGACGAGCCCGGCCACTCGGTGGCCGACTATCTGAAATTCAAAGACTTAATACTGCGAATGCTGGACTTTGATCCGAAGACGCGCGTCACACCATACTATGCCTTGCAACATAATTTCTTTAAGCGTACAACCGACGAGGGCACTAACACGGCAGCAGCAGCGGCGGCATCGAGCATAGCAATATCATCGCCGTCGGTCAGCTCGACGTCATGGTCGGCGGCACTGGGGCTGGGCGGCGCCAGTGGCCAACAGAGTTCGCAGCAGCAACAGCAGCAGCTGATGCCGGCCGGCACGTTACCACATGTCGAACAACAGAGTCATGGTGAGTGTCAGTGAATAGATTTTTATGATTTTTTTATTTAAGTTTTAAGTTAAGATTACATGAAAATATTAAGTTTCTATTGATTTGTCGGTGTTGAAAATGTGAAATTTTTGTTTACCTTATTTTCTAATTTTTTTTGTTTTTGTTTTGTTTTTTAACGTAAAACACATATTCGTTATAGTTGGGCATAGTTATTTTTTTTTTCTTTTGTAAAAAAAGTCTGGTTTCACCTGCGTTCCATGACAAATTATTGCAAAAGTACTAACAATGCCGTCATTGTGTTTTTTCTTATTCTCTTCTATGCACACTGCATTTCAAATGCATAAACACATTTTTTTTTTAATCGTCCAAAATTTAACTTGCGCTGCTCTGTCATGGATTGCTGATGTCAATGCGTTCGCTTAAAAGACGATCGACGATGACCGGCAGTGCCTCGGGAGCAAAGCAGCATAACTTCATCTTCATCATCAACCGCTTCCTCAGGCTCGACAGCTGCTGCGGCAGCTAGCGCGTACGGAGCATCAGCGCCAGGACAGACACAACACTACGTCTAAACGTCTAAAGCACTGAGCGCACGACAACAGCAGAAATCAAGCATTCATTCCATCAGTCACGCACGCGCACGCGTTCGAGTACGATACATTGTGTTACAGCATGCATGTGTGGTTGCCATCTTGGCGTGCAACAGTAATAGCGACACACAACAAGATTTAAGTTAAACAAGCAAATTATTCACTAAGCATCGTTTGGTAGGCACAATAACCACAAACGTAAAAGTTGAAAGAGAATCGAATGACCATCGCAACAACTTCCCCCAGGAAAACACGCCAACACACAACTTTCGCTTACGATTTGAGTTGTGTGTGCATAAAGCAAAAGTTGGTAGTGCTCACGAGCAGCAGCAGCAAATGTTCTGTTATGTTCCCTTCTCCTTTTGTACCGTCTACTTACATATATATATTTATTACTACTATGTATCACTACTACTACAACTACGAGTACTACAATTAATTACGCTTTGTAATGCCAGCAGTAGTGCATTATTTTCGGTCCCTCAATTTAATGCAATTTTCAACGGGACATTCAACATAAAAGTAGACAGCTGGCCCAGCTGTACAGTTGCACCGCCGTACAAAGTGTTGGACAGGCCGGTAGACAGGTAGATTAGTTGGTTCAACATTGTCGTAAACGAAAATGAAACAACCCAACTCAAACCAATACAAAAAAAACAGAAATTAGACAGCTCGACAAACAGGTCGCGCCCTTTTTGCCGACACAAAAAGCGGTTACTAACTAATGTTTGGCATAGCAAAAACTAAATAGTGTACAACAAAATTTCATACTCTTTAGGCAATGGAAAATATGAAAACGAGACAAACCCAGCAAAACGATTATGCTAACTTCATAACTATGCGTTAGGCGAAAAGTCAGAGGTATAAACTTTATACCGCAAACCAAACAAAAATGAAAAACAAAAACATATAAGCATACTTTTTGGCGCAAGTAATATAACAAAAAAGCAAGAAATAAAATTTTAACTACATTTAAGCAAATTGTTTTGGCAAGATTGAACAAAAACAAATATAATTAAAATTTATAGGTTTTCGGTTCTTTGATACATGGCGACAAAAATGGCACACAAAACCCAAATAAAGCAAATGTAATGCAAAAAAGTTGAGCGAAAATTTTGAGAAATTACACACAAAAATTGTATACTTTAAACACTAGAAAAAACAGAAATTTTCGAAGCTAAACCGTTAGTAAGAAGTGTGTTGGAAACGTGCAACCAACTGAAAATGATAATTCAAAGGAAAAAAAAAAACAAAAAACTTGTTCCCTAAAATACACACTGTTTGGACTCTATGGCAATGTTTATCCAATTAATCATTGTGTATTGTACTCACTACTTTTTTGCGGCTGTATGAGTTCCTAAATTTCGTGCTGCATCAACTTTACAGATTCGAAAAGCCACAGTTGAAATTAAGAACATCCAGAAAATGCATATGAAAATGTTTTATTTGAAAATTAGTTTTTAATTTCATAAACGTAAACCATTTTTAAATGATGTTTGTTTGTGGCGATACAAAAATACAATACAAAAATACAATTTCCGTTTAAAAGTGCCTCTCTCTCATTTTTTTCAATTGAGTTGATTTGCTTTCAATTAACATTTATGAATACTTATTTACAAGTTCAAGTATGGATATGAATACTTGTGCCACAAATACTGTCTTGTATTTGTAGTACAAATATTAACGCTTTCAGCCACAATGTCCAATATATTGGACTACAGCCCATACAATTCATACAGAACGGGTTTATTTTCATGTCGGAAAGGGTTAATACAACATAAAATATTGTAGCACTAGCAGCGAGAATTTTGTCTGTGACAGATACAAATTTGAATCTTTTCCCTTGAAAAGACTCATTCTAATGTATTAATTACACTTTTTCGTCCTTAACTGATTCGAGCTCATTCGTAAAATACACTTTTACACAGTAGTTCAATTGTCTAAATTCCTTTTCGAGTTCTCACCCACAAATCAGCATTTATTAGACTTTAGACTTTTGTTACAAAACACTTTGGTTCTGCTTGCAAAAATCCATTTTTATACAACAATCAATAACTGTTTGTGTTGACTTCTCTTTCTGTATTCACAACCTAAGCGACCGTACTTTCAATAGCCTGAAAAACAGACTACAGTTTAAATGCCGAATCAGTTGATTTGGTCAATTCAAATAGCAGTTTTCATGAAGTCTCATGCTGTACACAGCAATGGTTAGAATTTGAGTTGGTGCCATCAAAATGAAATGTTTTTACAATGCATAAAGTATATTCCTCTTGAGGCACTGTGCTATTCCTCGAAATAATTTTGAAGCCCGTGTTTCACAGACATTTTTTACGAAAACATAATCGAAAAGGACTTGAGTTCTAGTCAAAGCTAGCATAAATTTCGCAAGACAGAGCAGCGGAGTGCAAAGTGAGGGCAGAGAGCCAGAAAGCGAGAGAGTTGTAGGGAAGCTTGGACGTGCGATTAAATGAAACGGAACGAAAATTGCATTTATAGGTGAATTTACCACCATAGAGTTCATAATTTAACTTGGCATCTTAGGGTACATACAATGCATACATACGTGCGTACATATTTAACTCATACATACAAGCATACTGCATTGATACATACAGATACATAATTGCATATACATTCATAAGTACATATGTAAAAACGTAACAACCATACGAGCAATGAACTTTCATTCATTCATACATCCATTCATCGACCCCCTAAACATGCTGCATAGCATTTGAAGTTCTTGTATTTCACACACATACACACGCCCCTGTAAAAAGCTGAATGAAAAAAGTATGGTTCATAGTTCGTAGGCTATAAGACACTGAAAGCTAAAGCGTAAGAAACAAATTTATAAATACAGCAACAAAGGAAAATTGTTAGTAGTAACTAATTTAAACTTAAACTAAACGAGCAGTAAGCGATGAGATGAGAGCTGCAGCAAAGCAAAAACAAAAACAAATCATAGCATGTAACTTGTTCGATTAAGCAAAGCAGCAGCAGCAACGGCAGCGCAGGCTGGCCAGCGGATGTATGTAGCGAGCATGTAAAAAGGAGGGTTTAAAATTTAGTCACATACTTTTAGGCAACACTAAAGCATTAAATCGCCGAGCAGACCGCTCGGCAAACGAGTTAGCGGCAGCAGCAGCAAAAGTGCATAAATTAAGCTGTAGTCTAGTATGAATAAAGATTACACTTTCAACTAATATTAAACCGGAAACCAACTAAACACACCAACACCAACACACACACAAACACGACATATGAAAAAAATAAAAATATTAGAAAAAAAGCGCAAAACAAGTCAATAATGAAAACTACAAAAAACAACCATAATACAAATATTTGCATTAGTTAAAATGTAAAATAGTGACTAAAATTAAATTAAAATAAAATATTTAACTATAAAAAGTAATTAATATCTTGAAAACTTAATAATTCATAAAAGGTATAAATGAATTGAGAAGCATAAGAAGGCGAATAGCAGATACTTAAACCAAATCTTAAGCTAACCTTAAAATGATCTCTGCAGCAGCAAATAATTAATAATTATGCATAATTATTAAATTAAAAATTGATTTAAAATTTTCATATAAATGTTGCAAGTGCGAGGCAAATCGATAAATGAAATTCAACACA
Organism: Melieria crassipennis; assembly: GCA_963668005.1. Lineage (NCBI taxonomy): Eukaryota > Metazoa > Arthropoda > Insecta > Diptera > Ulidiidae > Melieria > Melieria crassipennis. The sequence continues at coordinate 59,575,884 of OY764962.1, forward strand.
GAATGCATTTCTTGGACAATTGACACGTAGAACAACAGCAACAACAACCAACAAAGACAGTCGACAGCGCACAGCGGCCACAAGCAGCGCTGCTTAAAAGTTCCACGGGCGCAACTCGCGATTTCGCATTGCGGTCGAGCGCATAATTTATACCAACGAAACGCCGAGAAATGAAGCGTGTGCGGCTAGTGCTGAAAGCATTCAACTTTCACTTTGACAACCACTATCATGACAACAATATTTGTATAAAACGAAATGAGATTTTGCAAACGAAGCACAAAAATTGAAAGGGAAAAATTCCAAAACTTACACTTGTATCATTTGACTCTTTGGCAAACATATGAAAAAACAAACACACAGACAGAAAAGACGGTGCACATTCGTTTTACTGCTTCCTGCTGCAATGTCGTTGCACGTTCCAATTATGAATTCGACTAATATTTCCATGCAGTGTGCATTTGAGCGATGGCCGACTATGAATCGGTAGAAGAAGCAGCGGCCTAGGTGTCTCGCCTCAAAGTTGGAATAGAATTTTTGCCTTGCGTCTAGTTGTTGGCCAAGCGCGAAGTCTCAACGGCTGAGATGGCTACAAAGTGCGCATAATTTAGTACGATTCGGTCTTCAGCGTTGCTGTCGGATGCTCGACAACGTTCATGACTGATCGACTGATTTCAAACTAAAGGGGTCATTCTCATGCGCGGACAGGAAAAATGGACATTCTTCAGAAATTATTTCCTTTGTGAATACAAGGAATTATCAAAAAAAGATATTCCACTTTAATTTATTCATTGTTATGGTACAAAAATAAAAATTTAAAAAAAATTTTTTAAATTTTTTCAAACACTTTTTTTCGATTAAAGACACGGCTTTTGCCGCGTCATGGTCAGCTGGCGGGGATTGTTTTGAGTCACAGGATTATCTGAAACATGAATTTCAAAGAAATTCTTAATCAGTATGAACGTACCTCTCACCCGTAGTAAATTTAAATTTTTTCATAAGAATCTCACAAAATGGCAGGCATTGGAAGTTAGAGCAGTAAAAAATGGTTGTTTTTGCAGATTTTATCAATGAAAAAATATATGAAATTTTTAACATATCGGAGTGAATTTACTAGGGGTGATAGCTAACAGTATGTAGAATGACGTGACAAAATCGCAGAGAGATCGGATGAATGGTTTTTTTAAGTCATCCCCGCCATTTCAAAAAAAGGCGTTCCGAGAAAAACACGTTTAAAGTTTTGACTAACTTGATATAAAAAAAATGGACTTGAGATTAATCGGCGATGCCTGCTCCATACAATATCCCTTCGGCTTCCTCGTAGTCGTCCGTTTCAGCGGATTTTGCCATTCTGCGAGCAATCCTGGCCTCTTTAGAGTCGAAAGAGCTGCGTCGGTCGGCAGTCGCGATGCACGGACTGTCTTGCTTTCGACACAACTCCATAGCTTGTGGCCCAATTTCGACGCCGATCACTTCCACTATTTTCAGTAAAGGTTGGAAGCCTTCATTAAACGTGCATACGGCACAGAATCGCAATGAATAAAAGAACAAACAATGGAACAAGAAATCGCACTTGCAGCCAGGTGCAGGTGCGCTGCGGCGCGCCCGACTGTGCTCAACCGCCCGACCGCTAGAATCCTTGACCGCTCGTTATATAAATGTCTGTAGAAGCCGAAATACTTGAAATTTTAATAAAATTTTGACAGCACCTTCTTCAAGGATGATACATTCCAAATATGTTAAAAAAAAAATTGATTTTTACAAAATTTCACATGAGAATGACCCCTTAATCGCGTTACTCGTTTTCCCCCTGTTTTTAATTTTCTGACATTCCTATATATATACATATATATATATACATATATATATATGTACACACATATATATATATATATATATATATATATATATATTAGGGCGGGTCAAATTGTATGGAACGATTTTTTTTTGATGAAGCGTATAGCAAAAACGTAATCTATAGGTGATTCTAAAAAATTTTGCTCAAGAGACCATAGCTCTAAGTCGGATTTGGAGCCCCCAAAATTTCAAAATAGATATTTTTCAATATATACCATACATAGAATAATTTAATTAAATTCGTCATAAAATCGGATAGAGTTATAGTAGATTTCTCAATCTGGGCTTGTTTGAAAGGTATTTTTATCACCTTTCAGAATCTGTATTGATACCAATATTTTTTTTTAATTTTTTTTATATATATATGTATATATATATATATATATGTATATATATATATATATATGTATATATATATATATATATGTATATATGTATATATATATATATGTATATATATATAAACTTTTTAAACTTTAAAAACTTTTAAATTAAATACGTTTTGATAGTAATTCCCTTTTTTGTATTCGAAATATTTTACAATTAAATTTGTTTTAATTAGTTTTATGCTTTTTCTGAACACTTGTCATTTTGTCATTACGTGGTTTCGAGTCAGAAATTAGTCGAGGTATATGTGCACTAAAAAAGTGTAAAACTTTTGAGCCTCTTTTTTTTTGTCAAATTTTTAAATCATGTATGGGAATTGCTTTATTTACGAGGTTCTTATCTTCTACCTGAGCAAATTGTTTTAGGTCCCTTATTGTGTTTGATTTTTTTCGTCAATTGTTTTGGGCAATGCGTCTAGAACATCAGCGTCATTTGCACAGTTTGAATGGCGAATGAATGAAACCAACTGAATGCATCTAAGAACTAAATACAGATAGACATGCGAAGTTATACTTTGTTGATGATGAAACGCCTTGCCAAGACAACAACGTACTCAATGCAATGCATTTTACAGAAGGAAGTTTCAAACGCAAATTGAACATAGTGCGGCGAAAGCTTAAGGAAGCGAAGCGCTTCTTTCGGATCGGCCAAGGGGCGTCGACGCAAAGAGCCAGCAGGAGCGCGCCGGTGGCAGGCGCCGAAGCAATGCAGCCAAGCAAACTGTCGCTGAGTTTCGGAAGTGACAGTAAACCGAACACTGATGCAATAATAAGCGAAACCGACAGAAGAATACGGATGAGTGAAAAATGCGCCAAATCCCTAAAGCAAAAACCAAGCTTGACGACTTTTGATAAATATCACCACAGGAAATCGACACGCATTACAAGGCTAAACAGAAACAAAAGTTAAAAGAAGTAAATCGTTTATATATATATTAGGTATATAGAATATTTACAACAACAAATCAGCAAGAAAAAATAGAGAGTCCAGTGTTGGGCGTATTTAAGAACAGAAAGGGGCATTCGTAGGAATTTAGAGACGAAATGCGAAGCAACACAAAATCGAGTCAGACGACTCGAGTTGTGTGGAAGCTGAAGCGAATGGAATGAGGACAGAATTCCTTTAATGGTACGCAGCGCGAAAAAGCATATTGGAAATTTTTTCTACCGACAGACAAGCTAAAGCGACATGAGCGTGAAACCTAAAACGCCATTAGGACTGTAGCGAAAATTGAACTGCAGAGTAATGAACAACAACAAGAAGAGCATAAAACAACCAGAACAACAACAACCACAGTTATAAAGCAGCATAAAATATTTATTACATTATAAAATTACTTTACTATATATAAAAAGCAGAAGAGCAGAGAAGAGAAAACGAAATGAAACGAATCGAGACGCGAGAAGGCAGAATAATCAGCATTTGCGTGAAAATGATAAAACTAATATTTGTAATGACAAAGTGCTGACGAGTCTAAGCCACACAGACACACACACACACACACACCCACACACACACACAGCCACTTGGGTACACACGTACACGAACAACATTCACATAGACACACGCCGATACAGATATTTATATGTATTACGACAACTTTAAGTTACAACAACTACAACAAGCAGTTGCTACAACCACAAGAAAATATGAAAGTAATAATAGAAATCTAAAGGATGCAAGCAACAGCAACAACAAGAATAAAAACAAAACAAAAAATTAAAAAATTATAACAAAAAAAAATTGCAAAATCTTTAATAAAAATATTATGATATAATCAACCAAAAATAGGGCGACATTTCCTTGCATGAAACGTGTGTTCAATGTTTTGGGAATTGGTTGTACCAGCAGCAAAGAGTTTGGGTTTCTTTCTATATTTCTTCCCGTTCTCCTAATATTTTTTTTTTTAATTTTACATGCCGCATTAACGGAACAAGCAGCAAGTTTGTACAATAATTTATGTAAAAAACGTATTGTATACATACATTGCTGATTAATCGAATGTAGGTTTTCTGACTAACAATTCTAAAAAGGCCAACAATCGATTAATCAGCAAATTTACTTGTTATACACATTTTTTTTAAAGCTCTAAGTCTTAGTTTCATCTCCAGCACTGCTCAGCACTCGACTAACTGTTGTTACTTTATTGCGTTTATTTTTCGCAGGTTTGTTGCTGCATCCGAGCGTGCATTCCTCGTCGTCAGGCACCTGTACGTCTGCCTCCAACTTGTCCGCGCTCAACAGCCAACAGCCGAGCAGTTTGAACAGCTTGGCCAGCAGCGGCAGCTCGTCGGCGCTGCATCATGCCAACAATATTCTGCATGGACGCAGCGGCTTGCGAGGCGGCGGCTACGAGCATCCCATACTGAAGTCCATGTACGAGGCACAGCACCAGCAGCAGCATCAGCAATCACAGGCGGCGGCGCTGTTGGCGGCGCAGCAGGGCCTGCAGGCGCTGCTCTCACCGTCCTCCTCCACCGGCAGCAGTAGCCACAACAACAGCCTGAACAACAGCAGCAACAACAATAACAACTACCCACACGCCATGGACTGTGATCCGCCGAGCACGCAAATGCAACTGCCGCCACCGCCACGTTTCATTGGCAATTCGGGCGGCGGCATTGCGTCCTCCAACTCCTCGTCGTCTTCCTCGAATAGCAACAACAGCGGCGGCGGTGGCAGTAGTGGCGGTCGCTTGCGCAGCACGCACCACAACTTCAGCGCGCCACAAAAGTCAGCGCCCCAGGTGCTGGGCCAGCCGCAGCCGAAGCACCTGGCCACGCATCACAGCTACGCACCCGCCTCACTGCCACTCGATCTGGTGCACCATCCGCTGTCGACGGCCGCCTCGCACCTCATGATGACCGACTCGAGCGTCATTTCAGCGTCGGCGGCGGGCAGCACTTCCGGCCCCGCGTCCTACTCTTCGATACTGCACCAACAGCAGCAGCAACAACAACAGCAACAGCTGCCGCACACGTTCGCCATGCCGGGCTTGCCGCCCAGCCACATGTTGGTTGGCGACATGGCGCTGCACCACCTCCACCAACAGCAGCAGCAACAACAGTTGCAGCAGCAACAGCGTCGCGGCGACAGCGTGTCTCGGTCGCTGCTCGGCAGCAACAGCAGCCTGCACGGTGCGAACATAGGCGGAAGCGGCGCTGCGGTGGCCATGAGCGGCAGCGGCGCGGTGGCTGCGAGCGGCGGCGCCAGCAGTGGCGGAGGCAGTGCCAGCGGGAGTAGTGGGGGCGGAGGGGGAGATGCCTCGTCACCCATGGTCGGCGTTTGTGTTCAGCAGAGTCCTGTAGTAATTCACTAGTTTTTAGTTTATATTTGTATTTAATTTTACCGTCGTCTAATGCTAGAAACTCACCACATACACGCACACACACACACACTCGCACCCAACCCACACACACACACACACAGACGCCTGCGTAGGCATATCCGCATGTAGGCAGACCCACATACACTTAGGTGTGCTACCGGCAGCCACTGTCGCAATTTAAACGTTAGACCCTTTTAAATCTGCCGCTGCGCTCCTTCAGCTTCCGACCCTCGATCCGCTCACACTCCACCATCCGCGCTCATAGCCACCATCCGACCGACTACTTTGCACTACGCTACTCGATTTAGGTACATACGCACATGTAGCCTGCAAACGGCAGCCGAAGCCAGCAATGGGCCAATTGCACAGCCGTGCTGCTAATTTAATTAATTAACTATATTTCATTGGAAATATACAAATTCTTATTTACAAGAGAAAAATTTACAATTTGGCAGTTTGATTTCTATTTGTACGTCTCGTCGTTTTTTTTTCAATGTCGTTTTACAGTTGCTGCTGGCTTGCTGTACGGTTTGTTTCAGTTTCGTTGTAAGAGTAAATGTTGGAACATTTTCTTACTAGCGGACAAAAATCGAATAAGTGCGGACTAACTGATGGAGTGGCAAGCACAGAAATACGCACAGGGTACTTTTTGTTTAAAACCTAGAAGGCAATTTTTGTTGTTTGTAAACAATCAAGAATGTGACTATAGTCGGGTCTTTGTTGAATCAAAAAAATCGAATCGATATTGAAATGAATTACATTAAGGAAAAAATTCTGTAGGATTATCAGCGCAAAAAGTTTTGGGTTATTTTCATTGAATCTTTTCAACTTTGTTTTAAGGCTCATTCAGACTTCGACTTTCTCACAATTTACATTTCTGACATGAATCCTGCCTTTTTTAACAGTCCGTCCATAGAGTTCTGTCTTCAATCATTCGCCCCTATCCACACAGCAACTTCAAGCTTGACCCTTTCAACGCTGAGCAAATTATTGAATGACACTAACAAAGGTTCCTGACTTTGTCAACAGCAAATAAGAAAGTTATTCCTTGAACAGTAAAAGGTTGATGAAAACTTATTCGTTTCAACTGCACAGCACAAAAGTGAGAGAGTTACATCTTTCGACGCAGCTTGGCACAGTAAATACCGCAGTGGCGCTATTTTCTGCGCATTACATTTAATACAATTTCTATTTCTTAGCTAGAAAGCAGCATACGTAAGCCACTAAGTGCAAATTATAAAACCGGATAATGAGAAACTAAAAATATGAATGATAAAACAAGAGTATTTTAATAAAAATAAAATATCTTAATACCCCAAATATTGTTGGGCAGTGTTATTTATCAATAATCGTGAAACCAACTATAATGAGAAATTAAATTGATTAAAAATATTCAAATTAATGAAATAGAATACAAATAATAAAGTGACGATACTTTAGTATTGATACAAATGCTATGACAAATTGTTGGAATTATTTATAAAAATAAATTAAACGAAATTAAAAAGCAACTAAACGATCTAAAAACTAATTAGATTCTTAAATTATCAAATGAAATATTAAATTAAAAATGCAAATATAAAAATTTTAATTAATATAAATTTTTAAATAAAATTGAAATATTTTATTTCTAAACTAAATTAAATGCGAGTTAACATGAACGATTTCTAGCTGAAAAAATCTACGCTGTATTAGCGTAAAATTATCATAAGCTTCGTTAGAGATCGAATTCAATGCAAACGTAAAAGAAAATAGTCGACGTTAGGAATTAGGAACATTCACAACAGTTGATTTGCAGCAACATATATTTGTCGCATTTGCCAACTGTAGTGCTGCTTATAAGACGCAACCAAGAGTTTTAACATTAAGGAAGCAAACCGGAAATCGTTCAGTTGAGCTTAAGTAGAAAAATGCTACAACCCCCATTAGTAAGAAAAAACGCAGCGTAAAATATATTTTAAAGCGAACATAGAGTTTGTTGCGAAGCATAACTTTAAAAAATTTAGCACAAACCATAAGCAGCAGGTTAAGTTATGTATTAAGCCAATAAGTATAACAATAAAAAAATGTTGCGTAAGAATAAATATTCAATGCTGTTGTTTCATTGAGCGTATTTCATTCTATATTTCATTTAGAAAACCAAAATTCAGTTGCAATTAAAGGCTGCAAATGCACTAAATTTTTAGTGCCATATGCGAAAAGAAAATAACAAAAGAGCAGCCGTCCTTCTATTTAGAACATCACTTGCGCACGGTAGTGCTTTTGCAGCTTGTTGGCTCTGCAGCCCAACTTCATCTGCCATTTGGCCTGCACGCGCTTCATCACGTGCAGATCGCGCGCCTTGCGTGCCGCCGCCTGCTGCTGCATGTTCGTCCAGCCCAGCGCACGGTACTCGGTGAGCACCTTGTGCAGCCGACGATCCGATTTCTTGGGCACCAAGGCGCGCTGCGGATTCAAGCGCTGCTTGTAGTAGCGCAACAGCGAGCGATGGCCGATTACCGCGCCTGAGGGCAGTACCAGCTGGTACTCGTCGCCATCGAGCAAATCGGGCACCACCTCCTCGTCGACATCCATGCCCTCTTGCTGCATTTAGTAAAAACATAATTTAATTATAGCCATATCATTCTTTCATTCTTCCTTTCATCTGCACTCACGTGATCTGGATAGCTACCGCTGTAGTCATAGTAATCGGCATACTCGGCCAACGCCAAACCCTCGTGCAGCATCTGACTGTGGCCCTTGTCGATCATGTGTTTGCGCACCGCATCTAGAGAGTAGAATGTCTTGCCTCGGTCATTGCACCACAGGCAGATGAAGTAATTTGCCACTTTTTCGCCCAAATAGTAGACGAGCCCCTCCAGATCCACACAGAATTCAGCGTCCGGTATGAAGAAGGAATGTGCTAAGGACATGTGCTTTAGATTCTCCACCAGATCCAAACTGACCTGTGGGCAGAAGAGGCAATCCTTCTCTGTCAATGGATTCTCGGCAATCTTCTCCCACTCATCGGAATTGACCTGCGTACAAGTATTCAATAAACTGCATTTTCAGCATATCAAAACAATATGACAGCCTCTAAATTACCTCCTCCACTTCCTCCTCATCAATATCTTCGAACTCGTCATCATCATCGTCTTCCACCACTACCTCTCCGCCCGCAGCGCCTTGCAGCTCCATCGCAAATTTACTCTTGCCCGCCGCTATGGCCGCAATTGCTGGATGTGGCCGTGGCTGCACTACACTCTTCGTAGTCACATCCAGCTCGTGGCCGTTGTGTTCGCGCTGGAAGCGTTCCAAATTATCTTTGTGCTTTTTACTATTCAGATGATTGTCGTGCGCCTTCTGGTTGCCGAACTGCTTGCGACAGGCATTGCAGTAGAGGCTCATCTGGCTCTCCTGCTGCGCGATCTCCTGTGCATTGCGCATTTGCAGTACACGGCTTTGGAACTCCTCGGCGGTGACAGGCGGCAGATCCGCAACGCGTCGTTTCAGGTTGTAGCGATGCCAGTCGGTTTTGTAGTGTTCTCGCTGCACATCCGCGTTGGCGAATTTTACGTTGCAGTTGATGCACGTGAAGGTGGACATTTTTCGACTTTTTCACTTCTGTAGTTTTGACTTGTATGTATTACTTCGTAATTTTACAAAACAATTTGGCTACTGCACGAAACAACAAAGACACGTTCTTTAGCAAAGATGACAGCTGGAACAACTGATGGTTGAGTTGTCAGTAATTGATAAAGCATACAGGGTTGCATAGCCATCTTTTAGATAATGTATTGTTAATGCGAAAAAATATAATTATTTTCAAGAACATTTGATAGTAGAAATTTCAAAAATGTTGAATTTATCTAATTCAGCAGCAGCACTTACATATATAATTGAATGGCTGCATGCGCCAAAATTTGATGTAATTATGAGCCGAATATTAGGTTGAACTTCAGCCGAACCTCAATTATAGTGCAGGCTAATACCCTGTAAGAACACAGTGGGTAAAATGATTAATCATTTAACCTATAGTGCTGATAGAAATTTCCACCAGAATTCCCATCAGCTTCTGAAGAGCCGTGTGAAAATTCTGATAGAAACTCACGTATACGTGTGATTTTGCATCACCTTTCAACACAGGAGTTTTGGTATCTGGCACAGATATACAGCTGTCTAGCTCGCACCTACTATGGCAAAAGATTCAATGGGCAGCTGTTTGCTCGCACCTTCTGTCATTGTGGCTTGAATTCCTTGTGAATTTCAAGCTATCTCGCTCACTCACATCAGCTTTCAACAGAGTTTCTGTCAGTCCTGATTAATCAGATGATTAATCAGCCCTGATAGAAACTTCATTGATTTCTGATATCAGGGCTGGTGTATAAACCTATCAGCACTGATTAAAAGTAATTTGTTGGTTGTTTAATGGTTTATTTTTACTATATAACAATAATTCATCTATTTTTTAAATAGATTAAAATTGTTAATTTAAACCATAGTAGTAAGAAAGTGATGCTGATGCTTCGATGCTGATATCTTCATCTCCAGTTGAACCTTTGATTTTTTGTAAGTACGTAGTCTGAAATAGGGATAAAGAAAGGTGTTAACATTTAGTTGAGAATTTTTGAGATAATTTTTCCGCCAATTCCATTGCTTGAGCAGATTCCCGAAATTTCTTAAATTTCGGGACAATGGATTCGTAAATCCTTTTCTGTCTGCTCAAGCAATTTTGTAATATTCTTTTATTAATTTTATACACTAAACACAAATACTTATCTTTATTTCGTGTTTGGCGTATCATAAGAAATTTGAGTTTTACACTTTATAACCGCACATTGAGTTGGAAAACAACTATAGTGAAATATCCACTTTGATAAAAACTTATTAGCTTAAAAATCGTATTATGCAAAACATTACATTTCATTTTGAAAATTAAAAAAATTATAATTTTAATTGTGATTTCAACTACGTGTATTTGAAAAGTTATTTATAAAGCTTAATTCATTTCGGATTTTAGCAAAAGAAGCACACTTTTCTACAGTCTCTCCACACATTAATCTATTCGTCCAACACGTTGTCCAGCCACTGCTGTATGTCATCCTTATTGGCGGCGTCATCTTTCGGGGGCGCTTCGTTCTCCTTCGGCGTATCCGCTGGCTTAACAGTATTTTGTGAACGCCCCGAGCCACTCTTCCGACTACCGCTGTTGATCTTGATTCGCGGATTTGTTTCATGCTCGCGCAACACCTGCTGATAATTTTTCTCCGCCAGCTCTGCTGCCTGCTCCATGGACAGCAGCTGCTCGCGTGTAAACAACGATGCCGCATAGTCCATGCGCTTGTAGAATGGTATGGTTTGGAGACCGACATTCAGCAGTTTCAGATTTAGCGTGAAATATTCGCTAGCCTCAGTGCTGTCCAGCAGCTGCTCGCCCTCGGACGTTTCCCAGTTCTTCTCTGCAGCAAACTGAAAGTGGCCGCCCACCGATGTGGGCAGCTGCGCCATCAGCCCGAAGTCGCCCGCATGCAGTTGTGCTGCCACCGCGTCGTCGACATCGTCCTCAACGTCGTCCAGCGAATAGCGTCTTTGCGGTTGTGGCTGCGGTCGACTGCTGGCCCAGCCGCGATGCACACTATCGCTAGAATCAGCCACATCCACGACGCCGCGCACCGCGTCCGCAGCTTGCGAGCTGGACGATGTGTTGTGGCTGTTGTTCTTCTGCGGCCCGGAAGGCGGCGGCCGCTTACGGTGCTGCTTCATTTTGCTGCGTTTCCTGAATTCAACAAATTTCTTATAAGCAACAGCGCATGCTTACGTCAGCTTGCAACTTACTCCTTTGATCGATTGTCCTTGCTTTCCATGCTGGAATTCTGTTCTCGAGCTGTTAACAACAAGGGCTGCAAAAACAAATTTCTTAGCGATTTGTTTACGTTGCTGCTGTTGCTGGTGGCAATGGCTGTCAGTTTGTCGCTACGAAATTCGGACCTTTTTGATTGAAAAAAGTAGTTTTTAGTCCAAAAACGTACTGAGGAAAAAACAGAAATTGTATAAATATTATCACGTGACATGACTCCCCTTAAAATTTAGAGGAGTCCACAGCCTGAAAAGAGATAACGACCGAACTAATGAATTGAGAGGCTAATTTTGTTAACGGATGAAAAGACTTGCTCTTGCTATACGAATATTTATTTGCAAATAGGCTGATATACGGTTAGTGCCTTACACTCTGCATTGCATCAATGGTGCTTGTTTTTTTGTTCGTGTAAAAATCATTATTGCATTTATTATTCATAATTAAAATATATATAAATGCACATTCAGCTTTGCCCAAGTTTCATGTAGATTTGAGGCCAACGCATGTATGAGCCCGGCTGGCAGCGAAGCGGCCAGGCGAGTGGGAAGTGCGCAAACTTGCGCGCAACTCGAGCAAGTGCAGCGCGCCAAGTTGGTAATCTTTTCATGTGCATGCATAATTAGAAAAAATTGTGAGTTTTTCGAGTCGAAAAGTGCGCAACAGAAACGGGCGCTGCTTGCATATGACGCGTACTCGCGCGCCGGGCGGCTGACTTGGCGTTGCTCGTTAGGCGGTCGCTGTCGCCGCTGCGCTTTTTGTGGGACAAGGCAGGTAAGGGACATAAAATGGTAAACCCAAATAAAAGAGAAGAAGAAACGCTAACGAAGAAAGACGCGAGAGAGACAAACGCAAGAAAATAATTGCAAAATTTGAATGCATAATGAGAGATTTACAAGTGCGCGGCGCAGAAATGCTGCGTGGGGCGATGTCGCCTAATGGGCGTTTTTGCATGAGGTACACGATGGCAGGGAAAAGTTGTACAAGGACACTTTTTATTTTACCTATCTTGTTGTTGTTGCACTGTTGCATAAACAGTGAATGCGATGCGCATTTCTTTCAGTCGCCATGCGAGTTTTTTAAAACGATTTAAACGAGTGTAGAGCGGCAGCACGCTACGGTCAGGTATTGTCACAACACTAATAAGAATATAGAGAAAAATTATATATATTTAGTGCAAGTATCATGCATAGTCAAATAATAAAGTCATCCCGATAGGTGACGTCTATTTATTTACGTACTCTTATTTTGATAGCTGCCATTTATGTTTCCTCTACATTCTCACATGAATAAAATTTGTCTGTCAAATTGTAACCTTCCCAGCAAACCAAACGATATCGAAACGATATAGAAACGATATCATTAAAGCGAGAATTTTTCTCGTTTTCGAGTATTGCTAAAGTGTCTAAAATGATATCGAGAACGAGAAAAATGACACTATCGTAACGATATCGAGAATTTCGAAAATCTCGATATCGTTGCGATATTGAAATTTTCTTATCCGAGATATCGTAACGATGTCGAGATTTTCGAAATTCTCGATATCGTTACGATAGTGTCATTTTTCTTGTTGTCAATAGAATTTTGTATACTATTACGAAAACTTATTTTTTTTCTGAAAATTAAAATTGAAATAAAATGCAGTATTGTCGCATGGCCAGTACATTATTAAAATTAAATAACGATTATAATTACACGTAAACTCGAATTTAAATACGCGCACGTTCAGCAAATCACAATTTTTCGTTTGACAAAAAAATATTTCATTTGACTTGAAAATATTTAAAATCTTCAAGGAAAAAAATTCAAGCATTATCGAGATTATTTCGAGAAACTGTCGCTAAAAATTTATATCGAGAAATTGTTTGCAGGGCTTTTCATTCATAATATAAAATATTAAAAAAATATTTGATTGAAAATTTATTTGAAAATTTTAACTGAAGTGCAGTGCAGTGAAAATCAAAAATGCCAGCGCCGTGCTGCTTTTGCAAAACCACATGGGACCAAAAAGTTTCAATGTTTTGTGTACCCCGTGAAATAGATGAACGCTGCACCTGAAGACATTGATGAAGACATACATTTAGATGAGAACTTTTTGAAACTGTTTCGTAAAACCCATTCGCATTATTTAAATAATTTCTTTATATGATACGCATCACCCTTGCATATCTATGTTTATGTGTTTTCTGTATATTTGTATATGAACACACAGTACACAACATATATACTCCATTGCTTGTAGCTATTTGAATACACATTTGAAAAAGGGTTAAAACCGAAAAAAAAGTCGAATGAGTTGAATTCAAATTACTTTGAGAGAACAGTTGTCAAAATAATTTGACTTTACTTTGACTTGACTTGACTTTATTATTTGACTATGGTATCATGTAAAATGTTGATAACATTGAAGGCTAAAATGGACTTTGGTTGAATTGTTTTCGTCGACTTGGGTTTCGTTAGGAAAATCGTCTTTGTTTAAAGTCAGCCAGCTGCTTTGGCAAAAAGGGAGCCACGAAAGCAGTTGCGACTTTTTCATACTCAAAAAATGTATTTGTACTCAGAAATTCAATCAAAAGTGACACTTTCTGCGACTAAGAAGTCGACTCTGATAATTTTTCTAATAATCCAGCCCTTCAAATGACAAACTTTGTACTCAAATCTTTGGTCTGAAAACAATGCTTGTGTCTTTCACTGGGTTTGTCTATAAAAAACATATCAACCATCAATCTAACCTAAACATCTATCATTTGCTCAGGGCGTACATACAAAATCACAAGCATTGCTCGCACTACACAGCCCGTAGCGCTCTAATGCAGCGCCTAACACCGATATTTCATTATAGACAAACTCAAAAAATGCAACTGCACAACGTTGATGTTATCTTTTGTAAATGAATCCATAAAAAGTGCAGTGAAACTTTTCTGCACTTTGCCAAGTAAAAAGTGACAGCTTTTGAAAGTCTTTACTTTATGTTAGAAGTAATTAAAATAGTTCACAAGGTGCACACACACACTCACACCCATTCACTCGACAAGTGCTCGCATGTCCTTTTTATACAATTTATACAAAATTACAGACAATGAGCAAATTTTGTAAAGACGAATAGCTGTGTGTATGATCAGCGCCATTCAGTGCGCCGATAAAAGCATGAAAGCCATACAATCAATCTGCTGCTTAGCACAGAATACACACACTCGTCGCAATTACACTTTTCACATACTGCATGCATGGACTTATCTCAGTTTTTTAAGAAGCCAAGGAGAATGAAAAATATCTTTGCTGCTGGCGCGCTCTGTTTCTCGTTTTTATGCACTTGCGACTTGTCTGCGCAGCCCGGCAATTATTGCTAACCGAACAATGAAGCTTATTAATAAGCCAAAAATGCCAATTCACAAAAATCATCCCCCTCGCGGTCGCACCCTCTCATTAACAATTGCCCTCTGGCCGTGTTGCGAAAAAATGTTCGGATAAAAGAAGGCCCGCAATCAAAGGAAGCAACCGAAAGCGGCAACAAATCGCTGCTGTGTGGCTTTTCATCTGTTAACATCAATTCGCCTTAAATTAACCGTGAAATTTAGACATTTTCACACAAACACACATGCACACACAGAGAGTGGAAGCGAGAATTGCTACAGCCAGTGCCTTTTCATCAGCGCAACAACAACAAAAGAACAACACAAACAAGCACAAAAACAAAGTTTATTGTGCATGGGCTGGATCGAGTGTTATTGCTGTCATATAATGGCAACAGCTTATTAACAACAACAACAAAAACATCGACAAACAAAAACCAACAATTTGTCAAACAAATTAAGCCCTTAATAGGGTAGTTCACCACCCTGACTCGGCGTTGAATTTGTGTGAATTCGATGTATGGGCCGTGTTTATACGACGACGCACAATGGGAGGGAGGATGGCAGCGTTGCGCTAAATTGTTTACAATGCAAAAAAAAAAGAACGTCAAGTGGTTGTTGAAAAGTATTTGAATGAAAACTACTCCAAGTTGAGAGAAACTCTAAACCATAGATAAGTGCCACCGAAAGTCAAGTTCAATGCGAATTAAAAGTTAATACTCGTATCTATAAATGTATTGGTGCATTACCTCAAATACCGTTGACTCTTAACAAAACAACCATTTTTAAAAATTTCAAATTTTCAAGAGAGTAAAGTTTTGATCACAACTTATATTTCAAGATGTTCTTTGTCTATTCCCAGCAAACCAAACGATATCGTTAAAGCGAGAATTTTTCTCGTTTTCGAGTATTGGTAAAGTGTCTAAAATGATATCGAGAACGAGAAAAATGACACTATCGTAACGATGTCGAGAATTTCGAAAATCTCGATATCGTTGCGATATTGAAATTATCTTATCCGAGATATCATAACGATGTCGAAAATTTTGAAAATTTCGATATCATTCCGACAGCGTAATTTTTCTTGTTCAAAAGCATTTTGGATACTATTGTGAAAACTTATTTTCTTTCTGAAAATTGAAATAAAACGCATATTTTACAGTACTGTCGCATGGACAATCCATTATTCAAATCAAATAACGATTATAAGTACACGTAAACTCGCTTTTAAATGCGCGCACGTTCACGCAATGACAATTTTTCGTTTGAAAAAAAAAAAATTTGATTTGACTTGAAAATATTCAAAATCTTCAAGGGGAAAAATTCAAGCATTATCGAGATTATTTCGAGAATTTGTCGCTAAAAATTTATATCGAGAAATTGTTTGTAGGGTTAAATTAAAAATGATATAAAGTCGTGTCTGGCTATAGTGAACACCCTATATAGTGAACATCTCGATATAGTGAACACTCAAATTTTTACATGGAGTACTCTAAATAGTGAACAATCGAAAACCTCTAAATAGTGAACAAAATTTTGAAAGCAATTTCAAGGAAAAAGCAGCAAAAAACACAAGAAGGAATCAAAAATGAAAGCGGGTATTCCCCTAATTTATATTTTTGCTGTTGATTGTTACAAAATCAGCTGTTTCTTGACCTTAGTTGTTATGTTTTTTGTCGAGTGCAAACCGATTGTTCAACCACAACTTTGGGATTTTTTATTTTTATTTTAATGATATCTTGAATTTATATACACAAAGTGTATTTTGAGCAAATAAAACGAGTTTTTGAACAAAAATTGTAACCTTGATATAGTGAACAACTTCAATACTGTGAACAGGCCTTGCAATAACTATATCCAGACACGACTACATATAAAAATACATATAAAAATTCTCGACAAAGATCAAATCATAACTGATAAGACAAAACAGTATCGACAGTATTGAAAATTTTATCGGCTCAGATTGTCTACATGTTAATTTACATACACCACTTGTACCAACTCCACGGCGGTTCAACATGCTGGCATTGTCCACTTATTGTTTGGAACATTGGAAACATTTGTAATTTTGCCTTGATTTTGTTTTTGTATGAATATCAATTACAATACACCTTCTCTTTCCCACAGAACTTAGTGTGGCCGCTAAATTGCCGTTGAATTTTCACACCACTCGGCGGCGGCCAAACACTTTGGCTTACAACATTTATGCTTTGTATTTGTTTAGGCGATTAAATTGCCAAATCTGTGCTTTAGCATCGTCCGACGTGCGTCTGAGTGGTGATAAGGTGTGTCACAAATTAATGCAGTTAACCCTCTACTGCCCCAATTTTTTTTTAAGTCCGGCCAAACACTTTGGCTTACAACATTTATGCTTTGTATTTGTTTAGGCGATTAAATTGCCAAATCTGTGCTTTAGCATCGTCCGACGTGCGTCTGAGTGGTGATAAGGTGTGTCACAAATTGATGCAATTAACCCTCTACTGCCCCAATTTTTTTTTAAGTCGAAAAATTGTTCGCCATGTAGTTTTACAATCATATAAGAAGGGCCAAATTTTAAAATACAAAAATTTGCTTCTGTGTGGGCGTGAAACCTATATAAATTTGCGTGCCTTAAGGCCGTACTGGGCACATAAGCTAAAAAATGTAACTGATGAACAGTTTCACGTTTTATTGATTACACTAAAATAAAAGTGTTTTCTAGACTAATTTTAGGCCGCTGAACACGAAACTGAAAATCCAAAAGTTTTCGTAACCAGCGGTTTCGAAAACTCTTCGAAAACTAGTTTTTTCCCTGTTGTTTCAGTTATGAGCCCATATCTCGTAAACGAACACAAGCTGTCCGGCGATCAGAAGATAATACCTTAGCCTTTCCAGCAATATACAGATTGTCCAAATCAGGCGAGATTTGGGGAAGTTACTGACGGTGAAAGTTGTAAAAAAGTGAATTTTTGACCATTTTCAAAAATCATAAATTTTCGAATGATTTTTTTATGGATAAAATAAATTATTTCCTCTGGTTTTAAAATTTAAGATGAAATATATATTATTTGAGCAAATAATAAGCCTAACATCAATAGAACCGAAAAAAAAATGACAAAGTTATGAAGCAGTGAGTGATAACACTAACTTTATATTTATTACACCGTGCGACAAAAAAAACATTTTTGCTGTGACCCATCCAAATGTTGATATAGACCTGAAACCAGAGGTCATATATAGTAACTTGGCATAGTCAGTTTTTTACTTTCTGTCCCAAAGTCCTTTTTAAAGAAACCACAAACCAGTATACGTTAGTGACCAAATGCATTAAATCTTTTCGCTTTGGTGCCTGATGCAGCCTAAAGGCAGTCTGCTTAAGCCGAAAAAGTAACTGTAAATCCTCTTTTTCACTATAAAACACTTCAAATCAATAAATTACATTACAAGGTACTCACTCATAACGAAAAGTATTTTTCTCACGAAAAGTATTTTTAATATTTTTTTCTTTTCTTTACTTTTCACGAAATAATTATTTCCACTAATTTCCACGAAGTTCAAATTTCAACTGATAATAATGGGAAACTTGTGATGCTTACAGCCGTGCTTTATTCAAGAAATGACAACTTAATTTATCTATAACGTGCCCTAAAAATTTCATTTTAAAAAATTAAAATTTATGTGGACTTTTCTAGGTTTTTGTGGACCCTGCCTTAAGGCCGTATGGAGCAGTACAGGGTTAATTAATGAGATAATATAAATGCTGCCGTGAACATTTTATGACAAGTCAATAGAGTGGCAAATGTTGGCAAGTAAAGTGAGGCAAATGCATTTCGGAAGCATTTCTGCAGGCTTGCATCGTTACAGCTTTGCACTTTGACAATTCTTCGTATTTTCTAGTTTTGGGAGTACAGAGCAAGTATTCATCCCAACTTTGAGAGTTCCTCATTTGACAGATTTTTCATCAGTAAAGCTATCAGTAAAAGTCTTTTCAGTCAGATTAGTATGTAAAAGACTTGTTTGTCTTTTCTACAGATCATATTACATTATTCACGTTTTCTATAATCAGGAAATGATAAAGACAAGATAATGGAAAATAAAAAAAACCGTAACTTCAAAAAGCCTTCCATCCAACCGTTTTTGTTTATCCACTAAATGATTTAAAATCCTCCAAACATATCAGACCACGCCCAGAGAACTAAGCGTCCAACGGTGACAATCAAAAGCAACAAAGTACGTGCAAGAGGAAAACAAATGGCAAAGCAGATGCAAATTGTTTGCTGATTTTAGTGCGTTGCTCGAAGCCGGCGGCACTTAATTTTAATGATTTTTAAATTTGTCTACTCCTGAGCCGCTGGCGCACAGCGTGCGAACGCGGCAACGCGCCCGGCGGCAACCACAATGCCACGCCGCAAATAACAAACGACCGCCAACAAATGACTATTATGTCATCATTAGTGAGCGCCGCACTTGACTTCCGGCTGAAGGACTCGCCATGCTGCGTAAAAATTGCACAGACACCACCAATTTGCATCGCGTTGTGTGTGTGTGTGTGTGTGTATGTGCGCCTATATACAAACAATGAGTGTGTGCATGTGTGTGTATGTCGCCTACTTTTATTGCAATCACATTTTTCGAGTTCGCCTTATTTGTGTTGTTGTGATGTTATGTGGTGTGATGTGACGGTTGCATGCAACAACTTGTGGTTCGGCCTGTTGAAGCTTCCCTTCGTTTGCGGGGCTAGCTGGCAGGGCGAATGAACGCCTCACAATAGCTGCGAGCAACGGATCGGGTGACTAGAAGGGAAGGCAAGTGGAGTGTGGGTGTGTGAGGGCGGTTATTAAAATGTTTGTTGGAATATTATCCGTTTGGAAAAATGCCACAAATTGTGTTTGTGCTGCGGGCCATGAAGTCGTCATAACAAAAGTTACAATTCCCTTTCACTCATTCTAGTGCTGTCTCACTCGTGCGCTGGTTATTGTCACAGATTGATTTTTTATGAGACATTTCACTCTACAATGCTGGATATATTGTGTAATAATGATAACATTCAAGGCAGAATTATGAGAAAAAATATGATTTTTGTGTTGTTGTGCTCTTACTTCTTACTTAAGTACTTACTTCTGTATTAATCAGCGAACTGGACTAAGAATCATATTTGAATGCACGTAGGCTTTTTTTCAGATTCGAGATCCAATGCCTTCTGCTGCAGACATTTCACTCCCACTGAATACCACAAATACTAGAAATGCCCACAATTTTACCTTCATTGGCATTTTGCCATTTTGGCATTAACCATTGCCGCATATTGAAACCAGTTTTGCGTTCACTGTTCGCCCCCATACAACTTTTCGTCTTCATTTTTATTTCTGGTTTTTGCGTAAAATATTTATTCAATCTTTTGAATGCTGATTTACACAATTTTTCCGATAGCATCCTCGAGTGGTGGCTTTTAATTAGCGTTTCGTTCGTTACCCCCGCCCGCCCCATTCGTCGATGATGCCTGATGGCTGGGACGGGTGGGGCAATTTCATGCGTTTCATTCGTCCACTCGTTTCGTTTCGTTCCGTTTAAGTGCAGCAACGTTGTGCGAATGTTCGCTGCCACAGTTTTTCTACTCCATTTTGATTTAAGTTCGTTGCAGTCCCCGCGTCGTGCGGCCACCATTTGCTATTCACTGGCGGCAATTCAAGCCGATTTGGTTTTTACGTTTTTCACAGTTTCGCATAGCGGTGTAAATATGCATGAAAATGTAGCGCTGCATCTTGTGCGATTGCAATTGATGTTGTTGCTCTTGACTTGTGGTTGCTGCTGCTGCTGTGGTGGTGGTGTGCTGTATATTTAATTGCGTATTTGTGGTTGTTTTCCAGGTGGCTGCGCAGATATCTTTTTTGGTTTCTATTTAAAATTGCAACTGCGATTTTCTGCGCACCCTACACACCAGCCGCCGTGGCTCAGTTGGTTAGTGCGTTGGACCGCGAGTCGAAGGCAGCAACCTCAGGTTCAAATACTGCCTGTAATAACACCTAAAAAAAAAATAACGGGAAAACTCGTTTTCTCTTTCGGTGGCTGTCCTCTCAGCTGGAAATGGCAAACCTCTGAGAGTAAAAGTTGCTTATGAAAGAGCTCCCAACCTGCCGTTCGGAACCGGCATAAAACTGTAGGTCCCTTCCACCCGCGTACAAATTCACACGCACAACACGGGTGGCTGCGGGAAGCTAGGCCTTAGTCTCGCGTAAGCGGGCTGTCGTGCCAGTCAATTATTATTAAAAAATTATTACTACACACCAGCAGCAAACAAGTGAATAAATACAGCGAACTCTAAAAAAATTATATCTATATTTATCTATGTTACATATGATTATAAACTATATATGGTTAGGTTAGGTTGAGGTGGCTGCCTCTGTATGAGACACACTTAGGCCTCTTAATGGGCCCGTTGTGATACCACAGATTCCACCCGTTTGAAATGCGTATGCAACACTGTTTTTTAAACATGTGATACAACACACATTTCAAACGGATGGGGAAAGGGAGGGGGAGCGGACCTACAGTTTAACGCCGAATCCGAACGGCGATGGGCAGTTTTTTCTTTCACACTTGGAGGTTTTGCCTCAATTCATTCCCTTCATGTGGATAGCGACAGAAGTAGATGAGTGTTTTTTCCAGCCCAAGCCAGGAATCGAACCTGGGGCGCTCGGTATGAGAAGCCAGCGCGCTACCCGCTGAGCTATCGAGGCCGACTAAACTAAAACTATATATAGACTATATAGATTTTGTTGAATCTCCGCAATGTATAATTTTTCGGTCATCAAAGCTCACACAAAGCTCTCGAATGTGTAGAACTGGCCAAAGATTTGCATGATTTCAGTCATAATGCATGAATACTGATACTGAAAGTGTTGCATCCATCGTATCTACAGTAAAAGTGATGTATTTAGAATTTTATATTCGCCAACATATTAAGAATTGCAGAATTCGCTGCATTTCGGTTTGTTCTTAGTTCTAGTTGAACACAAAGCGTTGACAAGAATTCGTCCAACATCGTGGTTTGACTCTTCTGACCAGCCAAATAATTCCTAGCTCATTCTGCAGGGTGTATGCGGAATTCCAGTTTGCCAGCGTTGCCCACCCACACATTGCCGCCTTGTTTTCCGCTTATTTCTGCACTTTTACGTGTTTCAATGTACATATATACGCGGAGGCATGTGATTGTACATATGCCTGTGTGGAGTGTGTGTGCTTGTTATGTAGTGCAGCACATTGCACAAATGTTTAAAAAACATTTTTTCCCTGCACTCTCGAGTGGCACGAAATTGCAAAGAATTTTTCGCTGCGCCCACAGACTCGCATTGATGTTGGCTGATTTCTTTTGCTGTATGTGTGTGTGTGTGCTGCAGCTTTTCATGGTTGAAATAATTTTTTAATCGCAGTAAATACGAACATACACCCACAGTTACTCGTACACACACACACACACACGGTACAAGTTGGCGGCTTGTTATTTTCTTGTACATTTACTCAGCAAATGGTAACGAACAACGACCAACGCCGCAACGCAACATTTGTGTGGCTGTTGTGCCCACTTGCACAATGTTTATATGTGGCATTTGGTGCGCGGCAGCCACATCGAAGCATTTTTCCGCACTCATTTACGCGCAGCCCGTGCAAAGCAGATTTCGGTTTTCATTTATAATTGAGCGCTAAAGTTATGAAGAGAAGTTTTAATTAAAAACCGCAAATTGAAAAAGAAATCCCTTACAAATGATTTCGGATTTATTGCGCTGAGGGTCGAAGATGCAATTTGAATGGCCACATTAATGGGACTAATGATGTAAAGTAAGCGCACGCAAACGTTTCTGTCAGATACGTGTAAGACGGTCAGAGTTCAAATGAAGTGGGTGTGTTCAATTCGATTGGGCTCATTTCGCAGCTTTTGCTTTTGATGCGAGTCTATGCTCTGAAGACAAACTGGCCCACGAATCTGTTCAGTGAGCTAAATTTCCATATGCAAAAATAAAAAAATTATGTCTTTCCATACTACAAAATTAGCTCAAAAGCCTTGCAGTGAAGCCCTGCTTATAAATAAAATATGATCATTTTGTAGCGTTTTCACGAATGCTTTATTTGATTTCTTTAGTAATTGTTTTCAATTCATAAGTATTATTAGTTTTTTAGATTTGGTGCATGAGAAACTCACAAATTGTTATTAATTTATTGCACATTAACGTAAAATTATGTACAAATTGCATAAAGGAGTGACTGGCAAACATTAAACTAAAACAAATGGAAACGAAATTTGACGCAAGTTAAAGCCGAACGCCGGTATTTACAGTGGGCAGCCGTGCACGTAGCTGACATTGCGGAAGATGGCCGCCGCCGCAGCCGAGGTGAGAAAGTTGCACGGATTGGCGGCGCTGAACGTGGACAGGCCGGTGGGACAGCAGCCCAGCGTGTTGGCAGAGCCACCCTCGCTGGCGAACTCCTTCTCCAGGGTGGCCTGATGGCGCAACTGCTCAAGCCGCAGCTGGTTCTGACGCTTCCACTTCGTTCTGCGAACAAAACGCAAACAATTTCACAACATTCGGTTCACACATAAATCGGCACGTACCTTCGATTCTGGTACCACGTCTTCACTTGGGTCTCGGACAGATTGAGCGTCTCGGCCACATCGCTGCGATCAGCCACGGACAGATATTTCTGACAGCGGAACTTGCGCTCCAGGTAGGCGAGCTGTGCGTGCGTGAAAGCGGTGCGTCGTCGACGCGGCTTTCGGCCGCCTTTGCTCAGGCTCAGGCCGAGCTTGTGTTCGCTCGCATAGCTGTGTGCGGTCTGGCCATGCGCCTGGGGCGCGTTCTGTTGCACCTCCAGCAGATCGCTGCTGCCGTCGGGCGAATGCTGATTGGACTCGACACTCGATTCGTTGCCACCGAATTGCAGTTGTGCAGCAGTGGCAACAGCCGACGCGGTGGCAAAGTGCAAATCGTGTGGATGATGGTGATTGTGACAATTCAGGGCCTCCGAATCCGGCGACGAACGATCCTCAATGTCAATGTCCGAATTGTCATCGGAAAGATCCGAGAGATCTGCAAAGAGGAAAAAGAGGGAGTCAATTGACTAGCTATGCGACAATATGGACATGAATATCACAAAATGAAAAGTAAAGTTATAGTTTAAGTCTATTCTGAAAAGTATAATTACTTCCAATTACTTATTCTTACTTTAAATATAATTTCGTATTTAACCCTTTCGGTGCTGCTTTTTTGTTTTAGACTTTAAAACTCATTCTTTTCCATTTTATTACTGTTTAAGCCTACATGATTAATAATCAAAAGTAATTTTTTTAAATATTGTTCGAAAAAGTGGTTTTTGGGCATAATGCCATATGGCATAGAATGTACGTAAAGGAAAAAACAATTATTATTTTTAATTATTAAGATTTATTTAATAGATTTAAAACAGAACTTAGTAATAAAATACGCTGGGTAGGTATATCAGAGACATATCTGATAGATCAGTACATGATTTCCTGGTACACAGATGGCTCCCTAACCGCGGAAGGTACCGGAATTGGGGTGTATGGACCGGGGATTAGATACTCGGAACCTACAGGAAAGTAGACCACAATTTTCCAGGCGGAAATATACGCCATTGAAAAGTGCGCTCATTTCAATCTGGTGAGGAAATACCGGAAGATCGCGATCCTGTCAGACAACCAAGCGGCAATCAAGGCATTAAGATCCTACCAGGTATCCTCGAAATGGTGTCGGAATGCCTTGAGAAGCTGAACGAACTTGGCCGTTACAATCAGGTAAGGGTCCTCCGAGTTCCGGGTCACGCCGGTATTGATGGAATGAGCAAGAAGGGGGCGTCGGCCCCCCTTTCATCGGCCCAGAACCCTTCTGTGGTCCGGGCAAAGGAGCACTATCCTTTCCAGGAAAGACGAGATAATCATCCGGAATCAATACTGGGAAAATCAACCAGGCCTTGAACATTCCAAGATGGTTATTGGATCTTACAACAAGAAAGGGTTCGAGGAATGTATGAGTCTCTCAAAGAATAATCTAAGGATTATCACAGGTACATTGACAGGGCATTGTAGACTGAACTATCATCTAACCAAACTAGGCATCAGGGTTAACGAACTTTGTAGGTTCTGTTTGCAGGACAATGTAACTGCAATACACATACTAGGCATATGCCCTGCACTAATGTACAAACGAAAAAGCATCTGGGTGATTTTATTATACCAGGTTCGGACTGGGTTTCCAAAGGCTTAGGAAACATATTAAGATTCCTCTTGTAATAATTATTATTAATGCAATTTTAAAGATTTTACGTTACAAAAGATACATTCAAATATTATACATTAACGCTTTCAAGACCATAGGGAAATTTTTGTTCCAAAGAGGACACCATTTTAATTTTGGGTTGTTTTTGGCTTAACTTATTCGTTATAAAACTTGTTTTAGAGAAAATTAAATGGACACCTTCTCAAAAGCTTAAGGTTCTGTAGGTGTTAAGTACAAACATAAAATACCCTACACCTATTCCTCGAATAGTATATAGATAATATTAATTATAAATTTTTTTCTTTTTTTTTAATTTTTTTAAACTTTTCACAAAATACGATAAAAAAAACATAAAAAAAGGAAAATTTCATTGATTATAAATGAAGCATTAAGCCGCTGCCGCTATTCAATCAAATAAAAAATTGTATTTCCGTTGAGGCATAGTAAGAAATAAAAAAAATCGTACAGCCTTAGTGAACTATATTTGGGATCTAACTTTTTTTACAATAACTAAAGTAATAAATACCTACTAGATTACTTACATAAAGCTATGAAATAAATTGATTTTTGTAATAGAATAAATAAAAGTACGAAGTGATCTTTTTTTTTGTAAAATTCGCAGCTCGATAGGAACGCGCTTTTTATGAACCCCTACAATTGACTGGGTACACTAATCAAAGTATTTTTTTCATTATTTAGTATAAAAAACTTTAGAGAAAAATACAAAAAATCTAAAAATATAGTATCCATAAATTTGTTGACCTAAAACAGGCACTGAAAAGAGACCATAACATAGAATAACCGAAAGGGTTAAGGTTAGGTTCAAGTGGCTGTTTGGGTACGGCACCTCGCTGCAAGACACATACCATAGATCGGCCCATTTTCATACCTTAAATGGGAGAGTTCTGTATCTTCAACAATTATTATAAACACAAAATTGTTTCCGGTTCGAAGGGGATTAATTTGGACGCGTCCTATGTACACTCCTTTACTGCGTTCAGCAAGTTCGTTTGCATATTCAGCGCGTCTGTCTGGATTTAAGGTAGATTGTAAGCAAAGTCATCACGCTTATTAGTGTCCCGCAGCGTTGCTCGTGTAAACGCTTAACCGCCCAAGTTGCGGTTTACGCATAACCTCAATTCAAAAATAGCACGGCGTCAAGCAGCTGGCTGCCCACTCACTCAGCGCCAGTGCTCACTTTCGCCGCTGCCCATTCAAGCTTTCAATCCTTCTCGTGCGCTTCGACTGCGCCGAAGACAATTCCTTTCATGCGCTAATGTATTTTTAAGTGGGCGAACGGCCATACTCCGCTGCGACTCGACTGCCTACACGCATTCACCTTTCACCGCACAATACTGCCTACATGTGCATGTTTGTATGTGTGTGCTTATGAACTCTACCCAGCCCAACGCCCATCATCACTTAACATTATCAAGTGGCGCAACTCGTGTTCTGTCGACTGTCGACTCTCGTCTTCGCGTCTACTTCAAATATCAAATTGATGCATCAATTCGCCTGCCCGAAATGGGAATAAAAAACAGAAATCAACATTTTATTTATATCCGCCGGAGATCTGTGTATTCCGCTCATATCCTGCCCGTGTGCGTCCTTCCAGCGTTCCGAGTCTATTTTCTCCTCGCCACAGGCTGATTATATTCACGTGTCGTCGTGGCGTTTCAATTGTTTCCTGCTGGAATTTTCGCTAAAAACGTTTCGTCCGCTTGCGGGGCGCGCGTCTTGTTGTTGCCGTATGGCGTGCTCGAAATGCGTAGGCCATCACGTGTGTCTGTCGCACAGCATGTGCAATTTGGCAGCTGGGTAGCACTCCTGGCCGGCGATTCTCGCGATGGACGGTATGTGCGGAGAGTGAGAAAAGGGGATGAGAGCACTGTTGCGTGGAAGTACGCATCGCAGAGCTTATGGATTCTTATTATTTTAACCCCTATTGACAAGTTTCGATTTGGATTTGTTCCAGTGCTGACTTCTTTTCGGCCTCTCACACCGAAATGGTTGAAGATATCGCTGCCTGCTTAAATGGGACACATGTGTGGCATTCCATTCTTCTGTTCTTGTTGTCAAGTTTTGCGAAAAAGTCACGTCACATCAATTTGCGGAGCAATTACCAATTCAATAACCACTCCAAGATTTTCTTCAATTTATTTATAGGAAATCAAAATAGCAGCGACGTTTCGATGTGATGTTGTGTCACTTTGCTTCTCACACATGGCTAGAATATGCAGTTTTAGCAGCAAATTTCTATGCAAATCCAACAACCAACGTCTTTTTGGTAACTGGAGTATTAAAAGGACGCCTTAACCGCCACTTGTGCGGCAGAAGGCTGTGAATGCCCCTTCTTGACATTCGCCGCGACCAATTAGTGGCGTTGTCCAAAATAACCGCACGCTTTTTAAACCGACTTTTCAGACACAAACCAAAAGTTAAGAGCCGAAAACAAGCAGCGAACGAAACGCTCGAGGTAATAATTTAATTTGTCGAATCGAAAATGTTAACGTGTTCATGAGCAATTTGTCACGTACAACCACTTTGCAGTGACGAAAACAAATCAAACAACCAACAACAACAGCAACAATGGCAAACACAAGAAAAGCGAAAGCCCAACGCTCGCGATGCGCACACAATTCACACACTTGCGGCGCTGCAAGGACTTGGCGCAGGTTGCAAGTGGCTGAAGGATATGCGAATGCATACGCGGGCGCGGGCAATTAAAATGCCGCCCGGCTCACGCCCGAGCCCTACTTTCCACTCCCTCACGCTGGCGCGCTCGTTGTCGATGCAGCGCTCGGGACCCTGCGGCTCGCGCCCAATGTGTTTGTTGGGTAATTACGAGAGACAGTGGCGGATCCAGGGGGGGGTTTGGGGTTGAACCCGCCCCCCCCCCGAAATATGTGGATCGGCTATAAAACTACATACAAATTAAAAGACATTTTATAAATTTTAAGGAATTACTTTTTAAAACCCCCCCCGAAGTATTTTTCTGGATCCGCGACTGACGAGACATGACACTAAGCTGAAGGCGCTGCTTTGTACGTAAGTGTACAGCAGCGCGCATTGTTCTGGCAATTAAAACTACTTATGACTTAATTGCAAGTTTAAGCTGCAACTTGTGTGCTTTGCAGATTGCAAATTGCCTGACTCTCTGCTTGTGTGTGTCTGTGCGCTTAAATGTGAAAATAATTCAACTCAATATTAACGTCAATTGAGGTAAAATTAAACAAAATAATAATAAAATCATAAATAATAAAAATAAAATATATTAAAAATCCGTGAGAAATAAGATGAGAATGAGACGCACCTGTTTGAGTTGAACTGCCGAACTGTGACTATCACAGTTGTAAGCATTAAAAATCGATCATAGTTACTGGGCGTTAAGTTGTTTAAATAAATCAATAATTTGTATATTACAAAAAGCGGAATACGGAATACAATGAGTCGTTTGCTTTCGATTGATCACATGTAAAAACACTATCCAAGAGATGAACAAATGCAAAAGATATCCATAGGCATTTTGTACAGTTTTGTTTTTCTACGAAGCAAAACTCTGGGCTATGAGTACAGCTAGAAGCAAGTTTATCCTATACATTGTAAGGGAGCTGCTGAGAACAGAAGTTTGGATCTTTGGAGACGTCCAACTAACATTCAACAGCCGACGCTGAAATAATCCACCAAGAGCTGGGGCTCCTAACAGGGATTTTAATTACATCAAACACATCAAAATTGTCTTTCAAATAGCTTGAATATGATTTACCCGGTAAATGAATGCTGCAAAGTTTCACTACATTTAGTCATGTAAAGCAAATATCTTTAAAACCAAAACATTTACTCAAATCGAAAAAAAAAACTTAAAAAACGGCTCAGCTTACCTATCTGTAGTTTTTTTTTAGCTGAAACAATTGGTATGTTTTGGATCAAGTAAATCAATTTGTTTCATATATATGATAAACATTTAACAATAAAATGTAAATACGAGTCCTGGGTACTTTATTAATAAGGCTCTGCGAACTATTTCGAAACAATTGTACTGCCTTTCACTGGATAGAGCTAACCCCTTGTCGGCTCAACGCCACTATAGTTCAAAAACTGCACAAGAAAACTCAGAACAACAGCCTTTGTGCACACAAGGATACAATAAAACAACACTCCTGGTAGAGTCACATCGGTAGTTGATATGAAAATATTTTATGAAACTGTGAACAATCGAAGAGGAACTATAAAAAATCTACATACATAGAAAATGTTTCTTTGTCTAGTAATATTTTCCATTGAGCACTTTTTATGCCAGTTTTAAATGATAAAATAAAATTCAGTTAGACAATTTTTGATGGAAGGTTCAACCACTTGCCCAATATAAAGGAGAAACATAGCAGAAAGTCTTTAAAGTAAAGTTTTAGTATAGGTCGCTCCGCAAAGTAAGGTGCCAACTTTTTGGTTATGTAAATATTAAATATTTCCATCTAGTCAACCAGTTTAAAAGAACATTGCAGTTTTGAAAAGTAATTGGAATACGTCGGACAATAAATACTTGGCAATTGATTACAGAACTCCAGAGACTATAATTAAGTATTATGCAGAATGGGATATTTGAAGTACATATCGTCAACTCCGCCGATTTTAAAAGCTGTAAGCAAAATATCTCTTAGCTAAACGTAAAATAATGGAAAACTAAGAATTTTTTAAATGCTGTTTTGGAAATGGAATTATTAATAACTAAGCATAAATAAATGAAGCAATCTTCAATGCAGTCAGTTTACTCGTAAGCCAAATGGAAACTACGTAAATAAAAAATATGAAAACCCATCTTCAAACAAATAGTTTGTCTTCTCTGATCTGATTTTGAGCACAATGGTATTGACAGTAAAAATATCGAAGACTCTTCTTCGGCTGAGAATCTTCTCTTTCCTGTCGAGAAAGCTGCTCGTTACTTTGGCGAAAAAAGTGAAAAAGTACAGCCCGCTCTCTACAACCAAAGGCCCAACTGTTAAACTGCTAAACCAAGATGTATTTGAAACTATTTTGAAGCTAAGAAAACATTATATACTTCCTTATTCACGCTGCAGGTCGATTTGTTCTTATAGAATGTATATTGTGCACTTTGTATAAGTTCTCGAGCGCTTATCAGCGCCGGGCGGAATCGACACTTATACTGTAGTTAAAGCATTTTGAAAATATTATCAGTTTCCCAACATTCACTACTGAAATAAACTTTAAACGTCACATAATTTTTGAAACAATACATATTAACGAGCATTGTCGATGGGGTTTGCCTTTCGAGTAATTTCATGGAAGTTTTTGTATTTTGGAAACAACCACTTGCAGCTAGTTCGGAACATGTCTTGAAATAAGTTCGCTCGTTATAGTGGAAGCCAGAAGTAATCGAGCAGGCCCTAGAACGTTTCGAGTTCTGTTGTTGGTTATGTTGAATTGATGCCGATTTCCTAGACGAACTTTTCAGAGTTTTACCGAAACAGTTTTCTTTTGTACGCAATTAACTGAAATTGCTGGCGGTACTAGCACTAACGCTTACCGGTGTCTGGCTGTTTTCGATTTATCAAATCCCCCAGTAGATCTCGTATTAGAAACGATTTCGCGTTCTGTTGGTGCATGGTGGCGAGTGCGCACAATATTCGATTTTCAATTTTTCTCTTATTGCTTCACTAAAACGAAAAACTCTTTTTGTAGCCGCTCGCTTTTGCTTTTGCTCGTGTTGCTTTTTGAAATATTTCACAACGAATGATTTTCGACTTTAAGTTTATTGTTGTTTAAATTTTTGTTCATTAGTTAGTGGTCGTTTAAAAAATCAAAGAATAAAGATTTTTCAAAATCACTACTTGGATTGTTGCCGTCGGATATGGCCGACGAAACGTCAAGTGCGCGACGAGGCAGGTGGAATTTCCGTAGCGGCTATGTTTGGGGGCCTTAAACCGTTTAGGCTGCAACACCGCCGCAAATGAAGTCAAATGAACAACTGAACGCAAGGATTAATCCGTTTAGCGGTGAAAACTCTTGCTGTACCAGCCTTGGCGGGCACAGTGGCGGCTGGGTGTGCGTGGCGCGTTAATGGCTGCAGCGGCCGCTGCCTCGGCTCCTTCCTGTCAAACGCATTACGCCAAATTGCTGGCAGTTAGAGTAGAAAAACGCCACAACAAAAACAACAAAAACAACAACAACAATACCAACAGCAACCTCCAACACCCACATACTGCACACAGACTCTCGGGGAAAAATCCCCCGAGTATATAAATAAGGACGCGCGCTCTCTGCCAGCGCCGCACTGGACAGAGAAGTTAGCAAATGTTTAACATCCTATTTAACCGTTATTTAATCAATGCAGCGCACGTCTGCTCGGCGCGCACTCTCTGGCTGGCTGTCTCTCGCGCTCTTCCCAACGCTGCAGCGGAAGCTTGACATCTGCCATTGACGATGCCACCACCACCAGCACCACCCACCAACATCCACCGCCGCGACATGTTAGCCATTTTGTTTTTAAAACGGCATCTTCGGCGCGGCTCTCGCGCTCGCCAGCAGCGGCGCGCTGTGACGCTGTCTTGCTTGCACGCGCCGGTGCTCGGCCTGTCGCATGTCCAGCGCACCAGCCACCCACAATCGTTTTGCGAAGGTGTGCGGCAGTGCAGCGCAGTGCTGTGCGCTCATTGGTCGAGCGTTTAGCAACCCCCTGTAGCTCTTAAACTTCTCGTCTTTCTTCATTTCTAATGCGCTGCTATATTGTAATGCTTGTTGGGGGGGCTGGGGTGGACATAAATTTTTGGCGATTTGCCGAAATTGCATCAAAGGTCTGAGTGCTATCGCAGGATAGTAGAAGCGGCACAGAAGTTGGGCTAATACAAAATTGGGCAATATGAGTTTTGGATGTTTAAAGTTAAAAGGCATCAATCCTGTTAAGCAACGTTTTCGGATAAAACATTAGTTTTTCATGTCAATAGTCAGACTTGTGATTTTTCAAATACGAACAGTGCTGCGAAGCCAAGGAGAAACCTGCTAAAATCAGTTAACGGTTTCAATTTAAACTGCGCTGAACTAAGTTTTATTGATTCGAAGAGACAAGATTCACATCTGGAAACTGGGCCAAAATCAAAAAATTTTAAATTCTAAAATATTTTATTAAATTCCAACTCTATAACTCAGCTAACATATATTTAGATGATATTTACGTACATATTAAACTAAATTTTGGTAAATTAAAGCTAGCATAAAAAAATGAACACTATGTAGTAGGGCTCAGTTTTGTCTTGTGCGCACTGCCCGCCTGCGCCAAGCTTTTGCAGTCCAGTTGATCTAAAGCGGCCAGCGTGGCACCGATTAGATGCAGCGATCCAGTTATCAGCAGTTCTACTTCCTGTTTCGCCTTGAACGCGTCACGTACCTGTCTCAAACTCTCCAGAATCGAACTAGTCATATTTGATGTGTCCTCCTCGTTGGATTCGACGCATAGCTGATGCCAGATACTGGCGTGCACGCGGGCGCGTTTGATTTGGTCCTTTATGCCGAAGGCGGACGTGTTGTCGGAATGATTCTTGCTGCCCGATGCAATGTTGGGTACGAAAAAGGCAAAGGCGAATTTATGGTTGGCGTGCAGGATCTCCAGCAGTTTCTTGGAATCGCGATCGCCAGTGGTGTTGAAAATGAGCACTTGCGGTAGTTGGCTAAAAAACATAAACAATTTAATAATTATAATTGACTGGCACGACAGCCCGCTTACGCGAGACTAAGGCCTAGCTTCCCGCAACTACCCGTGTTGTGCGTGTGAATTTGTACACGGGTTGGAGGGACCTACAGTTTAATGCCGGTTCCGAACGGCAGGTTGGGAGCTTTTTCATAAGCAATTTTTACTCTCAGAGGTTTGCCATTTCCAGCTGAGAGGACAGCCACCGAAAGAGAAAACGAGTTTTCCCGTTATTTTTTTTTTTTTAAGGTGTTATTACAGGCAGTATTTGAACCTGAGGTTGCTGCCTGCGACTCGCGGTCCAACGCACTAACCAACTGAGCCACGGCAGCTGCCATAAACAACAAAATATAAATAAAAGAAAAATTGCTGATATACTAATAGTGAACAAAATTAAATACGATAAATGTTGCAAGAACTAAAATACATTATAAATTATAATTTAGTTCGCGTCCGTATATAAAAAAATGCCATAGCTTGCATACATACCTCTGCGCTGTGACGCGCTTAAACCAGTCACTGCACACGCCTACACTCTCCACCGTGTGCGCGCCATCCAAATGAACGCTGATAGAGTAACCGAACAAAAACCAGTAACAAACAATAACAATTTCACGATCAAAGGCTCCAGTTGCACTCACTTCAGACTTCCCCTTTTCAGAATTTGACAACGTCCCGGCCAGCTGCAGCGGGCCAAGCCCTCCAGCACCTCGGCGGTTAGCTGCGTTGTATATTTCGCATATAGCGGGAAGCCATTTTTCCGCAGCCAATCGTAGGCCAGTTGTATGGCCAGAGAGCCGTTCAGCTGTATCACATTATTTAGGCTGGTTAGGAATTCCTCGACTTTGGCGTTCTCAAAGTATTCACAGTAGTCGGGCACGACATGCACAGTGGCCTAGACAGCAAATGGAATATAGAAAACATCTGAATACGTATTCTGCAAATATAAATAAAATTATCAGTCGCCCTTGTGCACCTACGTTGCGCTCCGCTGCACGTTTCCTTATCACCTGCAGGCACTCGGGCTGCGTCACCGACGTGTACACGTCGGAGCGATCTTTTATGATGCCCGCCTTTTGCCAGGCTATTTCGGGCAGCGTGTTGCCCAGCAGATTTGTGTGCTCCAGTCCCAGCGACGTGATGCCCACCGTCTGTGTGTTTCTGCGCAAGAATCATTCAATTGGATTATTTCGGCCGGACCAGTTGGGGTATTGAGTACCTGATAATGTTGGTGCAGTCGTGTTCGCCGCCGATGCCCACTTCCAGTATGATGACGCGCACCTGCTCCTCGACGAAAATATGCAGGCCAAGCACGGTTAAAAACTTGAAGTACGCTGGCATATCGCCGTCGTGATCTTGTTGCGACTTCAGCAGCTTGAAGACGCGTCGGAAGGTCTGCGCGAAGCGTTGCTTCGAGATCGGCTCGCCGTTGATGCGAATGCGCTCGGTGACCGACAGCAGATGCGGCGAACTGAAGAAGCCCGTTTTGATGCCGTGCGCCCGCAGTATGGACTCGGTGAGGGCGCAGGCGGAGCCCTGTAAGCAATTCAAACAGGTTGGCAGATTTATTTAAGGATAATGAGAGCAGCTGATTTTCTCAGAGTGTAGCTTAGCATAGATTGCTGAATGAAAACGTAATGCACTATGCACGGAAGGTTATCTCTAGGCGACAAAAGTAAACGCAAAGCTGATACGTATCAATGATGAATGCGCAAGCGGCTGTAATTGCGATTTGTGTTTTGTTTATTTGATCTTACTTTGGCCTTTTCAATTATTTGCGCTGGTTTAGCGCGTTTCCAGTTTATTTGAATTGTATGTTTTATCTATCGGGAAATTGTAGATAAGCAAATTAACATTATCAGCATTGAGTGCGGAAACTAGCAAAATTGTGCTATGAATTATTTGGTAATTTTTGCTTTAATTGTATGCACGAATATATAAATCTATTTGTTGAAAGATTTATTTTCAAACAGGTACCGATTGCGTCATGGCTCAAATTTCACCCAAACTTAATGCGACTAATACATTGTGAAATGAAATGGCAAAAACTGTTCTGTGCAGAAAAAATATTGCATACGAGTATTCACTAATATATACTTAAATCTGTAACATTAAAACAATTATAAACTATGAAAGGAAATACATAAAAATCAGAGAGACGAGTAGTAAAAACGAAAGCAGGAAAACCAATGTAAAATTGCATGCGAAAAATTTCTCAATAAAATATCGCATGCGAGATATGCGTTCATGATAGCGTTTATAGCTAATTCTGTAATCACTCTATAAATAACGGAATGTGTCAAATGTCTTTCTATTGTCTATTTGTCTATGTTTATTTGTTGATATGATGCGAGTAGTTGTTGATTTTGTGCGCTGTCATCATATACATAACAACAAAGTCTGAAGAGCTTGTGGCATTAATTGCAATTCCAGATAAAATTTGGTCTACAGCTCTTCCGTATCTGCTTGGCATTCTGGCCAGCCGCCTTTTGGTTTCACCCTTTCGTTCACTCACACAATTTCGAAGAATAAAAGCGTTCGATGTGGAAACACGACACGAAATGGGTAATCACCTTTTCAGATAAATAACAACACGTTTAGCTTACCTGTTTTTGTTACTAGGCATCCATTTATTTATACAGTTTTTTATATTTATCCATGTAGATATTTAGTTTTTTTAGATTAATTTTGTTTGGAAATATCTTGTAATAACAAAATAAGCTAAACGTGTATTGTTTTCTTCAACCATGCATGCAAATTCACATGTAAGGGTTAAACAATTTTGCAGTTTTTTCGTTTATCATAAAATTAGAAATGGCGCAACAAAAATTACAAACAAAGATTACACAGCACAACAAAAAACACTTTTTTCTGTTTCTGGAGTTTTTCTACTGGTTCTTACTATTTTGGGTGCGCTGATTTCGAATCTATCCTCAGATTTTTTCTAGCAGCTCTAGTTAGTGAGTGAGTCATTTTTTCAGTTTTTCCTCTACTTTTTCCATATTTTTGATCGTAATTTCTAAACCAAAAAACCGATTGACATGATTTTCACCTTATCGCATTAACAACACCGCACGGATTTTTTTCCGATGCAACTTATTTTTATAAGTTTTAAAATGCCGCGATAATTGGACCTCAAAGTCGGAAAATATGGAATTTTAAGGCGTTTTCTTTGATGGTCAAAAATATACACAATTTTCGTAAATCAATTAACGAGTTAGGTGTATAATGAAAGCCGACACATCAAACATTACAACACAGCCAAATTATTTGGTGGAATGCACATTCGCATCGAAATAATACCAAAAATGTACCATAGTCATTTTCATAATTTTTCATACATTTTCCTTAAAAAATTAGGAGCCTCAAAATATGCTCTTTTATATGTTACATTTATAGTCTGAAACACAAGCAAAAAACAAAGAGATTTTGAATTGCTCTAAACAAAAAAAATTAAAAACTGCATATTTTTAGGCCTCAAATTTTTTGAGGAAAATCTATGAAAAGTGATGAAAATAGCTATGGTACATTTTTGCTATTATTTCGATGCGAATGTGTATTCCGATAAATAATTTGGCTGTGTTGTATTGCTTGATGTTTCTTCTTAAGATATTCATATACTTCGTAACTTGATTTATGAAACATCTGCACAATTTTCGCCATCAGAAAAAACGCCTTGAAATTCAATATTTTCCTACTTTGAAACCTTATTACAACGCCAATTTAGAACACATAAAATTGAAAGATGGCATGAAATGTTGTAAATGCAACGATATAAAAATCATTTCGATAGGATTATTGTTTCGGAAATTACAGTCGAAAACGTGAAAAAATTCGAGCAAAATTCGAAAAAGTGACACTCTCATTTTTTTCGAAAACTAGAGCTGTTACATAAAAACGGAGTATGGTTTTGAAAAAAGCGCGGAAAAACGATTCAGATTCATGTAAAAAACTCCATGCAACAGACATGCTGTTGTGCAGTGTTATTCAAACTAATTGCTCAATTTCCTGGAAGCATTAATAATTTTTTCACGCTCGTGTGTGTAACATACAATGTGATCGTAAATTCCCTGCGCCGAATTGCGTTGCTAATGAAACATCTAATTGATACAATTGCAAAAGATCGCACCATCGACCTCTGCCAAATTGCGCATTCCACACTTGATAACGCTGGGAATTAAGTGCACTAAGCTAAGCTTTGTTGCGGTTCTCTTGTTTAACTGTTGCCCAAGAGCGCCTTCAACCCACCAAGCACTTGCTTGGTGAAAAATTTGACAGCAACCTACCTTTCCTTTGGTGCCCGACACGTGGATGTACGAGAGCTCATCCAGTTTCTCTATACCCAAGCCACTGCGCCGCAGATACTTGTACATGTCGTCGAAGGGCAGCTGCTTGTTGTTTAGCAGTATCGATCGGCGAATGGTGATGGCATTCGACTGCAGTGTGTTCAGGTCGCGCACGCATTTCTATCAAAAAACAGAGATTAACCATCTGGCCACTGTTTGGTGGAATGCCTCAGAGCGACTTTCGCGCGTGCGCACTGATACTTGTTGTTTACCTCGTATTCCTCATCGTCGTGCTGCTGTTGCCACTGCTGCACGCTTGGCTTCTCAACGGTCACCAGACAACGTGCGCTTACTGCAAACGAGGGCAGCACCTCAGCTTTGTTTTCAACCGCGCAAAACATGAGGCACACGTTTCCGTTCAGCGGCAAGCGCGTTCTGCGAGCGACTAGCGCGCGCACCAAAAAACTGCGAATCATTTTGCATGGAACTGAAATAATAAAAAGTATTATGTGTGTGTGCACCTACCGCTACGCCAGGCATTTTCGAAACTGCACGGGTGCGGCTAAGGGCAACAAAGCACCAGACGCGAACTTAGACGCACCGGCAGCGTTGACATAAGCTCGTACTCGCCGTTCGATTCTGGGCCACTGCCCGAAATTGTTAGGTGTTGTTAGTTGTTGCTAGCACGGAGAACGGCCAAACTGAAAAATCATTCGTCATGGGCTTTCGCACACGCTATGAGCTATAGCATATAGCTCCATTTGGCGATCGCCAATGCTGACTTATCGTTTAATTTTTGCCTAATATTTGTATTAACATGGGTTGGTGCAAGGTGTGTTAATAAGGTTGTCAAAATCAAATCAGAACCCACAGAGGTAGGCGGCCATTTTGACCATTTTGACAATTAGCATGCCCATTCGCGAATAATCAAAAGAAAAAACTTTAATCAGCTGTGGTGCCACCACTACCTTATAAATTTGCCTTGGGTTGGTGGATGCTGCGTCAGCAGCAAAGCGGTTCCATCTTGTGTTGGTATTTCATATACACTCTCTCTCTCCGGTCATGCTAAATGGCACTTTAAAGTGATTTGCAACCCTGCAGCGAACCGTCTCCTTGGGTCGTATTGAACTTTAGGGGAGTATTTCGATTCGTTGTGGTACAACTATCTGTGAATTGCTATCAGCAACGAACAATTTATTGATTATTCATCGTTATTTTAGTTTGCAGTTCCCCAAATGGTAGATAAGAGCTCCGGCAAATAACTAGTTCAAACTTTTAGTGCAAGCACGTGGCCCAGAAGGATTTTCTGATATTTAGAATTCACAGACATATGAATTTGTTTACAAAGTCAATAAATAAAAAAATCATGTGTATACATGTGGTATATTTGAGACTTTCAAGTCATTGGAAACATTGTTAACACATTTGTAATTATTTTCGAGCTCTGTACATAATTCAGTATATGATTCATTATAATAGTAATTATGTCATCTGTAGTACAAGGGTTAAATGTACTACCTTGTCTGTGTTTGTTCGTTATAGCTTTTACTACAAGTCATTTAAACAGTCCATAAACGATACAATTTGTCCCAATATACTTGCAGCTTCATGCAATTAATTTGAAACGAAACCCTTAACATTTGCAATCCAGTACAGTAAAGCCAAACACATTTGAAATGGTGCCCCTTAAGAGAGAAAAGTTGAAATTCATTTCTCAAATAATCCATATCTGGACATATAGACCCCAAAATAGAGTACCAACTGCAGCCCTCAACACCGATAAGAACGTTTTTCATCAAGCAGCATACATGCTCGATACAATTCTTCTATGTTGACACATGTGCCCCATGTTTATTTCGAGCGCTTTCGTAGAACTCAGGAAGAAAGTTCTCATCTAACAGAAAGTAAACAAAACAGACTGGAATGAGCGAGACAGCAGGAGCGATTAGCGACAGCAGTTGTTACTGGTGTGTTGCACGTGTACACTGTACAGCGCATTTGACATTTATGTACGAAAGCGCAGAACGATAAACAATCAAATCGAAATTTCTGCCGAGTGCACTTCAATAAACAATTCCAAGAGTTCAGCATCCAATGCCCCACCAGTAAAGCACATTTGGCCCTGAGCGGACGCGAAGATTATGCAAACAAGCACTTGGTGTTTCAAGTGTTCACGGCCGGCCGCAATTAAATAACTAGCAGAACAAGTATGAGTTTCACTTTATAACTTAGATCGGACTCACCAATAATGGGGAACGAATTGTAACTCCGTTGCAGGTGTAAAGAACAGATTAAACGAAATTCGAGGTGTATATCAGCAGTTGAAGCGGTTTGTCGTTTTCGCAGCTGGCAAATGACAGTAGCAAAACAGCTGATTCGTTGACGCGACTGCAGCAGTAGGCGAGCACGGTGGATTGCTAGCTAGCAGACAAGCGAAACTGGCAACTAACTAGAAGAACTAACAACTAAGTAACTAGAAATCTAGAGATTTCGGCTGAAGCGAGTGTTTTGCGGGCTAAAGGTGAGCGGTCGTGCCGAAAATGAAGCGCTGCGCCGATGCACTGAAAGACACACATGAAGCGGCTCAGCTGGACGGCGACGCTGCTGATAAGAAACCGAAGAAGGAGGATAAAGCGCAGATGGCGGGTGCGGTATGCGTCGAAGTTCAGGAAAATAACAGCGCGGATGCGAGGTAAGTACCCCTACGTAGGTTTCATTTTAAATTGTGTGCGCCTTAGTCTTAACCCGTCGGTGTTGCTTGTATTTGCCGGCCAGCAGCACCACGATTGGTGCACGCCTGGGCAAATGCGAGGTGTGCGCCGACAGTGATGCGCTTTACTGCTGTCCCAAATGTGAGGTGAAGACATGCAGCCTGCGCTGCGTACAAATACACAAGAAGGAGCTCGACTGCAACGGCGTACGAGATCGCACCAAATTCATTCCGCTGCGCAAGATGACCAAGGTGGACTTTATGAGTGACTACTACTTTCTGGAGGAGTGCACGCGATATGTGGAGGACCGCAAGAACGATCGCATCAAACGCTTCACGCGTTACAACAAAGTGCTGCCCACACATTTGTTTCGGCTGCGCAGTGCGGCTGCGGAGCGCGGCACAACACTGCGCTTTCTGCTGGTGAATTTCACGCGGCATAAGCAGAACACGACCTACTACGACTGGAAGCAGCGGAAAATCTACTGGCGCGTTGAGTGGATATTTGCAAATGCGGGCGGCCTGAAGTACGTTGATGAGCGTTGCGATGAAGAGCTCTCGCTGCAGCAGCTGCTTGATAAATACGTAAATGCGGATTGTGCGGAGCCGGTACCGCAAAAGCGTTCGCTGGAGTACTATCAGAGTGTGGGTGCATTTGGTTTGAAGGTATTGTCAAGACAATGTTTAAGGAAAAGTTGTATTCACTCATGTTTTCTCCCTTTCCGACAGGTGCTACTAAAAGCCGAAGGCATTAAGCGGTCGCGTAGTCGTTTCTACACGCTGGACGTAGTTAAGACCCTGAAAGAAAATTTGAGTGGCAAAACGCTTGTAGAATTTCCCTGCATTTATGTGAGCTACGAGCAGCATCCGGCCGGCTGTGATATTATTGACAGTGGTGTGTTTTCCTTCAGTAAAATACATAAATGAAATATTGCTTATAGTTTTCTGTTCATTGCACCAGATGAGGATGTCGACGCCGAAACACAGTCTCATCAGTCGAATTTGGAAGCTATACGCAAGCAGCAAATGGCAGCCAGATGGAAGGCGCCAGCTGGTGAGGCAGACGATGGAAGCGAGGAAGAAGACGATGCAGTAAAGTTGAAGCGACTGCTCACGGAAAAGCGGCGCGAAGAGCGACTGCGCAAGAGGGAAGAATTCGAAAAGGCGCCCAGTAATTATATGTTTGCTGACGAGCAGCTGTGGGAAATGCTGTCCACGTCATCGTCGGACAATGAAACGGAGGAGGAAAACACTTGAGCTGATGTGCTTATTTAATATTTGGACGTTAAATATAACTTTTGCCAGGAGTCGAGGAAAATTAATGTTTGCTTAAAGTCTAATTTTTCGTCAGAGTTTGATTAAGTTATAGATTTTAAGAGAATGTCAAGACTCTGCTAAAATAAACATATAAGTCAAGTTGTATGCAATTTTGTTAACTTCGTTTTACGTGGAAGCTACTGGCTCCGTATGCGCTTCATGCATCAGGGACTTGACAGTAAGTTTTGAAATAAGACTGCGAATGTAAGCAAAAGTTGAATATGATTCGAAAACCCTAATATTTCAAGGAAAGTGGAACGGTTCGAAACCAGCCTAACATTATGTACAACTCGTTCTCGAAAAAGGAAACTCAAAAAAGAAACATTTGTTGCCTCTTCTCGTGCATTCGTGTAAATGCTTATAATGTAATATATATAAATTGCCTACAGAAATTAACAAAATTGTCATTATGAAATCCATAATTTCAGTACCCTAAAGACTGCCCTATACCAATCCGCTGAGCATAGAGATTAGTGGTAATGGAAAATATATGAAAAAGGCATTGTAAGCAAAATACTGAAACGTTCGATTATTTAATGAATGAAATTAAACATTATTTATTATTTATTTTCGGAGGAACCACTGGAATCCAATAAAGCAGAAACTGAAGAAAAACCATGTTCCAAACATGTAAAATTGAGACTTTTTACACATGTTAAGAGATTTCAAAATTTTAGACAAACTCACAATTAAGATATTATAAATTGGCACTAAAAGAAACAATCGCCATTTGTGAAAGTGCTAAAAAAATTGTCGCATTAATAAACTAATAATTTTAACATGTAAAGCCATTTGAAAGCAACATTTCAACACATCTCTATTCGCAGCGGGCGAGTGTAAGGAGCACTTTAAACGCGTATAAAACATAAATACATTTATGTATGATGAAACTTGATCGTACAGACTATCTTGAATTGTGTTTTTTAGGATTCTTTCACTTATTTTCCTTCCTTTAATTGCAGTAAAACTATTACAAAACCCAAAAATATAAAATAAAGACTATAACAGCTATGCCGGCGGCGCCCAGCTTCAGATACAGCGACTTCCGATTCAGATAGGTGGCATCTTTTTTGTATTTCTGTGACATCATAGACAAATTTTGTGTTTTTGTATCGAGCTCTGCAAAAATAAAGTTGAAATGAGCTGTTAGTGCTGGGTGTGTAAAAGAAATGGAAGTCACTTAATACCTGACAGCACTGTGCCACGTTGCAGCACATCGTCGATGTTTTGCACCTTGAATAGTAGAAGTGGATATTTAAGATAGAAACGGCAGCAATAGAAAAGGCAGTTAACTCACCATAATTCGCTGTACATCCTGCAGCTGTGTGTTGATCGTGTTGATGTTTCGTCTCCGGTCGGTTAGTTGCTTTTTGGCCTTTTGTATGTAAACATCGAACTCGATAAATGCGTAGGGACGCGTCACAGAGTTGACGCGCCGCCCATAGTTCGCGTGGAACTCCTGCGCTAGATCCTCCAGGTAGTTGAATGCCAAACGCTTTGAATACATTTTATCACACATCACCAAATAACAAACATCGTTCTCTATCAGATAACTGGAAGAAAACGAGTCAAAATCGAGACGGCAAAAATGAGTGCAAAGAAACAGCGAAAATGCAATAGTGCAGATAAGCAAATTGCTCGCTGGCCACTGTACGAACTGTTCAAGGTTCATTAGCAGTCTTTGCGGCAGCTTCGCTTAAACCTACTGGAATAGATAGGGACCCGTCTCGATACTGCAGCGTGCCGGCGAATGCGAGCCCAGCTTGCGGAAGAGCATTTTCGCCTGGTTCTGATAATCCAGTATGCTGCGGCCGGTCTGCAACAGTCAATTATATGATCAGCATTAGTCGAGCGCCTAGTAAGCGGTTTAACAGATGTCAAGGAGCTCACCTGTTCGTCATCTTGCATGGTGCCAACCAGCGGCAGTCCATCGATCACTCGTGCTATCATCGTCAGAAGTGCCATTTTCACTGTTTCTGTGTTGCTTGTTTGCGCGACGCTGCGCTGGTCCCGGGGAATTCTCAGTAGCAGTTGCTAGTGGCGCTCATTCCACACTGCTACTCCAATTGTCGTTTCCTTTCTTTTTTGCCTCTGCGCGGCCTTAATTTGGCAACAAAACCTACTCAGCGAGCCCTCTTATTCGTTGCAAATCGGTGAAATTCGACTTTTTTGTGAAGCAATGCGAACACGTCAGCTAAATGTCAAAACTGCCGTAGAGTTGCGACGTTGCCGTACTTTCAAATGCGTCTGAACCCGAATGTGTGGTTGTACCAAGGTTTATAGAATGGTCTATTAACCGTGAGTTGTGCAATGAAAAGTTAACAATAAACGAAGAATTTATCACGAGATTTTGAAAAATGATGAGTGTATATTATTAAAAATGTAGCATAATTTGATAAAGCATTCGTTGAATTAGCAATCGCAGAAACACCCTGTATTTTCGGTTGTGCATTTTGACAGCGAAGCAGAGTACGAAGCAAACGAGGCGACAGAAATCCAATTTGAGTTGGTAAATCGAGTGACAGTATGTTTCGGTGTTCCAATTGTGCGAAAATGTGTTGCAATAGTGTGAAAATCGTTCAATTTAATGTGTAAAATACACGTGAACTCATTCGAAATTGCATGTAAAAGCAAAACGAACGAATTCTTTTTGTTTTTGCCTAAAGTGTGCTAAAAATTATGCAGTGCATGGTGTGCAGAAAAACAAAAATGAAAACGAAAACCATCGAAGGAAGAAAAACCGATTAAGGAGGTAAGTTGTGTCAGTGAACGAGAAAAGGCAGAAGGAGACAAGTTGGGGTTTTGACGTTGAGTGAAAGTGTTGTGAGTGTGTTGCGAGGTGTTGTTGGCATGTTGCCTTGTGTAAGTGGGTAAAATAAAAGCAAACAGAAAAAAGGTTGCAAAAGCGACTAGTTAACACTATCCAAGGTTGCATTCAAAGGTATTAATATCTGGTACAGTCCATACATGTTGTAAATAAAATGTTGTCGTTTCTATGCCTAAGACTTTTTCGTTGTTATGTTGTTTGTGTGAAGGGGAAAACGAAAAAAGACATTTTGAAAAGCGTTGGTACCAATTTTAGGTTTAATATTTAGAGATATTTTTTGTAGCTACGTTTTCAAAGATAATACTACTTTTTAATATAGCTGTAAGATAGAATTCAATGTTTAAATGTTCACATTTCTAAAATTCTGTTTTAATGTAATCCCGTTAATTTGAGGCAGCACTGTTTA
The DNA here is from genome assembly GCA_963668005.1 of Melieria crassipennis. Lineage (NCBI taxonomy): Eukaryota > Metazoa > Arthropoda > Insecta > Diptera > Ulidiidae > Melieria > Melieria crassipennis. The sequence goes on from OY764962.1 coordinate 59,620,155, forward strand.
TATCATACAATTCATAGTATACTATGATACAATTTTTCGCTCAACATTCGCTTGCCACTTGTCAGTAGATGTCATTCTTTTTTGACAGTTCCTCTATGTGCCTCTCATTCGTTGTGCTTTTTTCAAGTTGGGTGGATTTTTCAGTGGAAAATTTTGTAACTTTCGGAAAAATCGCTAAATTTCGTAAAAAAAAGTGCTTGAAAAAAGCGAAAAACGCGAAAATCTAATCAATAAAAACATGCGCAACAATTGTAAATAGCAAAAAGTGACAAAAATCGCGAACAATTTCAGAAATCAGCGAAGTCCCAGGCAGGTAAAACTCCAGTTGGAGGAGGAAAAAACTTCCACGTAAACTTTTTCGCTTTTGTGCCTTTACCCTCTTGCGCCCGGCCAATAGCAACAATAATAACCACATACAACAAAACCAATCACAACGACAACTGCACCATCATCATTCGCGCACAAGCGAGCACCATAGGCCATTTGACTGTTGGTTGAACGAACAGACCGACTAGGCGCACTGGCTCGAAAAAATTTCATTGTATCTCTTTGCTACTTCACCTAGTTAATTCGTCTGATTTTTTTTTCATAAATTTTGCTGTGGCAGATTTTAAAATGATTTTACAAGACGTAAACGCCAAATAAATACAAAAATACAATACGAAAACAACATGGCATAAAAGCAAACACAAATTTTGTACACGTACTCAGCAATACTTTTTTGTATGCCCTGCTAAACAGGATGCATGGTGTGAAGTTTATGTTAAGAATTTATAATTATTCCGCATGTTTGAGAAAGATTTCCGTTGGCGTTCTTTTGCACTCTCACTTATTGTTATTGTCATCGGGTTTGCTTGTATATTTTAGCGCATATTCATCTCTCTTCATCTTTTTATCCTTTATTTGGGTTTGTACAAGTCATCAACATTTTTAGGTTCGTTCGAACACCGACCGATTGAAAAATGTCTTGGGTGCAGCAAACTGCAACACCCTTTCAACAACCACTACAACAACAGCAACAACATCCGCCGCCTTCGCCGCTCGCTTCCTCTAATGTGTACACGACACCGAAACCTTTAACGGCGTCCAATTCATATTCGGTGAAATCGTGTGTGCCGGCCCCGCCGCATGCCAGCGCCACTTTAAACAACAACACCAACAACAATCACAACGCCATGCATTCCCTATTACATGCGAATGCTGGTAATGTAGGCTATGCGGCTGCTGCAACATCGCCATCACCACCCCAACAACAACAACAACAACAACCGTCACAACAGCCACAGTCGCACTTTAATATACAGCAGGTAAATGCGGGCTTATCGGGCTATTCGCACGATTCACTGTACTAACCCTGCTTGGATAAGGCATAGTGAAATCAATAAAGTGTACCAGATAGATGACGTACACTTATTTCTCTGAGTAGCAATTGTCAATGTGTCAATTTATTTGTGTCAGTTCGATTAACCTTTATTTTTATTGTCGCTGAAATAGCACAAAATTTAAAATTTATTTTCAGTACTCCAGAAATATATATTTTCGGAATGTATTTTATGTTAGAAAAACATAGAAACTGCATTGCCGTGCGGTTTTTTGCAGAGACAGCACGTTTTTCCTGGCATGTAATTGCGTTTTATGTGTCGGTTTTGGTGCAGAACGTATTTTTAAACAACAATTTATTTTGAAATTTTTTCATACGTACAGACGGGTTATGAAATCTGGCAGTTTTCATCATAATTACATTAACTATCAGAAAATAAGTGTACGATGAAGAGAGAGTTCCTGCTATCTGGCACACTTTATTAATTTCACTATGGGATAAGGTACGTCTGCGAGACGTACGCCTTTTGAATTTGTTGCTCTCTCTCTCTCAATTGTCAATTTTAATTTTATTTTTATTTTACTAAACGAACATTATTTTACTTCAAACATTTTTTAATGTTGACAGAAATTTATTAAATAAATGATCTCAATAAGAAAATTATCAATATTCCTTCCAGCAACACTTTTAAAAGGATATAAACTAGCATACGTCTCTCAGACGTATCGTTATCTTTTCAGTACAAAAAAATAACGTTATCTAACTAGGGCTAAATGAAAAGATTATTAACCATTTTGGGATATTCATTCATACACATACGTACATACACATGTAGTCTATTTGGTAGAGTTGATTCCTTTGAAGGACGTTGTCATGGTTGAAGAGACCAAGAATAATTTCTGCTTCCTTAATTCATTTATGGGAATTCAACGGTGAACACGAGATGAATTTTATTACTAAACAAATCTGTTCACAAATCTTTTTAGCTTTAGACATGCAATTTGCATAAACATATTTTGATATTTACATTTTATATTATTTTATTCTCTTTAAAAAAACTTATATTAATGATAATAATATATATCAACATTGTACTTCCCTTCCACACGCTAAACTTGCAGCCGACATACAAACTTCGAAAACTCATTAACTAGTTTTCATTCTAACATTTACAAGTATTTGCTTCTATATAGTTCGTATAAGCTTTCTACAGCTCAATCTTTTCTACCTCTATTAATAAGAACCCTTTAATCAGTTTAATCAAAAATAATCCGTCACCGTTAGCATCAGCAGTACTTTGCATCGATTTGTTTACTTTATAAAATATAAAACAAATAACTAGTGGCGATTGATAGGTGTTTATTTGGGTCAATGTAGTTCATGCACAGTGAAAAGTGGAAACTGGAAAACTTAGAACGGCTGAAAATGTTTCAATTTTAACTGAAACCGGTCCTGCCTTAGTTTACAATGGAAATGTCGTGAAGTCCAGTTCAGTGCTTCAAATCGAATGTTTATGCTTCACTCTCCACAGCATTTAATTTAGTTTTGTACTTTTATTGCAGCAAGAACAGCCTACGTCCTGGCAGCAACAAAACTACTTGCAACCGAATAAAGTGCAACCAGCCGTTGTTGATAATTGGCCCCAACAGCAACAGCACCAACCACCACAGCCAACTATGCCCAATGCCAGCAACATGTACCAGCAGCATACTAATGTCGCCAACAACATGACCAATTGGCAGCAGTCCGAACTGCAGCAGCAGCAGCAATATCAACAGCAACAAATAACGCAGTCGGCAGCGCCCAACTACGACAATTACTATGGCTCGAGTGCGGGACAGCAACACCAACAACAGCCACAGCCGCCGCAATATCCGCAGCAACATGATGCCGCCACATATTTTGTGCCCACGCAACAGCAACCGACAAATGATTTTTACGACAATGGCAACAGCAACAGCAACAACGACAACAATAGCAATAACAATAAGAACGATGGTTGGGGCGATTGGGATTGGAATGACAACAGCAATGCCGGAGGCAATGAACTGGCCCCACAGCAGCAGCAACAATCACAACAACCGCCGCAGCTGCAGAATTTTAATGCGAATGTTGTTGAGGAGAGTTTCAGCTCGAAGGACAACAGCTGGTACTGGGGTGCCACGGACAATGCAAATGCGACCGCGAATGTAGTTGGCGTTGAAGTGGAACCGCCGGCGACAACAGCATATGCGGCTACACCACAAGTGCCAGGCAACAATCACGAGCAACAGCAACAGCATCAAGAAAGTAGCATTCAAGTGCCTCAGCAACAAAAAGCCACCGAGTACTCCGTGGCCACATCAAAATCCACAAACATCGCAGGTTAGTTTGTTATTAAAACGTACATTTTGAAATGAGCAGCAACTAAAATTTAATTAATTCTTAGCCAAACCCACCTCGCTGCCTTTACCTGAGGCGACAAATGATAATTACAACAGCAGCGCTTCGGTGATCGCTGCCAACAACATTCCAAACTCTGTTTACGTTTCGCAAGCAAAACCTGTATCCCGGCCCTCGCGGCAATACGCATCGCCGCCGGGTGGTGCTACACCAGTCGAAGCACCCGACAACAGCGCCCTCACCCCTCCTCAGGCCTTCCAGAATGAACCGCACAAATTGGATGTTACCTCGGCAGCAGCGGATCTTCCGCCGCCTCCTCCAGCGGCTGTCGTACAGCCACCACCACCAGCGATGACGCCACCGAGTAATCTGTCTGGACCGCCATCAGCAACTGCCATTGACGCTGCTGGTGGTAATCCATTCAAGCGTGCTGGTGCTGCACAGCACCATCGTGCCGGACTGTTACCCGCCACTGCCACATCTGCAGTGGTAGCTGCTGCACCGCCATCGTTGCCAACATCAACAGCCACTACCTTCAATGTGCCACCACCACCGGCAGATTTTGCCAATCCCATTATGTCCAATCATCTAGAACCGGACAATTCGGAAATTTTACATGAGAATCAAGAAGTGCTCGGCTTATCGCAACCTGTTGCACACACAATTTCGTTGTTGGGCGGCTCCAGTTCGCGCGGTGCGCTACAGCAACCTCCGCCGCCCAACGACGAGCGGAATCAGTATTTGCAGACCAGTCACCTGTCGGAGAACCCCGACGAAGAGCTAAATGTGGAGGCTGACAGTTTGCCGCCGCCTGGCCTGTCACGCTTGGTGTTGGGCCAGCCGGAATTGGAGGCCTCGCAACGGATGGTAACGGGTACCGAAGAACCAGCGTATATGCATCTTGCTGAACGGCAAGCGGATGGCGAGGACACGTCGCTGGAGCAGCCAATACCAGCGGCAGTGCAACGCAGTGCATTAGGCAGTAGTGGCAATTTGGGAGGTGCGTGTTTCAGAGGGCATTTGATTGAATATTCAGCTACATTACCAATTGTAATCTCTTCCTTAGCACCCGTTCCTTCTGTCACTAATACCATTGACATCACCACCGATCGTAATCTGTACTTGGTGCCAGGCGAAAGCAATGCCGGCAATGAACAGCGCGTGGTTACTGGCGTTGAAACGGCCGTTGAGCCGAACGTTCCCAGCACTGCCCAAATTATTGTTGAGCAACGAGAAATTGAGCTGGACGGCGAGAATTTGGAGGATCAGCACCCAATTACGGTCACTAGTCGTAACGAGCCACCACTGGAAGGCGCTGCTGCCAGTGCTGAAGTCCCTGCAGCTACTGCAGGCGGCGATCAGTCAGACGCGCATCATCATCATCATCATCACCAGGCGAAGCCGAAAGATCACTCCAATGTGTCGACGGGCAATGACGAAAGTGACCCGATGCCAGAAAACCATCATCATCACCACGGCAACAACAGCAACCGCTATCCCAATAAATCACGCAAGCATTCGGCTGATGCGGATCGCAAGCAGCCGGAGAAGCAGCGGCACGATAAGCAACGCAGCTCGACAGATCGTTACAATAGCGAAGAGGAGGAGGAACAACTGGCATCGGAGGAGTATTCAAGTGATCGTGAGCGTGAACGTCGTCGCGGCTATCGCGAGGGAAGTGTGCGTAGTGATCGTGAACGAAACGAGCGCGAATACGCCAAAGAGAAACGGCGCCGCGATCACGCTAAACGCGATGCTGGCGCTGGCGATCGTGCCGAGCGCGAGAAGCCACGCGACAAGTACTATCAACGAGGCGCTGAAGGAGGTAGTAAACCCGAGCGTCGTGGCAATCGCTACAGTCGCTACGAAGAGCCCGAGGAGTCTTCGTCGCAGCGACAAAACGAGAGCAGGCGTGGGAAGGAGCAAACGCGCCGTGCTGGTGGTCCACCGCCTGATGACCGCAGTGGGCGCAGCGATCGCAGCGATCGCGACTATGACGATTACAACCGGCGCCAGCGCGGCTCGAAACGCGACAAAGTAGACGATGGTCGTGAGGGACGTCGCGGCACCTACGTCGATGAGGAACGGCGAGAGCAGCGCCGTCTGCGCCGTGAGCGTGACGACTATGACACAATTGAGCGGCGTCGCCGCACCGACAAGCATCAGCGCGAACGTGGCGAGCGCGAGTACGAGGAGTACCGCAAGCAGAGCTCGCGCAATGCACGCGAAAGTGATGTGGAAAAAGAACGCGCCCGTGCGGCAGCCACTGCCGATCCGCGCTACGATCCGCGACATGCCGGCATGTATGGTTATCCGCCGGCGGCCTACGGATACGATCCCTACGCCTACTACTACGAGCAGATGGCGCGCACCAATCCGCAAGCCTACTCGGAGTGGTACAAGAAGTACTACGGACAAGTGGCCGCTGGTGCCGCAGCCGGCAGCTTGAGCGGGCACGCGGCTGCAGGTGATCACGCCAGCCTCAACAGCAGCTCGATTGCTGCTGCCACGGGCGACGGCCGTGAATCGGTGCACTCGGGCCGCAGCTCGGCGCACAACGACAAGGAACGGTAAGTTGCAAGCACACAGTTCAGCTCGATTTCGTTAAATTTGCGACTTGTTAAACGCGCTTGCGTGCAGACACCTTTCCACCTAGTTTGGTATTGCTATGCTTTGATGACATGTGAATTGTAGTTTGATTGAATTAACCGAATGAGTTGTAATTTGAGTTCACTGACTTGCGTTACTTAAGCTGCCTAACCGCCTCTTTTGTTTAGTCTAACCATTTTTTTATTAACACTTTCCGTTTCTTTCTACTAAATGCTGACATTTGGCTTAGTTGGATTTTATAAGAACAGCGTGTGCGATTATTGCACTCGGTTGCCAATTGTTGTCTGTTTCGTAGGCTAGTTTTCCCGGCTGAATGCGACCAGCTTGCTTGGTTGTTCCTACTCGGAGTCGAGAATGCTGGATTTGTTCTCTTATAGTTTTGGCGCTGGATTTGGAACTGGACAATCGAGAAGTCTTGATATGTCCAAATTTTGCTCAAAATCGAGAATCGAGTAGCTTTTTCATGCTTTAATATTTCGGTATATCTTTTAAAGTGTCGTAGATGTGATGTTACGTAGGCTTTCCTAGTAGTTATTGTAAAAACCCGAAGTTCACCTGACTGTGTGATAATGCTTCTGATATAGTCTTTAGGCGTTTCAAACAAGGAATGCTCATTTAGTTGCCTACATATTTAGTAACAATAGAATTGGTTAACTTTGTTTATTATTGAATATATAATCGATTTAATTATTCTTAAAGATAAAACGAATTTTTTGGTATTTTAAGTATTTGCCAACAAAACTAATTAAAATATTCCAAGTTTTGTTGCTTCTTATTCTTCTTCTATTTGATTTGTCTACTATTTCCGTTTGCTATGAGTTACAAGTTTAGTGTGTTGCTTTAGTTTGATTTTGTTGTTATTTGATTTCGTTTTATTGTTTGCTTAGTTATTGTTTTATGTGCTGGTTAGAGTGAAAGGAGCATATTTTTACTTTCTCCTGATCGATACTTTTCTAAAAATAACATTTGAATTAACAGAAACGCAAACATGTGAAAATCCACAGTTCACCACTTTACCCACAAAAAAATCAAATAAGAAAATAAATTCCAGCTCGTACTATGTACTCATACTACTCGCATTTCACAGCTGCTACAATGCCTACGTATGTACTCCACCCCTCTCTCTATTTCACTCACCCACTCAATGCATCACATTAACGTTAACAGTCCGTAGAACTCGTGCAGTCCGTGGCTAATAGTCTGTAACGTTTCGTAACTCGTAATTGTTCTTTACTAAACACTTGTGATTGTAATACTGTCATTCCACCCGAAATACAAAGTCGATTTCCAAAGAAACGTACAAGATATGTTTGACAATATCAAAGTTTGCAACCACAACCAACATTGAATAAGAATTGAATCATGCGCCAATTTGAATTTGCTTTTAAATTGAAATCATCAACTTCAACTCCCCTCAACTTTAGGTATACACACGCATACATTTCACAAGCCAATGAATACCATCGCCATTTCCAACAACAGCAACAGCAGCAGCAACATCAGCATCAACATCAGCTGGCGTACAATAAGTCCCTAAATTCCACGCGGATGGACGACGGCAGCGTGTACGGCGTCGAACACTACTCGCTGCGCGCAGCGCGTTCCACTAGCAACCTGTCGCAAATACACGGCGCAGCGGCGACCTACTATCGCGGCGCCGACCGCGCCTACTACGCGCGCTCAGAATACGCGGAATCCAGGTGCTGCCATGCAACTATCTTACTACAATTACCACTACTCGTACTTGCGTTTGCTAAACTAGTTTGCTACAAAAACCAGAATACCAAAAACAGAACGCAATTATTTGATTTGAAACTTGTTTGGTAGTGCATAGAATTGAATTGATTTGAAATGAACTGAGTTCCGTTATCGACTAATGTACTTGATGAGTGTAGTTTTCGTTTTTCTTAATTTTGTCTACTCTGCGCGGCACTCAAAGCAATGCAGCAGCTGTCAAGCGACACTAGAGATGAGTGGCAGTAATTTTGGATTGATTGATATGGATTTATGCATTGGCATCGATTGTACAGTTGCTGCATTGTGTTGAGCTTCTGCTAACAATGATTTTGAAAAATCATCCGTCTCTTCTCTTTCGGCAACTCTTAAATTGCATTTCTCTAATGTTCTCACTTTGGCTTTTATGATGGTGCAAAGTTCTTCTGAAATTAAAATATTTTTATACAACACTAGTTTTAATATCAACTCTTATGCTATACTCTTATGGGGCGGTGTAAACAGTATGTCGATTGTATGTCTGACTTGATAACGCGTATCCGTATGGGTATTTCTCTCTTAAGATCACACATCCACATACACACATTTGTATTCGTTTTGGTGTCTATGACTTGTTATAATCGTCGATGTCCCGCTTCTCAGCAAGCAACTGTTCATAGCAAAATACGTTTTCATCTCCATAAATGGGTCAACCATTAAGATTATTGTCCATGTAGATGTATCTATATCTGAGGTTCTTTTTGGCTGTTTGTATACTTTGTATTCCTGTTATTTATCTATATTTCATAGAAATATTTTTCATAATTTTTTGGTTACTCATTAATTATTTATATATTTTTTACGTGGTCGTCACATGTATATTTTTTAAATCGTTTACTATCTCATTTATTTCGCTTTACTATACATATTTCATAAAGCAACTCAACATTTAAATATTAAATAGTTCATAAATTTGATATATAAAATATGGAACTTTATCTAAGTCACATATGCTCTATAGTTATGTCTGTGGGCTGCGGTTTACTTACTTACTTACTTACTTAACTGGCCATAACAACCCGTTATCGGGTTACGGCCTGCCGCAAAACTTCTCTCCAGGCGCCTCTGCTTTGCGCGCGCCTTCTCCAGTTGGTCACACCAAGTGATGACAGGGCCTCTTCAACTTGGTCCTTCCACCGGAGACACGGCCTCCCTCTTCGCCGTCGACCTCCAACCATCGCATCGAACACCTTTTTCGCCGGAGCTTCGTCGTCCATACGGCAGACATGACCGAGCCAGCGTAGCCGCTGGATGTTAATTCGCTGCGCTACGTCCATGTCCTTATACAGCTCATACAGCTCGTTATTGGTTCGTATACGATAGTCGTCACCAACACGTACAGGGCCGAAGATTTTGCGAAGTACCTTCCTCTCGAACACTCCAAGGGCCGCTATGTCGTTTCGTGTCATTGTCCATGCTTCAGCGCCATAGAGAAGCACGGGCAAGATAAGCGTCCTATAGAGCGCAAGTTTTGTCGGTCGAGAGAGGTCTCTGCTTCTCAATTGCCTACCGAGACCGTAGTAGCACCTGTTGGCAAGAGTAATCCTTCGCTTTATCTCCAGGCTGACATCATTGCTGCTGTTGATGGCGGTGCCAAGGTAGACGAATTCCTTGACAACTTCAAAGGTATACCTGTCGGCCTCGACGTGAGACCCTAGCCGCTGCGAGTCCCTGCGTGTAGACAGCATATACTTCGTCTTGCCCTCATTTACCACCAGACCCATTTTGGCAGATTCTCTTTCGATAGCCGCAAATGCAGCGGTTTACTATCCGACTATATTTTAAAAAGCTATAACAAATATATCCAATACAACAGCTGCCTTACTAAACCCCAATCGTTTTCTTGTAAATGTCAGTAAAAATAAGTAAAAAAAAATACATACAAACACTAAAACGATAAAGTAAAAAGATAAAGAAAGTAAAAGAAAAAGAGAAGAGATTAATTTAGATTTTATATAATAAGGGCTAATTTTTCAGTGCGAGTTTAAACGCAGTTCAAACGTAGTTTCCTTGAACTCGGTTTAAATATAAACTCAGTTTAAACGACAAAGCAGTTTTTCACTGCTAGTTTAACTGGAGCAAATATTTGTCATTTGAGTGTGGCGATACTGGCAATATTTTTATCTAGCTAAAAATTTTCATTTGTTTTGATTGTCATTCGTAAATAAATTCTTTGCGCTCAAATAATGTATTTCATCAAAAAAATTCCAAATAAGCAGAGTCCAAATTTTTCGTCTCGGGCAATCGAATGTCTTCTTGCACTTGTGAAAAAAATAAACAAGTGCTCGAGTGCAAGAAGACAGACCGCGTGAGTGCCGAGGAAAAACAAACCAAATTGAAAGAAATTGAGGACGATTTCGATTCAAAATTTGTTTATTGTTTATAAGTTCCGGTGCGCGAAAACGTTGCGCACAAAGTATAAGAACATAAAAAAGTGCAAAAAAATAATTTCGCTCACGACAGGCAAGAGCTGAACAAAACAAAAAATAAATGAGCTGTCAGAAGCTGTTGACAGTTTAAACTAAGTTTAACCGTGCACGGTTGGAAGTTTAAACTGAGTTTAAACTTCAGTCAAGTTTGACTAAAAATTTCTATTTTTTTTTTAACTCGAACAAACGCGCAGGGGATGCCCCCTATTAACCCATTAAAACCTGACCCCAGAAAGGCTTGTGCGATTTCCATAAAATTTTACACAATCTTATTAATTGACCAAATCAAGAAAAAAAATCAAGCAAAAAATTCATACCATGTTTTTTTTTGTCATGTTTTTCGCAAACATTACACAAATAAACAAAATCAAACATTTGCGGAAAATAAAATGTGCCAATAAAATATCAGCTGCTTGGATTTTGACATTTTCACGCGTTGCGTTGTATGAAAATTGGCAGTGTTTAGGCCCAACGTTGCATTCGCGCAACACAAAACTTAAAGCATATTTTTTGTTTAAAAAATCAAAAAAAAATTTTCAAAACATATTTTTAAATAGTTTAGCATTGCAAAATGCAGCCCACTAAGGGATTTTGATAGGTTTGAAGTATAAGTATTTTTGATTGAATTTCAAAAATTCCCCCAAAAAAACCTTTGACTTTGGATCGAAAAAACGTATGAATATTTAAATAATTTTGAAATTTGAGTATGGCAGAATCTAAAACGATCAATTCTAATCCAATTCTACCCATTTTCAAGTCTTATGTCTTTATGAATTACTTAATATAGCGAAATTCCCAAACGTTGCGCAAACGCAACGCTCAGGGCTTAATGGGTAAATGCGAGGCATTGCGTTGGTTCAGGAAGGATATAAAGGTTAGGAGATAGGGTTAAGAGTGAAGTGGTTATGGACTCTTGCCTTGAACCCATCCAGATCATAAGTGCTGGGGAAGATATTCGCAGGGAGACCATTCCACAACCGCGCTGTGCGGGCGTTTAAACTAAGTTTAAACTAGAAACTGAGCACTGAAAAATTAGCCCTAAGAGATTCATACAATATCTTTGAGTTTTGTATAATACAAGCTTTCAGATAAGAAAGTTTTTCAAAAAGAATGCAGCCTAAAAGTATGCTGAAATATAAGAACATCCTTTTTGGGTCTTTTCTTTTGCTTTCATATGCAAATTTTGGTCTTCCTAATCCAATTGTGGTTCTTCCAAAACCACGTCAACTGAAACATTTTCTTACATTTTCCCCGACGTTCTCTTCTGTTTGGTCTGCATTCACTTTTCATTGGTTCGTCTACACCTTTTCAAGTTCGATTTCAGAAACCGTAAAAGCAATTTCAGAAAGCGTAAATTCAATTTCAGAAATATAAATTTAATTTCAGAAAGCGGAAAAGCAATTTCAGAAAGCGTGAATTCAATTTCAGAAACCGTAAAAGCAATTTCGGAAACCGTAAATTCAATTTCAGATATCTAAATTCAATTTCAGAAACCGTAAATTCAATTTCGGAAAACGTAAATTCAATTTCAGATACATAAATTCAATTTCAGAATGTTGAATTTATTTTGGTTGCATTTACACAGATTTGAAACAGTAACATTCATTATAATACCTTAAAAAAGAAATATCTACATAAATGCTTGCCTAGAAAAATAAATGTTTACGTTCCTACAAGTACGTCATTTTGCGCAACAGCATCTCCATGAAAAGTCGAACTGTGCTGGATTGCTCTGGCGCAGTCGCCTCCATTAATAGTACACTTCGCATCATCAACTATTTTTTCTAACTACTGAAGCCGCTGCTCCATAATGGCAGGTGATCGGGCGTGTGGCACAGCCATATGCGACTTAACGTAAGACTTAATTTTCGACATATATTTTCAATGGGATTAAGCATGGGTGAATAGGAACCCAGACGTAGCACTTCCGCAAGACGGCTGTTTCCATCGAACTATGGCATGGTGCATTGTTGCACACAATCACAAGGTCATTTACATTATTCCCATTTTCCTGCCATTTGTTTATTTGGCCTTGCACCCATTGGACGCAAGCTGCAGATGTCAATGCGCCCCTGCGACGCTCCAAAAGCAGCACACCTCCTGTGGCCCTCCTTGTTCCGTACGTAGTTAAGTGTGCAAAGTGGATTTTTCCAAAAACATTTTTTTATACATTAAAGGTAGTTTCCGAAATTGAATTTATATTTTCTGAAATTGAATTTACGGTTTCTGAAATTGAATTTACGGTCCTGAAATTGAATTTATATTTCTGAAATTGACTTTACGGTTTCTGAAATTGCTTTTACGGTTTCTGAAATAGTTTTACGCTTTCTGAAATTGCTTTTACGCTTTCTGAAATTAAATTTTTATTTCTGAAATTGAATCTACGCTTTCTGAAATGAAGTTTACGGTTTCTGAAATTGCTTTTACGCTTTCTGAAATCGAACTTGAAAAGGTGTAGTATTAACTTCGAACCACATAAATATTCAACGTTCAGTGTAGTTGCAGTCATGATATCTGTTCAAGAGACCTGCTATTCTTAGATGGTTTCGGAGTAGAATTTTCTTTTCTTGGCTGTAAGGGGGTCCTCTACTCTTCAGGCAAGAAATTGAGCTGTTATTTGGGGAATTAATTATGAAAGATCTACTGCATACAATTAAAAATGTTTTTCTTTAATTTTTAGAAATACATGTTTTGACTTTAAATTTTCATTTTTGAAGAGGAAAAAAAAACTCCCGCGACCTTGAAATGTCATTGATGACATGGATTTTAAAACTGCAATGGTCCCGCTTAAGCAAAGTTGTGGCCAATGCACAGTGATTCGACTCCATACAACCGCGGGACAAAATTAGAAGGAGTGGTCCGTTCTTCATAAAATTTGGTAAACTAGTTAATCATAGTCTGCTGAATTGAAATCTCCATTTGGTTTTTCTTAAACTGTTGTAGTTTGGCAATGCCTGAGGCTTAATTTTGCAAATTTCGTCATTTTTGGAAAGCTATAGCCCCACTGTGTTGGCTAGTTTTTTCAGATTTTACATTTAATCGGTAACGTCAACATTGATTATAGCAAAGAGTAACAGGAATTGTATCGGGACCCTCTGGTTTTGCAATAAAAACGATAATAATAGATGTATGTTTTGCATTTTTGCAGATTTGCTTTGCAAATTTTGGGAAAACATTAAAAGCGAAAATGGCCACATTATTTCTTATTCTATATTGAAAGTTTAAGCAACTTCGTGCCAACCAATTATTTTTAAAATTTTTTTACTCAATAGACTAAAAAACAGAAAATATGAGTTTCAATTTTTTTGTGAAAAAAGTTTCAACTTTGAGCCGCTTCTGCACAGACACTAATTGATTTTTTGCATAGATTTTTTGGGGTTTTCTTAGTTGGAGTTTTTTCTTTCAAATGACATCAAAATCGTTAAATTCTGAGACCATACATTTTTTGAATTTTGTCTATGGAGCGAATCACTGTGCAATGGGGTGATCTGAAATCAGAAAATTGATATTCGCTACAATCATAGTAACGTTGACTATGTTTTCCCGAGACAGAATTTTTTTATTTTGCACTGTGTAAAAGTTATGCAACAATTTGTAAAAAATTCCAATTTTCACCTCTTTTTTTGACCTATTAGGCGCTATAAAAACGGAACAAAATAAAATTTTGAAAATCGTACTCGGGGAAACATAGCGGTATGTTTTATGAACAATTAAAAAAAAAAAATTATCGAAATCGGACTAATACTTTTACAAAAAGTCTTACTCGGCAGCCAAAAAAACACTACTTTCGGGAAAACGCGTTTAAAGATAAATTACGTTGCTTAGTTTCTCGAAAACGGCAGGGGACGGGTATCTTTCGGTTCCCAGCAACATGCAAAGAAATGTGATTTTCACGGAATCCTTTCTGTGGCGTATTCTCAGATCCATATAGATTGAAATTATGCAAAAAAAAAAAATCGATTTTTCGAAACCGCGAGAGTAGAGGACCCCCTTAATTGTCCAATGCCTAAAGTCTGCCCTCTCTTTTCTCTATTCTGAATTCCTTTTAAAACCCCTTCTTCCTCGAAGCCATTCAACGTATCACTAGCGTTTAATTTTCCTTTCAAATGCTCTGCAGTGCCAGGCTTAGCTCCACATTAAATACTAAATCGATTTTATGCTGCATGACTTTCTAAGCTTCGCAAAGTTGAATTGAAAACGCATGCAGTCTCATTTCTGATTTGTTGCCGTTTTGAAGCAGTTTTATTTGCAGCTGCCGCATGTCCTTATCTCACCTTAAATTGAATTTTTATAGCCACAGTTGTGCATAGTTGCTTCAAGTTACACAGCCGTTCTCTTTGTGCTTGACTCATTGTTTCCGCATTACTTTCAGATCGGGTAATATGTCGTTGCGTGATGTCGACGCAATCGCCGAACCCGATCCGCAGCGTCTGACGCCGCGTAAATTCCTCAACGAGCACACCGTTGCGTCGCTGTCAGCGGGCGTGCTGGTCACTGTGAAGCCCAAATACACGGCTCACGGCACCGTGAACAATGTCGTGAAGATCCAGCGCATGGGCGCCAACGATAGCACGCGCCAGCTGATGCAGGCCTTCCCCGGCCCACTGGTGCGCGGGCTGACGCACAAGAAGACCATCATCGAGTTCTGCGAGGACCAAATTCGTCTGGGCCCCATGCAGACCACCATCTATGCGAAGCAGCTGCTGCCCAGCAACGTGGAAAAGTATCGCGCTTCGTACACGTTGATGTGGAATTTATTGATTCTGCTGCTGCGTCAGAATGGCGTAAGTACAAAGCAATTACAACGAAATGAGCAAATGCTTTTACAAATTGGTATTCCTTCGCGCAGATGGTTGTGGGCACCGATATTGCTGAGCTGCTGCTGAAAAATCAACAGCAATTCCCTTATCAGGCGCAAGTCCAAGCAGTCGCTACTAAATCCGCCGAAGCCTTGGAGTACAGCGAAGACGGCGATGCGCCGACCAGCGACACCGAAGTGAACTACGAAGTGAATGCGGCCGATGAGCAGGAACCAGCTGTCGTTAGCGCTAAAACTGAAATGGATGTTGCAAAGTCGCCGGCCATTGCGGAAACAGAAATTACTGAAAAGTTCCGCAACTATCTGCTGTATGGCAATGTGAACGAGGCGTTGGAATGGGCCACCGACAATAATCTGTGGGGTCATGCGCTCTTTCTCGCTTCGAAAGTGGACAGGCGTTTGCATGCGAATGTGATGATGAAATTCGCCAACAAACTCTCTCTGAACGATCCTCTGCAGACGCTGTATCAGCTAATGAGTGGCCGCCAGCCATCGAGTGTGACCAGTGTGCAAGATGAGAAATGGGGCGATTGGCGTCCGCATCTTTCGATGATACTGTCGAACACTTCGCAGAAGCCGGAACTGGATCGCAAGGCTATAACCACGTTGGGCGATTCGCTCTTTAATCGTGGCGATCTCTTTGCAGCGCACTTTTGCTATCTGATGGCGCAGGTCGGTTTTGGACGATATCAGGAGAGTGCTATGCAGGAGACTACGCTGCAGCAACATTTGCCAAAGTATGGGAAAATCTGAAGTGAAATGATTTGTGTTAATTGCTTTTGTTGTTTTGTAGGCTCGTGCTTCTTGGCTCATCGCACTACAAGTCCTTGAATGACTTTGCCACAAACGAAGCCATCATGATGACTGAGATTTATGAATATGCGTGCTCATTGAATGATGATAAATTTTCAATTGTCGAGTTTCAGGTGGGTTTTGGACTCCGAACAACAAAACAGTCATTAACTTTTTTGCTTTTGTCTTACAGCCTTATAAGTATCTGCTGGCCACCCGTTTACTCGATTACGGCTACAATTTGCGCAGTTTAATGTACATGGAGCAAATAGCGCTGCACATACAACGCGATGTCAGCAAATACGAACCAACGCTTATAAACAAAGTAATGCTTTGGTTGCAGCACAGTCGAACTTTTTAATAATATTTTAGTCTAACAAAAAGTTCGTGGTGATCGCAATCCATAAAGTTCCTCATTATGTGGCGAAATGTTAAATATCAAAGGGGCACTAGAACGCTGCCCTGTAATTCCGAATTGAAAAATTCTTTAGCATTTCGTTATGTAATGATTTCCTTTATCGAAAGTGATACTGTGTTGTACAGCGTATTTAAACTATTCCCATTAATGCAGATATATGAATTTGCGGATCGTCTAAAGTACTACGATCCAGTGCTGGAGAAAACTATGGATGATCAACAACAAAATGCTGATGGCAGTTTGAATAATGCATTGCCAAGTTTTGAAGAGCAAAAATGGCTGCAAGATTTGCGCACCATAGCAGCCCAGCAACAGGTAAGAACTAAAAAAATGTAAAAATTTATGTTACTGCAAGTAATGCTCGTTACTATGATGTTTTCTTGCATTTATAGTTGGAGTGTCATGCGCCCACACCAACGGCATATGGTCAGCCCACAGATGCGCATGCGGCTTACATGCAAAGTCCAATCGATCAGCAATTTATGGAAATTAACAAACAATTTAATGAGCTGAACTTGCAGTACACGGCCGGCAGCAATTTGGAGCCTGTTCTCTACAATCCGGACACAATGCAACATCAGCAGCAACAGTCACAGCAGTTGCATTTAAATAACAACGAACACTACAACCAACAGCCACAACAAACGGCGCCGCTATCTGCAGCTGCCGCTACCGACTACAATCAGCAGCACTACATGCAGCCCGAACAACAACCAGCGCTGGCTGTTGATGCAGCGCAAAAGCCGGCCGATGCTGTCGATCCATATGCCAACTATGCGCAAAACTACTTACAGACAGAACAGCAGCAAAACTCCTACTATGATCCCACACAGCATCAGCAGCAATTCAATCACTCTGAAACGTTGGATGCGCAGAATGTCAATGCCAACTACGACTATTGGGCAGCACAACAAGAACAGCAGCCACACTATGGTGACGAGGTGAGTACTTGAGTTGCGCAAGTAGAGAAAAGTTGTTGTTCAGCAGAAATCTGGTTTAGCACCGAATTCAGGCCGAAAATTGTACAAAAAGTATGTTTGCCAGTAACGGCAGATGCAAGTTCGTGGTGCTATACTAACCCCAAGGCATAAGCCAATAAGTTTTGTGTATGTCCTACTGGCCTAAATACCTGGAACAGGTTGTAAAGTTGTCAAACCACCACTGAGCCACCTCACAGTATTGCCTGCAAATATTGTTTTAACCTGAGTAATAAAACGTAAGACCTGAATTCTGTGCGGACTAGTGCTGAAATTTTCTGCTATCTCCGTTCATGCAGTTTGTTTATGCGTTGTAAGTTGCCTAATTTGACACCCACAAATGAACAGAAATTAACTCTGCCGATTTATTTATTCGACTTTGAAATGCTTTCTTTTTGGATTTGGTTTTTGCTTTCGATACACACCCATACACCATTATGATTTAAATAAAATTTCACGCCAGCAACGCTGCGGCGTTGCAACTGAACGCTTCGCCAACCACCCGTCTCCCTTCGTCATATGTAGATTTAATTTCATCACCACTGAATTTCCGATTGCCTCCAATTTCACGCTTGCCGCTCTCTGTTTGTTTATTCACTTAATTCATCTTACTGGAATGCAGCCTAACGTTAATTTAGAAGCTAAAAACGGAGAACATAAAGTGCTGGCCACCAAGTTGAAGCCCACAGAATTTGTTGTGCCCAAAAAGTCGCCAACAAAATTCAAACCAACAGCCGTGGGCGTAACTAAATCCTTAAAAACTGCCTACGAACGAAACAAATTGCAGCAGAACAAGTTCACCACAACGGCAACAAAGTTGCTTAAGGCGTCCGAAAATAACGATTCATATAAAGCCACAAAATCGTTTAGTAAACACATTATCAACAACAACAATAACAACAACAATGATAATAATAGTAATAAAGTTAGCAATGCGGCAGCGTACAACTATCAGCAGCAGCAGCCGTCGACCGCAGCCTCACCGTTTCTCACATCGTCCGATGTAAGTAACCAAACCGCTTTGCCCACATACAATATGCCAGCTGTTGCAGCCACTCAGCCGCTACCGCCGCAGCAACAAACAAGTTTAGCAACATTCAGTAATAGCAACAATCTGAACGCTTCGCCAATCGCGCTAAACGATGCACTTCATGCTGGCGCTAACGCTGCTGCAAAAATAACCGCGCCAATAGCAAAAAAGCTGCCGCACAGCTCGCCGACTGCTGGCACAACGGTGGTGAAGCGCGTCAATTTCGATTTGCCCAAAACGGGCAAAGCGGTTGAGGAAACGGTCGGCGCGAGCGCCGCGTCGCCGGGTAGGGTTCATGCCAGGCCACACAGTGTTAGGGAGCAGTTGGTGGTGGCGCCGCACATCAGCGTTGCAACCGATTGCGATTTGTTGGCAACGCCGCAGCCGTGCAATGCGTTGGCAACATATCGCAATCGCAAGGGCCAGCACGAGCCGCCGGCCAGCGCCAGCAGTAGTAGTAACAATAGCTGTAGCAGTATCTGTAGCAGAAGAGGTAGTAGTAGTAGTAGTAGCCGGCAGCCGCCGCAGCAGCAGCAGATTAGTAGTGCCAGCGCGCACCTGAATGATTTGAGCGCTAAAACCACTTTGCCACCGCAGCAACAAAAGTCGCTGCAGCCGCAGCCGCAGCACTGCCGAGAGCAGCAACGGTCGCGCAAGCACATCGTCTACAACGGCACCTACCCCATTGACCAGCCGCTGCAGTCGCGCTTCCAGCTGCTGCCGCCCGACTACGACCCCGAAGCCAACGCCGATGGCACTCAGCGCAAGTACGGCTGCATGATGCACGACTACGATCTCGATGAAGGCGACGACGACAATGGCGAGGAGGATGAAGATGAGGACGAGTGCCTCGGGGAAGAGTACGACGAGTGCGACGACGAGGAGAACGACGACGACGACGATGACGATGCAGACGATATCTTCGATAGGGCCGATTTGGTTATCCGGCAACCGGGGCCCGCGTCCAACTTGCTCACCAAATTCGGCATCATCGCCAGCGAGTCCCAGAAAGCCACTGCTTTGGTAGCGCATAAAAGCACAACAGCTGCCGCAAACGTCGCTAACATGGCCACAATTACCGCCAGTTCCAACGCCAACGCCACCGCCAACCAACCGCAAGCTGTGTGGTCCATGCAAGAGCTGATCGCCAATCCCTCAATACCGCTCAACTACAAGAAAATGTGCAACGAAGTGGAGCACAGCCTGATCAATTTCGAGAAGTATCTCGACTCGAAGGCGTACGAGCCGCGCAAACAGCCAGTGCGCACCTTCGATATTGACGGGCCCGTTGAGCAGTTCGCGCTCGCCGCGGGCCACAAAAAGAATTTGTAGTTGCAGACCGAATGACCGAGTCACGTCTTGGGCGCTTCAATTCAAAATTCATAAATTCTTTAACGTATATTAAATTTTGGTTTGCTGGTTGATCCACTGTTTTACCATGACAAGTGCTATAAGAAAACTTCGCATATTTCGACTGTTCTAAATGTCATTTGTGTAATCGACTTTGCCACAGATGGAATCGATTGATTGTTGGGAGTTCCTTTTAGTTAAATTCCTTTTAGTTGAATGTTTGAAATATAAACAAATTTCTGGTTACAAACTATATGCGTTTATTTATGAGCACAGGAAAACACAACAACAAGCAACAATAAATTTTAAAATTGCTTTGAAACATTTAACGAGTTAATTCTAAATAATAATAATAAAACATGGCAGAGAAATAATAGTAATTTTGAGCGAGGGACAAACCGAACTCGACTGGCCAAACACAATCATTGCCTCAACTATAGCCTTGGCTCGGGCACATTGCCTTAATCTCGGCGAAGGCTCAACGCTAGATCTGTCCAGTTTCAACCCGTCCCAACCCTAAATGAAACTTTGAGCCACGCCATCTTCGACCTCAACTGAATCATAGCTATGAGCTCAGTTCCGGATCTTACCGCAACCTTAACCTTTGCGCCTTAAAACTAGCGCCAACTAGTCCCCTTTGTTTGAAACCAAACAAAGGGGACAATATTCTAATGAAGAATAAATCGTAAAAAGAGCGCGCGTAGGCTTCGATCAGCGGGCATCAGTTAAGCTCTGCTGAAACACAAGGTAGACATAGCAAAAAGTTCTGACAGAGGGGCTGCAAAGTTGCTAAAACTCAGCATTGATCTCATTAAAAACGATTGTGTTTTGTTGTGAAGATTGACCGCTTTAAATAATTTGATTACCGCTTTTCCAATTTAGAAGAATTGAGAGAATCTCGGGCAAACGCTTGCTATATGAATTGTATTTTTCTGTGATTGTTTGTTTTTTATGTGATCAACACTCAGTGACTGCAACCCTTCAATGCGTGCGCCGTGTGTTGCTTCTAAAGTTGTTATTGAAATTGTTGTTCATTTGTGCTTTTTGTTCCGAATCAATAAAAAGCTGAAACAAATGTACGGCCAAGTGTGATGCTGTGCGGTGCGGTTAAAGCTCTGCAAGAAATCGAAACTATCGATTGTTTTGTCTTTAAGAATTTGTCATTATTGTATATTGTACGCATAAGTGAACAAATATTGTAAATTAACAAACAACAACGGAATAATTGGTAGCCCACAAATATTATACAAACAAAATATGAAAATAAAATGGCTTGAATTTCAATTATTAAGTATTAATACTAATGTTTTGTTTGTCTTATGCAACTTTTGCGTTCATGATTGAGTCATCTCAGGTCTTTAGTTCAATTGTTTCCAATTTCAAATATTTATTTGCATTTAGTTGGTTTTTATTTATGATTTTTTTTCTCATCAGTTTTGGTTTTGATTTTTTTAAATCCGTTCTAAAATGTTTGTTTTGTTTGCTTAACAATTTCTAAAATATGATTCATGGTGTTTGCAATTTTTAGTTCACATTATGATCCTTTTAGTTTGGGATGTGTTTACTACTTTCTTCAGCATTTTACATGCAACTCTTTTAATTTTCTATTATTTATAAAAATAATTATTTATATTTTTATAAATTACTGTTTTCGATTGTATTTAGTTTTGTCAACTAAACAAATCAGTTAATTTATGCTGGTTTTGTTTTTTATTTATATGTTTTTATACTTTTTCGAGTTTCCTACATCTGACATTGCAAATTTAATGCGCTTGTTTCATTGCCATACATTTTTGTTTAGCTTTTTCTCTGCCGCATGAGCCCATTTTGTACATTTTCCTTTTGTCTAAATACTTTGGATAGTTTTTCATTTTTATAATTTACCATTAAACAAAATTTCCAATTTAAAATTCGTAAATAACCTCTAGAATGCGCGTCCCACCATTTCGCTGCCCAAATCGAAATCGTACGAATCCGAAGATGAAAAGCAGCGCCTGCAACTGTCGCAGAACAACGCCGACAATCAGACGAAAAAGAGTGCGCAGCAGCAGCCGAAGGGCAAGAACGACAGCGGCAAGGAGGCGACCAAGGGGTACGTTTGCTTAAATGTGTTTATCGAAGATCGCGACGTAATTGTTCGCCATGAATTTGTGTTGCAGCTCGCAGTCTAACCAAAACTCCGGCTGGTTCGGCGGCATTTGGAACAAGCTTTCGCTCAAGCCGAAAAATCAAATGATTCTGCCCGACGACAAGAACCCGACCATTGTCTGGGACCCGGAAAAGAAACGCTGGGTGAATACAGATGGCGAGGAGGCGGTGGAGGCCAGCCTCAAGCCGCCGCCCAAAATGAGCGACATAATGCCGCAAGCACCGCCCCAGCAACAACTGCAGCAAGTGCACCAGCAACAGCCAATGCTGCAACCAGTGCCAGCAACGCAGCAAGCACCGCAACAACAGCAGCCACAGGCCCCTCTAATGGACAGCCAACAGTACGGAGCGCCTAGCATGCAATCAGCACTGCCCACAGCGGCCTCGCCGGCACCCGGTGCCGGTGTGCCGCAAAACTACAGCGCTGCAGCTGCTGCACCTGTCGATGGCACAAGCGCCAGCAAAACGCCCAGCCTGCAGTCGAACATGTTCAAAATGCAGCGCAATCGCAGTAAGTGCGAACGATCGAGTGCAGTGAGGCATAATGATAAATGTGAAAATGTCTACATTGCAGCGCTGAAGAACTCCTATGTTGATGTCTTCAATCCGTCGGGGGCTCCCATGTCGAAGGTGCCGGACAATGTGCTGGCGCCGGCTCTGCCGCCAGCCGCAGTGCCACAGGGTGGTTACTTCATCCCGGGCACAGCGCCGGCAGGCAACGGCAACGACGGCGCGACGGCATACCAGCCGCAGCAACAGCAACAGCAGCAAGACGTGAGTGAGCGTTAAGCGCCTCAAATTGCATTGAAATTGACTTGAGTGCTGGTGTGTGTGTTTTTCGCCATTTCAGGTGCCACAATTCTACAATCCTAACCAATTTGCGGGCGGTGCTGGCGGTGCGGCGTACTAATGCACTCGCACATACAAACATACACACACCTTAAATAGCGATTGTAAACAATTTTATAGCCTTTAGCTAATTAATTTGACTGGCAATTGACACAATAACAACACACACGGAAATAGGCTGTCAAATTTAATTACTACTATTAAATTTAATTACTACTACTCAAAGCGAAAATCAGGGCGCTACATGCGATCGAACGATGTGTCTATCGAACGTGCGCGGCTCGCTCGACCACGCGAATACTTGTACGATGGTGAGGAGCGCCCACGCCATTAAGGGAAAGTAACGAAATTGAATTGAACTACAACCAGAATAAACGAAACTTTTTGGATATAACTGATAGCTATTTGTAATGCAAATAATTCGCTACTGTATACTTATTATTATTCATATTATTACCAACTATTATTAATGATAACGATTACAATTATTATTATTACTATTATATTATTGTTTAAAAGCAGCATATTAAAGCAAGGAAATTGTTAAATAGTTTTAGTTCTTAAAGACAAAACAAACGAAACAAAAGAAACAAGCAAGCATGGTCCATGCAAAACCGAGTGACGCGTACGAAAGACACATCTAAACTCATCTAACAGCCATGTACAATAGCAGCAATTTGTTTGCAGAGCGATTTTTTTATACACGCTTAATACGTAATGTTTGTGTTGAATTAGTTAGCCGGCCAGCAAAAAAAAAATACCATGCATGATGGTCTGACAAGTGCCTCAATTCATTTGATTTGTGTATAGTATAATTTACTGTGTCTTGTTTGAATTGCGGTGGTTTTCTATTGCAATTTTTGCTGTTGTTATATAGCGATTTCACTTTTCCTTCGCATTCCCCGCACACAAATACCTGGTACTTTCGTGTACAATCGTATCGCCTGCTGCTTTGTGTTTGTTGATCTTGTAACTTGTGCTGCGTTTTGTCCCTGCGCCCATTGGCGTTCTTTAGCTTCCTTTGTACTGAAGAAAGAATTAGCTGTACCTACGTGTGTGCGTTGTTTTGTTTTAGAAAAGATAGCTGTGCTCGTAGGCACACTTGCTCACCGCTACCCCGTTTTTGTAATTCATTGTCACTGCATGGTTTATACTGGGAAAAGTGCATTTAAGCCACATGTTTTTTTTTGCTACATTTTCATTTTTCAAATATATATTTAGCTCATTCACTACATTTTATATTGTTTTATGTGTTTACATGTTTTCTTATTGGTGCGGGCTAGTTTATTAGCTACAAGAAAATGTCTACATCAGATTTAAAGAGCTCACAAATATCAGATGCCCAATTGCAATCAATAATTTCGTGTCTACTGTCTGTGCGCGTTCGAATCGACTAATGAATTTACTTAAGAGAAGCTTAAAGAAAGTTGGACGATGTGGCCAACACGTTCATAACTTTCTTTGGCAACAGCGTACTTGTATAAGTAGCAACTAAAACTGTAGTTAGTAAATCATTGCATACATTCATGCTCCCACATAATTGACCTTTTAAAAAGTTGACATTTTTTGACTATTGAAAATTGAAAAACTTTTTAAGCATAGCGTCTGCGAGATATCCATTATATAGGGTGTTTTTTTTAGAGGTTTGTTTTTCGAATAGAGATAAAACTGGCATTTTGTGGTCAAATCTGGCAACTCTAATGTCATTTATGTTCGGTTTGGTTTGCCATTTCATCATGAACAGGTTGACAAAAGAACAACGCTTGCAAATCGTGCAAATTTATTTCGAAAATAATGGTTCAGTTCGCGAAGTTTGCCGCAAGCTCCGTCCATTTTATGGTCGACATAATCGTCCATCAGAGCAATTAATTCGGTTAACCATGGGTCGTTTTCGCACTACGTTTACTCTATGTGATAATACGCATCCGCAGAGACGTCGAACAGTGCGCACCGAAGAAACAATTGCCGCTGTAGAGCAAAATGTTGAAGAGGACCCGAATGAATCGATTCGCCACCGTGCACAGCAATTGGAGCTTTGTCCATCAACTTTATGGAAGATTTTGCGCAAAGATCTTGGCTTGCGACCTTACAAGATCCAGCTTGTGCAAGAATTAAAGCCGCGAGACCATGCAATGCGTCGTGATTTTGGTGTATGGGCCGAAAATGAGATTGATCTCGATGCTGATTTTCATCGCAAAATTTTGTTCAGTGATGAGGCTCATTTTTGGTTGAATGGCTACGTCAACAAGCAAAATTGCCGCATTTGGAGTGAAGAGAATCCACATGAGACCCTTGAGACGCCATTACATCCACAAAAACTGACTGTTTGGTGTGCTCTATGGGCTGGTGGAGTCATTGGGCCATACTTCTTCCGAAATAATGCTGGAGAGTCAGTTACCGTTAATGGAGACCGGTATAGAGCCATGATAACCGACTATTTTGTTCCCGTATTGGATGGCATGAATGTGGATGAGTTGTGGTTCCAACAAGACGGCGCTACATGCCACACAGCGCACGTCACAATCGATTTATTGAAGGAAACATTCGATGAGCGCATAATTTCGCGGAATGGACCTGTCAATTGGCCACCAAGATCGTGTGATTTGACACCATTGGATTATTTTCTTTGGGGATATGTGAAGTCACTCGTCTACGCCAACAAACCAGAAACGTTAGGGGACTTGGAAGCCAACATTCGTGGCGTTATTGCCGACATACGGCCCCAAATGCTCGAAAAAGTGGTTGAAAATTGGACCTGTAGAATTGGCTTTATTCGAGCCAGCCGCGGCGGCCACATGCCCGAAATCATATTTAAACATTAATGGCATAAAATTATCCTTCCAATAAAGCCAAATTGATGGACATTAAAACGATTTTCTTGTGTTTTATTTCAATTCGAAGTTCTATACCTCTAAAAAAAACACCCTATACATATTTATGAAAATTGTAAACGATTCTAGTGTTGTCATTGGTATTTGGTTATTCATACTGTTTTGTGTACGACATAGTTATAAAAACAATAAATTTAAAACATGCAGCAATTCAATAATTGAAAAATATAAAAAAGTTAAATTAATACTTGAAACATTTTAATAAAAAAAAATTTTCTTAACGAAAACACTAAATAAATATATAAAAATATATGAAAAAGTGGAAATTAATGTATTAAAATTAATAAATATAAAATAAATGAAGAAATTATATGAGAAAGATAATAATTAAATATATAGAAAAGTAATATTTAAATAAAAAATGATAATAAAATAAAAATGAGTAAATAACAAAGTAAAATAAAAAATAAATAAATAATAAATCAAACATAAAACACGAAACCTAAACACATTGTATAAACTGAGTAATAAAAAAAGAAATAATAAGAATTATAATACAGTGGACGTCCAATATAACGAATCTTATGTTGTACCCCCAATTTGTTAAATCGAAAAATTCGTTAAATCGATCGACATTTTTTTTGTTTTAAACCATCCTTAAAGAAATAAGTCTCACATATTCAGTTTTTAACCTTCTGCCTGTCCCTAGGGGTCTATGTGACCCCAGCCGGAATTAAAAAGACGGTTGAGCGGTTTTGTGCACTCGTCCACTTGTGTTATTTAGTGTTAATCGCGCTTACAACCCAATAACAAATCGAGAAAAACACTTTTCGGGGCTTTCCCCTTTTCTTTTGTGATTTATGTGTAACATTTCATGTTTTGTCAGTAAATTATATAACCGGTTAATTGGGGTCATCCTGACCCCAAAGGACAGCGAACGCAATTTTGAGCAAAGGACAGACAGAAGGTTAAACAAATATCTTGTTTTATGAAAAAGAAAGAGAAAAAGTCTTCGATGCGCGATTGCCTCTTTACCGCAAGTAAACTCTTCTGTATGGCAATTTCTCTTGATTGATTATTGAAATTTTAATTTTTAAAAGAAAAAAGCCAACCGAACGGAAATCAAATCCTGTGAAAATGATCAGCAATGCATACAAACCGAATTTGAGAATGTTGGTAACTTGACGTAAATTTGAAAATTTTAACGTAACAAAAACAAAAACAATTGAGGTACCGTTCACTTGACGAAACCAAACATTCATTGTTATTGTAAAGAATGTGAATGCTCAAAAAAAAAAACAATTCGAAGGGTGAAAAACAACAAAAATATTCGTTATATCGAATAGCAAATTTCACTTTTGTTCGTAATATAGAACCATCAATGGAAAAAATTTGGCCGTACGTTAAATCGAAAATTCGTTAAATGGAAAGTTCGTTATACTGGACGTCCACTGTAAATAAATAAAAAAATAATAATAAGAATTCTAATAGATAAATAAAACAAAAACCTAAATGAATGAATCGCAACAATCTGCAACTAAAACACCCGGCGTGCATCTCAAGTCCAGCATTCTAAAATGTAAAACTTAATTGTAGCGAATAACAAATAACAAGAAATTCGTGTCAATCAAATGCAAAACATGCGTTCATTCGTTATGTAGTTGTATGCGTGTCCGTTTGTGTTCCGTTGTACTTTGTGGTACAATAAGTTGCATACAATTGTGAGCCGCGTAAACTGATTTTAATCCATCGATACACACTCACACACACACACATAAATATCGAAATGTGAGGAGGAAATTTGCTATTTTTGCATATATACATACATCCATATAAACGAAAATGAAAACTAAAAACCATATACATATAAAGATTTAAAATAGCATAAATAAATTCTTAAAATATATTGAAATAATGTGCAAAATATGAAGAAGCGTTTCATTAGTTGCTTGCCTGCTTGCAGTCATTGTGCTGTTGCGGTGAGTAATTTCAGTCTCGTCCAATTGCCAGCGAGATCGTGGAAGAGAATCGTTGAAGAGAAACTCCAAACGTGGTTTTGGTAGTTGAATCGAATGGACCACAAACGAGACCGACAGCGCAGAGATTTTTGTTTCGTTCTGCTCGAAATGCTCAAGTCAGCATTTACAACGTTTGCATTTGACTGACAGTAATTTGTTAGGGCTCAATCAAATAGTAAAGATTTGACTAGTTTTTGAAAAAGTAAAAATTTCTTTTCTCATGACAATTTTTAGTATCAATATTTCAATATTAAGTTAAGAAATGAAATAAGGAAAATTTCTAGGTTAGGCGATCGTGGAGTCAATGGTTATCTAATCATTGGATGAGAATCTAAGGATCCGAAGATTGTTAAAGCTTTGTACAGTGTCCGTGAATTCGACTGTTGACTGCCTGCGGGTTGCGATAATTTTCTGTTAGATACAGTGGGCATTAGGACAGTGGGGTCACAGCAAGTATGTGGTTTCAGCTCAGAAGCTGGCCGAGTGACGGTGATGATGAACTCATGCTAACTAAAATTTTTTTGAATTAAAATTCTCTTAAAAACGACACGAAATAACAAAGGAAAGAATTTTTTTTGGTTTCCAATAAATTACACTGTACAACACAAAACAAAAATAACAAGATTCTGACAACGGATTCTGGTAGAGGAAAGTTTACATCTGAAAGTTTACGTCTGAATTTTTTTTAGGGGCGGTCAAAGTTTTCCCCTTTTTGCACATTCTAATGGTTGAATCGACATACGAAAACCATGTAACCTCACATTTTAGGTTTATGATGTGTTCAACAATTTGATGTAAAATACTACGAAGAACATTTTTGTGGAGCATTTTAACCCTTTAGCTCCTATTTGTATAGGCCAATTTGACCCTTTTTTTTCTAAAATGCCAAAAATGTCCTGAAAAACAGGACTTTTTAAGGACAAAATGTACCACGAAAATATTCGCCATAAAATTCTACTATAGGTCTCTGAATACATCAAAGCTCAGAAATTAAGTTGAATGCCAGAATTAAGCCAAAACTGAAAATGTGTTTAAGTGTTTATTTCGTACTTATTCAAAATTGATACAATGTCCTACAAAACTTGCACGTGGAATAGCAGATGGAAGGGCAACAAATATTCCAAAAAAAATTAGAGCCGAGAGCTGAAGGGACATTAGGCGAGCATAATATTCTCCATCCACCGCTTGTGCCAACAAAAAAATTCTTTTACAACCATTAGGTGCATATAAAACTTGGTGTGGTAAACAATTTTGTTACAGGACATTTTACAGCATTTTAGAAGAAAGGGTCAAATTGACCCATACATATAGGAGCTACAGGGTGAAAATGCTCCACAAAAATGTTCTTCGTAGTATTTTACATCATATTGCTGAACACATCATATACCTAAAATGTGAGGTTACATGGTTTTCGTATGCCTATTCACCATAAGAATGTGCAAAAAGGGGAAAACTTTGACCCCCCCTAAAAAAAATTCAGACCCTCTACCAGGTCAGGTCCCTCTACCACAATCCGTTGTCAAAACCTTGTTATTTCAAAAAAATTTGATTTTGTTGTGCAGTGTTATTATTTAACACACAAAAAAAACATAACTTGTTAGCATTAAACGTAAAGTTGCAACAAGTAATTGGGTGCCTTCAGCACAAAAGTGATGCCAACCAAGTGACAAAGTGATGCTAATGATGGACTCACGCACAACTTTTATATTGAAATTCGCTGATTTCACGTATTGTCATTATTTTTGCGGCAAATTTCAAAAAGTTACTAGTTTACTGTTAAAGTTACTCAACAAAATAGATGAAAACTTGATATGGCACGCCTGGCAGTTTGGGAAGGTTGTAACTTCACAAGTGTGTGTCTATGGATTTTCAAGGTTCTTATCACCAGTGAGATTTTCATGAGGATTCTCAAGGGGACTCTCGGTGCAGTAAAAATTGTTTTTGGGTCTTTGTAGTTCAGTCAGTTGTGTAGTCAGAATGTCGGCAGAATGGATTCGATTAGTTACTGAAATCAAGCATTAATTGCTAAATTTCTAAACTATTGTGTAGCGTTCGTCATTATTTAAAGAGTTCATATCCGCCAATCCGCCAACATTGAAATTAAATTAGTGTTGGGACGTCACATTGTCCGCTTCTTCAGCTCCACAGGGATTTCTCAGAAAAGTTCTATCAAAACTGTCTCTATATATATTCCAAAAATGAAACACTTGTTGGTTTATATATTTGTTTTTAATATATTTTTTATTTTATAATTTTTTGTGTTTTGTTTTTGCTTGTTCTACAAAAAATGCGAGTAGAATACGTCAGTTTTTCGCATCTTTCAACTGGCAGCTTGATGCCTTTGCCATGCATTCAATTCAATTTGCTTTGCTCGACTTGATATATGTATGTATGTATGTAGTATCCTTTGTTTAGTTGCTACAAGTTATTGTTAGTGGTGAGAATGCGCGACTTATGCACGAGTATGTAATACATACTTACATATTTCGTTAAAAGTTAGTACGAGGCTACAAGAGCATTGAAATATTGTTGCACACCTGCACTTTTATACTGATGTGTGTATATATATATGTATACCAGGTATGCGCCTATGAAACCGGTAACGCATCTAGCGGTAAATAGCCGAATATTTATAAACTTCGGAACCGTACCAAATGTCGTTACCAACAACAATTGGCCGATTTGAACCGTGCTATACGCCAAAAACGCCCAGAATATGAAGCCAGGCAACACAAAGTGATTTTCCTCGATGACAACGCACCACCACACCGCACTAGAGCCACCAAAGAATTGGTTGCATCGTACAACTGGGAAGCTCTTGCTCATGCGGCTTACTCACCAGACTTGGCGCCTTCGGATTATCACATGTTCGCATCGATGGGCCACGCATTAACGGAACGGCGCTTCAATTCTCACGCAGAAGTAAAAAAATGGATCGATGATTGGTTTCAGGCAAAAGACGAAACATTTTTTTGGCGAGGCATCCATAAATTGCCTGAGAGATGGGAAAAATGTGTAGCTAGCGATGGCCATTACTTTGAAGAATAAAATTGTAATCATTTCCTCACAATAAACGTGTTTTTTTCAAAAATAATTACCGGTTTCATAGGCGCATACCTGGTACACACACATACATATATGGTATATGTATATGACAAATCGAGTTGATCGAGTTGCTCGAGCTGTGTGGCGCGTATGTGTGTGTGGGTGTTTGTGTATAGGTATGAAATGCTCTTTCTATATGTTTAGTCAGAATGTACATACAACTATAATAACATAGGTGTACAGTATACTAGTTCAGATATATCTTTATAAATTACTATATATAATTGTTACAGCGTATTTAAAATGCATTTTGTTTTTTAATCAATAATAGTAATAAAGGTAATAATAATTCTAGAATATAATGTTGCTTTCGTAAATACGAAAATTTACATTTAGAATATAATTTAGCATTAAATGGTGTGATTTATATCATAACAACGTGTATAGTGCACGCCATTTCATTTCAACAGACTGTGAATGTTCATGACCAGCGGAGAAGATACGCAAAAAACAGTGTTGACAGTGAGAAAAATTGAAATTAAACACTTTCGAGTGGCAGAATTTTCAGTTCGCCTCAAGCCTCAACAGTAGTTAGAAGTCGTAAGAAGACAGATCGGAAGTGTCTTCCAGCGGCTAAGTCTTCTTTTCAATGAGTTCTCCTTGGCCTCCTTTTCGAACTGTAACTTGGTAGATGAATAAGCGGAAATTTCGTGCCTTATGTGACTTTAATAGTAGTCAGAAGTATTAACCGGTCAGTCTTTTTTCAATTAAGTCATTTAGATCGCCCTTTCAAGCTACACCTTGGGAGATAAGGAAGCGGATATTTAGTATCTTATGTGACACTGTGTAGCCTTGTTCGGGAGGAGACTGGTCATCTACGTTTACTTTTTTAGTTGACCTGGCGAACCTGTCAATCGACCATTTATTAACTCAATGATTTTGCTCTTCCACCCAGGGAAGGTTTTACTTGCTCTCTTTGGTACCACAATGAGCTAAGCCCGTCTTATATGAGCTCCTAAGCTGTCATCCCAACCCAACCCAACCCAACTTAACATTCACGCATTTGCATTGCTTTTTCTGAATTTCATAAAAGATTTAAACGAGCAAATGTGTGCAGCGGTTGTAAAGCCCCCTTGAAATGTCAAAATAGATCAATGCATGTTGGAACCTGTACCGTCTCTGTCAGAACTGTCCATGAGTTTATCTTTTGCCTCGCTTCTTTTCTTTCCGAGTGATTTCTCTACATTGACATGAACCAATTTAAGCAGTTCAAAAGTGGATTAGATTCACTTTCCGTTCAAGTAAATTGACGCGCTATATACATTCTATCAACTTCAATGCAATTTCTTCAATTCAATGCAATTTTTACTTAGTTGTTCATAAATGAATTTCAATTATTTTTCATAATTTCAGTTATTGTGAATGCATAGGAAACATAGTGTTTATTTTTCTGCTGGCTTGAATTTGTTTTCACTTGAGTTTTTACGATGAATATATAATTAATTTTTATTTTAAATAAAACATTTAAAAAGTATTATTATATAAACTAAAAAAAATAATATGAGATAATGAAAGTATTAAAAATAAACCATACAAAACATAAAAAATAATATCAAATACAAAAATATATAAATAATAAAAAATAAATAGTGTTGAAATTAAAATTTATACTAATGAATTAAAAAATTAATAAATTAAAATAAAAAGTAATATGAAATATGTATAAAAAATAATTTATTAATAGAAAATAATATAAATAATAAAAAATATTTTTTTTTTAAATAAAGAAATATTTAAATAAATTTTATTTTGTATAAAAAATATTTAAATAAATTTTATTTTAAGTACAATATTGAACAAGTGTCATTATATTAATAATTTAAAGGAACAAAATAATATTAAAATACAAAATAATATAAAAATGTAAATATTTAAAAAACAATATAAATTTTTAAACATACCAATAAAAACTATATAAATTTTGTTGAAATAAAAATTTATAAAAGAGAAATTCTTACAAAAGTCATCATATCTATAATTTAAAATATAAAAAATATAAAATATAATGAAGAAATAAAATAAATTTTCTTAAAAAATATAAAAAAATGTTTTTAATTTAATTTATCATAATAATAATTTTTATAATAAACATAATATAAATAAATAAAAAAATGTTGTTATTAAAAAAAATTAAAACTAAAAAGAAATTTACGAAAACAAAATAACACTAAAACCAAATGAGTTTTGGAAAAACAAAATTACTTAAATAGGCTTTATGTAATTTTGTTTAAAAATTTTCACTAAACAATAAAAGTAAAATAATGAAAGAATAAAACTAAAAAACTGAAATTGTTTTTGAAAATACTAAAATCATAAAATAAAAATGAAAAGCTCCAATAGTTTATTTTAAACGTTTTTATTAATTAAGACAAATGCTAAACATTTTTAATGAACTAAAATCAATTAGAGTAAATTTAATTTTAAATACAAACATCAATACATAAATTTTTTACTTAATAAAAAAAAGAATAATTTTTACAACTAATACATTTGCAACCGTTTATTCAAGTCGTTTTTTTCAAATACATATAAAAAATATATTAAAAATAAATATATTTAAAGTTTAAGCACAAATTACACAAACCGTGCACATAAAGTAAAAGTAAAGTAAATTTATACAAACTCAAACAAAGTTTCGTTCTGTAGCACAGTGTAATTTCAAGTAGAATTTTCTCTGAAAAAATAAAAATTTAGTAGCAGCATAATTTAACATTTCGTTGTAGCAAATTATATAATTAAAATATTTTACAATTTAAAATTACTAAACAAATTCCAACAATTTCAGCGCAAACTTACATCAGTACCCCCAATATGTGTGTTAAATATATGCAAAGCGTTACTGTAAGTTCATAGCAAATAAAAACCATAGTCAAAGTTCGTGTCTGGGCGATTTTCATAGATTGCCAACGTTGCTTTCTTAGAAATTTTTTCAACTTAGAAATATGCAAATAACATTTTTGCAATATCGCTCAAAATTGTCTTTGGTTAACTTTAGCTCATTCCCGATTTATAACCTCATTTTGTTGGTTGGCTGATTTTGATTTATTTTTCTCTAAGGTTTATTGTATAATCAATACCTGATTTTACATTTACGCTAATAAGTTCTTACTTTTGTATTTTTTTTTTTAATTTTTATTATTTGCTGTTGTTGTTGTTGTTTTGCTTTTGTATTTGCTTTTCTGTTATCAAACGCTTATACTTTAATTCTCTTTGGGGTTTTTCGAGTGTAAAAATGCATTCAGTACGTTTAGGGCCTAAACTTTAGGCCAGGGGTCGGCAAAATTGACAATGAGATGGTGTTAGTGAGCCCATAGTAATTTTTCTACACTGTATAAAATTAAACCGAAAACCGAATAAGAAACCAATCGCCAACACAAAAAAGCATACACACAAAAACTACAGCAACAAAAGCATCTATTTTTGTTCATACATAAAATTTCTTGCAGCGTACACAAGACTAAAATCAACGCAGCTAATACACGTGTTGCATCGTTGCTGTTTGCACCAGCGATTAAGCGATGTGAAACTGGGAGAGTAAGCCGATTTTTGTGCGTTTTTTGCAATTCACGTACACAGTCTGTGTGTGCTGGCAGTGATCAGCTCTTCACTGTTTCCGCTCTTATCCCGATATTAGGGATTATTGTGCAAACTAAAATTTCGCCAGTTTTCTTTCAATTGTTTGCTTTTTTCTTCATCAAAATACACAACATATCAACTTTTTGGTTTCATTACGTAGATATTATTGAAAAATATACCAAAGAACACAAAGCTTAAGGCAGGTTCTCACCTTGTGGATCCGAAAAAGTGCACTTTTTTTAGGAATTTTTTTTGAGAAAACGGTTAAAGATACAAAGCTGATTCTGGATATGAACACACATTTATTCAGAGAATACAATTTTTCAAATTGAACGAATCAAAAAACGGGGGCACGGGGCGTCCATCAGTGGCGGCATGTCGGCGAGGAGGTGTCCCGCTACCGGAAGTGATTCCGTCAAAACCCGTCATCCGAAACACAAAAATCGAACATATTCTTAATGTGTACCGTATTATCTATTGAATGAACCACGATCATGAAAAAAAAATCAAAATTACAAAAGTTATGAGGTTTTGAAAAAAAATTAAGATTTTCGCATTTTTTTGTTCACTTATTATTTTTTTAAATAAACAATTTTCAATATTTTTGGCTGATCGTGGTTCGTTTATTAGAAAAAACCCTAAGGAAAATTAAAAAAAAAAAATTTGGTGACGATTGGTTCATTCCAGCGCCTTCAATCACTTCCGTAAGGTGCCGGTGCACGGCACTGCGCTATGTAACGGCCTGTAAATTTTGTAATTTTTCAGATTTTGATCTGAAATTTCTGGAGCACATTTTTGAAACATATATCTACACGATAAGGCAAAAAAAAAATCGGTTTTTTTTTCCCACAAGGTGAGAACCTGCCTTAATGCGTTGAATACGACAGGGTCAATTGCCGCCCTTTTTATTTCGCAGTTCTTCATTTAGCGAATCTCTAACGATCAGATCAGAACAGGTATGCTTTTGGTGATAAATGCTCTAGTTCGAACGCAGGACTGTTTTTTTTATGCAGCTTATAAAACCTTAATTTATTTCAATAAAAAGAATACCAAACGGTTGTTTTGACACTTTTGGGCAATAATGTATTTTTATAGTTAGTTCTATACAAACTTATTACGAAATTGCACAAAAAAAAATACAAATAAAAATAAATATTTCTTTGATCACAAAAAATGACTCACACCAGCAACACTGGAAATTGAAATGAACTAGAACAGCAACCCCGTTTTAGAAATTTATATGGAGGAAAAAGTACGTTCCTGATCAAGCTTGGGGCCTACTAGTAGGCCCCAAGGTTGCAATTTTGCAACAATATTAGTGAAATTCTGTGCATGTATTTCTACCGGCTCTCCCACTTTCACATCGCTTAATCGCTGGTTTGCACAACGACTGATTGAAAGAGCGTAAGAATGCGTGTGCTGAGCGTACTGCTCGTATGAGTAAGCTTTGCCGACCAGTGGTTTAGGCGCACCATCTGTCCATCTCTGTTACTCTTTTTCTTGCTCTGTCAGCGCTCAGCTTTATTTCAGAGTGTTTGCTTTGGATAAAAGGCGCTTTGAAATGCGGCACAATATTGCGTAAAATTTTCATAGGGGTACCGGTTATTTCGTGCGGGTTTCTAACAGATGGCGTAACTTGATTTCCAAATATGTATTGGAAAGCTATTGTCATATAGTTTCAGAATCAGTATGTGTCATTTAGCTGAAGCGTAAACAACAATACTTTTTTTACTCAGAAAATGTCGAATTTTGTGCCGAATAACGTGTTTTTGCGGGGAATACTTCTTCATTACTTTAATATGAAGAAAAAGGCTGCCGAAAGTCATCGTATTTTGGTGGAAGTGTATGGTGTGCATGCTCTAGCTGAGCGTACGTGCCAGAAGTGGTTTGCACGGTTCAAAAGTGGCAATTTTGACTTGGAGAACGATGAACGGCCCGGACAGCCAAAAAAGTTTGAAGATCACGAATGGGAGACATTGCTCGAATGAAACGAAAATATTATTGATAATATAAATATTTTGCATTTTGCAATTTTTCTCATTTGAAGCCGCCACTATCTTTGCTGAGCGCGCATAATTTTCTGTGCTATTCAACTCTTTCTTTTCCATAAGTTAATTGTCATATACGATATTTAATTGCATATCAATGTATATATGTGTGTGTGTATATGTTACTCGTAGTTAATTTCAGCATTTTTGTTTTACAAATATACATTTTAGTTGTTTTAGCGGTTCTTATTAAATTTTTATATAATTTTGTTTAAACGTTTTGTTGTTGAAAAATCACTAGCATTTGTTTTTTTATTTTACTTGTCTATGAAAGAACCGAGTATAAAAATTGAAATGAAAATATTTCTGAGCTCTGCCAATAGTCACATTGCTTCTTTCAATTCAGAATAATTGCTTCTTTTACAATTATGGAATAAAATTAATTTTGGTGGTTCCTGTTCAATTTTTGTTTTATTCAATTAATGTTTTTAAAATAATTGATTTCAAAAAGATTTTATTGTTTGTCTTTGTTAGTAAAATGCCAAAATTTGATGGTTTACAGCTGATTTTTCAAAAAGTCTACAATTCTAGCGTCTTTTTGCGACATTTACTCAGAATCTTTTGACTGTTCTTGCGACTATTGGTGAGGCTCTGTACTTGAGTGCACTCGTATAATGTAAACTTATACTGTTGACTTGGGCGGACGTTGGACTTGAACATTGTTAAAGGCCTATAATATGTAGCAGCTGGCTAGCTTATGAATACCTTCGAAACATGTGCACGCATGTGCTCTCCTTAGAGGCTTTTCTTATAGGCGTTTCTATTGTAAAATCTATTTTCAACTATTTATGCAGGTTTGTAAATGTGTGAAAGTGTCTGAGAAAGTGTGAATGTGGCTGACTTTGTGAGGGCTGGGGAACGTCTAATCCAAGTTCGATGCAAAGAGTATTGTAGAATTTTTTTTAATGTACGTTCCTCCCTCGTTGGTGACATATTGCACTTTAATAATTTTCCTTTCCCTCAGAATTGAACTTTTCTTTATTTCAAATGAAAATCTACAACGACGACGTTTCTTACACATTAAATTCTTCCGAAATTATAAAAAATTTAACTTGAGCCTATCATTGATTGAAAAAATTACCGATTACAAAAATTACAAAAAATCTTTGGCAAATTTCCGTATTGAAAACTTCACTTAACCGAAGAGTATTTAATTTTGCATTAATTCTAAGTTTCAAATCAATTCCTATACACTATTCAAAAACTAGTTACAAGTTGCCAATTTCATTTAGAGTCATCGGCATAAATATGTGTGTATAAGTTTGATAAGTGAAACACATTTATTTGAAAAGCATCCATTTGAAAAGAAATCTTTAAAGATATTGCTTCAGTTATTTCAGTTTCGAAATCATTTAAAATTAAAGCCAACTCACAGTAAAGCCACCATAAGCATAAACTAGGTTCGCCTAGAACTTTACTCGAGCAAGCGAAACGAACGCTTTGTGCTGCCCTAACCTCATATTTACAATCGGAACGTTCATTTCAAGCGCTGATGGTCGGGCGTGCTCTTCAGTATGTCCGGCTGGTGGTGGTGGTGTCCGTGCGAGGAGCTCATGGTGCCCTGGTGGCTGCCGCCCACCGAGCCGGTGCCATGGCCCACGCCGCCGCCGCCGCCGCTGTAGTGCGACGAGCTGAGCGTGTGCGAGTGCGTCGAGTTGAGTGTGTGCATGGCGTGCGAGTTGAGCGTGTTGTGCGCCGTGGTGGTGGCATTGGTGGACATGCCTGCCGTTGCTGTGCCGCAGCCAGTGCCAACGCCACCTGAGCCACCTGCGCAGGGCCGCGACCGCAGCGAGCGATGCGAACCGTTGCGCGTGAGTGTGTTCATTTGCGGCGTGCCGGGCACCGTGTGGCCCATCGCGTTCATGTAGTCGGCTATGAGCAGCGTAATCTCCAATATCTTCGGCTTGCTCATGGCGAAGAGCAGCTTCTGCTCCTGCGTGCCGCAGGCGGCCAGCGTGTCCACGCTGGACACGACCAGCATGAAGTCGTCCTGGCAGCCGCCGAACGTCATCACCGACGTGTAGGGGTAGCGCGCCACCGGCGCCATCGACGACAGCTCGAGCACGTTGAGCGCGTCCTCGGACACTGCCAGCCAGGCCATGGCCTGGTCGGAGTGGCGCGGCTTGGCCTGAAACAGGCTGGCGCCGAAGAACGGCCACTTGCGGCAGCAGGTCAGGTAGATGCGCACGCAGTCGAGCGTGGAGCGACCCTTGAGCAGCATCCACTTGGAGATGAGCAGCTCCTGTATATCCTTCAGCTGCTCGGGGCCAAGCGCGTCGCGATAGCGGTAGGGATAGAATTTGTCCAGCGCTTTGATGCCCACGTTGGCGCCGCCGCCACGCGACTTTTCGTGCGAGTAGTCGCCCATGTCGATCTGCGACATTAGCGAGGCCAGCTCGAGCGCCAGATCGCGCGACAGCGGAAAGCGGCCCTGCACGATTTGTGCGTTGGTCTGGTAGCAGAGCAGCAGGCGTTCCTTGTCCGTCTCGAACTTGACGGTGTGCTTCCAGTAGAGGCGATTCTTGTAGGTGAGCTGAATGACGCGCGTATTCTCGAACTTGCCGGAGCCCTTCTCGCGCAGGGCAGTCTCCCACTTGGAGATGACGTCGCACAGCTTGGCCAGCGGGTCCAGATAGTGTTCGAGATCCTTTTCGATGGGATCGTCGCTGAAGAGACAGAAACCGTTGGTGGCCTCGCGTGTGCCGATCTCCTGAGCGAGTGTGGTTTGAAATTCTTCGATTGTCGTCGAGCCGTCAAAGGAGACGACCTGGAAGGAAAGGAAAACCATAATGGGAGATTTCAAAGTTGATAAATGTAGGAGTTGATAGTGGGAGACACTTGTTATTATGATTTTAGTGAGTTATCTGATAAAGATGGTTTCTTTAAGAAGGTTTTTTTTAAGCTGTAGAAGTTCTTCTGAATCACTTGAATGCTAGTGTTGATTTCAGATCTCAGTTCGAGGGTTTGGTATCAAAAACCCCTGGTTGTAGAATGCTTACCTGGTAGGTGGAGTTCATCATGTGCACGGGTATGGCATGCGGTAGTGAGTGGTGATATGGGTTTTTCAGCAGTATGGACAGCACCTCCATGCGCGAGGGCTTCGTCTCGCGGCCGCCGTTCTTCAGGGTGCGCTCGAGCGCGCGCTCGCAGTAGGCGGCGTACTTGCCGGTCTCCGTCTTGGTGTCGGCGTTGCGCGACAGATGCAGCTTCAGATACCACAGCAGGCGGCTGGACTTGGGAACGAACAGCGAGACGGCGAGCGAGAGCAGCTGCCAGCCCTGCACGAACGAGTAGGCAGGCGGATTCGATTTGCAGTCGATAATGGGCGGGGGAGCGGGGGCCTACAAGTGGATGGTTATTGGAACATTAAAAGAGCTTTTTGTTTGCAATTGTGAGGTATGCAACGCAAGTGCGAGTTCAACTAAAATTAACTATCAAGTAGGTTAACAATAACTATAACCGTACATAGTACTTAGGCGATTTCCCCCCATACCTGTATGGATGTTGGAGAGCTGCCATTGGCCTGTGCCGTGCCACCTTGCTGTGTATCACAGGTAAATAGACTCTGCGTGGCGCACAACAGTAGTTGCTGTAAATTTTTGGGCAATGTTTGCATTTCATTTCGGTTCATTTCATATTCATACATGGAATGCAGCGGCGGGGGAGAGGGCGAGAAAATATTTGTAGAAATATTTGGTGCGTTAATTTGGAATTCATTCAAATTTTCGCTTTGCAAGCCAAGTTGGTAGTTTAACTAAGGAGTGGGTTGTGTGTGTGTAGGTGGGTGCGATTGTGTGTGTGTGTATGTGTATAAGTGAGTCTTTGCTCAGTGTATGCCATATGACTTGCAGGTCACGTTCTCGAAGTGTGCAGTCCAGCATGAAGGAATCAGCTAAGTGACACAAGTTGAGCCCAGACAAATTGACTAAGTGGGTTCACAAGTGAGTTTTCACTTAGTGGCCTGTGACCACTGTTCTTGACAGACGAAATTGTCACCTTGACAGTTATTAGTTGCAAAATTGAGGTAAGAGCATCAACTCATGTCACTTAACTTGATTTCATCATAAGCCGAAGCTGTTTTGAAACGAAATTTGTGTGTTTCTAGAGCATTGTTGTTGTTTTTACAGTGTACCGTAGTAGGTAGTTTGCTTTACAAATGATTAAATTCCAAAAGATGCTTCATGACATTCACACGAGTTATGGAAAATTATGACAAAACGAAAAACTTCACACAAAAACGAATATTTACTAAGAAGCGCTGCTAAAATTGAACAAAAACATAAAATTTACAACAACTGTCAAAACCATGAAAGATATACTGAACTCTGTAAAGTGTAAAGTGTACTATAGATCGGCTATAGTCTAGTGACCATGGCTACAGTTCATCTTTCGAATGGCGGAGAGCGAGTTGAGTAGGTTGAGCGTAAATCGAGAGAGTACGAATATGCAATCAACTTATATGAATAAAATTTACAGCAAATACTTATGTATGTATGTATCTATGTTTGGTGGTGTGTACGATCTCTTTACAATTGTGTATCGTTTTTGACTTATTCTTTGTGAGAAGTCTTAAGTTTAATAATATTTATGTCTGATAGAACACTGATGCTATATGCAGTTTATCTGACGATTAAAACTTACAAAATACATATGAACAACGCGAGGAAAGTCGATAGAAAGGAGTCTTCTGAAAGAGCCGATAGATCATTTGAATGTTGGGACTGTTGCTAACTTCATGCTGTGATGGTTTGTGGCTTAACAATTTGTATGTTATTATTATAATTTATATTTCCCTATATGATTGGGGCCAAAAGATTGTGACTTCGAGAGAGCCAGTGCGCACACAAGGGAAGTTTTGGGGCTTCAAACGTGCCCCACGTATGATGACAAATATGGTTTCAACTGGTATTGGGCTCAAAAGTTGTGTACAGAACCCTCCCTGTACCCCCCTGCTTCCCCACAAAATGAAATCTCGAGTGCACACTGCTTTGAGCAGTGACTTTGACAATAGTAATTAACCCTTTCGACCCCAAAGTTGCCAGAGAGCAACTTCACTTATTTGTCATCTTATAGAAAAAGCTACGATTGATTTATGGGTTTAATTTAAGTGCCTTCTTAACAAATACTAATAACCAATTAATATGTTTAGAAGTGAATTCAAAGCAAATTACAAAAATTTTACTGTTATCCCCAAAATAATATCCAATCATTTGCAGCGATATCAGGGAAAGTTTGTGTTCTAATTGAAGTCTACGAATTGGGCGCGTTCGATCAAAACCCTGTTTCTTTAATAATGGTTAAATAAAATCAAAAAGTGATAATTTTTTATTTTTCCAGAACTATTAAATAACTTTTCTTTAATCAAAAACTATTGATACAAAATTTATTTAACCCGTTTTAAGCTTCTTAGGCAAGTGTTTCATGATTTAAATACCAAAATGTAATATCGAGACACAGGGTAAAATTCGGGGTAGAAAGGGTTAATCATTTAATTACCCTATAGGAATGTCAAGATTTAGATTAGATTTAGCTGCCTGGGCATCAGTTATTAAGTAGATTTGATGGGTATTCAAGATTTGTTAACGTTTATGTTGTAATACTGAAGTTTTTAAAAAATATCCCCAAACAAATTTTGTACTCTAGGTCTTATCAAAGACTCTATAAGTGTCTCCCATTTAGAACTCGTATTTCTTTTCTTTTGCACCCAATTTTTCTGTGGTTTAAAGTCGATCTGTCACTCAATAGTAGTGCTGGCAAGTGTGGTAGTCAAGGTCCTGGCAAAAGTAACGCAAACTTGCCCTCAAAAAAGATTAACTTTTTATCTATACCTCGTTAGATATGTCCCAGAAACACGCACCCTTAAATGCTATTTTTCCGCCACAAACCACTGTTCCGCGATTTCAAAGATCTATTGAGCCTCACACAAGACTCTTAATAGAAAACTTATGAAAATTGCTTTTAGTGTATAAATGATAAGCAGAAAAATATTCATTGTACAACTGAAACTCATTTTAATTAGTCTAGCCAAGTTTTCTTGACCAGTTTCAAGGTACTCGAATATTTCGCTGACACATGACAGCTATGAGGGAAAATAGTTTCAAGTTATTAGTTGCACACTTAGAAGCTAAACTAAAATTGGAAATCATAAGCTAGTAGTAGATTACAGACATGCAGTAGAAAATAAACTATTATAGTATTAAATTAATTGATAAATTTTCTATGCCAATATTGAATACAACGAATACATAAATTGTACAATCAGCGAAAGTGTTCAACGACCAATATTTTTGTATATAGTTTTCTGTTGATTCACTGCTAATGTCTAAGTTGAGATGTGCTGTTGTTGTGGTTTTCACGTACAAAAGTTCCATTATTTTGTGAGAGCTTGAGTTTAAGTATTTTACTTAAGCGGACGTAAGCCTTTGAAGCACGCGTGCCTGTCACAAGCGAACATACAAATATTTTGCACTGTTTAACAAACGAAAATCAAACAAAAAGACAAACGAAATAAATCGACAAAGAAAACCAAAAATGCATAAACAATTTGTTTTGTACGATATTTTCGTGTGTGCCGGCACTGTTGATTGAATAATTGACTGGCACGACAGCCCGCTTACGCGAGACTAAGGCCTAGCTTCCCGCAACCACCCGTGTTGTGTGTGTGAATTTGTACGCGGGTGGAAGGGACCTACAGTTTTATGCCGGTTCCGAACGGCAGGTTGGAGCTCTTTCATAAGCAATTTTTACTCTCAGAGGTTTGCCATTTCCAGCTGAGAGGACAGCCACCGAAAGAGAAAACGAGTTTTCCCGTTATTTTTTTTTTAGGTGTTATTACAGGCAGTACTTGAACCTGGGTCGCTGCCTTCGACTCGCGGTCCAACGCACTAACCAACTGAGCCACGGCGGCTGTCCGTCCGGCCGGCACTGTTACTGCGCGCAAATTCTTCTTGCACTATTTTGTACAAATTTCTTGCAAGAAACGCTCACAGTCAGATTTTGTGTTGTTGAATTTGGTTGACATATGAAATCATATGAATTGTATAAACATACATATGTAAACGATACTATACTGAATGTTGTTGTACAATTGAAACAAGGATGGAGTTAGTAGAAACGACCAATGGAGATTTTGCTAATTTTAAAACTAAAACTAACAACGAAACCTAAACATAAACGTAAAAACTAAGTCGAAAAAGCTTTTGCAACTGAAAAAACTTACGCGCGTTTGCTTGCCCAGTTTCTTGTTTACCTGGACGCCGACACTCAGTTTCTGGCCCGTGTGCCGCGACGTCTGCTTCACCAGAATGCAGATCATTTCCGTTTGCAGCTCGGCCATGTCCAGGCAGTGTTGGAGCGCATTTTGCGCCAGCACGACGTGGTAGTCGATTCCGGGCTGGTTGACCGCCACCGACATGAACAGCTGGATACTCTGAAAGAGCAGATTACGCACAGTTGAGAGCTACCGAACTGGCCAAAAGTCGATTGCTGCGCACGCACCTTGAACAGCTTGATGGCCTCCGGCTGCATGGCCTCCGAATGCAGTGAGCTGAGCGGCGACGTGATGGCGTCCTTGGTGTGCAGCAGAATGGGATGCCGCCATAGCAAACAGTCTGCAAGTGGGCCAGTGTTAAAATTTTGTTTGGCTGCAGGATGAGAAAAGCGCTGCCACTTACTGGGATCTCCGTCGGTCTCCATGAGCTTCTGCACGAGCTGCTCGTACTGGGTGCCCGCGTTCGGCCCGCCGCCCGACACCACTGTCAGATGGTAGAGCCAATTGTCGCGCTCCTGCTTGCCGGGCAGTATCAGATAGGTGGGGCCCTGATGGGCCGGGTAGATGGCCACCGTTAAGCGCGCCTGGCTCTGCGCCTGATCCTCACGCTCCTCCGAGTCCGAGTCGGAGACGTGCTCGACCTCTTCGACGCGTGCATCGCGCATATTAATCTGACCCAGC
This sequence comes from Melieria crassipennis, assembly GCA_963668005.1. NCBI lineage: Eukaryota > Metazoa > Arthropoda > Insecta > Diptera > Ulidiidae > Melieria > Melieria crassipennis. The sequence goes on from OY764962.1 coordinate 59,664,582, forward strand.
GGATTCTGTAAAAAGAAAGTTTGGAGAGATCACATTACAGCTCGACGACCGCACGCCGCTTTCGCTACGCACCGTTTCGCCTGGCGCCTTGAAGTAGAGGAACATTTTGCCCAACAGCACACACCAGCATTTCTTGGCGTGACCGTTCTTCACTTTCGTCACCCAGCCCTGCACGGTGGGCTTCTGGTCGTCGCGACTCAGCAGCAGCTTGGTCGCGTTGCGTCGCTGCACGTTCTGCAGCACACGTATCCAGTCGTCCATGGTGGCGTTGGAGTCGGCCGTGAGGTAGTAGACTTTCTTGCCCGTGTCGATCTCGAATGTGGACGCTCCGTCGGCGCGGTTGATACGGCACGCCTCGTCGAGCATTATCTGGCCCTGCGGCTTGCGGTTGACGTCATGCTGGCTCTTCCAGTAGGTGAGCGTGCCGTTCTTCAGCACAAACCAGCGCTTGCGCCACGTCTTCAGCTTGCCGCCCAGCTTGGCCAGGTGACCCATCTGCGCAAAAGAGCCGCAATTAGATGGTTTGTGGGAGGGGAAGAGGCAGAAGTTTGACTTGGAGCTCACCTTCTCGAGCGATTCGAGTTTCTTACTGGGCGAGTCGATGTACGACTGCCGCATCAGCAGCGACGGCATAGACGCGTCCATGCAGGTGGACTCGGACACCGCATCCGGCGGCAGCGCATAGTCGTCCGACAGGCCTGATTCAAACGAAATATCTGAAATTACTGTGCCACGCAGGTGAGGGAGACGTAGATGATTGTTGGTGGCTGCGGTAGCTGCTTGCAAGTGTGTGTGAGCGCTGTGTGCGTGTGGGTGAGAGTGGGGTTGATGCTGAGCTGTGACGGTGTTGGGATGTGTGGAGGTTGTGTACTGATGGGCTTTTGGGAGGAAATCATGTTTTATGCCAAACACCATAAAATTACAGAAACGATAAGCGATAAATTTCAGAAATCGAAAGGTAAATGAGGGAAATCATGAGTAAAGGCGATAAAATGAAGAACACATTATTTTCAGGTTATTTGTTTTCAGAATTTATAGCATACTTTATGGGAGCTAACATTAATTTGAGGATAAAGCGGAGGTCAACAGCGCAAATATTAAATCTGTTTTTGGGTGCTAATTGCAACGTTAGAAAGGAAAAGATCAATAGGTGTAATATAATATATATAAAAAATATCACAGCTAAATTGGGTTGAATTAGATATTAAAGGATTTGAGGATTGGCTTTCTGAGAGTCTAATAAATTATGGAAAAATTAAAAAGGGAAGAAATTTGGTTTCATGCAATTGTTGGGAACTTTTTGTCTGAATTGTGTTGTCGTTCTTATATACAAACACTTGAAGGTTAGTTCGAGCAGTCCAGAGGGTGGGGTTACGTGGCTGGGGAGGTGGCTGCCCAGTGAGCAATCAACTACGCAGGCATTCATTCCAACAGGCACTGCAGGACATTGACAATACATACCACGAGCTTTGGTGTTTTTGGGACTCTCCGAGCCGCTGCGCTTGGCTGGACTCAGGCTGGAGGAAGTCTTTAGGCTTTTCGATGGACTCGACGCACTGCCCGAGGTGGACGTCTCCGTATTGTCGGTGCTCGAGGAGTTGTGTGAGTTGTGCGTCAGCATGACCGCATGGTCCTCACCGTCGCTGGAGTCGTCACTTGAGTCGCCCGTAAAAGGCATGGAACGTATTTGGGAAGCGCGCTGCAAGCAAGAAGCCGCTTCGTAATTGGCACAGCCGAGAAGTTAGTGTTGTTGTACTTACCCCCTTTACGGTGGCGTAAACGGGCACCGATATATCACAGAAACCTCCGCTGGCAGTCTGCTGCTGGCGCGTGGGCAACTGTGGCGTGCCCGGAGTGCCGCCAGTACCACTGCCTCCCCCACCGCCATTACTGCCCAGCGTACCATTGTTGGCAGGCGTGGCACGACCGTGGCCGCCACTGCCATTTGCCAGCGTATTGCTGGCGCTGTTGCTGGCTGCCGAAGCGGCGCCGCTCCTCGACTCCTGTAGGTCGGGCGCCGGTTGCTGGCCGAGGCTCTCCTCACCCGTCGTCAGGCCATCGTTGGCCACCTGGTAGATCTTTGCCTCCCAGCTGGGAAAGCGGTGCAGCGGCGGTGTGGGCGGACGCGGCACTGCCAAATCGCTGGTGGTTGTGGTAGTGCTCGAGTTGCCGCCGCTGGCCATCAGCGTCGGATTGTTCTTCATCCAGGCGGGCAGCTTCTCGCACGACGGCGTGTAGATCTCGGCGTAGTCGTGCGCTGTGTCCGTGTCGGAGCTGTCGGGTCGCGTGGACGCCTTCGTGATGCTGGAGAGCGGTGCCAGCGTCAGGCCGTCCACCGCGGCCACCAGATTGCGTTCGAGCTCCTGCGGCTCCATGGAGAGATTGCGTCGGTGTTGATGATGCGGATAAGATGCGGTCAGTGGCCGATTGATGATCTCCTGCGGATCTAGACTCTCGCTGCGGCGGCGCGCTTCTGTCGTCTCGGAGAACTCCTGCACATCCAAGCTCAGGCTGTTGCGCACCGGATGCGGCCCAATGCTGCTGTGGCGGTTCGGCTGATTGGCGATGTGGTTCTTCAGCAGCTCCAGCTGCTGATTGCACTTGAGATTCTGCTCGCGCAGCAGCTGATTTTGCTCCTCGAGTTCGCGCAGCTTATTGGTAACCCATTCCTTGATCTTGGCCGCCTTCGCTTCGACTTGCCGCGCGTCGTGCAGGCGCAGTTGTCGCTGCTCTTCGACTTGTATCTCTAGCGAGGTGATTGTTTTCTCGGCGTCGGTGGTGGGAAGACTGGCGGATTGTTGCTGCTGTTGTTGTGTGGCGGCGGCCGCGGCTTGCTGCTGATGTTGCTGTTGCTGGCTTTGGTGGATTGGGGAGTTTGTGGCTGTCTGCGTTGGTTTGGGCCATTCACTCAGCCGCTGTTCCATAGCCCGAACCTGCCGAAAGCGGAGCAAAGAAAAGTGGAGGTTAGAATTGCTTGCACTTTTGTGATTTTAAATCTGCAGTTCCTTCCCGACAGAAAAGGCCAAATATAAGCAAAAGTGCAAGTCATGTGCCTAATGGTATGCCTCAAAAATTTATTGCGCGACGTGTGCACTGCACTGAAAGTTGCATAGTTGACAGCTGCAATTTGCCACAAGAAAACAAGTAAGCGATGCGCCCATTCGAAAAGCAATTTTCACACCAAATAAACCTTTTCCCTCTGACCTTTCCTGCTACTGTTGGCAATTGACCTGGTTTTTTGCAGCAGCGGAGACAATTTGCTTTTATTGAGTTTGTTGCATTGTTTCCGCTTACCGCAGCGAACACGGAAGAATGCTTATAAGAATTCGCTGCCTGTGTGCCGGTCGGCATTGCAGGTGAAAAGTGTTGGGCGTTGGTTAACCCTCGTACACGCACACGGGTCTGGCCAGGCATATTTCGATTTTGCGCGTTAATTTAACATAGTTTTAATATATCGATCGGAATGAAACTCCGGGTACCCTTCAAAATTTTCATTGGATTTCGATCTGTGCAATCAAATTTTGTTCAACATTTTTCGAACAGGACGAAAAAAAAGGATTAAAAAAATCCAACTTAGTTCACGCACTTGGTGCCTGGCCAGACCCCTATGTATTTACATGCATTTGTATGAGAATAGGAGGTGCGCGCCGTCGAATTTCTAGTTCAAGTAGGTAAATGATTTTGATTTCTTACCTTTCTATTTTGTTTTGGCATAGAATCAGCTACATGTGTGTAAAAAAATATATTTGAAAAAGAATCGAAATGCAGAAAAAAACAACTTTTTGTTTCGATGATTTTTTTCGTTTATTACAAGCCAAAACAAAGAATATTGAACGAAAGGAATGGAAATCTAATGATTTTTATGATGAAATGGAATCGGATTATGGGTTTCGGGGAATGCATGCAAAGCATGTATAATCGATTTTTGAGTGTTGTTGACATACAGCGTTTGTACATTTGGAGCAAAAAAACGATTTTTTCGACGAATTTTATCGCCTTCTTGTAAACAAACTCGACAGTCTCTACGGCCACTTAGTGTATCAGGACCGCTGCTATGTGAAACTATTGAGCTGCTGGGTAATTGTATTGCTCTACCGAAGAACGATTCAAAAGCCAAACGAGTCGTAAGCTGTGCGAGAATATGTGGTTTATTCATGCGATTTTCGATATTTGCGAGAACCAATGTTTTTGAAATCGTATCCAAAAAAGTACGACGTCCGTCTTTTCGAGTGGTTCCCTCGTTTTCTTTGCAAATGATATATGTTGCCCAAGCCATAACATCAATCATATTGCAAAAAAAAGCCACAATATTCTTTGTTTTGGCTTGTAAAAAACGAAAAAAATCATCGAAACAAAAAGTTGTTTTTTTCTGCATTTCGATTCTTTTTCAAATATATTTTTTTACACACATGTAGCTGATTCTACGCTAAAACAAAATAGAAAGGTAAGAAATCAAAATCATTTACCTACTTGAGCTAGAAATTCGACGGCGCGCACCTCCTATTCCCATACAAATGCATGTAAATACATAGGGGTCTGGCCAGGCACCAAGTGCGTGAAATAAGGTTTTTAAATATGTGCCTGTACGAGGGTTAATGCAATATTTTGGTGCAAATTGCTGTTAGCCGAAAGCAATTTACACTCGAAAAAGACGGTTAAAGCATTTTGCAACTGGTTGGGATGTTTCTTTCCACAAATTCACAACGGGGAATTGAGGTAAAGATTTGAGGTTGTCGAGAACTTCCGACCACTTTTAGGAAAGCTGGAGGGGTTACAAAATGAGCTAAATTTCTGGTCGGTAGCTCTTCCGGGTTACGAGTTATGGGTTGTATGGTTGAAAGTCACCTTCCAATGTCGGTGTTCTCTATTTTCTAAAGGAATATTAGAATATTGATCCTTTTTTGGGAAACTGGAAATTTTTCCTACAAAATGAGCCATATTTCAGGTCGGTAGCCCTCCTGGTTCAAGAGCTATAGGTATTTGAATAATTGTGAAAAGGTTGAAATTTTTTAAAGTCACATTTCGAACGTCGTATTTTTCGACTTGACGGTAGAATATTGAGGACTTTCAACCACTTCTTGACCCGGGGTGTTCTACTACAAAATGAGCCAGATCAGGTCGCTGGCCCTTCTGGTTAAGGAGCTACAGGCTCTTGAATGGTTTTGTATTTGTAAAAAAGTAAAATAATTTTTTAGTGAAATGTCATAAATTTTTACTCATAATTGTGATTCGAAAAATTTAACTATATCCAAATTTATAACATAGAACAACTCAATGATTGAGTGGAGCTGAACTTTTTCGACTGTACAACTTGTGGCACATGTGTGTGTGTATTTCGTTTCTTGTGCATATTTTATGCGCCAGTAAGAATTTTTATCGCAACTGCCAGCTGCATTTTGATAAAATTTTTTTTTATCGAAATAAACAAAAACGCGCTAATGTAAAATTGCATTTGGTTGAGTTGGCAGAGTTTTGTGTGGATTTGTGCAAGCGGAAGTGGAGTTTGTAAAGAATGGCACTTCCGGTTAGCACGGCATACAAAATTTGCCAGACAACAAATTGTCGCAGACGCTGAACATCTATTCATATCTGTGTATATAGTTCACATTTACGTTCAGAACGTGTTGGTGATCTGCAAAAGTATTTTTATAACATATTTTTAGACCGTCTACCCCCTTAACTGACACGTTTGACCGGCATTCCATGTCCATCTCTGCCTTTAACTTTAATTTTCTGCCATTTTCCTCCAGTTCAACTACACTAACCGCTGCTGAGAAAACTCTCAGACGCAGACGCATCTGACTGGATTAATTAATTGCTCACACTGCAAATGAACACAAAGCCCTTAAGGGGAGAGATCAGTTAAATTTTTTGGAGAGTTGCAATTTTTTTTTCTCCGGAATCGGTTAGTTCAATGCCTTGAAAACATCGTCCTAAGAGGATTTTTCAAAATTCGAACGCGTTCTCTCATAATGCGAGAACAAAGCAAGCGCAAAATCAAGAAATTCTTCTCCTTTTTCCTGTTTCCAAACTTTAACCGCGTCTCCTGAAAAGTTGCACTTTTTTAAATGGCAACCCTCGTAGCTCGGACAGTTTATGTCCGATTGACTTGAAATTTGGCACACACCTTTATGTACTCTTTTTACGTAATCTGTTCTAAAGCGAATTGTCAAGCTCGCGAAAAAACCCCTCTGACATCACGTCTATGTCCAAAAACGAGCCTGTTTTTTCACTTTGTCGGCATTTTCGCGATATTTATTTTTTTGCATATTTTGTTAGGGCGATTCATAGCTCTATCTATTCTTAACAGAACGTACTTTGATTTTTTGATTTCAGATAAAAATTGCGGACTCTACGTTGGTTGCCAAAAAAAATATTACTACAAAGTTAGAGACTAATCAGAAGTAAATCAGTGATATCGATTATGAGTTTGCGAGGTACGCTCTTCCCAACAAAATTATTATTGTTTTTTTATAATATTTTTTTCGCAAAAAGTCAATTTCGGGTAATGTGATATACCAAAGTTCGGATAATGTGATATAGTACATCTCAGTACCCAAACTTATGACAGTAATACTTTTTGTATACAGAAATGTCTATATACTTTATTTTATACTATTTGAAGTGGAATATTCTCAAAAATCTGTTATGGTTAAGTTTTATATAAAAAAAATCCATGAAATCATGTTTCTCGATAAAAAATTTTAACCCTTAGTTTACCCCGTCAGATTGTGATTTTCCAAAAAAATTATAAACACGTGTCTAATTATTTTTGATTTGGAGTATTTTCACCAAGTTTGAAACTAATAGGTCCGTTAAATAACGTTTTTTCGGGTATATCACATTACCCGCCGATGGTATATCACATTACCTGCCACTTTTTTCAGACGCCAATATTTGGGTATTTTGATTTTTAATTAAAAAACTCGCCAACAGTTTATCTTAAAGAGTCATAAAGAATCATAGATATACTAAATAATGCATCAGTGAACAGTTTGAGACCAAAAAAAGTGTGTTTTAAGCCAAAATGTGTCGGGAATCGCTGTAAAACAAACAGGTATATCACATTACCCGAACTTACTCTACTCTTAAATAAAAAAAGTTTGGAAAGATTCGAACATTATTTGTACCAAAAAAAAAAGAAAAAAAGACCAGTTTAACTGATCTCTCCCCTTAATTCCTATTTCTTGCATCTATATTTGCACTTTTTTCCTCTTTCCTGGCTTAAGGACCGCATTGACTGCTTGCGGCTTTCAGAAGCTGAATGAAATTCTTAGCGAAACTTCTTCCCTTCTTCAGTTTCTATGTACCATGCCGTGAGTTTTCTAATTCAGACCACTTAATCCAACAACCTGTCCGTCTATTCAAACACTCAGTCAGTCAGCAGACATTCAGCTGGATGAGTACAAATATATTTTTCTATTCTAGGTACATGTACTCGTATAGAAATAACCGAACAATAACAGCAAATGACCGTTTTACACGCCAGGCAAATATTAATTGCTGCGCTTTCGGACATGTAATGCGCAGCTGCTCACACTTTGTTTTTTTGTTTTTGCTTTATATTTCCTTACTTTAAAATCCCAGATTCGCGTAGAGCTTTAAGTGGCAGAAAACACGCGTGCACAGTTAATTTGTCGCATGCAAGTTGTGATTTTCGAAGAACACGCCAACTGTTAGCTGAAGTGGCCTGAAGTGACCAAAGAACTGCATGAAACAGCAATGGTCCGTTTTCTAATGAAATTTAATATCGGGTTGCTTTTAATACGAGTCGAGAGTATATACAATTTTACTGATAGCAAATTCAATTAAAGTTTCTACGCAGATTTCAGTAATTTCTATGCTTCTAAGATTCCATAGAATTTCAATGTAATTCGCCATTAATAGAAATCTTTAAATCATTAAAATCTACATAAAAACTCCATAAGTCTGACAGAAAACCTTTAAAATAAAAATTTACAGCTTGTGTGTAGCCACCTCAAATGAGCCGACCGACCGAACGCCGGAGGCAGATTTCGAACCGCACACAGTCTTAATGGGTTCGCTTGCCACAGACTGCCGACTGCTGCCACTGTGCGCGTTATTTGCGAACTAATAACGTTATCAAGTGTCGGTGCTTTACGAGGATGTGCCACAGCTGCTGCTTTGGCCGGGCGTCATAAACATTTCCGGAGACGCCGCTTTTTGTTGCCCTTGTGTTGTTGTTTTCGATGTCCATAGCGCTGTTGTTGTGTGATTATTTCTACTGTTGTTGTTGGTCATGCCAACAAACGGTCAGCACCTACATGCCAACAAGAGCCATCGGAGGATGAGCAGCAACTCGATGCGGTGCGGCTAAAAGGTACGTTATACTCGTATCTCTGTGTGTGTGTACATGTGTATTGAATTATACGAACATGCCGGCAGTGAACATGAACATAAGCACTCCATGTACCCGAAAAAGTACACGAAACGAATGCGCTAACAAGCAGCTGTGGCGTTGTTCCTACTTAAATATGTTACGAACATTTTTGCTTGGGACTAAATGCTTTAAATATTTTCTCGAATGCACAAATATTTCTCTGTCTGTTTGGCGCAGTCAAGTGTTGTTCGTGTTTGCTGCTTGCTGATATTTTTATTTATTTATGCCAGCGCGCCCAAGTGTATGCAATAAGTTTTGCAAGAAATCAAACGCCACAGCAGCCGTTCGATAACTTGCTGGCAGCGCCAAGAACGGAATATTGCTGCTGACAGCGTCAGAGTGCAACAGCGTGCGGCTGCCAATAAGACGCCAAGGGCAGCGTTGCCAATAAGCAAATCAACAACAACAATAACAGAGGCAACAAAACTATGCAACAGCAGACGAGCGGCTGGTGGCAAACGACAGAAAGTTGAGCATAATAAAGCTGTCGCGTCGCGTTGCATTGCGTCGCGTCGACAGCCAGACTGGCGAGCACGTTGGAGACAAAAGGATATTCGCTTCCGCGTTGCAGCGCGCACTGCACCCCAGCCGGCAGTTGTCCGGCTCGCACAAGTGCATGCATCATTTGCAAACAAGCTGAGAAACGATGGCGCCGTCTGTGGGCGGCGGCAAATCGCACAGCCACTGGACGCCATTGCATTGGCTTCTTGGTTGATTTCTTTGTTTGTTTGGGTTTATTCTTTGGCGGGCGGTTTTTCATGTTTGTTTTTGTTCAATATTTTAGTTTAAATATTTTTGTTTTCGATTTCGGTTTGCTCAGAATTTAGGCGTTTCGTACTAAAAACTTTGTGCAGTGAGCAGCGTCAAGTTTTTGTGCATTTTATGGCCGAGCGGCCAATTGGCCGGCTGGCTGTGTGTATATGTGGTGAAAAGTTGCAGATTTCTTTGTTGTCAGCTTTCAAAATTAATAGCCTGCGTTTAGGCGCAGACGCCGTAAAATAATAAAACCTAAATTGCAAAGCAAAGTTTTGCATGCGTCTCAGTGCGCGTATTTTATTGGCAATGAAAGTTTTACATGCAGTTTATGAGGCGTGAAAGCAGTGCTGCCGCATAGCGTTCGAATAGATGCGGTGCTGGCGTATGAAGGCAGCAATTTACGAGCGTTCAAAGTTTGGCCCATTTAATGAAAAGTGGGAAGTGTATGGAAGTGGGATCTGAATGCAGCTGTGTAAATGGCAGCTTGGCTTTTGATTTAACCCTTTCGGGACTACTGGGATAATACGTCCCAACAAATTTTTATTTAATTTGAAGCAAAATATTTCTTTGAGTTATTACAATGAGTTAAGAATTTCTGAGTATGCAACATAATTATCTAGTTTTAATTTTCATGGTATGGGAACATTTCTACCAAGAGTTTTTTGGTTTTCAAAATGAAACTCCGCCCCAAAAGGGTTAAAATACAATTTTTAAAGTTGAACACATTTTGTAGGGAAAATACTTAAAAAAAAATTATTATTATTATTATTATATTATTATTCGATAGAGGGCCTCAGTAGATAAAAAAGTACCAAGGGATTTTTTCCGGCTTGTTCAATTTTTTTGAATGCAGTTTAAAGATGGCGGCTTAGTGCCCCTTAGTGAAACTTTTAAAACACCATATCGTTTGACTCAAATGTCAGAAAGGAATATTTTTTACGTCAAATGAAAGCTAATGATATGAAGTCGAAGAAACCATATCCTTTTTTGAAAAATTTTATAAAAAATCACATAAAAGACATCAACTAGATTTTTATGCTTGAATATCCTGGAAACCGTGAGAGCTAAATTTATATAAGTGACTTCTGCAAAGCATTCAAAGATCTATACTGCATATTAATTTCGTTTTAATCACTTTCACTACAGCGTTTCACTGTGTTATTAATTTTTTCTTTAAATTGGGCACTGTAGAAATTGTATGAAATAGTTCAATGAATGAAAGATGATATAGCAAGAGCTTATATTTGGGCTAGACTATAGTTCGATACTGAAGTACTACTTGTACTTTATTAACTTTAAACTGTATACTTTTAAGTACCCAGAACCTATACTTCTAATTAGAAACAGTACTGTCCATACTACTTGAAACCGAGTACTTACTACCAAACCGCTACCTACTGCTTACTTTTTAACTTAATATTCACTGCTGATGTTTTGATACTTTATTTTACTAATTAAAAGCTGAACTTATGCAGGTTTAGTTCAAAAAGGCAGCTCAGAGCCCATTTGAGCCATTCAAATGCAAATCAACCAATAGGGGTATTCTCGATGTCTTGCATAACCCTGACATCGTGCACGACACAACAACAAAATACAAGCAAAAAAAGTTTGCATTTTTTTGCATGTCATGCTACACAAAAACCCTTGTTTTGTGTGTGACATCGCGATTGTGCGACAGCCATTTCATTTTCTTCGTGTGCGCAAGCGTATTTTCTTTATATTTGGTTTTATTTCAACCTTTTTATATAATTTGCATATATGTTCTGCTTGCAGGTGGAAATGGATCAACCGAAAACCTAGTTAAAAAGAAATGGAGAAAGTTTGTGGCTGTTTGCGGCATTTTTGCAATATTTGCATTGTGTGCTTTTTTGTGCGTTCTCGATGTGTAGCATTTTCCAGTCTTGCACGGTTGCATTTTTACGAATTCTTCCTCCGTGCAAGACATCGAGAATACCCCTAATGATTTTAATAAACAAATACGCAAGTTTTCCCACAGTTTCATAGTTACCCCTTTTTAAGTACCAGAAGTTCTTTAAAAATTGCCATCCTTTAGCTATGCAACCAAAATCTCATATGCCCTACAAGCAACAAATTTAAAAAGCCACAAAACAAGGCAGCCTTAGAGCACTTTGCTGCTCCATTTTCTTGCACTTCTGCTACATTTGCAACCCAAATTACTCATACATGTGCGCACATATTGTATGTATTATTAATATGAATGTGCCCGCCGGGCAGCGCTAACATATAAAGGAATTGCTTTATGGCCAAGAAAAATTTCTAGTATGTCTGTAACGTTACCCCAAACCAAAAGAGCACATCAACGTGAGTGCGTTTAAACTGAATCTGATTAATGTTTACACTTGTAACTGTAGCTAAACAAACAGCTGCTGGCACTTGAATGTATGACTTTTATTTATTTATTTATTTATGTACTACACGTACGCACAGGTTATGTTATTTACTTGCTCGCTGCGGTGCCGCCAAAGGGCTGTTTGTGTGGCATTGCCAGCGCAGTGCAGCAGCACGTGCGCGCTGACTGGGCGAACTTTGGTGACTTGACAGCGCCAGTGACAGCGAACAACACATTGTACACATTTTGTCTGACACATAAAGGCAAATTGCATTGCTTTGCTCCAGAACGTGTTGCTGTAAGCATATGTAATAATATTGTGCTTTGTTTTTTATATGAATTTAAAGAGAATTTGCAAATCACATGCGTGCAGCGACGACTATAAACGCCCAATAAAGACTGTCATAAAGCGGGCAACAGCTGTACGAACAACTGTCAATTGCAGTGGAATGTGATTTGATGTGCTGGTAGCAGCCACTCGGCGTAATTGAGGACGAGCGCGCTTAATGGCTCTTAGCCTAATGCCATGGCTTGTTAATGTCACATTTTAGCTATTAAGCAGCTGAGACTATTCGATTTTTTTACGTTTTTATTCTTCTTCTCAACTCTACTTCTGTCATAGGCCAAAAGTTTTTATTAGAAATAAAATTGGGCAGCTCGTTTTTATGCTGAAAAACTGCAATGATTCTGTGCAGACGCGTTGTCATAAAAATCCAACTACAATGCACTTAAAGCGGCCTATAAATGGAGGACACTGCATGCAACTGGAGCGAAAGGATTAAAGCCAAATTAAATGCTCACAACTGTGGCCGTTGTGCTGGTTATTTTAATTTTTTCTTTTTGTTTAATGTGTTTGGACTCAAATATTATATATGACTGTTTGATCAGATATTTGTGGGTGTTTGTGTGTGTGTAAGGTGACCATTTTCAATGGAGTAGGAAAATACAGAAAAAGAGCAAACTGAACCTTCACTCGCAGCTTGGAAATTATTTGTTGAAAAATAAATCTTTGAATGAAAATATTTGAGTTTGGATGCTAAAAAACTATGAAGCACTTCCTCTGTAGATGCCTGGTCTTGGCCGGAAGGAGGTTCAAAACGCTGAGAAAACCTTTCTTCGGGGATATTAAGAAGATTTCTTGCAGGAGGCTCAGCGACTTGCTGACCATTATGAATGCCTTGAAATGGCTATAAAACATGGAGGGTCATCGAGGGCGGAATGAATATGCCTGGAACACCGAGAAAGTGGCATCACAAAGGCGCCCTACCAACCAACCTTTCATGATCAATGAAAACTACATATTCCACGACCATTTATGAATAATGAGCCTTTAAAAAAAATCATAATAATTTTTATTTGTTATTATTTCATTAAAAAAAAGGACCCGAGTTTTCAGCTTACAGACAGTTTTCTTCAAAGTTACAGCGCTTTGATCCGATAAGCGTGGACCGTTTTTCCGAGGATATTAACGCCCAAAACAACCACATTTCAGTTAAAAAAATTTAGCCTCTGAAATTTGTCACGCATGGCCACTTTGTGCTTGAAAAATTTCAATATTTACTGTCATTATTTTGCGGCTCTACGCCAGAGGAGGCGAAACATTGAAATGGATTATAGGGCCGCGTACGTTGAACTCTTTGCTCATGAGTGCGACAACTGTTGAAGTGGCGAATAAAAATTTTGCACAACAAAATTCTGGCATAAAATGGGCTCATGAAACTCGCCTAGCCTCGCCCAAAGCGAAATGGTAAACGTTGCGCACCAGCCGAATTTAATGCCGCCATTTGGCCGAGAGGAGCAGCTAATGGAAATTGCCATGCAGACGCAACGCAACACACACATATTGAATGCAGCGTGACTAATGATGACAATCTCGAGCATGAAAGCAACAACAAAAACCTTTTTGGTCCGCACAATTTATGTGCCACCACGCGACTACTTGGCAGCCACATTTCTTTAGCCGAAAACAAAGTTTCCCAGCGTTTTGCAAACGTGGGACGGTGCGGAAAACTGCAACAAGCCACACGAATAAGTAGTTGCATAGTGCGTGGGGCGAGAGGGAAAATGAATAGTGAAGCACGCTGCTGCTGCTTTTCAATTTTCCTCCACTTCGAAATTATAAATAAAACCTGCAATTGAATGCCGCCACTCCGCCGCCCACCCAGCGAAACGCAGCTCGCAGCTCGACTGGAGGCAGCCGCGTGCGCGCCAGTGACATGACACAACGACGGACGCGGACGCGTGCCATTAGCGTGGGGCGTGGAGCGTGGGGCAGCGGCGCTATAAATAACAATGCGAGCGATCCAACTGCGGCTCCTCCTGCTAGAAAATCGGGCGCATGAAAGCAGCAATGAAATACAACAGCGACGACTTTGGCAGGGATTATGGAGTTGGGCGCGCTGCAAGCGAGGGGCCAACACAAGCATTTAATTTCATTTGGGATAGAAATGAAATAACAACAATAAATAAAACTAGTTGTAACTCCCGAAATTCGGGTGTAATAAAAAAACTACCATTTGGTTTATGTTATTAAAATTTAATGTATGTATATTAAATTCCGTCTGCGTTCACATGGGCTTTTTTGTAAAACTTGAATTGGACTCTTAAGTATAACGTAAGAATAATAATGATCAAAACAAAACATAAAAATGCAAAATTTGGAACATAGCAGCACTGGCTAGCCTTAAAGAAGAACAAAAGCTTGCCAAAAAATAGAAATCGTTTTACAATTTTTGCCTTTGCCTTTCACATCGGATACAAAATGCTTGGCTTTACAATATGAACATGCACTGGTCAAGCCATCGATGTGGTTAATTTTTAATTATAGCAACAAACTTCCTCCCTTCGTTAAAATTTTGTTTCTTCTTTTTGTAGTCGATGTTGCCATTTTTCAAAAAGAACTCTAACCAGTGTTGCCACGACCAAAAAAAATGTGTTACCAAATTCTTAAGTAAAAATTACCCAATCCTGAAAAAAATAACCAAATGCCTGGTACATTGACAAAAACTTCGGATCACAAATCTTATTTTGAATAACTTCACAAAATTTTTGGTTTTAAAAACATACACATATGTTAAAGTAACAGATCCTACAAACAAATCCTAAAGCAGACTTGTATTGAGTTTGCTAAAAAAAGAACCAAAATCTGAAGCATGTTACCATGTAACCATACGAAAAAAAAATAACCAATTTTGGTTAAATTTAACCAAAACGGCAACGCTGACTCTAACTACATTTTAGTAAGAATTTAATTCGACTCTTAAGAATAACGTGATCAAAACAAAACATAAACTGCAAAATTTGGGACATAGCAACCACTGTTCCCAACTTAGTGCTGTTCGCACTAAATTTAGTGATTTTTGAAAATTTTCTGAAGTAGAAAAGTTGGCAACCGTGCCCTCACCACATGCGTGTGTGGAACGTGTGGGTTCCATGCACGATTTTGTTTGTGCAAATATGCTCATCGAGAGCTTTAAAATGATGTATCATATGATATTGTACGATGTGTCTCAGCGCCCTTATTCAAATAAATATATAGAAGAGCAGCAGTGGAAGCCGATGCTGGCGACGTTGTCGTTTGCATTTAAAATGAAATGTTTTGGGGCAAGTTGGAGCATCGGTGGGTGGTTGGAAGTTTGAGCGGTATTTTTTAATAACCAAAAAGAAATGCTTGCCCCAAAATTTATTTTGTTATTTGATCTCAATAATTAAATGACTTATTGGAATTCTAAAAATTGTTTAAAAGCTGGGGCTGTTGCCAAAAGTATGTAATTAGCTAAAATTTATGCAGCTTTTATGCTTTAATGAGATAATATTTTCCATATTCAAATCGCGCATTTGTTGTTTTGTTTGCCTAACATGCCAGTTTTTTGAGCCAGCACGTCGCTCTCTAATAATCAGCTTTGTTGGCAACATGTGTGTGGCTGTGTGCGTGCTGCCAAGTTTTTATTTTATTACACGCTTTCGTAATGCAAATTTAAGCTGTCTTTTTCCATAGTGCTCAATGCACTAAATGGGAGATTTTCTGCGTGCTCCAAAAAGCCTTTAAGTGCGTTACTGGCATTACCGGCAACATTGGGTAATATTTGTAGCGCAAACTTTGGATTAGTTGAAAAAATAAGCGTGCGGCAAAATTATGAAATTAAGTTCAGTCATTGAGTTCTTAAAGCAAAAATGTTGGCACTGCTGAGAAATGCTCGAAAATGTGAGCATACACTTTTAATTATTTAGTTAAAATATAAAAGAGTACACACTGTGACATGTGCACTCTTCTTACAACACTGTACAACAAACAAATTATTTTTGGCTTGACTCAAATTCAATATAGAATAAAAGGTAAAAAGTGTGCTTCATATTTCATATTTCTTCACGTTTCCGATTTTTTTTAAACCTTGTTCATTGAAAAGTATGACAGTACAGTTGTCGAATGAAAAATTCATTCATGTTTAGCGTTGATTGAGTCGACTTTCGAACCATTGACCATCAGCCCTGTGAATCAATGAATTACTCAGTGAATCATGGCTATGGGTTATGTAAAAAACAATGATATTTTTACTCAGAAAAGGCATTGAAAGAACAGTTGCCGAAGGAAAATTGATTGATTGAATCGACTTTCGAACCCTTGACCATCAGATCTGTGAATCAATGCATGACTCAGTAAATCATGGCTATGGGTTATATAAAAAAAACTGACATTTTTACTCAGAGTTCATAGCAGAAATGGCAATATTTCCGACATATTTTTAAGTCGACCACAGAAAAGTGTCAAACCATTGATATATCGAACTTCTTCATTCACACCTACACCCAAGTTTTCATGTGTGAGAATTGCTCTCGCACAGTGGCACAATTCGATTAAACGCAGCTCCCACTTAGCGCTTTATGATTCCTTCGAGCTACTGCAATCGCTGACATTTTTTCTACTACTGGCAACATTTATTACATCTCCCTTTTGCCCGCTTTACGAATACTATATGTGTCCCATAAATATGGCTCAGCTGTGGACTACTGTGTAGGTGGCTGCCGCTGGCCGGAGGAGATGTTTCGTGCAAATAAATAACGTGTCAAGTGTCTTTAAGCTGCTGTTTCGCTTCTTATTTGCTGTCCCTGCTCGTCTGTTTATGTTGTTGTTGCTGCTGTTATTGTCTGACTAAAGATAGAAATACTATTTGGAGAATTGGCATTTAAGTTGACAGATTTACGAGTTTCGCCTGCGGGTTACGAAATCGACATTAAGCGATAAATGAGAATAGTACAAATGGCCAAAACAAAGCTTGAACTGAGAAGCTTTAATAAAAACTCTCAACTGCCTTTCGAATGTTTATTTCCATTCTCTGGAATAATGATTAAAACAAAACATGTGAATGTTTAATGTGCTGGAATGGCAACACTGCAAATGGTTTTTCTAATTAAAAGCGGCGGCTTTTAGCGGCGATAACATCAATGAATGGGGAATGAATGGGTGGGCAGGTTGGGCGCCCATATGCCACTTCAAAAACTCTCCAAGCACTTCGCAACATGACGCACGTCAACTTGAATGTCAAGACAAGCGAGACAGACAGAGCGACAGAAGGACAAGCAGGCGTACAGGAAGACAGGCAGTTGGGTGGGCAGAATGATACATGGAGAGGTCCCAAATAGATGAATGCAGCCACACATAGGCCAGGGGATGAATGCATGAATGGTTGGAGTTGATAGGATAATGTATGATCGCGTAATGTTGACATTTTTCATTAAGTGGCACTTGTGGCCATATGATGCCAGAATTAGAAGCATCCTTTGTAATTTGTCTAAGTGTTTTGCATTTTCCTATTTTTGTATAATTTTTATATTTTTTATAAGTATGTTTCAAATTTATATTAAATGTTCAGAATTTTATTGAATTTATATACATATTTTTATTTAATTTTACTTTGTTTTTCATATTAATATTTTCTTTTCATATTTCTATGTGCTTATTTTGTTTTTATTGAGCTTTTAATCAATTCATATTTTTTATAGAAGTAAATTAAATTTTATTGAGCCATTTTTTTTTAGTAATTTTGTTCTTGTTAGATTTTAGTAATTTTACAATTTTTATATTCTTTATACTAAGAATGCTTCAAAGTTATATTAATTGTTCAGAGTTTTATTAAATTTACATATATGTTTTTATTTAATTTTACTTTATTTTGCATATCTACATTTTCTTTTCTATGTGCTTATTTTGTTTTCATTGAGATTTTAATTATTTTATTTTGGTTTATTTTTTTTTTTAATTTTGTTCTTGTTAGATTTTAATATTTTAAAAATTTTTTTATTTTTTATAAGTATGTTTCAAATTTATATTAATTGTTCAGAATTTTATTAAATTTAAATATATATTTTTATTTAATTTTACTTTATTTTTCATATTTATATTTTCTTTTCTATGTGCTTATTTTGTTAAATTGTAAATTATATTTTATTTAGTTATTTTTTTTTAATAATTATATCCTTGTTATATTTTATTTATATTTAATTTTACCTAATTTTTCATATTTATATTTTCTTTTCTATGTGCTAATTTTTCTGTTAGCTTTAATTTAATTTTGTGTTAGCTTTTGATTCATTTTTATTTTTTATAGAAGTACATTAAATTTTAGTTAGTAATTTTTTAGTACCTAATTTTGTTTTTGTTATATTGAATTTTTTTTTACAATTTTTATATTTTTTTAAAGTTTGTTTCAAATTTGTATCAATTGTTCAGAATTTTAATAAATTTATATAAACAGTGGTGTCTGGATGTGAACTAATTATTGCAAGGCCTGTTCACTGTATTGAGGTTGTTCACTATATCAAGGTCAACATTTTTGTTCAAAAACTCGTTTTATTTGCTCCAAATACAATTTTGGTTTTTTGCTTGAAAATTTGTTTCTATATTTAGAGGCTCGATGTCAAAATTTGGGTGTTCACTATATCGAGGTGTTCACTATATAGGGGGTTCACTATACCCAGACACGAATGTATCTATTTATTTAATTTTACTTTATTTTTCATATTTACATCTTCTCTTCTATGTGCTTATTTTGTTTTTATTGAGATTTCGATTAGTTTTTATTTTTTATAGAAGTAAATTAAATTTGATTTAGCTATTTTTGTTTCTAATTTTGTTCTTGTTATATTTAATTTTTCTTTAATTTTACCTTATTTTTCATATGTATTTTTTTCTTTGTGCTTATTTTGTGTTTATTGAGCTTTTGGTTAATTTTTCTTTAACCCTAATTTCCAGAATTTTAAACGTAACGTTAACCCAGAAGTGAGACTGTCAGGCTCATATGAGCTAAACTACTGAAAACCCCAATTTATTTTACTTTTTCAAATCCAGTTACTACTTAAAGACGTTTTTTTTAAGTTTTTTTATTTTTAGTACGGAACTTGTAAATACAGGGTCCACAGGAAAACAATTTCTACTGCAAAAGTATAATTAATTAGTCCAGATATTCACATCTTTGTCCACTTTGGGTGGAAGTATAATGGAGATTTGCTTAGTTTATTGTAAAATTGTTTCTGCGTTTTTGAGATGGCTGGTGGACAAATATGATACCGATTTTGTTTACGGGTACCAGAATTTGGCGCCTGCGAACTAACCTTTTGCAGTAATGCAACATCTATTGTTGCCTGAGTTTTCGCTCGTAGATATTCATGGCTATACCAAAAAATCTCAAGTTATCGAAAAAACAACTATCTTTTGCTATCTGTACCCTCATTCTATTGAGGACGTGTTTTTAGCCATTTGACATATGTCGCAATGCCAGCAGCATCAATAAATGTATAAAGAAAGCTAGAGGCCATTCATTAGGTTGCGTTTTTTGATATACCTATCATACAAATTTTATTTTTTCTGAGTGTACGAACCCCGCATCCAATCAACTATCGGCTAATTCCTTACTAGTGAACTATTCGGTCATTATTACATTTGTGTTTGGAAGGCTCACACAGTTTTTCAACACCCTTTTCGCAAGACCCACAGCTCGTTGATTACCGTCTTTGCATGTGTATGGCATTTCAGGAAGTATTAGCACCATCGCACTTCTATATTCTGATTACATATTTATCGGGATTGGAAGACATAAACTGTATGAACTAACATCAACTTCGGTAAAGCATAAATTCTTCATAGGGGTATTCTCGATGTCTTGCATAGCCCTGACATCGTGCACGAAATGCATAATTGACATGGCCATGCATTTCGAGCAACGACACAACAACAAAATACAAGCAAAAACAGTTTGCATTTTTTGCATGTCATGCTACGCAAAAACCCTTGTTTTGTGTGCGACATCGCGATTGTGCGACAGCCATTTAATTTTCTTCGTGTGCGCAAGCGTATTTTCTTTATATTTCGTTTTATTTCAACCTTTTTATATAATTTGCATATATGTCTTGCTTGCAGGTAGAAATGGATCAACCGAAAACCAAATTAAAAAGAAATGGAGAAAGTTTGCGGCATTTTTGCAATATGTGCTTTTTTGTGCGTTCTCGATGTGTAGCATTTTCCAGTCTTGCACGGTTGCATTTTTACGAATTCTTCCTCCGTGCAAGACATCGAGAATACCCCTCATAATAATAATTCTTCATAAAAATTCACCTAAACATGAAAAATAAAAATATTCTTCCATATGGTGGACAAAAAGTCAAGGAATTCTGATTAATTTTAGTTGTTTGTTCAAATGAGCTTCTGAGGCTCACTTCTGGGGTTTCGTTGCATTTTAAAAAAATTGTAAAAAAGTACAAAAACTGTCTAAAAAGTTAAATTTATAAATGAAATATAATTCTAACATTCCATTAGAGGATTACATAAAAAATTTGAATCGAAAATCTTTTGGTACAGGATTTATCACCATTTGAAATTTTTAGTGAGACTGTGAGGCTCACTTCTGGGCATTAGGAATTCTTAGAATATAGAATTTAATGAAATTTTGTTTAGTTATTCTATATTTTTAATAATTTGTTTTCTTATATTTTGTATTTAATTTTATATTATTTTATGCACATTTTTATCCATCAAAATTCTTTTCTCAAATGCAATTTTTAAAACAAAAATTCCTCGCAAAACATTGTAAAAATCACGTACAACCACTTTTGTAATTTTAACTTGACAGCTGCGTGTCGCCTCTAAGGCTGCCTGCACACATTTGTGTTGTCCTCCTTCTCACATACACACACACACACACACATAGATACGAGCTACGTACACAATATTTTCAATTTCGCAAATGTCACAACATGCAGCGGTAATATTTGTCTAAAAATATTGACACTCGACTATAATCGAAAAACGTATGGAATGGAGTGCGGATGAAGAAAACACAGCTGCAAAATTGATGCAGAGGACATAAGCAAAGTGCATTTTTTTAAAACAATGCGACGGGAATCGGGTGAGAAATGCAACTCTGGATAATCACTCATATTCGAATGATACAAGTGTAGACAGTGGAACCATATAAAGAAATGTCAAGTTACATGAAATTTTCTTCATGTTTTCTTAAATTTTCGTACCTTGTCTTTCTCTGTGCTGTCTGTTCAACGTTTTAAAATGCACATCGAATGCTGCTTGTGACAGCTAATGGCAGCTAAATGCGCTGTAAATGACGAGGATATTGCAGCTTTCGGGCTATGGACAGAGCGGGGATGGCCAATTGCAAACAACGGGACGCACGGAAGTACGGACGCAAAGCCGGAAGTGAAGGAAATGGCAGAGCGGTGAAGAGAGACAAGCGATCTGTTTGTGTTTGCAACCAAGTCGGTGCACAAATTCTTGTGAAAGGAATCCTTTTAGAATGTCAAATGAAATAGTCAGACAGGCAGTCAGACAACAAGCGGGCGCCAAGTCTTGGGGAGGACAACACAAAAGCAGATTAAGCTGCTGAAGAGAATATTCAGTAGTAATTATAAAGTGAAGTGAAGGTGGCTTGGTTGGATGTGGAAGTTGATGCGCAAAGTTGTGGGGTGGATAGTCGAATGGCTGAGCAATTAAAGCATTTGAAGTGAAGTTATTTGAAGCGCAGATGAGGAGATTAGAGCTGAATGGTTACCGAGTTGATGAGGAAATATGTAAAAAGAAAAAGTAAAGTCTGAATAAGAGCGGTGCATAAGTGGACTTTGAGTGCGGGTTGTTTTATGAGCTGCAGCTAAGTTTAGTGGTCGACAGTTAGTAATTGAGATTGTAAAACTTTATAACTAGTTTTATTTTCATTCAATTTTATGCATCCAATGCAAAATTTATTAAATTTCTGTACAAAATTTCGCAACACCTTAAACTATTTTATAATTTTAAGAACTTTACAACTTTAAGTCACCAACTCAGGCTCTCAGCGTGTCGTGTCAGACACTCATAAATTACAAATATCAAAGTTTTACTCAAGTCCATAAAATTGCGCGGCAACGTTTGGCCCAAGTTTCTGTTCGCGTCTCCAATGAATCGCCGCAACAAAAAGTCGCCTCGAACAAACACTGCAGTAAACGTGGCCGTTTGTTGCTCCTTTAGCGCAGCTAACAAGTTAACAAGTGCAAGGAGCAACAATACTTTTCGAACTGTAATAAAAATTGAAAAAACTGCAGCGGTGTTTGGCGAAAGTTACCGCTAAACGTGCTGGACGTACGGAAAAGTAATAAAAGCTGAAATGTTTACCTAACGTTGCCTATTCTTCAAAACTTTATTTAAAGCTAGACATCTTGACAACAGTGACAAGAATTGAGTTATTTTTTTTAGAAATTAAAAATATTAAAAATTCTAAAAAAAAATTATTAGTTATTTAAATTTTTATACGTAAATTGGCAACATTTGTTTTACAGAAATACAAGGTCGTGGGCTGTTGTTGGGCTTAACGTAGAATGTAGAACATGAAGTTTTGTCTATGCCTCATCTCACTTTGTGCTTCAGACTACGTCATAAAGTGAGGTTAGGAATAATTTTATATCAATAACCGTATATTTATATATTCTCTATAAAAAAGTTGATTGAAAAGTAGCTAAAAACAAGCAAAGACGTAAAAAATGTTGTGCCCAATGATGCCAGAAAAGCGCGTTCAAGTGTAATTAAAACGGCGTATAGACGTCGCGACCAACGGGCGTACGGCTGGATAAACGATTAATTTGATTTTTCTGTGGGTGGTGGCAGACAGTGTCACTGGTCATTAGCATTAACGTTATGCACTTTTAAAAAAGATTTATATACATAAGTATATATTTTTTTATTTTCTGACGCCAAACTTTCTTTGTTCTTTCTATTGTCGTCGTCGAGGAAAAAATTTCTGTTTAAAATGGCTGAGTGGCAGCTTTGACAATTACGAACGCTGCGATTGCTAAACGATGTCGGGGAGTGGCTTCTTCATGTACGTCAGCCGAAACGTGACTTACGCGTGCGACAGCAAATTAAGCGTGAAAGTTCAGTGGAGGGTAACCGACGTTACTACGTTATTGCTTGTTGTTGCTGCTTTCATCTTGCCATTGAATGTTGTATTGATTTTTTGTAGAGTCTGCGATTAGAAATTGTGGGCTTCGACGGCTCCAAACAGTTTACTAATTGCTTTGTAAGCGCTAAAGTTTGGGTAGTCAATGCTTATCAATCATCAGTTTTGGGCGAATTTAATGGATTTTATGAACATTGATGGACTCATTTGGTGAATCAGATTGTTTGATATTTGTATTTCAGCATGAACCAACAAATTTAAAAAGGTGTTAGTAGAGTTTTCAATGGCTTATAAATTTTAAAAGTTTATTACATAGACTCTTTAGTGGTCAATTTTAAAGACACAGTGAGTGAGATTTGTTGAGCCCATCAATCTTCCATGATTTAATATTCTGAAAAAACTTGGTTAATGAGATTTAAAAATGCTTTTATGTAGACTAGAATTTTAGATAGACTTTTAAAAAGAAAAATTAATAAATTAAAAGAGTAACATACATTTCGAGAATGTTCCAACACTTTCCTGGCACATGGGCCAATATGATTGAACAAACTTCGGTGGTAAATCCATTATAACTATTTCTGCTTTAGTAGTCAATTTGATAGAGAATAATGTATCTGCTGATATATTTGAGTTATTTGGAGAACAGTTGAACACTTCTGCTCACTTTGTCAAATAATTCAATACTCGAGTCGTTCAATATTTAATAAGTCAGAGCTAAAATTGTTTTCGCACAAGAAGAAATTATCTTTTTTTGGAAGAACAACGCAATTCAAACATTTCACATTGGAACTAACTTTTCTAAAAACAATTTCAAATTAGTTTAAAGTCACCAAAAACAATGCACAAAAATAATAAAAATCAACTTCTTGCCTATTATTTGTCTTGTTTTGGCAAAGCTGCATAACGAACACCCTCGGATGCAGCGATATGAATGAAATCCCATAAAGTTGATGATGCCGCGCTGTGAGTAATTTCGCGCAGGAATATAAAAAGGTTTCCAATTGGTGTGCGAACAACGAACGCGCGCCGAGTGCGGCACAAATGAGTTGTGTGTAAATATGAAAATGTCTGTGTTGTTGCAGTGGGAACAGGCAGCGTGGTGGTAGGTAGTTTCTGATTAGGGTGACAATAAGGGTGCGGGAAACACGGCACAAAAATGTCGGCCACATGCGCTGACTAATAGTAAATTTTGTGTAAGTTTACGCAAGTGTCATATTTGACAGTGAGACACGCGCATTTCGAAATGGGAAACAATACTGCAAGCGTGTAGGGCCACAATTGAGGGTGAGTTGGGTGGTGTAAATGCAGAGAAACGGTAGCGGTTCCTTGTTGAATAGAAAGTGAGGTTATGGTTGCTACGATTTTTCGGAACATTTATTGTTGAACAGTTGTTCAAAGTTTTGTTGTTGTTGTTGTTTGTGAATTGTGGCAAAAAAACAACTGGCTGGATTTGCAGCAGCTAAATGCTTGGTTGGTGTTTCGAATGGGGAGAAGTTTCTAGTTTGCAAAATGTTCGAAGAATTGAACTGAGAAACCTTTTTTTTAATCCTTTCGGGACTACTGGGATAATTCGTCCCAGCAACTTTAAAATGTCCTTTAAAACAACTAATCAGATCTTTTGACTCACGCACAATATTTATTAGAATTCTATGTCCCCGGTTAAAAGAATGATTTCAGAATTTGTGAGCATCCAACATAATTTTCTAGCCCCAACTTTCATAGCATGGAAAAATGTCTTCTGAGAGTGTTTTGGATTTAAAAATTAAACTCCGTCCCGAAAGGGTTAAAGAATATTTCGATTTGTTGTTAGCATTTTGTTACTAAACTTCTGCAGCAACATTGTCGAATTATAAAAATATTATAAATATTAAGGGATGTTAAAAAGCCAAATTTTGAATGTAAACATTTCAGAAGAGCAGAAAATTTGCTAAAAAAAATTCCGACAAGAAGTTGATTCATGTAAAAAATTCAATCGAAATTAAAATTTAAGATTTAATTACATTTTTTGGGGTTTTTTAAGTTCACTTCAACACTTTCGCATCACAAATCTATGAAAAATTGTTGATCAATGAATATCCGATTTCCACACTTCCAAAGACTTTTCAAATATTTTCGATATATTTTTTCAATAACAAACAATTTTTAGAGATTTAAAACTCCTGTAATTTTCTGTTTAAATTTTCGCAATTACGCGTCGAAGCACGTACACGTACCGAGTTCCACCGCTGCACTGAATCGGTTGTGCTGGGACGTGGCCACGGCTGCAGTGCGAATCGGTGGCAACCAGCCAGCCAGTCAGTCAGCTACACAGGGCGGGAGACAAGCAGCCAGCCGGTTGCTTGGCTGTTGTTGCTGGCGTTGGCGGTGGTGGTGTTGGTGTTGTCGGCTCTGTAAGGGCAAAACATCTGGGAGTATGGCAGACAAGGGAAATTTTGTGCGGGAAGTTTTTCTTTGCCAGTTGAGCGAAGCCATGTGTCAGCTTGCAGTTGAGAAGTGTGCGAGAGCGTAAGGTGAGTGAAGAAAAATAATGATTTTGGAGTTTTCAATACAATATTTTCGAAGTAGGAAATATTTAAGGGGTTCACAATACATGTCTTGTGAATAATTTCAACTAAATTCAATGAACTGAAGATTGTTATTTATGCAATCAAATCAAAGTAATTTCTATGTTAATGTAATACAAAAACATTGTAGAGCAACATGTGTCTGAAACCGAGCATTGAAGCTGATGAAGTTAGCCAAGTCAGTGGGTTTTCAAATGTTTGGAGCAGAAATTATAGAAATGTTATAATATCTTTTGACTGATATATAACAAATGTCAGATTTTCGCAAGAATTATGTTGTAATTTAGCTCAAATATTTCTATAATTTTAATTTAAAATTCAATTACTTGTACTTTCTCCACTTTTTTTTTTAAATATTTTTTATATGAAATTTTTCATTTAAAATTTTTTAAGTCCCTCCTAAGCTTCTCACCGACCAGCCATCAATTTCGAAGCACCAAGGGCACAACTTTACAACCGTCGCCGCCAAATGCTCGTTATTAGCGCCATAGTTGAGAAATGGCGCTTGGCTGCCACTCAGTCTCGACGTCTGGCTCCCAGTGACTCTTGTGCCGCGGCTGACGCATACCAAACGACTATGGCGGTAATAACAACAACAAATGTTAACCAATCGTTGTGGTAAATCAGCACTGAAGTGTTACTCATCAATGACTTGAATTGAGTTGAATTTGAGTAAACAAAATTTGAAAAAAAACGAACATTTTATCAAACTTTTTTTTTGTAATTTCCAAGATTTTTGTAAAACTTTTTAAAAATTCGTAGTCTGGCTTTATTAGTTCATCGGAGTACCCCTAAAAATATAATAAGAAAAATGCATTGCACTGCCTGTCAAGCAATATTGCATGACAAACAGCAAAGATGAATGCGCGACAGCAATCTTTCTGACACATTAACTGACAACTAACAAAACATGTGAGTAGCAGCACTCACTCGCTTTAATTTCCCGCAAAGCCAGCGCCAACGCAACAACAGACAGCGCCATCAACAGCAACAACAACAACAACAACGCTAACAAGAACAACAATGTGTAGTGACACGCACTTTTTTGCGCATGTAAAACGAAGCCAGCAGCAACGTGAAGTGCCATTTGTCCCGTGGGGGAGGAGGCTGCCGCTGCTTTTGTTCGCGCATTGCTTCACGCTGGCGGAAGTGCCATTGACACTACGCGTTTCGGTTTTCATTTTTACAATTTCTTGTTGTTTTTTTGCTACTCTTTCTTAACTGTCTTCCAGCTTGTGTGCTGTGCTTAAAACTTGGATGGCTTTAAAAATTTACTAAAAACCATTGTTGTTGTAAAATGGATTGCAAAAATGTTGGTTTTGTTCTTGTTCGAAGAAGGAAGGGTGTAAGTTGTTCACGTAAGGCAGTAAGCGATGATTCACGACGGGCTTGGCGCCTAAAAGTATGCTGTGCTTTTTCGCTTTTATCTCAATGCTTGAACTGAAGCATTGAAAGTGCAAAAACAATCATACTAAAGTTTTGATGGAGTTTTTATGTTTTAATGGGATTTACATATATTGAAAGTGTGGCGTGCTTTTGGGTTTTGTAACGAATTTGTTTTTGAATTTTTTTTGTACCTTTCGAGTTGGAGTATTTGGTTGAAAGTTGCTGTAGACTGCGGCCAAATCGATTAATTTTTAGCAGTATTTGTGGTTCTTTAAAAGTGGGTTGTAAGAGCAAAAGGCCCATCAACATTTTGGTAAGATTTTCGCATAGAATTTAAAAATGGAAAATATTTTAATTTAAACAAATTCGATGCAATGTTTGCTAAAGAAATTTTTGCTTATTTCTTCAATTCAATGTAAAGCGCGGGGCTCAAATAATTTCAGTTATAGCGCAATTCTATTCAGCTTCAATCTTTAGTTACACAATAAATTTATATGACGTCTTGTGCCTCAAATAATGACAGCTTATGACTGCTCCCACAGTTGTTTATTATTGGAAAAGCAACGATGACCAGCGCTTTTGTGTCTGCTTAGCGCAAATCAATTGCTTTCAATGTCGCAATAGCTTAATCCATTTCATTCGATTTCGAGCAAGACAAACAAAAACCAATTAATGTGCTTGCGGCGCACCACTTCAGACAATTTGCCCGCGCTCGAACTTTTCCCGGCGAACGAGCAAAACTGCGCTGTGGAGGAAACGAGACGAGACAATGGGACAATGGATTAAAAGCAAATTGTATGGCAACATTGCAAACAGTTGCTGACCCTTTGGCAGAGCGCACAACAGTGCAACTCATGCGCCACCTTCCCCCACTTCGGCGCCGCTACCCAGCGCTGCGACTGCTGGGACTGACGAGGAGCCGAGCTGAAAACAAATGTGTAAACGACAGAAACGCTGCATTGATTGATTGCTGCGAACGCTAGCGGTGGCCATATGCCGCATGCCACACGCTGCACGCCGCATGCCGCATGTGGCACAAGCAATCAACACTCGGCGGTGGAAAATCTCGATTTCTTTCTACTCATTGCGAGCGTTGGTGGCATTTTTTCTCGCACTGTTTCAACTTTTTAATGAAAAATTAGGTTGCACACACACATGCACACGCACAGGCTCACTTAAGGCCTGATTGCAATGGCTTTGCGGGTGATTTCAGGGCGCGCGCGCACACACACACACACGTACATTCGCATGTTGAAAGGCAGCAGACGTCAGCATGATAATCAGTTTTCATGCAGCCATGCTACAAACTTCGAACGCAACAACACAGCGGCACTAAAGCCCAAAGGCGAGAAGCGCCGAAGAGTGGAGAGAATAGAGCGCACGATTGCACTTTCGCTGCTTTAATTAATGACGCGTACATCCGTCATCGTTTCTAATACAAAATTCTACACTTTACGGATTTGTTGTTGTTGTTGCTGTTGTTGTTGTTCTGTTTTTGTTGTAGTTGTTTTAATTTCATTTAAGTTGCTCGCATTGGTGCATTGCAGTGTTGGATTTGTGTCTGCGTTCGAAAATAATGCGCAGCCAAGAACATACAAACGCACAAACACACACACACACAATATGACACCAACGTCTGTGTTTATTTTTGTAAAATATTAAAATTTGATTCATTGAGTTTTGGTGTCAAAAGCACAAACATTTCTGTATGTGTTGCACAACTGAAGTGTGGTGTGGTTGTCTCTGATTTGGCCTCAATTTTGGAGTAACGAAAAAATGTCTTAAAAAATACAAATTCTTTTAAAAAAATACAACTAATTAATGACCCGTATAAATCTATTTTTATAAAAGAGAAAAAGAGATTAAAGTGAAACTCTACAGTTTCCATACCCGACCTCTCTTAGGTGATACAAAATTGTATTACCTAATTTAACTTAAGAACTTAAGGCATTTTCTAATGCCTCGTAAGTATGACAAGTCTAGAGCCAATGTTGCCAGCTAGAAAATTCCACAACAATAAACTTCAAACTGGTCGTGTCACTTTCGTTTTCGTTGCCAACCATGAAATTTCTAATTTGCTGTGTTTTTTCTGATGATTTTCTTTGTGAGCGCCTGAAATTCAACCAAATTTAGGTAAACACAAACAACAAGAAAAAAGCAGCAGCACGCGTCAACAGCGTTGACAGCAACAGCAACAAATATGCCCAAATAGAGGCCCCGTGGGCTGAAAGTAGAAGTGAGTTCAAGTTTTCGTAGAATTGATCTCCATCCTTCGCCGGCACCTCATTTCGCTGCACCACAATGCGCTTAAAACGTCAACTAAATTGAGAAGTTCTTTTGGATATTTTATGGCATGGAAAAATGTCGCTGACAGGCGTGACAGCGCAAAGTGTGATGTCGCTGCTGTTGGGGCTGATGGAGTGAACCAATTCGGTGCCTACAAAAATGGGAAGAGCCATAAATTTCAATGGAAGCGTAAATTATGAACTTTTAACTTGAAGCCATTGGAAATGGAAAGTAAGCGTGTTTGCTGTAAGCCTATGAATTTATGGAATACATTTAGGCTCAGCACATGCTTCAACTGGAAATGTATGAATTCGTGTGAAGCACACGTCACGTGTCATTTAAGGTCGAGTCAATAAACTTTAGGCCGCATTGTATTGATCGATTGAACTTAAAGCAATGATAGAAAAATAGTGCGAACAAATTTTATGGGAAATATTCGTTATATGAATAGTATAGGCTATATATTGGCCTTTATGGCATACTTTTAGGCGATATTTTAATTGGCGCAGCGTTTAGTGGCAAACAAGAAGACAATTTGTATGCAGCCTTGCTGCATGTGAGCTGTGAACTGCTAAATCGATTTAGCAAAATTATGTAGAACTTTTTGACTATTGAGTGTTTGGCATACTTTCCATATTACTTTGGCAACTTTTTAGTTAAAAAAAACTAAATTTTCAGTAAAACAGTACCAAAATTGTAACAATAACAATGAAATCATTTTATGCTGCCTAAAAGTATGCAAAATTTACATATAATTAATTTCATATTAATTTCAGGCTTAATTTTATTTGTTATTTTATATCGACTTATTATTTTCAAGAAGCAATTCATAAGCAAATATCGTCAACGCACCTTCTTCCTGTAGTTTTCCATTCATAAAACTTTTTTGCTGCTATTGTTGTGGCGGAAAACGGTTAAAACGCACACACGTTTGTGTGTGTTGCCTTGTGGATTGTTGTGGATACTATGTGGATGTCGTTGCAGTGGGGAAAGGGTGCCCATCGGCTGCCTCAACTGTTTGACTTCCTCATATCGCAGCGATTGCGATGCACTTTTTCACACATTCGTTCGGCTTTTTCAATATTCTTTGCTTGCACAAACTAAAGCACATTTTCGGGCGATTTTCACTGAGATTTCATTAGCTGTTAGCTGCCATTTGCACCATTTGTCAGCGCAATTCTGCACATTTTCACACTTGTTTTGCTCGCATGCGGTCTACGCGAATTTTCGATGCTGGCAATGCTGTGCTGAGCGCATGCGTCTTGCATGTAGTCTACTTTTTGGCGTTTAGCGTTATTTTAACTTTGTTGTTTTTGCAATGGAAATTAGGCTTTTCACAAATTTTCTATTTTCAATCACTCAAAATTTAGCATAAAATCACAAATGGAAGTAAACGCTGCCTGCAAGTGTTGCCAGTCTTCAAGCTAATATGCCAAGGTTGCCAATGTGTGCAACTAATATTGCGCCTGATTGCCGCGTTATGCCAAGAAGCAGGAAAATCACTAACCACAACAGTGCTGGCATACGCAATTCGCAAAACCTAACACTTGCACATTTTACTGCGTACGTTTTACTCAATTCAACGCGACTTTTGTGCAGCCAACTGTCAAACTGTGCACATTTGACGTGATTCTTTTGTAGGACTTTAAAGCAAAAATGAGTTTTCCACTCGCTGGCTGACACCGTTTTCCAGCGAATTGTCAATATTGCGCGACGGTGACGTGTTGCGGGGGCCTGGCGGGCGAATGCAGCCAGCAATCCATGTCAGCTGTCAATGACATTTGCAGTGCTGCGCTGACAGTTGTCGATAATTAATTTGTTTCGCTTTCGATTGCTTTTGCAGTGGTTGTTGTTGTTCTTTTATAGAACTGAATTTTTGTTGCAATTTGCCTTTGCATACGACTGCGACATGCGCAGTGCGGACATTGCTTTGTCAAACGATGCATGGAAAAACAACGAAACACGAAATGTGGAATGTAAAGCAAATTCTTTCACTTGTAGTGGTGGCGCATAGTAAACGAAGCAATGGTCGAGGGGTCAGTGCAGTGCGGGGTGGACATGTTGAAATTAATTTGACGCTTGTGTCAAATTTGCTGTTATTGTTGCAATATTTTTAAGTTCTTTTAAATTTAATTTTGTTAATTATTTCTTCTTGACAAGTTTAGGAACTTGGAGGATTCGTTGTTTGGTTGTAGCTATGCATAATGAATGCTTGTTCTTTATGTTTCCTTGTCAGCACTGCATTCCATTCGAGTCATTGTCGTTTGTAGACACTTTTGGCCACTTTCCGCTAACGGTTTAACATTGCACTTGAACTTTTCGATATAATACAATTTAGCAGTTTGACAAAACGTTGAAATTTTGAGTAGCGTATTTAACAAAAATTAGCGTTCGAAAACTTAAAACTAACACCAAAGTTTGTGTGTACTTAAAGAAATATACGCGTCGCGTCGCGTCGCTGTCTTGCACCTTTGCTTGGATTTCTTTATTTCTGTTTTCCAGTTTTTTGTGCCCCTTTTTACCTTTCTGCACAAACGTAGAACACTCCACATTCAGATTTCCCTTGCACAAAGTAGTGGAATGTCTGGCAGAGAGCGGACGCGCTCAATTTGTGTGAAACATGAGAGCGACTAAGAGTCTTTCCTCTCGCTCCTCTCAAAGTTAATTCTCTATTTTGGACTACTTTTAGGCTTTCAACAATATTTTATTGTGCAATAAAAACATTGGTCATGCAAAAAAGTTATAGTTTGTGTTCAAAACAGCATTAAATTACTACTTTGTAATGCTAAATTTAATATTACAAACAAATCCTCTCTCTCAGAATGTTCTGAATGCTTGCTCCCAAGAATGTTTGCTCTCAAGCAAACAACGTTGACTTGGCACTTCTACCCCTATGACAGACAGTGTTTGCCCATAAAGCACGCTTCCTGAATTTCAGTTCTTCTTATTCCCATTCATTCTTCTTCCTCTTCATTTCATGCTTCCGCTTACGCTTCATTTGTCAAATTCAACCCCAAAAAACCCTTCGTTGACTGTTGGTTGAACGCACATAGCTGCAGTGAGTTCATTGGCAGTGAATGAGAACTTTCAATGCTTTCGGCTTTGCTGTAAAGGCAATTTTTGTTGTTGTTGCATGCCAAAAGGATTCCATAATTTTTTTATAGTTATTTTTTGTTTATATTGTTTGCTGATACAACTAAATTGAGTGCAGAATTTGGTTGTGTTTAAAATCATATTGAGGGAAATTTCTCTCGCTGTTTGAGTGAGTCGGCGTTGCCAGTTAGAAGTCAAAGTTTAAGTTAAGCTAAGGTTTTTTCATTCAAGAATTACATGGAGTATGCGAGCAACTTATGAAGACTTTTCCAAGCACCAAATTCTGTGGGGTTGGGTTGTTTTGTTAAAAAAAGTTTATACAGAATTTTTTTGAAAATCCTCAAGTAGAAAGTTAATGGCTTTTTAAGGGACAAAAGTTGTAAAAGCATTGTTTATAGGAATCCTTATAAAACCTTGAAATCTATTAAACAAAAACATGTTTTGTTCAGTCATTAAAAATGAAAAAATACAAACTAATTGATTCATAATTTTCTCCAAGTTTATTTGTAATATTCCCTAACTTTAACGCATATATTTTGCCAACTTTGCCTTGAGCGCATGTCAAGCCGGCGGAATTAGTGCATACGAATTTGTACTCCAGACACTGAAAATGATATATGCACACACACACTCGTTTCTGTAATTTAGTTGTTCTTATTTTTTTACTCTCAAAATTCTTGAGGTGAAAACATGGTCAAAAGCGCGTCAGAAGGTTTACGCTATAAAACGCTTAAGGAAGCGTTTAGAGTGGAAAATGCGGACAAGTTTTGCAAACTAAATGTGGAAAATGATTCTTACTTTCCTTGAGAGTGGTGTGAGTTGTCTTGGGATGAGAGAAAGTTGTGAAACTATGCGCGTTCAGATTGGAGAATTTCAATTTCCATACGAAATCATAATTATTATTGACCTTCCACTTGTGTCGAAAACAGATATGAAAAATTCAATAAATTTAGCTTTTACTGGCTGTCAGGGAGAATAACAAAGTAAGAAGAATTGTAACTTAAACTTCGATTGCTTGCGTTCAGTTTAGCGTGTAAGCAATTAAAAAAATTGAAACCAGAGTTTCAGGAAACATTTGAAGCGTCTAGAATTTCCATAAAACTTCCCGTGCGAGAGTTTTCTAAGCTCATTATGTGCTCATTTGGCCGAGACAGAAAGAAAACTTGTATGTAATTTTGCACACTTGCCCAACAATCCCATTAAGCAAATAATAATGCACGTTGCAATTATTGTTGTAATTTTTGCCTCATTTTTTTCATTTTGTTTTTCATTGTGCAAAGTTTTTGTGCTCATGAGGAAAACATTGCTTCTGTGGCGTCTCAAAGAGGTTTTCTTTTTTAAGAAGAATAAGAAGAAGCAGAGGTAGTGCTTTGTGGGGATTAGTTATGGCGGGACTGGTTGGTTGGTTGGTTGGTTAGGTTGAGGTGGTTTAGTGCATTGTAAAAGAAAAGAAGCAGAAGTAGCAGTGGCAGTGGCAGTGGCAGCAACAATAGCAAAGCTGCTTAGGGTTGCAAGTTGGAGTTCAGAAGATGTCTATGGCTTTGAAGCGATTTCCGAACGTCTGAAGTATTTTGAAAGAAAGTAAATCTGAAATGGAATTGATTTCAACAAAGAAAGGAATTTTTCAAGCGTGAGTTGGAAGGTTATAAAAACGAGTTTGAGACTGGAAATTTTTTAAAGTGGGGTTGAGGAAAGGCTTGAAAATAATACAAATATAATAATAATGCAAAAATCATGAGATGAAAATTATGAACTGTGAAAATGTTAAGGCTGATTTGGTTTTTGAGGGTTAGATATATAAAATCAAAAATGAGAAAAGTTAAGTAAAGCCGGATTTAGAAATCTGTTAGGGCAAATCTGGCCCTAGAATCCAAAAATATTGATTAAAAACATTAACGTAAAAGGCAGGTCTTAGATAAGCAGAAATAGAGGCTAAAAGTTGATTGATAATGCAAATCACTCAGAAAAAGTTAGGTTAGGTTCATAGATGAGCAGGTCATATTAGACTAAATTTAATTATTAAAATGTAGACTAAAATTAAATTGAAAATGCTTCTTTTTAGAAACGCAAATCGCTCAGACGAAGTTAGGTTAGGTTCACTGCTAGCTTGCAGTGCAACCTGTAAACACCATATAGTCTCTTTGTGAATCCAGAAAGTATAAAAAACTTTCTGTGAAACTCTGTGTTTGTTCTGCATATAGTATGTCTTCTTCTGCAAGTTACTGACAACAAGGCTTAGGACCCCACATGACAGCCAGTTCTGCTACTCTTTTCTTGTTTCCATGGCCGCCTTTGATGTGCCCAGTATTCATATCATTTGCAATTACAGTTTTACCTCGCCCAGTGTCACCCGACCGCCACCCACTGCGGAAATCTGCTTGTTTTCATTTTAAATCCTCCCCTGGGGCCGAACAACACTCGCCGAGGGTATTTGCTTTTAATTTTTAAATACCTTCAATGCATGCAACAGGACAAATTCAATTTGTAACTTTGCACACGGCACACGGCCACGACATTGAAAAGCTTCAACAACAACAACAACACAACTAAGCCAACAGCCGGCACACCGCTGCCGTGCGCTGTCCACCCACATTTGCATGATTTACAGCAGCGTTGGGGAGGAGCAGAGAAATGAAAAATATTCCCGTGGGACGTGTTAATGTCGCTGTGGTTCAGCATCGCTGCACGTGGTGAGTGGGTGAGCCAACGAGCCGGCGCCAAGGTGCGCTGGTGGGAATGGTGTCTGCGACGCACAGCAAATCCGGCAACAATGTGCAGCGGCACAGCAACCCCCAAAGCCTGGGCGGCATGCAGTGTTGCATTCGTTCGCGTTTATGCGTATTTCCGGATGGCGGTGGGTGATGAATGGGAGACGAGGTAAAAAACAGGAAGCCACTTGCACCGCAGAATTCGGGCGACTGCCGTAAATTGTTAGTGTTTTTCAGTCGTTACGGGAGTTGGAGTTGTGCTGTTGTGTTGTTGCTGTCGGCAAGCAAACAATGCGGCTGTGGCTCGACAATGGAAATTGAATGAGGCTGGCGAAGGGGCGTGGTTTGGCGCGGAGTGGGAACGCTCGGTTGCGGCATTGTTTTGCCTCGATGCGGCTGCTGGACGTCGATGATGGATGCAGATGATGAGATCGCTGGCAGTGATGAGTAACCATGACCACAATGGAAAGCGGCAGCCAGAAGCGCGGCGTGTACGGTGGGCAAAATTGCCAGTGCGGAAATGGAAAATACTGAAGTTAAATGTTGCTGTTGTTGTTGCGGTTTTAAAGCAACAAATTGATGTGATTTGCATTTCTGCAACATTTTCACCCAAGATTTTCACCCCTCTTCGCTTGTGGGCCGATCCTTGACAACTGCTGCGGCACGTGCTCAAAATGTTTGTTGTAATTGAAATTTGTGTTAAAAGCCCGCACCCCTTGTGAGCTGCAATTTGCTTGCGTAGATTTTATTTGCGGTTTAACGCAGTTAACTGGGAAAATCCAGTCTCGCATTTTTCGTAGTTAAACAACTGAATACCCGAAACGACCACTCGAACAGTATTTATGACTACACATTGTCGTTATGAAGTCAGCTGAAGCATTCAGTTCGTGAGATAAGCGCAGTAACGCGTGTAAACCAGCCCCCATTGTGAGAGTGTGTGTGGGTGTGAAGGGTACTCACCTTATCCTCTGCTTCCTCGGCGCGTTCTTCCGCCTCGATGACGCGCTGTTCCAGCTCGGAGAGCTACAATAGGAAGAGAGAAGGAAAAAAGTCAAATTTAATAAAAACCAAATGATGTGGAATCAAAAAAGTGGCATTATGGACGAGTTGCCCTAAACAAATCAAGTGTAAAGTTTATAAAATTTAATAACTAATAAAGTGCAGTCGGATGCTGCACTTGGGCAGATAATACAGTCTCGAGTTGTTTTCAAGGGTTTGGTGCTTCATAAAGTTTTAAAATCCGGCCTTAAATGGGAGGGAATTGAAAAACTGTTCGATAATGAGGAACATTGCGTTGAAAGGAACAAAATATAATACTATAAAAAATTTCTAGAATTTATACAAATTTAATACAATGAGGGATGAGAAGGAGAAACATATGAAATACAAATATTTATTTTATGTAAAAGCGGGGAAGGAATATCGAGTACAAATATTTGGAATAAAGCTCATCCGATATTATTTCCATTTCAAAGTTTCATAACTTTTTCTTTATGATTTATAAAAATGAGATATTTAACTGATTCAAGCGCCAGCCGTCATCAACATCAAAGTAAAGAAAATAAAGATATACAGCATAATCTCGATAATTCGGACACTCGTTAATACGGACAACGCGGTAATCTGGAC
This sequence comes from Melieria crassipennis, assembly GCA_963668005.1. Taxonomy (NCBI): domain Eukaryota; kingdom Metazoa; phylum Arthropoda; class Insecta; order Diptera; family Ulidiidae; genus Melieria; species Melieria crassipennis. Next base: position 59,701,187 of record OY764962.1, read on the forward strand.
ACTCATTTCTATTGTAGACTCTGTAATCCGGACACTCCATTTCTATTGTAGACTCTGTAATCCGGACACCAGTGTCCGGTTTTTAATTGTCCGGATTATCGAGATTATACTGTATATACATATATACATATATACATACATATATACCGGATTATCGCGTTGTCCGTATTAGCGAGTGTCCGAATTATCGAGATTATATTGTATATATAGAAAATAAAAAATAAATATGTGTCTTCTATATAAATATATAGAAAATAAAATATAAATAAATAAATCTAAAATAATAAAAAATACAAAACAAAATAAATATAAAAATTAAAAAAAAAAAAATAAAAACTAAAAATAGATTTTGTTTTTTTTAGATAACTGTGGGTAGACAATTTTAACTTCTAAGAGTAGCAATTCAAGCAAATTGTATCAATTTTTTTCCAAGCTCCCAATTAAGTGAAAGGCCAATTTAATAACATTTTTATTAATAATCAGTTTAAAAGTTTTATTCGAAACAAAAATGTATGTTTAACCACACATGAAATTCACTTCTAATTTTAGCAAGAAGCATATACTTATATGTAGATTATTCTAAATAGGAATCATTCTCATTATCTTCAGGTACATTTGCATAGGATAAGTCAGTAGGAAGCTTAAAATCATAACAACATTTGCTTTTGATTAAATTTTTACAGGGAATACGCGCACTTCACTGGATGAAGAGTGGGGAATAGATAAAATACCTTTAACAACTCTTAAAATGTTTTTGAAAAGAGGCTCGTTTAATTAATTTTTTAGGCAAGACACTTTTTCCCAAAATTCGTAATTCCAACGTTTTAAACGACTATAGTTCTTCATATTGTGATAGTGACCTATACTCATTGTTAATTTCTTCGAGATATTTAATCTCTTTTAGAAAAAGTTTGGAAACAATTGGTACAACAGAATTTGTTTCACCCAGACATTCTCGGGTGAAAACTTTGGCAGAAAGTTTAATATTTCATCATTAAAGTTAACTCTGTTTCTTAAAGAATAAAGAAACTTTATGTAAAAACTCACGACATACTCTTTAAATTTTAAAACATCTTCATCAGATATAACCCCTGAGCCAATAAACAAATCTACTCCAACTCCACAATGCACATCACCAATAGGTGATTGATCATTAAATAAATGTATGTCGTACATAAGTATCTTTACCATCAATAACTTTTTTCAAAAAATGTCTTGCTAAATGGTGAAACATATATGCAATTCTTGGAAGAAATGTGTGAATTCGTGCAATCTTCCGATTGCATTGAAGATGATAATATGACAAAAACTCTCCATAACTAGTTAGAGATGTTAAGCAATGTCACCAAGTTTCCTTTTAAGGTTGAAACACAATTTGCAAAAAATTTAGTTTTTACTGCTAAAAGGCAATAAAAATGTTTCTTTTAGTTACTCGACCAGTGTGTACCAAAAGCGAGGCCTTTTTAAACTGTGATTGTATCAAAAAAGTACAATAGTATCAAGAATTCCATCACTGAACCACACAGTAGAATTTTTCGAATCAATCATATAATTTCTAAAAAATACTAAAAAAGAAATTAACACTAAAAATATTTACAAAACAGTAAAATACGTTTTAATAGATATTTTTCAAAAATTAAAAATATTTATATAGGAAATAAAAAATAATTTTTCGATATAAATATATAAAACGTAAATAAAAAATATATATATTAATAAAGAAAATAAAAAAATAAAAAATAGTCAAAAAAATAAATATAAAAATGAAAAAAATTAATATTAATAATAATATATACCCATTTTTTTTTTTTTGAGGTGGCTGGGAAAATTTTTAATTCTAAGAGTAGAATTGTGGTTACTGTAATAGGTATAGAAAGGTCTGCAACTGCACAGTAGAATCTTGGGAAACAATTGTAGAATTTTAAAGATAAAAATAAAAAAACCGTATACTAAAATATTAAAAAAAACGAAAATATGTTTACATATTTTTAAAAATAAATTTTTCTAAAATTTATTTTATAATTTTCCACAATAAGAGCTTCAACTCCGCCAAGAACCAAATAAATCCTTGAAACAAACCGAGTGCTTTAAAAGGTTTAATTTGTATTTATTTATTTTTTAAAATTGAATTTTATTTGCATTTAGTTGAACAATTTTCTTCTGTTGCACCTTGTGTAATGAAAATGCCTTTAATCAAAAAATTTCCCTACTTCAAAGTTACAGTTAGCTAGTACAACCACCGCCAGTGTGATGTTCCTGCTAATGGGAAATTTCCATCATTGGCTGAACAGCAAAACACAGGGAAATTTTCCATGATTGGGATATTTGCATTGTAGATGCCGCTACTACCAAAGGAGATTTTTGCTAGATAAATATTGCACTTGCAGTTGCTAAGGATTTGGGTACAATATATGATAAAACCTGACAATAGATAAATAAATTTAAAATTGCAGCCATATACCTATATTTATTCCTCAATTCAACGCTGAGTTTGTCTGTTCGTTTGAATCATCTACTATATATGCTTTCTTTGTCTATTTGTTCTTCTGGTCAATCATCCCCACGTCTGGTTGTACTTCAATGCATGTTTCTACCACATAAACGTCTCTTTCTATACTCCTTTGTCACCACACTTTGTCGTTTGTTCTCGCATCTCACATGTGTCTGTCTTTGGCAGTCAGTCTTTACTTTACTCTTTAGTCTTTATTGTTGTACTTTAATTAAACTTCTAGGCTTTCTCCTTATCAATCCATCTATGTCCCTCTTCAATTCATTTCTCACTCTATCTAAACGTCTATCCAAACTAAAATTTATCCTTTTGTTCCTTTTGCTTGCTTCCCCGCCTCGTTGCTGCCACTCGACGAATGCATAAAAATATACAAGGCAAACATTAAAGCGGCTCAAGCCATTAGGTAATCCAGAGTACAAGTCGGCAGGTAGGCAATTAATGGATTAAATGCACCTCACACCCAGCAACATACCACACCTTCCCCTCCTCCACCTGCTCCTTTGAGTCACAACTATGCCACGGCCAAATCCACTTAAAAGCGCGGCACACCCACCGCTTAGCTGGTGCCGCGCTGTATCGAATCCTCAAGCACACAACAACCAGCGGCAGCCAACGCACTCGACGTTCGCTTCGCGCGCACACCAACCCACTGCACGCCCACTGACTCCCGCCCGGCGCACGAGTACGCAAGCGGGCGCGCGTTCAAACGCTTCGTCTGCGCCTTCTGTGATTAATTTACGGAATTTGATGGCTGAGCTTTAAGCAAATTTTTGCCTTAAAAATAAAAAACCAAAAACACAACAACAACAACCAAAAAGCCCAGCGCAACGGCATTTCCGTTATTGCCGCAGTAATGGCGGCAACGCGACATAGACTGACAGAAGACTGACGGACAGCAATGCGAAAGGAACTGAAGGGAAGGCAGCGGCAAGCCCCGAGTGGCAATGTTAAGCCTCGCGAGTGGAGTGCAGAGTGAAGTGGCAGCGGCGAAGGCGGAGGCAGTTACAGCTGAGGCAAAAATAGAGTAACGCTTCCGTGCTAGACAGCGCGCTGCTCCTTGTGCAGTCGCTGGTTCTCCCTGCCCGGCACTTCATCAGCCCAGTCATCAACATCAATGACCTGAATGCATGTTTTCGTGCTTTTTACGGCTTTTGTTTGTTTTCATTGGCCAAATGGGACCGCCGGAAGGACGTGTCGGTTGTTACGTGGCTTCTGTGCTTCATGGGTTTGTGGCTTTTGTGTATTTGTTAGGGCAAATGGCGGAACCACACAAACAGGTTAAGGCCAAACATCGAGTGGGCGTAGGCAGTGAGGCTATGGGCACAGTTGTGTCGCCAGACTGTCTGCCGCTGCCACACGCGTTGCTTTTGGCTTTCGCGCTTTTCAAAAACCGGCAGGAACTGTCAATTTCGTGTCATCATAAAGTCTTTTGTGGCTAATAGCCACTCATTGCTTTGACTCTTCCTTGACTGCTTTTCGGTGCACCTTTTCAAGCCTCGCGCTGCGGCGAGTGGAGTTGCCAGATCCAAAGATAAAGGCAGGAAGGTTGTTTGTCTTTAATATTTTTTGAATAACATTCGAACAATTCCAAATGTCTCATTTGCTATGTCTGTGTTGCAAAGCTCACCTGCATTGCATGTTTTTTGCTTGCCACAGTACCGCTCAAACTGTAAAGCCACCCCAACACGGCGCATGTACAATTTCCAGAAGTAGTTCAAGCACAGCGCAACCTGCTCTACTTCCGTATGCACTCAAATACCCACACACACATACATGGCCTGATCAGCGTTTAAATTGGACTTTGGCATCTCGCAATTATTGCCATCAACCCGCTTTTGTGCTCGCTCTGACTTTTACTTTTGCCCGCCGCCACCTCCGTTTTGGTTTTGTGTGCTGGTTTGTCAACAAACTTCAAACCGCCACTAGTAGCCTACTTAAAACCACCATTGTCTCACCACCAGCAACAGCAACAACAACAACAATAAAAGCAGCAGCAACAGCATTGCCACTGCATTTTTAGCTGACAAGTGAAATGCCGCTAACCTGGCACACAACTTGTGGCTTCGTTCAATTGCCGTGTGAGACAGCGGCAGCGAAAGAGAGACAGAGAGAGTGCAATGCAAAAAAAAACAACAAAAGTCGAGGAAAAAGCCACAAAAACCATGTCAATTGCAAACTAGTTACTTACTTGGCCCCGCAACAGCCGTCATCCACTTTGGCCGCAACTCATGCGGTTATTTGAGGTTATGTGCTCGTATTAAGGACGGCACTGACATTTCGCAGGTTGCTGCCGTCCGGCCGACAGTTGACCGCATTTCGACGAACGTGCACTGCGTAATTGACACACGGGTTATTAACTCGACAAACATGCAGCGGATAGTGGCAGAAAGAAAATGTTGTAATGAAACTGAAAAGCGACAGCTTTTAAACTTAGACTTAAACTTTGAATGTTGTGCCGCTTTGGGTTTGCTTCGAGTCAATAAATACAACAGCAGCCGCGCACCCTTAACCGATTTTAATAAATTTCAGACACAGCGCTTGTCAAACTGTTGATGCCGCGCTAGTCTGTCATTCACCTCAGCACTCGGGCAGCGTTTTCTGCTTGATTTGCTCGTATGGCCCGGTTTTGGCCCGGTTTGGCCGGTTAACATTTCAAAGCGTTGTCTATGACCCGGTGAGGTGCTTGAATAAATTTCATTGCCCTCCTTTAGGCGCTGTTCGCTCGGTGTCTGGTTGCTGTTGCTCAACTTTGGGCTTCTGCACTTTGCGTGCGTGTGTGCGTGGTCGCAGCGCGAGTGTATTGAGCGAGTTAATCTCTTTATGTTAATTCGGCTGATGCGCCTAAAAGTTCATTAATAATTCATGAGCGCCCATAAATTTGGGTGAGGACTAAAGCGAAAACGCACTGCAAACTCGGCACATTTTCCCATGCCGCGTACGCTCGATGGCGGGGAAATTAATTTGAAATACAAATACTTCAAATAGCTGGCGGACGTGTAGTGCGCTTTTAGCAAATTAAGCAATGTTCTTTAGACAGTTTGGGCAAGTAGAAATTGGAGTGGCTATCAATATTTCAGAAAGACGAGAGAGCTAAACCGGAGCTGAAGGTCAGTAAATGGGGGTTCACAAGTTAAAGCCAAGAAAAACGAATAATTTCAGTGATGCCATTTTAAGTGGATACACTAAAAATTGTTTGAAGTTGCAGACATTCATAGTTGAAAACAATTTTAATTTTTGTTTCTTTCTAAAGAATTCAATAGTCATTTCAAAATTTTTTTTATATTAGAGAAAATAATATCATTGCCCAATAACAAAGGATTAACGCAACACTTGCTGCAGCTTCTGCATCAGCGCGTCCGAGTGTGCTTAACAATAATCAAACAACAACAACAAGTTAAACACTTTGCCAACGTCAGCAAAACAATAGCAATAGCAACAACAACAACAACTTGATTTTAATATACTCCACTTGACAAACACATATACACACACACACACACACACACACACACACACACACACACACACACACACCCACTCCAAAACACTTCACTTGGCTGCATGTTGCAACATGTTGTTGTTGTTCTCTTGCCGCAGATAACGCTCTGCCTCTGTTGATGATGATGATGATGGCTGGGGTGTTGATAATGCCGCAGCTGCAGACATTATAAAAATCAAGCTGCACTTTGCATCGGTTACGTGCGGCAGCAATGCCGAGATGATGAGTTGGCGCTGTCGCTTTCATGTTTGTTGTATGCAAGTTCGTCGACAGTCAAGTGGCACCGACTGGGGTGCAGGCATTTAACTTTGGCTTTTAAGCGGCTCTGAAGCGCTTTCGCTGCCATCGAGTTGTGGCTGGTAGCCGATGTGGCATGCGGCACATGCTGCATTTAGCTTGCAACAAAGGCAGCTGACGCTTTGCCACCTTTCGTTTTCCACATTTGATTTTATTGCTTTTGATTTTTGAGTGCTTGTGTGTATGAGGGCATGAGTATGTGTGTATGTGTGTTTGTTTGGTTATAAAGGGTTAAAGTTGCGAACTGTTGGGGAGCCCAAGTGAGCGAGTAGTGTCAAGCGTGTGCGCGCTGTTAGCCATTTTCAATTCTTATTGTTTTCGTATTTATGCGCTCACTTAGATGCAAACAAAGATGCAATTTGAACATTTTCTGCACAGCAGGCAACAACAGTCAGCGCAGTGCCTCAGAGTCCTCCATTATTCTTCATTCATTGTTCATGTACTGATTTGAACGTTTCCTTCGGCTTTCCAAACGACAATTCTGAGTGGTTGTCGTTGTTGAAAATTTGCATATAATTTGAATATAAATTAAAGCGATCATTATCTCGCACAACAATGCCAATCAATTAAATAAATACGAAGCAGTAAACATTAAATATGTAAGAAATACCTTCACACACATAAATATTTTACTATTGTTAATGCATTTCGACAGCAAAATGCGCACAAATTTATTCAAAAATCAATGCTTAAATATTTAATTTTTCATATACCTATTAAATACAACAAAGCTTTATTTTAATTTGTATTATATACAGACAAGCGAGATGACAGTTGAAATATTAACCAAAATATGAAGTGTTGATACACAACAACCGAAATGTACAAATTTTCAATAGGAATTTAATATTTCAGACAAACTCATCTCACTCACTCAAGAAATTTGATGACATGCAATTATAATTTTTTTTAATAAAAATTTCAATATTAAAAAATGCTTAAAATTTACTAATTTACAATTTACAATTCGAAGAAAATTTCAATATTAAATATTTAAATATTAAATATTTTGATACTAAATATTTTGAAATATTTTGAAAAAGTCTTTTGGTAACAGACGACATGTAATTATGGTACTTTAAAAAAAATTATTTATAAGAAAAATGCTTAAAATTGACAAATTTACAATAGGTCTGTTTGGCAGAGAATAATTTGTACGAATTTGTACAAATTTGTACACATTTTTACTGGATCCTGTTTGTTCACGCCAAATCTTCAGTAACGAGAGAGAAACTTAGAGCGTAAAGTGACAGTTCATTTCGTGAGAACTTGCAAGTTTTTACTGGAGAAATTTTGTCCAGTAACTTTTAGCCAGTAAGAAGAAGAACAAGAAAAACAAATGACTGGCTGCCATATGATCGAAATATTTTTTGCAAACTTTTGGAGGCAAATTGAACCTGCAAAGAATTTGTGCGTTCGCAAGTCTGCTGACCCACAACCGTCTTGCTCAGCTTTACCCGCTGAAGCTGAAAGGGAAGAATCGCAGATTGAGCGCAACAAACTATTTGCCTTCTGCATTAAATGTATGATAAACTTAATTTTCCCTACCGCTTCAAGCCTCAAATGAAACTTTTAGATCAGCTGTTGCTTTCTTTAACCCTCCTGTTTACACCCTTTTTACTGTGTGTTGTGGGTGTGCGAAGTACCACTGGTGTAACCAAGAGTTAAAACTTGCAAATTCTTGCTGTTTGTTTACTTTTTGGATAGTTTGATTTTAGGGAGCGTAAGCTGGCTTACTCTCCTGATATTTTTTACTGGATAATTTTTACTGGAAATCTGGCCAAACAGACCTAATTTGTGTGAAATCAGCTGTTGTTGAAGTTAGTTTTCTACGTCTTACAACAATTAAGAGTTGGCAGTTTAACAATAATTTTTAATGAAAAAACATTGAAGGTGTAAGGACTGGAAGGAGCAGTGATGATAAGTGAAACTCTACTTTGTCCCAACATTGAATAAACGTTGATGAATCGTTGACGAATCGACGGACATAGTGAAGATTTAATTATCTCCACTGACTTTCCAGCCCATTAAACCATCAATCAACAAAGAAACAGAATAAAGATCATCAAAGGAAACCTTTCGAAGAAAAAATTTCATAAACACATCTGAGTTTAAAATATATTTTTTAAAGATTGCTGCAAAATCGAAGAAAAACTTTGAAAGAAAAAGTTTCATAAGCAAATCTAAATTGTTAAAAATGGTTTAAAATCTCAAAACAAAAATATTTTTTTAAAATAATATTTCAATTAAATTAAATACAAATTCAGAATCTTAAAATGAAAACTTTTGTACGAAAGAACAAAAAAAAAGTTAAAAAAAACCTTTAAAACACTAAACAAATGTGCAAATTATCATTATGCGTTAATTAAAAAATAAAAAAATAATATGAAAAAACAAAAATTGAAGAAGCAGCACAGCGCCACCAGGAAATGAGTCAAGCCATAACAATAACAGCAGAGTAATTGTTATTCTTTGGCGTCGGTCCGACATGAATGCTGGCAAGTGCACTAATGAACGCGGCGCCGCCCTTCCAATGGCCTCAAGTGCAGCAAACGATGCAACCGTAACAAAAACAACAAACACCGCAGCAGCGTGTTTTCATTGTCAACTGTTTGCCATATGCCGCCACTGGCAGCCGACACGCTCTCCCACGCGTCACCGCTCAATTCTTTGGCTCTCTTCCTCGCTGGCTTTCCTTCACTGATTGCATAATTGTCTGCTTTATTGTGTTATTTTTTTAATGTTGTCCATTGTTTTTGCTGCGTTCGCTTTTAAAAATAAAAATCATTAATTAAATGCGAAACGAGCGTATTAAGGCCGAGCTTTGTCCGTCCATTATGGCTGTGTCATAATAATTTTAATACAAATGTATGCGAGTGAACGAATGAACGGATGAAGAGATGAAAAGTAAAAGAAATTAACTGAAAAAAAGTTTTTCAACACTTAACTGCAGCAAAAAGAAAGAAGAATTGCAATGATTCTGAGAACAACTTGCTGGTATATTTCAACATGGAAAGTAATCGAGAAATGGAATAATAATTAAGGAAAAGCTGTTTAAATATGGAAGAAGTCACTGAAAGTGGTTCTTCCGGTCAACATTGGTAAGATTTTGGAAACCTGTAAGCCGTCTTTTTCTCACTTGAATTTAACTTGCTTGAACTTTTTGAGTTTGTATTCAATGTGAAGCAGCTGAAATGTAGAAGAATTCATCTAGAAAATTCAGCTAGAATCTTTTAACCACATCAAAACTTAGAAGAAAACCGACCTCAAAGCTGGATTCATCTCAACTTATATCAACTTTCTTGAAGATTTAAGACCTTGCAGAATATGTGTGGAGAACGTTGGCAATTTTTTTTTTTTTTTTGTAAACAGGAACAAACGCGCAGGGGATGACCCCTATTAATGCGAAGCATTGCGTTGGTTCAGGAAGGATATAAAGGTTAGGAGATAGGGTTATGAGTAAAAACAACAAAAATGCAGTTGATATATCAGAAAATTCAGATATATGTCAAGAAATGGTATCAAATTTGTTCAAATTTGGAGTGTACCAAAAGAAATGACAAGGTTGCAGTTATATGCCAAGAAATGATATACAAATCAGGAAAATTCAGTTAATATATTGAAAAATTCGAATTTATGTCAAGAAATGGTATAGAAGTTGTTCAGCGTCCCAAAGGATATGAGAATGTTGCAGATATATGTGAAGAAATGGTATAAAAATCAGAAAGATTTAGTTTATATATCGAAAAATTCAGATACATGACCAGAAATGGTATACAAATCTGAAAATTTTAGTTGATATATCCAAAAATTCAGATATATGTCAAAAATTATATGTGTAAAAGGCATGACAACTTTATTGATTTATAGAAAAAAAACATTAAATTTGTAGCTTCTCAAAAAACCAAAAAGAAGATAATAACTAATAGAAATTAATTTAATAATTAATAATTAAAAAGAAGATACTCATCCGAATTAGCCTCATCTGATACCAGCTTCCTTGAGCAACTAAGACCTGAGCTGAACGTTGCTGATATATGTCGAAAAGTGGTATAAAAAGTAAAAAGCATCAGTTCATGTATCAAAAATTTCGAAAAAAAAGTTGGACGTTTTTTCATAAATCAAAGAGAGATTAGCATCATCACCCGATTAGCCTCAACTGATGTTAACTTCTTCAGCTTTTCGACATATGTTGAATGTTGAAGATATTTGTTCAGAAGTGGTATAAAAAGTAAAGACAACCAGTTGAAATATGAAAAACTGCACTAAAGATTGCTCAAAGTTCAAGCTCCTTAAAAACCTGGAAAAAAATAGCCGTCATACCGGATTTCTTTCATCTGAGAACAAATGGTTATGATTTTGGAAATTTGCTTTCTCGTTATGAAAAATTGTATAAATCGATGAGAAATGGTATTAAATAAAATTAAAAACAAGCAGTTGAAATGCCGAAAATTTCAAGAAACTATCGCTGAAAACTGTTCAATTTTGGACTTTTGCAATAAAACTAAAAAAGGACACTCATCAAAAGCGAGTTGATCTCATTTGCTGGCAACTGACTTGAATCTTCCCAATCTGTGATAAATGTTGATATATATACACACACATAATCATATATTCACCACATGCAGACACTCCACTCTGGCGCAGCTCTGGAGTCGTGTTGCCATGGACATAAATATTAACGCTGCCTTAAGCAAATTCCTCAGCATGCTCAGCTGCGACGAGTACGCACCGCAGCTCGCCGCTTTGTTTATGTATGCACAAAAGCCGGAAATGTGGCCGAGCTGTGGCCCGGCCTGGCAACGTTGATGCCTGGAATTAAGCCAAAATTGCCAGCAACACGGCCATGCAGTGCAGCAGCAGGAGACGTTGCTGTTGACGAGTAATTACGAATTAAATTAACTCGCTACACGGCGCACACAAACGGCTCGGCCAGTGGTGACAATGTCGGCGCTGTCGGCCGTTGCAGCCGATATTGGGGCGGCTTGTGGCGCTGCCTTTGGACAATTAATGAGCTCGTGTTGGGTTAGCACGCACACGCAACAGTGACAAAGCGGCGCCAGTGCGCAACGGTGGCCGAGCGTTGCCTTATTTGCGTGTTGCATGCTGCGGTGCGGAATGTAATTTAGTGTTGGTGTTGCACCTTTTTCCATGTCATTTAGAAATTCGTTTTGCTGCAAAATTGCTATACGAAGCGGAATGCAACAGCAGGCGCTCGCACTCACGCACACATCCACACACATTCGAACACGCACTCGCACACATTTTCGTGTGAGGTGAGGTGTGAGTGACTGGCGTAGAGAATATTTCGAAATGGCTACAATGCTTTTGCCTGAGCGCGTTTGCTCGTTTGTTGGTGCAGTAAAATGCACATAAACACAAACACACATATTCGCGTTATGCAAATGTCGCCTATTGGCTGTGGCGACGGCATCGATGACGTTTGTAAAGACAAAACCAAAATTGAATGCGGCGTTGATTTGATGGAAATTTGATTGAAATTTGTCGGTTTGTTTAGTTGAATTGTCACCGCGTGTGTAGTATTGCCACTTTCATTGCCATTTTCCACCTAAATCCAAATCGAATTTCGCGACAAATTGCTGACATTTCGCCAGATTTTGTGGCTAATTTTGCAATTAGCGCGATTGATGGTTGCTGTGGCGAACAGGCGAACACTCGCTGTCGCAGGCATCAAAAACGTTGGCGACTGCATTGAGCGGTTTTTGATTGAAGCTCATAAATTAAGCTGATGGGGTTTTGTTGAAAACGCACATCAAAGTCAGCATTCGAGTTTAAATTCACTGCGATCTCTTAAAGTGGAGTACATACGTTGCGTCTCCTAAACTCCTTACACGCACTTGCACTCACACGTGCGGCAGTTTATTTGTCGAAGTGACACTGTAAACATGCCATAAGTGTCAAAATCACTTTACAAAAGACTACATACAAAGCGCACGCACACAGCCGCGGCCAGACAGCAGACAGACAAACGCGTGTGCCAAGCGTCGTTCTACGCCATTCGACTTGGCTCGATTGCAATGTTGCAGCCGCTCGCAACCGAACCCGTACCGCAGCCAGGCACCGGCAGGAACTACGAAGCCGCAATGAAAATATTTGCACGCACGCTGCACTGTGCACGACAGATGCGAGCCGGTCCTGTGCGGCGGAAACGGAAGCGAATGCATAGGACGACACAGCGTTGCGTGCATGCGTCCACTTCGCCAAACGCTTCGCTGGTTGGTATAACGTGAAGCGCTCAAAGTGGTTGTTCGAGTGGCGATGGCGTTGCAGTTGCTGGTAGTTGGAGACGAGGGGCGAAGGAATGTAAGCACGTTTGGGTGCATAAAAGGCAGTAACGGCTGAAGTGGATAGAGGCGCAATTGGTGGGGACGCCTGCTTCAATCGACAGATATCCATATTGAGGCAGACAGGACAGAACATCACAGGACAAATCAAGGAACAGATGTATTTATAATTAAATACACTCGTCAACCATTCAAACATTCCAGGTAGGTACTAGGTAGGATATCATTGAAATTGGCAAATACAATAGCAACAATACAACAACAACAACAACAACCTTGTGGCAACACATTCTCCAACCTGGACGACAAACAACTCCCTCACTCTGCGCCCTGCAGCGCTGTCAATGACAATGATAAAGTACACTTTGAATTTGATATGAAAGCGCTCGCTGTTGTTGTTGTTTTTGTTACATCTGTTGTTTGCCTGTTGGCACTGGTGTGTTGTCGTTGCCGCGTTGTTGGAATTACTCGCTCAAACACTCGAAGCAGCTGGAACAAATGTCCAGGTTGGCGCGTCGACGCTTGGGACATTTGTGATTTATTGGCTGCGCCGTTTTCAGTTGAGATGTGTTTGTTTGCAGTTGAGATGTGTTTGTTTGTGTGTGTGTGTGAATAGGAATGTGCTGTGCAAATATTTGCAAATTTTCACATCAGCCGCAAATTTGCGCTACTGCAGTGGAATGTTTTAATTGTTCTTTCGTACGTTTTAATTAAAATAGCTTTCAATGATGTTCACTTTTGTTATTATTGTTTTTCGAAAAAATCGCTTTGAGGAGGTGAGTGATTTTTTCTGTTAATTTTGTATTTGTCTTATAAAAGTTCAAATTTCTCAATTATGTATTGGTTTGGTAAAAATTTTAATACAAACAGAAAAAATTCATTTTTTAATTAAAAATTCTTCAAATATGTAAAAAATGGTTTGGTAAAAAATAAAGAAAAAATCAGACACAAACAATAAAAGTAAACAAAGGATGTGCTTGGAAAATTGTCAGTAGTCATCAAATATATCGGGTGTTTTTTTTAGAGGTATAGAACTTCGAATTGAAATAAAACACAAGAAAATCGTTTTAATGTCCATCAATTTGGCTTTATTGGAAGGATAATTTTATGCCATTAATGTTTAAATATGATTTCGGGCATGTGGCCGCCGCGGCTGGCTCGAATAAAGCCAATTCTACAGGTCCAATTTTCAACCACTTTTTCGAGCATTTGGGGCCGTATGTCGGCAATAACGCCACGAATGTTGGCTTCCAAGTCCCCTAACGTTTCTGGTTTGTTGGCGTAGACGAGCGACTTCACATATCCCCAAAGAAAATAATCCAATGGTGTCAAATCACACGATCTTGGTGGCCAATTGACAGGTCCATTCCGCGAAATTATGCGCTCATCGAATGTTTCCTTCAATAAATCGATTGTGACGTGCGCTGTGTGGCATGTAGCGCCGTCTTGTTGGAACCACAACTCATCCACATTCATGCCATCCAATTCGGGAACAAAATAGTCGGTTATCATGGCTCTATACCGGTCTCCATTAACGGTAACTGACTCCTCTTCTGACTGGGTCCTCTTCAACATTTTGCTTTACAGCGGCAATTGTTTCTTCGGTGCGCACTGTTCGACGTCTCTGCGGATGCGTATTATCACATAGAGTAAACGTAGTGCGAAAACGACCCATGGTTAACCGAATTAATTGCTCTGATGGACGATTATGTCGACCATAAAATGGACTGAGCTTGCGGTTAACTTCGCGAACTGAACCATTATTTTCGAAATAAATTTGCACGATTTGCAAGCGTTGTTCTTTTGTCAACCTGTTCATGATGAAATGGCAAACCAAACTGAACATAAATGACATTAGAGTTGCCAGATTTGACCACAAAATGCCAGTTTTATCTCTATTCGAAAAACAAACCTCTAAAAAAAACACCCTATACATTAAAATAAATATTAGCATTAATAACAAAAACTGAGTTTATAAACATAGTTACTAGTTTACTTCTGATTCTTACTAGGTACAAATTTTATATAATACACAATTTTTATTAAACGAAATACTTATAAAAATATTTTGATTTGCGATTTTTGTTACACAGAAAAATTTGTAAATTAATTTTTGGATTTTTTTAAATTTTATTTTTTGTATACATTTGTTTAATTTTGTAGCATTTTCTGTATTTATATTTATATTTTTCTTTTTTTATTTTTAAAGTTTTCTGTATTTCTTTTAATTTTTGTTTTTGTATTCTTTGCATTTTTATTTCTATTTTTCGTTTTTAATTTTTTTGTTTCGTTTTTTTTGTATTTCTATTTTAAGTTTTGTGTGTTTTTCAACAATTTTATAACAAATAGTTTCATAAAAACCATCATTTTGTAATGAAATTATAAAATAATAATAAAATATAATTAAAAAATACAAAAAATTGCCTACAAAATTACCGAATGCCATTAATGCAAATCACTTGCAGCTCATACTGCCAAAATCAGGCGCCAACTTAACATGCTAAGCACTCGGAATCGATATTAAAATGCGCATTGTAATTAATTAAAATTAAGCCGCTGCACTATGTGCCGCATAAAATGATTTACAATTTACACACAGCGCTGCAAGTTGCCAATAAAACCGCGTAAATGCAGAAAGCTGCATGCGTAAAAATTAACATAATCCCCCCGAGCGGATAATGGCGGCGGCAGCATTTGCATAAAGCACCGCATTTGTGTGGCGAACTGTTGCAGCTGTTGTGAGAAGACTGGTGCACAGAGGAGATGTAGGAGATGGCCACAGAGAGAGAGAGATAGAGAGAGAAAGAATGCGACAGAAATGAGTCGAAGCAGGCCAACATGACCAGTGCTTATTGTAAGCCAATGTTATTGTAATTAAAGGATAATAACAAATAAACCATACAACACCAAAAACAGCAAAAGAAAGGGTTTAAAGCGGAAAAAATATTTCTCACAAAATAAACGTTACCGAGCAACGTAAAAAATATTTTTTTCTCATAACAGTTATGCGATGACGGAAAAAATATTTTCCAAAAAATAAACGTTACCGAGCAATGGAAAAAATATTTCTTGCTGATAATAGTTATTAGGCAACAGAAAAAAATATTTGTCACGAATAATAATTACGAAATGGCGAAAAAAGTATTTTTCCCCTCATAATAATTATTGTCCAACATTTATAAATATCTCTTAAACATGGGCAATGTTTTAGAATTTTTAAAAATTCATAACCGTTATTTTGGGTCCCTGATTAAAATATTTGTTACAGTGAAACAGTTATTTTCCAACTTTTTTTTCTAAAAACGTTATAACTGTTATGTCCCTGATTTTCACCCATCCATTCATCTACAAAGTGGAAAATTGCCATTGTATAATTAAAGACGTATTCTGCATTTGTGTGTGTTGGCTGCAGTTAATCGCTTTTATGTCTGTGTGTTCAATTAGGGTTTTTATTTTAATTTTTGTAGTTATAGTTTTTGTGTGTATGCAGTTGAAATGCTTTTGAATAATATTAAATGGGTTTTATGCAATTTTTTTGCAAATCTAATGAAAACTTATATGGATGAGTGCAGACAGAGCTCAACATATCGAGTGCATTAAAGCTAATGGAATTAAGAACTTGGTTGTAGTGGCTGCCTCTGTATGAGAGGCAGCCACTAAGAACTTACTAGAACAAATTTTCATACACACTTTTGGTATCTAATGAATGTTAAAGCAATTAAAGCAAATTCAGATAAAAATTTTGAAATTTCATATGGTGCTAGTCGGAATAGACTCTAACCAAAAGTGTGAATTCTATATAGTTATAGTATTATCTGGCAACTCTTATTAAATACTTCTATTACTAACTATTACTATTACTGCTCTTACAACTACTAATATTATAGTAATTACAACAACTAACAACAATAATAACAACTAAGTACTTCAAAAAATTACTAATACCATTGTAACTATTGCTAAGATGCTGATTGGAAGTTGTAAGAAGAGTCAGTTCGAAAATAAAGTTACTAGAAAATAGACCTAAAAAAGAACTCTACATAATTATATATACAAAAATTAAAAGCAAAAAAAATTAATAGGTAGGTACTAATCTGTTTTCAATATAGGACAGTGCCCTGCTAAAGGGTTCGTTAACGTTAAAAGTGTCATTACGAACTCGAACAAAGTCCATGTGAGGCCTTAGGACCAGCCCACTATAACCCACCCTATCTAATCATTCAGTACAACTTTGATTTCATACCACCAGAAATACAATAAATATTGTTCAAAATCATTGCAGTTGTCCGCAGTCGCTTGTTTTTGCAGAGCAATTTCGCATCACTCATACCACCCGTTGGCCCCATGAAAGCCACAGCCAATCATCGGCGGCCGCAGCGCTATTTTGCGCGCCAATAAACAGCTGTCATAATGGGCGATAATATTTTAAATAACCTTAAATTGCCGCTTGGCATAAAAGCCATAATTAAACGAATGCTGTAGCGAATTTATTTATTTAAACACCCATTAAATGAAACACGCACGCAGCGAACATGACAAAATCAGCTCAACTGATTGTCAAACGTTTTTGTTGTTGCTTCATTTGTCTATCTGCTTTTACTTTTGTTGCTTTCTCAGGGTTTTGTTTTTTTATTGTTTGCAGCATTTTAGAAGATTTAAATCAGCGCAATTTCCTCTGAAGAAAACCCTCACCTCAACAACTGTGAAAAACAACACCAAACTATAGAAATGGCAAAAGCAACAACAAACACAAACTATGCTGACAAACGAACTAGAGGCAGCGCCGCGTCGCGTTGCGCCACGTTAATCTCGCCCGTAGACATTATCTGCGCGAACGTGAGCAAATATTCGCAATTTCGCTGCAATTTATTGCGTGCGAACCATAAGTTATACAAAAACATTCGAGCAGCACAGCAAAAGGCAACAACAACAATCTAAAGAACAACAGCAACCGACAAATAAACTAAACGAAAGGAAACACAAAGTCGGCAAGTCGGCAAGAAAAGGAAAAGTCGAACAACCACAAACAAGAAGCCACGCCGCAAGCAGCGCCAAAAAAAAACGCACCGTTGGGAAAGATTACACACGCAGGCAGTGTGGCAGGCGGGCAGGCAAAAAGCAAAACCTCCTGAAAGCTGTAACAATTTGGCATTCAAAAAGTTTTCACTAGCAGCGAGCAGCAACGTTTCTTGTTTCCGTCGCCCCATCTGCGCTCGCTGCTGGCTGCGATATTCACCTGTGCGGCCCCGTTGCGCCTTCAGCTGCAGTTCGTGCTTGTTTATGCTAAAGACTGCTTCAAGTTTTGTTTCCTGTTGCCGTTTGCGCAAGCAGTGCGTAATTCAGCCACGGACGCTGTTGAAAGGCGAAACGCAGAGCAAACAAAGCTGATTTACGTGTGCGTTTAGGTGCGTTTCCGTTTCCGTTGGCAACTTTGCTGCCGCCACTGCGCCGCCCGTACCGCAGCCTGCAATCGAACAAGTCAGCAAACAGCAACGAAATCAGGAAATAAAACTAAAACTGGTCGACATGATTTTTGGCGGTTGTGGCTGAATTTTGTACAGTCGGCTCAGAACGACAGTTTCATCGATTGGTGCAGTAATGCAAAAATTGCAGTGCATTCTAGTAGAAGAGACAGAAAGATGGATTGATGAAAGAAGGAAAGAAACACAGACTTTTATATTTGGACAGACACCAAATGTTGAGTAGAGTAGGGATTGAAAGTCATTTAAATTGATTTGATTTTTTCTGGAAACACAGACTTTTATATTTTGACAGACACCAAATGTTGAGTAGAGTAGGGATTGAAAGTCATTTAAATTATTTGATTTTTTTTGGGAATACTTTTTAGAAACGTCGTTTTAACAGCAGTCTCTCCTACAACCTCTGATAATAGAAAAAAGTCTCCAAAACTGCTAACTCGTTGTTTGCAATCCACATGAAACTAAAACCCAACATGAATGGTTTCGGCAAGTTCGGCTTTAGTGCTGTCATATCAGTCATATATCCATATATATATGTATACTTTTCCACATTTTCCTATATACTCCAACATTTCAGTGTAGCGCACACAAACGGCACCGCAGTAAAAAGCAGCAAACCCCGCAATCGCAGCTTTTCAATGCGCTTTCGTTCTGTTGTAGTTCTAATTTTGTATTTGTTGTTGATTCACGGCCAGCGGCGTTTCAATGATACACTTCGTTTTCTTTATTATTGTTTTTGTTCTTATTGCCGCTGGCAATTTAGTTGGCCAATTTCTATGGCTCCTTCAGTCTTTTCTTCTGGCATTTTGCGTTGAATTCCATTTTCTGCTTCGCCTCTGTTGGCGCTTAAAGTTGCAAATGCGTCCACAGCGCTCGTGATTCCTTTTCACACACACACACATACAAGTAACACGTACACGGACACAACTCGCCATTTATTGATTTTCGAGGTGTTTCCGCCTTCGGTCATCAACGGTCGTTTCGATTTTCTATTTGATTTATTCGGTTCTATTTCACTTTCCACTCGCAGCTGTAATTTGAGGCTGCAATCATTTGTTGTCTTCCTTTTTAGGTGGGCAAATTGATGTCACATGTTGGGGATTAATGTCGCAGTGAATGGAAGCGACTGAGGGCAACGAGCGTAGTGGACAAGTCGAGGCAGGGCGCTGTGAAGTATCTCGGCGAATGCCAGCTTAAGTTTAGCATACTTTGTTGCTTTGGAGTTGTTGTGGTTGTTGTTGTTGTAGTCAAGGATTTGAGCACACTTTTTCCGTTGCTTGTGGCCCAGCAAAGCGGATTAGTTGCCGTCACTTGGGCGTAGGTCGAAGCAACGAGTTGCGTCAGCGCCTAATTGGACTTGTTTTATTTTCTGTGTGGGAGTTAAAGGCGCTGCCATCGAACGGGCTATCCTAGATAGCAGCTGATGTTTACGTAATAGAAAATAACGAATTGGGCAATTTTATAATAGAAAATAAAAGTGCAAGCGACGTGAAGAGTCTCAAGATTCGAAAAATAGGTAAGACCCAATTTTATTTGCAGAATTATTCGTGAAAAGTGAGCAAAAGTAGACAACAAAAATACACTCATAGCTGGAATTGAAATGTTAATGCCACTAATTACAGCATACTTTTAGGATAACGTAAAATGCAATTACCAATGCCCACGGCTGCACTTGGATTGTTTTGGTGTTGGGTCTTTAATTTGTGGCGCCTCCGCTGGCCAAACTAATGCCCAACAATTAGCAAGTATGACCCAACTGCCAACTGCGCTTGCTGGCATTTTTGTGCGCTTGAGCGATGACAACATTTGAGTGCCAAAGTATGCCACGTTGAGGCATTTGCTTTGCCTGAGAACGGCGCAACGAAAATAAACGAAAGGCATAAAAGAAAATGGCAAACGGAAAGGCGGCAGCGATAATCACTGCCAAGTGTAGCATATTTATAGGCGCAATCAAGTTAATTGCTGTGCCTAACACGGCGGCCAGAAGAGAAGATAAGCGTACAACAAACGGAAAGCAAGCAGAAACAAGAATAAGTTTGAAAAGGAAAGTTGCGCGCACTTCAGTTACAAGCCTCGCTTTACATTAATTAACTTAATTGTTGCGCATTTTAGTGAATACGGTATTGCTCCACAATAACAAGTGGACAATTGGTAGGGAGGAGGAAGAGGGAAGGCGCCGTTTCAGCGTTGATTTAGTGACATTTTGAAACTGGCTTTTAGGGCGTCAAGCACTGGATGGAAATTATTTATGGTCCAGACGTGGCGAGGGGCTTTCGGTGATTGATGGAAGCAATGAGCAGCCACTTCAGTATTTGCTGCTCATAGCCATAGTCTCAGAAAAGTGGTTTTGTTACGGCAGGCAGAGCGTCCATTCAGCGGCGTATGAATGCACTTTAAGTTGGAAAGCCAGTCTTTGTTTTACAACATTTTTCTTATGAAAGAAAATTTGAAATGCTGCTGCACAAAAAAATCCCATTTCGCTCGACAGTTCCTTAACCCTTTCGACCCCGAATTTCAACCTGTGTCTCGATATTACTTTTTGGTATTTAAATCATGAAAAAATTGCCTAAGAAGTGTGCACACGATATTTTAAGTCGCCACGCCTCTTTGTAAGAGTTTTAGAGTCAGTTTACTTTTGAACAATTTTAGCTTAAAACGGATTATATAAATTTTGTATCAATATTATTTAATTACAGAAAAATTATTTCATATTTATGGAAAAATACAAAATTATCACTTTTTGATTTTATTTAACCATTATTAAAGAAACATGATTTTGATCAAACGCGCCCAATTCGTAGACGTCAGTTAGAACACAAACTTTCCCTAATATCGCTGCAAATTATTGGAAATTATTTTGGGGATAACAGTAAAATGTTTGTAATTTGCTTTGAATTCACTTCTAAAAATATTAATTTGTTGGTGCCTACTTAAATTAAACCCATAAATCAATCGTCGCTTTTGCTATAAGATGACAAATAGGTGAAGTTGCTGTCAGGCAACTTTGGGATCGAAAGGGTTAAAGTACTTAATAACAGTCACTTAGGGACCGTAATTACCGCAAAACCAGCATACACAATGCCACTGAGTAAACTTTAAAAGCCGTGTCGTCTTCATTGTGCTTTATTGCACTTTACGGCATTGTGTCGGCGGCAAAACACAGCGTGCGAACGACATTTCATTGGCATGGTTTCGTGCACAATGAAGTGCACTTAAGTGAATAGTAAAGTTGCGGCGCGGAGAATGTTGTAAAAATGCAAAGATTTCCATGAGACTCTATTGAATGCAAGGCGCCAGTTGTGTGCGTTTAAATGCGAGCCAAGCCAACTCATTCGACAACGAAAGACTGCTCCTAAAATCAGGCCATGAAAAGGTTATTTAAACTGTTTGGCGGCTGCTTATAGCTGCGCTACCATAAGCACCTCAAAGCATACTTTTAGGCTGCTACTTGAATACTGTTTAATTAGTAGTTTTCTATCGAAAGCACAACACTTGCATTAGCCAGCAACTAGTTTACTTGACTGCAAATAGCAAAAAAATGCATTTAATGATTTTTGAATTTTTTCCTCCAACAGCTTAGTTACGCTTTGCTCGTATTCACGCCGCTTAGTTAAAATGTTGTGGTAAATTTCAATTACAGCGCAATGGAATGTTTCTGCGTTGTGTTTGCCGTTTTCCTTTGCCTTGCGTTTTTCCTGGCGTGCAGAATATTTTTCTATTTTTGCAATTTTCCATTTTTTTTATTGCTTAACCTTTGAAATATTTCTTGTCGCTCTTTCTCACTACGGCCCCGTACTCGCTATCACAACTGCGGCTCCTGTGGCCAGTGGGAAAAACCTAATTTCAGTGGAGCGTGCGCGCTGCTTGCCTGCAACCCCGCCGTCGTCCTCACCGTCGTCGCTGTGTGTCGGTGCAGGTAGATTAAGTAGAAAATTAATGTGCCGCTTTTTGGTCGCAGACTTTGTGCGCAAGTTTTGCTCTTCTTGGCTGGCTTTCGTTTTTAAGCGCTTTAATCGGGCCGCGTTGCGCTGCTGGTGGTTTTTGCGTTAAAAAGTTTAATTTGATTTTTGGCACATTCCCGTTTGGCTTCGGGTAACCGGTATTAGTGGCAGATTTGGCGCTCGGGCAATTAAATTGGTTTTGTACGAGTGGTGAAAACTTTTTGCTGACAGGCTGTGCACAGTCGAAAATCTGCGCTGATCTCTTGGCGACATGCGTTAAAAAGTGGATTTTAGGGGAATGTTCACAGCTTTTTCAAACACCTAGTAGTTTTTGTTGCATTTAATTAAAGTTGTAAAGCCTTTAAAATGTGCTCGCCATTGCCTTGCAATCACTTTCAATTACACTGACATTTCTTGAAATAATTCTAAAATCCCTGGCAGACAGTAAAAATAGGATATAAAATAACAACTTCCGTATAAAGCACGAAGCTAGGCCTTGCTGGTTTCCGTTTTTCACTTTACTTGCGGGCAAGCAAAGACACACAAAGTCAACAACGAAACCATAACAAAGCCGAGACAGCGGCAGCGCACCTCACTGGATTTATTCCCTGCAACTATTTTGCAGTGGTCGGCGCATTGTCTGCCGCAAACAATTCACCACGAAATTGCAGCGAGTTGTTAAATTCTTGTGTACGGTTTTTATTTTTAACATTATATGTTGCAGCTGAAAAAATTATCCAGAAAATAAATAAATAAATTTGCACAAAAAAATGTACAAATCAGGTGTTGAAATTGCTTGCTTCGCCTACGTTGCCGTGGGCCTTAGTGCTCATTAGTAGATGCAAAAAAATGTATGTTGTAATGAGCACTGGGATGGATTTAAGTCCTTTTGATATAAACAACTGTGTAAACTTTTAAGACAAACTTTATTTGCGTGTTCTAACAATGGCGTCACAAGTAAAAGTAAAGGTAAAACGTAAAGGTAAAGGACCAGCATGAACTTAGCTGCAAGCCCGAGTTGCCACACTGCTTGACAAGCCCAACCACAACAGGGTTGCATTCACCATGGCACCACCTCCACCAATACACTACAACTCGGCCTAACCTGACATTCAATCGACCTCGATTGCTTTTACAATGAATCTTCTTCTAGCTTATCATCTAAAAATTCATAATCTGTACATTCATCACTTAAATTATCACCATCTGTGTTGCCTTCTGAGTCCGTTTCAACTGGCCTACCTCGAGGTTCCAACCATTTCTTCATTCTAGACGAATCAATTACATTGTCATATGGCATCTGAGTAACCTGACAATTTTCAACATCCGTAACAACATAACGATCATGACCTAATTGCTTACGAACTACATAAGGGCCTCTGTACTTCTGAATTAGCTTCTTATTCTTCCCTACCGTAGTGTCTACATTTTTAACCACAACTAAATCTCCTGGTTCAAATTGTTTCGCTGGCCTATGGCTCCTCTCGTAATATTTCTGATTGTACAACTGAGACTTCTGTATTGCAAGCTCTGCCTGCTCCCTTATTTCGGACAAATTAACTTCTTCTCTTGAATACACATCATGCAAATACTCCGTCAATTCATCAACTACTTTGCCGCGCTGCTCAACGCCAAAAAGCAGCTTACTAGGGGTCGTCTTTGTGGCACAGTGTACAGTATTATTCATTGCAAACTCGACATCCGTCAGTTTCTGTTTCCAATCTACATGGTTTATAGGGTCAGTCGTTTTGGCCAATATTGCTTTCAACACCCGATTCACCCTCTCAACCTGACCATTCGACTGTGGCGAAGCTACCGCATTCAAAACATGTACAATGTTATTGTTCCCGCAAAAATCCCTAAACTCCGATGACGTAAAAGCTGTGCCCCGATCATCTATGATTCTTCTGGGACGACTGTATTCAACAAAATATCTCTTCAACGCACAAATCGATTCTTTCGCACTACTATTCGTAGCATACATTTTGACAAATTTTGTGAAAGCATCAATCACCACAAACACATGTTTATGCTTTGAGTTCACACTCTCCAATGGCCCGAAATGGTCAATGTGCACTGTATCGAACGGTTCTGGCTTCTTTGGAATACTATATATATTACGCTCATTGCTTCTAGGCGACGTCGAATAATAAATGCACTTCAAACAATTTCTGATGAACACATTCAGCTTTTCGCGCATACGGGGAAACCAATAATGCTTCCGAATCTGATTTGCACATTTCTCAATACCCAAATGACCATATTTCTCATGTATCAATCGCATAATGTTCTCTTCCATCTCACCCGGCACATACAACTGTCGATTCTGACCACTGACACGAAAGACTAACCCATTCTCCAACTCATATCCTGGCACTTCCCCTTGCTCTAATTCTTCCCGCAGTTTATGAATCACAGGATCACGCGTCTGTATAATCTGAATGTTCAAATCAACCTCATTCTCCTCAATACTACACACAGCTGACAACCGGCTCAATGCATCAACATGCTGCATCTGTTCACCCTTTCGGTGTCGAACTGAAAAATCAAACCCGGCGAGACCCAATGTCCATCTGGCAATTCTTGGATTAATTGTTTTCTTCTCCAATGTCAAGACCAAAGAGTTGCAATCAGTCACAACTACAAACGGAATTCCATCCAACATAGTCCGGAATCTTTCCAATGCATTCACAATTGCCAATGTTTCCAACTCAAAGCTATGATAACGCGACTCCGGATCCGTCGTTGTTTTCGAATAAAATGCCACTGGGTGAAACCTGCCGTCATCTTGCTTCTGTAACAGTATAGCACCATACCCTCGCGAACTTGCATCCGTATGCAACTCTGTCTCCCGCCCTGAATCAAAGACACACAGTACAGGGGGCTCAGTCAATTTAGATTTCAAGGTCTCAAACGCATTCCTACACTCTTCTGTCCATTCAAACTTTACACCTTTTCGCGTCAAATAACTCAATGGGCGCGCAATCTGAGAAAAATTATACACAAATCGTCTAAAATATGAAAAAAGACCCACCGCCCTCTGCACCTCCTTTATGTTGGTAGGTACTGCGTAATTCTTTATCGCTACCAAATGATCTTCATTCGGACGAATCCCCCGTTCACTCACACAGTAGCCTAAATACTTCAATTCTCTATATGCAAATTTGCACTTCTTCAGATTCAAGCACAATCCAGCCCCTGACAATAATTTCAAAACTTCTGCCAAAACCACATAATGTTCCTCAATAGTCTTCGTGGCAATGTTAATATCATCTAAATACACCACAATCCTCTTCGCATCAATCAACGGCCGCAACACTAAATTAATAAACCGCTGGAACACTGGTGGAGCATTAGTCAAACCAAATGGCATAAACCGATACTCATACTGTCCCATCGGAGTCACAAACGCAGTTATCGGTATCGATTCCTCATGCATCGGCACCTGGTGAAACCCATTCCTCAAGTCCAACGTACTGAAGAAACTCTTCCCACCCAAATATTCAATACAATCCTCAACTAACGGCAACGGATAATGATCTCTGACAGTCAACTTATTCAACGCCCGATAGTCAACACACATTCTCAATTCACCGTTCTTCTTCCGCACTAACACAATCGGAGACGCGTATGGAGACGCACTTGGCTGAATAATGCCCTGAGCCAACAAATCATCAATTGTCTTCTGTACTTCTGTCTTTTCCCTATATGACAACCGGCGCGGACCACTGTACACCGGCGCATCACTCTTCAACTGAATTTTCATGCAATAGCCACTCAACTTCCCCCCCTTGTTCTTCATTTTCAAATAGTTCTCAAAAACAACTGATTTCAAAGCATCTGCATCTGTTATAGACAAGTTTTCGTCCACATCAATTAGATCACCAATTTCATCCATCTCAGTTGCACCTACCATCAATATTACTTCATCATACAAATTCAAGTCTTCTGTTCCAACTAAATTTACAACTCCGATACACGACTCAAGTCGAGTTTCACACAAATTTGAATCACCAATTACATTTACCTCTGCATTAACTGAATTAATTTCTGACTTGCCACACTTATCATCTGATTTCAATAACTTAACTCTGTTTGGAACCTCTGTTATCTTAACTACTGGACTCTTTAATAAATTAAACAACTTAAGTGCACTGATATTCAACGGAACTTCATTTTTATTGGCATTATTAATCTCCAGCAGAGTACGTCTACTATATCTCACTGTGTCCATTTGGCACAGGCTTATATTCATTGCCTTAAGTAAATCGCGTCCAAAAAGTAGGGGCACCACTGCCTCTTCATCTGGCAAAACAAACAAATTATGGTCAAATTTACGGTTATCAAACACAATTTTACAAGTCACAAGGCCGTACGTACTTAAATTCATATTTCCCATCCCCCGATACTCTGTCACAGTCAATTCACCCGTCACTTCAAATGGCACAAGAGAACGCTTCACGAAACTAGTCGGACTGCCATTATCAAATAAAGCAAAACACGGAATTAATTCAGTGCACTTATTCTGTTTCAAAAAGGCAACACTTACAAGATTTCGGTGTTTCAGCTGTCGGGCTAAACGTCGGACCTCCTCTACCTCCGTCAATGGCGTCCCTGCCTCCCACTCCTCGACCTCTGCTACTGGCTGCTGTTGTTTCGGTACGGCTGGCATCCGTGTTTGCGTCTGGTTTAGTGTTGTATTCTGCATCCGACTACGACGTGGGCACTGCTGGCGCATGTGGCCTACTTCATGGCATATGAAACACGAGTTCGGTGGGCGTCGCGGGGCCCCGCACGCACTTTGATAGTGCCCATATTGAAAACAGTTGTAACACCTGACGGCCGACAAATCCGTGACTTTTGCAGCTGTGTTAGCAACTGGCACTGTTGTATACGACCTCGGCCTAGGCACGGCACCCGACATGACACTGATCTTCGGCACAACCACTGGCGCAGCTGCCCGACGCTTCTTCTCGTAACGCTCCATCAACCCCTTCAATTCACGCAAGGAAGTGGCACTGTACAGCATCGAAACCATATTCGTATCGTCGTTAAGCCCCTCGATGATAATGTCGATTAGGTCCGTTTCTGACACATCGGCGCGGCTGGCAATGTACTGCATCTCAACAATATATTGTCGTGGTGTTTCGTCTGGTCTCAGGACACGGGCACGTAACTGTTGCAGCACATCTCGAACCGTGAATATACGACGGTATTCAGTCATCAAAGCCATCCTTAGCTCACCATAGCTGCGAACACGAGTTATGTCCGCGAACCGCTTCGCTTGCCCAGTTATCAGATGTCGTGCGGCAACCAGCTGGTCTCGCTCACTGTACTGGAAACTCTCGAACACATTCTCCAAGTCGGCCAACCATTTGC
The DNA here is from genome assembly GCA_963668005.1 of Melieria crassipennis. NCBI lineage: Eukaryota > Metazoa > Arthropoda > Insecta > Diptera > Ulidiidae > Melieria > Melieria crassipennis. Next base: position 59,728,597 of record OY764962.1, read on the forward strand.
TAACGTCCTGCAACTCCGAACCATCAAATTTGCTCATCATCGCGTCCAGTACACCCAGGTCGATTCTACGACTCTCGAACTCGTTCAACTCACGCTGCAGCTGGACAAGCTCACGTTTCTTGCGCATGATCGCCAACTGCCGATCTAACTCAGCCTCTTCAGCCTCAGTACTGGTCACATTCACCACACTCCCTGCATCAACTGTATCATCTTCTGTATCTGGCACATTCATGGGTCGCTCCCTCTGGCTGGCCCCTGGCATCTGTCGTCTAGTCGTCTGCACACTCTGGCTGGCATCTGGCATCTGTTGATTCAGCGGAACATCAGGCTCGCTATCCGCTCTGGCCGCTCTTCCGCTACCTCCGACACGACCTGCTACCGCTTGTTCATACACTGTCCGCAACTGAACCATCGTGGCGTCTTCCTCGAATTCAGCTCCCGCAGCCCGTAGTGCAGCAATAACCGCATTGCGCGTTAATTTGTTCGCCATTGAACCACAATAACTTTAGAACTTAGATAGAAAAAAATTCCTGCTCGAACCCCACACTTGACGTTGTAATGAGCACTGGGATGGATTTAAGTCCTTTTGATATAAACAACTGTGTAAACTTTTAAGACAAACTTTATTTGCGTGTTCTAACAATGGCGTCACAAGTAAAAGTAAAGGTAAAACGTAAAGGTAAAGGACCAGCATGAACTTAGCTGCAAGCCCGAGTTGCCACACTGCTTGACAAGCCCAACCACAACAGGGTTGCATTCACCATGGCACCACCTCCACCAATACACTACAATGTATTATTTTTTTTTCGTTAGTCGACGTGCCTTGGAGGCGGCCGCTTTGTTTACTGACTTTTTTTCTCATCCATTTTTTTAGTTTGTTTTTCACTGTTAACTTTACTGCTGAAGTGCAGCCACAAAAACAGTAGTGAACTTATTTGCTGTTTGGTTTTTCTCATTTAGTTTATTTTTCCTTTTGTTTCCTTGTTCTACTTGTGTGTCCGTACGCCCGTCCACTCTATTTCCACTGTTTAAGCGGTAACGTAAAAATAGGAAAAATACACTTGTCGGTTGATTTTCTGCTACTACTCACGCTTTGTTGTGTTTGTCATATTTTGATTTTGTATGCTTCGCTTTACTGAAATTACAATGCAACTCACCTGCAAGAAAGGAGAAGAGAAGCCAAGTCAATAAGCAAAATATTACTGAAAGCAAATCATTGTAAAAATAAAAAAATAAAATATACATAAATGTAAAAAAATAAAATATAAACCAAATGGAGTGTTTGGTCGTTGCATATCATAAACGTGCTCAAAGTTTTAAATACAATTTTTAAGAAATTTAAAATTTTATGATATTCCGCTTTTCAGCTCACTAGCTTCAAATTCATGTCAGCAAATGTCATTAGTTGCTTGTCTTGAAAAGAAAGCACAGAATTTGGCTGCCTTTGTGTACATAGTTGGAATTTCATAAATTCGCTGTCTTTGTTTTAATTGCAAATGAAGTTTTGTCATTTCACTTCCGCTGCTTTCTGTTCGTTGTGATGTTTACTTGGCCGCACTTCAGCGTCTTTGAAATGAATTATTTTTATGTTGTTACGCTTCTTTTTCAATTAAAATGCAAAGAATGTGTAAATACTTAAGAACGCCAACGCGATGCACACATCTTCACTTCAGCCTCGCTCAAAGCTTGATTTTGTCGCCTGTCTTTGCTGTCGTCTTGGCATTGTTCTCGCTGCTTTGGTATCATTTGTGCGTAATGTGAGAAGCAATCATTAAATTCATATGCACGTACAATCAACAGCAATTATTGCTACTGCTGTTTTGTTTGTTAATGTTAATTGTTGTTGTTTTTTTTTTTGTAATTTTACTCTCATGTATTCTAATTAAATTCTCAGCAGATTAATTAAATTATACAAAAAATTTGAAGTAAAAAAATTAATAAAATAAAATTTAGTCGCAAAAAAATATTTCAAAAATATTGCACAGTAATATTGTGCAATAATTTTATTTCTATATGAAGAATACAAAAATAAATAAAATAAAAAAAGAATTAAATTACATTAAATAAAAAATAAAAAAAATAACAAATATAAAAAATATTGCACACTCATATTGCGCAATAATTTTTTTTGCTATATGCAAAAATACATTTTATGCGATTTTCAAGAGTTTTTTGAAGTCAATAAAATTACAAAAAATTATAAAAATAAAAAATTACAATTTTTTTTTACAAATTACACATTTTTTCAATGTGCAGTAATGTGTGCTCTACATGATTAAAATTTCCAATTATCTCACTTAAGGTTCAATTTAAATGTTTTTCAAGTTAATTCCATTGCATTCCTTCCTCTCTCAGTTTTTGTTTTGTATTCTTCATACAAAAATAAATAAAATGAAAAAGAGATTCAATTACATTAAATGAAAAATAAAACAAATATAAAAAATATTGCACAGTAATATTGTGCAATAAATTTTGTTTGCTAAATGAAAAAACACATTTCATTGGATTTTTAAGAGTTTTTTGAAGCAAAAAAACAAAAAATTCAAATGTTTTACAAATGACACATTTTTTCAATTGTGCAGTAATGTCTGCTTCATATGATTACATTTTCCAATTATCTCACTTAATGCTCAATTTAAATGCATTTTAACTTAATTCCATTGCATTCCTTCCTCTCTGTTTTTGCGCTTAAAAATATACCACAACAACCTACTCACACCAAAACCCGAGGCCAGTTGGCGTGTATTACACGACAGCATTTAACTCTTTTAATTAACGAAAGGAAAAACCGAGCACAAATAAAACGACAACAAAGACAAATCCAATTAAACTTTTAATTTCATTCAATTCCACGTTTTCACGTGCGTTTGCACGTCGTCCTCGCAGCAGACGACGGCAGACGCGAATGAACATTTGAAGTTTGGCGTCGAGTGTGCCAGCCAAATGGCAAATTGTTAACTTTATTTGCTGTTGCAACATTTTAACTGTAACCATGCAGCGAGCCAATGTGCTTTTCGGTTGCTTTGTTTCTTGGCTTTTCTCTCGACAGACTGCAACTGTTGCATACTTTTTGGAGTTTTTACTAGTGTTTTCATAGTAAAGTGTTGCATACTTTTCTATGGAGTTGCGCATTGGAAAGTGTTGCATACTTCTTGCAGCATTTGCTCGTATATAGTGCGCAGAAGTGTTGCATACTTGTCGGTACTTTATAGCGCAATGCAGGCAAACTTTTAACGAGCGTGTAAGCTGTGTAGAAAATAAAAACTGCTGGTTGGTGAGCACACCTGGCCAAAGTGCTGAAAGTATATATTGTGCCAAATTTATGGGAAATTTTTGTTTTAAAGTATTTAGAAGAGAAAACTATTCAATGTGAAATTGAAAATGTACAGAAAGAAAGTTGATTGTGAGAGGGATATCAGTGTTTTTCTACACTGTTCAAGCCAAGGTTTGATTAGATTTGTAGAAACAATGACAGAAACACAAAGAACATGTAAACTTTCGGTATTTATAGTTTTGAGTCCAAATGGAAGTAATTGAGAACAAATTTTCTTATTAACTTATTTTCTATAAAATGACAATGAAAATCAGGATTTAGGAATATTTTTTAAGGGCGGTAAATCCTTTTAAAGTCCTTTACAGTCAATTTGTGTGCTTCGTGCTGTTTGAGGCAGCTGAAATAGAGCCCAAACAATCTAATTTTTTCAAGCATCAACATTTGTCGTAACAGAACTCATCAGTTTTGTTCGTAGAGAGATGGAGGAAAGTGTGTGTTTGTACATGTGGGCAAACAGGTTTCATAACAAATTCATTCAAACAAATCAAATGTAGGTGGCTACAGTCGCACACGTGTGTTCACTGGGTGTCGGGCGCGTTGACCGGCGCCAGCAATGTTTTGGGTCGTTTATTACGGCTACTTCAACACACACTCGCTTTGCTTTATCCATTTTTTCCTCCCGCCGCACATTGGGGCCAAAACCCGAAAACGTGCGATTAATTCAAAAATGAAATGTTAGGCAATCTCAAAAATTTTGATGCCATCTTAAAGAAAATTAAATTTTACAACACTGGTGAATAAACTATTGCTTTCTGTGCTTTGGTTTTCCTTCCGTGCCTTGTCAAAGTTCACGTTTTTCTGTTGTGATCTTGTGGAAAGTGCAAAAAGCGAATTTTTAGTGATTTTCGTAGTCAAATTTCATTGTGAAAGTTTAAATTATATGTTACATTTATGATGGAATCTTCAACTTCAGGTATTTTGAAACTAGTCTTGAAAAAAAAAAGTTTAAATAAAATCATTAGTTTTTTTTACTAATTTTTTATAAAAAATACCTTAAATTTGAGGTTTTTGGAGTATATGGTATATGTAGACATATAGTTGTGAACTAAGCCTTGCTTAGCGATAAGACGTATATCATGTCAAACTACAGATATTCAGCTAACATATTGTTAAAAAAAATCTTGCGCCACTTTGCTCCATTTGAAAATAATAGAAATTTTGGGTTTGAAGTCATAGGCAAAATGTGAAGCGTTTAGTGCCGTTGTTATTTGCATTTCCTTTTACTTACTGCGTTTGTACTTGTTGTTGGTAGGTTTTCATCGTTTGTGTTATGCTCATTATCAAAGTGTTATACTCGTGAGATGTGATTTTAAAATTATAAAGAATTTGCACAATAAGACACAGGCAGCAGTTGGTGATGTTTCAATCCGCAAACTCAGTACCCACTTTTTTGCATGTTAATTGAAGTAATCTCAGCTCGCCGAAAACTGACTTTCATGTCGAAACTGATGTCATGTCGAAACTTTAAACGCGTTTTTCTCGAAACCACATTTTTTGTACTGGCCGATAACTTTTCTCAGCAACTATGAGAGGTATCGACTTGAAATTTTGGGAAAATGTTCTAGATAGTTTTCATTGGATGCTAAACCAAAGTTTTCATCAAAAAATTATTGTTAAATATATTTTCAAGCACTCTAAAGGTAAAAAAAGGTGGCAAAACTGGACAATTTTTTTTCATATGGCCGCCATTTTGTTTCTAATCAACATTTTGACTAAAACTGTGGTTTAGCATCCGCGGAATTTATTGCAGATTAATAATTGCATACCCATTTCTGTTTCAGATTACTGGTTCCCGAAATTTCTTATCGGCCAGCAGTGAAAACAAGGTCACATTGACCACTGAAAATTTGTACTTAGAAAATAAAATTTTTTGACACAAATATGAGTTTCTGTTCTCCAAATAATAAGGAACAACAAGCAAAAAACCAGAATATTGCATGTTGCCTTGTAGCTCCAAAACTACTTTTTGAAAAACAGCCTAAAATCGGCATTCTAGACGGGAACACTCCCTTAAGTTTTTGAATTTGTCTTTGTTGTTGGTAGGTTTTCATCGTTTGTGTTTTGATCAATGTCAAACTGTTATAATAGTGGGGTGTTAATAATTAAATATTATGTTAGTGATGTGTAACAAAGTTAACACGTTAGAAAGGAATAATAAATAATAATTATTTTGATTTAAACACAATTAACTTTTCCTTAGAAACGTGTTTATTGATTTCCCGACAAGAGATGTATGACATTATGAAAAACTCAAATTGTCAAAACTTTAAAGACAAATTTGATTTTCTTGAAGCAGAAATAAAAAGACGGGCCACTCCTCCAGAGAACGGAAAAGCCAATTTTAAGAAAATCATAAGCAATTTTAGCACTCAGTTTAAGAGCAAATGGCAGAGGTCTTGCAGAAACGAAAATAGATTCCTAAAATGGAACAAAAATTGGCTTGATGAATCGATTTCGATTCCTTCTTCAAAGCATAGCAAAGATTCCATTTGAAGGATCAAGCGAAGGAAGTGAACGCAAAAAAATAAAAGATTTGAGAAATCATGCGTCTCTTCCTATGCTGACGTATGCTACTCGAATGAGTTTAAGAGCAGCAGGCCAAGTTCAGGCATCAAAATGAATTGAAACTATAGTAACCGCAACTCCATCAGGAATGGTAAATTTTAAAAAAAGTTCAATGCTAAGTAAAGAAGAAGCACTGGCTGTTTTTGTTGATGCTAAACTAACTCGAGAACAGTACAACATCATCCGAAATGCTGCTCCAGAGAAATTTCCTTCATACAAAGTTATTCAATCGGCAAAAAAAGATTGTTACCCCAAACAAGACTGCATTAAAATAAGTGAAACTTCAGCAGAAGTTAGTTTACAACCCCTTCTTGATCATACAGTTGAACGGCTAATTGAAGTACAAAAATGCGTTATTAACACCTTAAGCACCCACGATTTGTCAAAACTTTGTTTGCATTTAAAATGGGGTTTTGATGGCAGTTCGGCCACACTCCTTATAAACAAGCTTTTTATAATAATGAATCGACCGATTCATCGGTTTTTATTACAACAATTGTGCCTCTTAGGTTAGTTTGCGGTGAGAAAATAATTTGGCAAAATCCTCGCCCTGCTTCTACGAGCCTGTGCAAACCCTTGAAAATTCAATTTATTAAAGAAACATTACAAGTTTCTAAAAACGAAAAGAAGAAGAAATAAAACAACTCGTTAATACTGTTGTTCAAAATGGGGAAACCCGTATAGAAGTTAAGCATAATTTAATCTTAGCAATGATTGATGGGAAAATTTGCAATGCTTTAACGGAAACTACTTCTACTCAAAGGTGTTATATATGTGGTGCTACTAGTAAAGAGTTTAATAATATTGATAGTATGTTAAAAAGATCTGTTAAAACTGAAAATTTAAACTTTGGGTTATCTACTCTTCACGGTTGGATACGATTTTTTGAATGCCTTCTTCATTTGTCATACAAACTTCCTCTAAAAAAATGGCAAGCTAGGACAGAAGATGACAAAAATATTGTTTCTGATTCGAAAGCGCGAATACAAAAAGAGTTCAAAGATAAAATGGGACTGATAGTGGATCAACCGAAACCCGGATTTGGGAATTCGAATGATGGCAACACGGCGAGACGCTTTTTTCAGAACGCCGAAATATATTCCGCAATAACCCACATCGATGTGGATTTAATAAAACAAATGCATACTATAATGGTAGTTGTTTCTTCAGGGTACGACATTAATATTGACAGATTTCGGGAGTTTACCCAAAATACTGCTAGAACATTCGTTTCGTTATATGGGTGGTGTCCAATGTCACCTACAGTGCATAAGTTTTTGATTCACGGTCCGGAAATTGTAATCAACGCATTATTACCAATTGGACTTTTATCCGAAGAAGCTCAAGAAGCGCGAAACAAAGACTTTAAATTTTACAGAGAACATAACTCACGAAAATGTAGCCGTGAAAAAACGAATCAGGATGTATTTAATAAATTTCTTGTCACATCAGATCCAAAAATATCAAGCTTGCGGAAGCCATCAAAAAAAAAGTTTCACCATCTTCCTGAGTCAGCCGTAAATTTATTAGTATATCCAGAGGTTAATGTAAGCGAATGTAAAGAAGTTACTGATGAAGAAATGCCAGAAGGTGATGATGAAAGTGAGGATTCGGAATAATTTACCATATTCATACATACCTATGCCTATAACGATGATGTTTTGTTTAAATAAAAGTTTTTCATAAATACGCTAGTTTCTTTTCATAAATACTTAGACTTCAATATCCACGCCACGCCCATAATGGTAAGTTAAGATACTTACATATATTAGTCAACCTACTTAATTAATCATTTTACGCCATATAAGGCACAATTTTCAAGTTTTAAGAATTTTTATGATGAAAAAAGTCAAAATCGGTGCTTAGTGTGTATGGGCGGTACCACGCCCACTTGAGATAAATGGCCCATTTTCATTTTCAAAAGTCCTGCTATCAATAGAAATTAGTGTGGCAAATTTCAATACTTTTGCTTCATTGTAACTGTGATTTAAAAAAAAAACATGAAAAAAATGTTACAACCTCAAATTTCAAAATAGCGTAAAAATTTTTTTTCCCACCAAAAGTATTCGGGAAAAAAGTGTTTATTACTTATATTAGTATAGCAAATCTAACTGTAGGTACAAACTTTTTGTGAAAAGCTTCTCCGAATTAATCGCACGTTTTCGGGGTTTTGCCCCACTGTGCGCCGTGACGGAGTGTTGGGCATTCATGATTGCGCACGTAAAGTGTAATTCATGCGCGCCGAGATGAATGGCAAGTAATTGAGAGAAAAATGATTGATGTGCGAATATATTTACGGCAACGAATAAGAAGAAAGAGATAAGAAGAAGAAATTGAGATAAAACAGTTAGTATGTGTAATAGTAACTGTAATATTTTTTAAGTACGAACCAACTAAATCTTTATTTAAGATTCTATAATTGAAATTCGGTATTTGATGTTGATTGAAGTTTGATTTTGTTGAACTCTGAACCCACTAAACTTAAAGATTCTATAGTTGAGGTTTTTGAAAGCCATTGACTTATTTTGTCTGACTGTCTGTTCAGTTTAGTATGGACCACAGCTCCAGCAATATTTCATATATATTTTAATAAATATTGAATTGAAATCCATAATCTCTATAGATCAAACTGAATTTGAACTCTTTTTGTCAAATATTGAACACATTTGTCTCTTAACTGAGACTCAGTTCAAAATAATTGAAATGAGATACAACAGTCTAAAATTAGTAAAATCAAGTGCTTACGAATGGATCTTACAAGACTTGAATTTGATCAAATATCGGAACTATTTTTGTTAAATATTTTATTTATTATTATTATTTCATTTATTTCAAAGTCTACAGTAATTTAATAACTTGAGTAAGCAAACAACAAGAACTTAAAAATATAATAACAATAAGAATAACATTATTTGTAGAAGCAGTTCAGAAGTGTTTTTATTCCTTGTTTGGAAGTGGATGGATAGAATATTGAACACACACTTAACTGAGACTGTGTTCAAAAATAGTTGAAATGAGATACAACAGTCTAAACGTAGTCAAATCAAGTGTTTTCAAATGGATCTTACAAGCCTTGAATTTGATCAAATGAATTTATTTATTTATTAAAAAGTTCGGATCGTTGTAGCTCAAACTATGTTTTCACTCTTTTCGCCAAACATTGAACACATCTGTCACTAAACTGAGAAAAATTAAAAAATGTTCAAAAATAGTTGAGATCTGTATATAGTATATAAAAATGAATCGTGGTCCGTTCGACTGCTTATGTATAATTTGAAAACGACTGGACCAACTTGAATACTTCCTTCGGCGGGTTTGTTCAAAATGTTTACGTGAAGGTTTATAAAAAAAGAAATGTCGGGAAAAAGGGGCGTGGCACCACAAGAATACATTTTTAGACAATAACTTTGGAACCATAAGTCACACATCAATTAAATTTGGTACAAACTTTCTATTTAATCATGTCCTTCGACCGAGGGAATGGGGTGGGTATTGGACAATGGGGTTTGGCACCGCCCATACAACTCAAATCTTCTAAATGGAATAGCTTCGGAATTGTAAGTCGCACAATTTTGAAATTTGGTGTACCGTCGTTTCATAGATGTGTCATTCTACTGTTAAAATTTTATGGGCGTTGAACAAGGGGCGTGGCACATTTTTTATGACCCAACATTTCAGCAGAACTGTAAGTCGCACATCAATGAAACTTGGTACGAACCTACCATTTAGTCATATCTTTCGACAGAGGGAATGGGGCGGGTATTTAACAAGAGGGCGTGGCTCCGCCCATACAACTCAAATCTTTTATATGGAATAGCTTCGGAATTGTAAGTCGCATATCATTGAAATTTGGTTTGACATCCTCCCATAGAAGTGTAATTCTACTGTTAAAATTTAATGGGGGTCGGACAAGGGGCGTGGCACATTTGTTGGACACAAACTATCCGCATAATTTTCGAACTATTCGTCGCACATCAATGAAACTTAGTACGAATTTACCATTTAGTCATATCTTTCCACAGAGGGAATAGGACAGGTATTTACCAAAGGGGCGTGGCACCGCGCATACAACTCAAATCTTTTATATGGAATAGCTTCGGAGTTGTAAGCCGCACAGTATTTAAATTTGGTGTACCGTTGTTTCATAGATGTGTCATTCTACTGATGAGATTTGATTGGCGTTGGTCAAGGGGCGTGGCACATTTTTTATGATCCAACAGTTATGCAGTACACACACACACACATCAGTGAAACTTGGTACGAACTTTCCACTTACAAGCACAATTCGACTAGAAGAAATTTGTGAGCATTGGACAAGGGGGCGTGGTACCGCCTCCATTTTTATATACATAGATGTTTGAGATTTATATACATAGATGATGTAGATTTATATACATAGATGTTTGTCCTGACTGACTGACTGATTGATTGATTCATCATCGCTCAGGCCAAACTGCTGAAGCCACAAATATGAAATTTGAACTGTAGGTACATCTTGAAAAATGAACACCGCTAAGACGGGATTTTTTTTTGGAATTCGGGGTTTAAAGGGGCAAAACATGTGTTAAGGTGTTGTATGAAGAAAAGTGATTTAAGAGACATATTGATTTCGAACTTCCTGAAAATACTCTAAATCAAAAATAATTCGACACGTATTTTATAATTTTTCGAAAATCAAAATTTATCCGGACCAACAATGGGTTAAGATTTGTTTAAGGGTAGACTCGAGAAAACATGAACCGATATGCCTATTGACTTCAAAAATTGTAAAAATACTTGAAATAAAAAAAATTGGTCACGCGTTTCTCATTATTTTCAAAATCGAAATCTAACTGGATCAACGACGGGTTAAAAGTATGTATGGAGAAACAAATTTTTTGAGGCTTTTGACTTCAAACTTGGTGAAAGTACTTCAAATGTCAAATAACTCGATACGTGTTTTTCATTTTTTCCGAATATTAAAATCGGACGGGGTCAACGACCGGTTAAAAGTTTGTATGGCGAAACTGTAAAAAACATGAATTAATGGCGCCACTGACTCCAAATTTTGTGAAAGTACTCTTAGTGAGAAATAATTTGACACGTGTTTTTCACTTTTTTTAAAATCAAAATCTTACGGGGTCTACAAAGGGTTAACAGTTTGTATGGAGAAACACGATTTATTGGTCCTTTTGACTTCAAACTTAGACGAAAAGCACTTCTATCGGGAAATAATTAAAATGTGCTTTTCATTTTTTGAGAAAATCGAAATCTAGCGTGATAAACTAAGGGTAAAGAATTTGTTTAGGGTAAATGTGAAAACTCATGATTTAAAGGGCTTTTGACTTAACAATTTTTGGAAATACATGACGTCAAAGATAAAAGACATATGTTTTTTTTAAATCAAAATCTGACGGGGTCAACAATGGGTTCAGAATTTGTATCGGGTGAAACAAGAGAGATTGCGTGCGAAGCCGCGGGGCCCAGCTAGTAAGATATAAAAGTCAAAATCAATTATATACGAATGGATCTTACAGCCTTGAATTTGATTAAATTTATTTATTTATTTATTTATTAAGCCAAATGATACAAAATCTACAGGCGAGAAACTATAAATGAATTAACACTTAAAATTTAAAAAGGCAATTTAGTTAAGAATAAAACTTAGAAACAAGTTCTTTAAACTTTTCTTTTGAAATACAAAAATCAATATCACTGAAAGACGCTAATTTATTAAATTCTAGGAGCGACCTAACAAGTGGTTGATTTAAAGCATAGTTTGTTCTATAATTTTTTATAAAAAATATCTTATTTAAGCGAGTAGTTCTGATTGGAACAAAAAAGCTAATCAGACTTAACAAATTAGGGCAGTTGATGTTACCACAAATCAGGCGCGGATCCAGAAAAATATTTCGGGGGGGGTTTTAAAATGTAATTCTTTAATATTTATAAAATGTATTTTAATTTGTATGTAGTTTTATAGTCGATCCACATATTTCGGGGGGGGTTTCAACCCCCAAAACCCCCCCCTGGATCCGCCACTGCCACAAATGATAGAGAATTAATGGTGCGTCTATTTTCTAAAGATTTCAGGTCAATAAGCAAACAACGTGATTTATATGGAGGAATAGGTTCTTGAAAGTTGTGACAATAACGCAAACTTTAGAAACTTTTTCTGAACAATTTCGAGGCGATTTGTGTGAACTGCATAAAACGGATTCCAGATAAAAGCCGCGTATTTGAGCCTAGACCTTACAAAGGCAGAGAATAGAAGCTTATACGTATAAGGGTCCCTGAAATTTGAACTGTTACGACGTACAAATGCTAACATAGCATAAGCTTTAGGAATTATGTAATTTAAATGGTTAGTAAATGTTAACTTGGAGTCGAGTAAAACGCCCAAATCCAGCATCTCATTAACAACATTTAAACGAGTATTTGCAATTTGAAATGAAGAATCGATATTACTATTATTTAACTTAGAAAAAGTTACATGAAAGCATTTCTTAACAAAGCATTTCTTCTTAATGCACCAAGTATTTAAATTATTCAAGTCACTTTGAATCTCAAAAATATCATTCACACAACGAATTTTCAGGAATATTTTGAGATCATCTGCAAATAACAGATAATTCGTGTTACCAAAACAAGAATCAATATCGTTAATGAAAAGAAGGAAAAATAACGGCCCCAAGACACTTCCTTGAGGTACACCAGAGGTAGCAGCAAAAGATCTCGACTTTGTACCATCCACAACAACGTGACATAGTCTTCCACATAAATACGAACTTATCCATTTCAAAAAGACAGAATGAAAGCCAAGCCTTTCAAGCTTCATTATAAGTATTTTATGCGATACTTTATCGAAAGCTTTGGAGAAATCGGTGTAGATAGTGTCAACCTGCAATTTCTCCTCAAATGCTGAAAAGCAGTACTGGGTGAAGACAGCCAAGTTAGTTACCGTCGATCGACCATGTACAAAACCGTGTTGATTAGGGGATATAACTCTAGTGAGAGTGAAGGCTAGGCATTCCTTCACAATGACCTCAAGTAATTTGGACACAGTCGTAAGTTTAGAGATTGGGCGATAGTTCGAGATGTCATTTTTACTGCCACTCTTAAACACCGGAGTGATATGTGCAACTTTCCACTTATCAATAAACACACCAGTTGATAAAGACTGGTTGAAAATGTGGCACAAGGGCTTGCAAACTGTTGAAGCACAATTTTTAAACAAAAGCGAAGAAAAGCCGTCGCAATCAGCCTTGACGGACAGCTTCACGTTCCTAATACCCGTCATTACCTCACATTCAGTGATACTCAGTGAGCCAAAGTCAATAGATGAAAAAATATTATCAAAGGTAGTGCTGTCGGGTACATCAGAGTTTGTTTCAAAATTAGACATAAAAAAATTTGCGAAAAGATTTGAGGTACTAAGAGCAGAATTAGAGGACACACCATTGTAGGTCATCAATGAAGGAACATCGGAATGAGACTTTTTGAACTGAACAAAATACCAAAAGGATTTTGGGTTATTTTTTATGTTAGCTTCAAAAGTTAAGATATAGTTATTGTACAAAAAACTTTGAAGAATAGTGAATTCCTTCATATAGAGCAAGTATTTGTTTCTGTCAATTAAATCATTTGTGGTCTTATAGACGTTAAAATACTTATTTCTTAAATTCTTTAATTTCTTCAGTTCCTTGGTATACCATGGTAGCTTATAGACTCTAGGCTTAACCAATGGAACGTGTGTGCTACATGAATGATTAATTACTTTACAAAATATATCAAAGCAGCCATCAGTATCAATATCGGAAAATTTATTGATCCAATCAGTACTCTCAATAATATCATTTAGTTTATCAAAATTGCTTAATTTAAAATTAAAATTAAGTTTATCTGAGATTTAGGCAATTTTAAGAACTCATAAAACTCAACTCTAAGAATAAGAGGGATGTGGAGCATGACCGATGGAGAAATCGGAAACACACACTCCTCCAACTTGTATTTAACTGTATCGCTTAAGAAAATCAAATCCAAAATTCGATTTAATTTATTAAAGAAACCATTTAATTGCACGAGGTTGTAGTTAAAAAAGCTATCAAGCAAATAGATCTCATGATCAGCACTTACATTCGTGGGAGTAAGATTAAACTCCTCAGCAATATAGGACCAAGAGAGTTTATTGAGATTGAAATCACCTAAAACACAACGATGTACATTTGTCTTATCTGTGTACGGTAAATTGAGTATATTATCAACGTGAGCACGATATAAAGAATCGGAACTATTAGGAGGAATATATGACACACAAACGTACAGCACATGATTAACGCCAGATATACAGACACACAACTGGTCCAACAGGGTATCACAATTGTGTAAGCACACGGAAGTGGCGTGAAGAGTTCTTTTTGCCGCTATAAGAACTCCACCACCACGAACACAACCCGTCTTAACCACATCCCTATCTTTGCGAAAAATGTGAAATAAATTCCTATCAAAGAACTCTTCATCAAAAAAATCAGCGTTAAGCCACGTTTCAACAACGACAAACACATCGTAATCAAGACGGGATGTGCAAGTAAAAATGGAGTTCGATTTAGTTCTCATACCAGACATATTTTGATAGTAAATTTTAAGTACAGACACATCTCTATCTATTGTGCTATTTAAATTTACATTACATGATGCAGGATTGTCCTTTATTAGTCGTTTTTCTTTTTTGCTCCATCCTTCCGAAAAAACTGGAACGGTTTAATTTTGATGTCCACAGGCCAGAGTGAAGAGTCGTAGATCGCATCATAAAAACACGGCGAAACACCGTTTATTTATTTATTTATCAAAAAGTTCAGACCGATGTAGGTCAAACTATACTTGAACTATTTTTGTGAAATATTGAACACATCTGTCACTAAACTGAGACTCAGTTCAAATAAGATACAACAGCTTCAAATTATTCAAATCAAGTATGTACGAATGGATCTGACAAGACTTGAGTTTGATCAAATTTATTTATTTATTTATTAAAATGTTCGGATCGTTGAAGCTCTAACTATGTTTGAACTCTTTTTGTCAAATATTGAACACATCTGTCACTAAACTGAGACTCAGGTCAATAGTTGAAATAAGATATAAATGTCTAAATCAAGTGTGTTCGAATGGATCTTACAAACCTTGAATTTGATCAAATTTAAGATAAAATTGCATAATTAGTAAATTCGCATACAATTCTTATTCAGATCATTATAACTCAAATTATATTTGAACTCTTTTTGTCAAATATTGAACACATCTGTCAATAAACTGGGACACAGGTCCGAAAGGGGTATAATGAGATATGGTCTTAAATGAGTTTGAGCTGGAATGCCATAATTACTTAATTTACTCTCAGTTATAGTTTTTGGGTTTCATGTTAACTCAACTTATTTCACTTTAAGGTTTTGCTGCTGAAAAGTGTGAGCTGTACCCATTACCCTCGATAGCATCACTTCATTACTTAACAGATTTTATAAGCCAACTACTCACACACACACACACACACATACACATTCAAATACAGTTTAAGCTTTCCTGCCGTCTGGTCGACTTCATTTCAGTGATGGCCATTGCCAACTTTGCCACAACTATAATGGCACTTTTGTTTATTTTAATGCGCCTAAAATTATGCTAAATTTTGCCACTCAAATCAGCATTTTCTTTAGATTTAATTTAAAATAAAAGTCAATTTTCAGGCGCAAACACAAACAAACAGCCGTTCACCACCTTTTTCGGAAAAGTTTCCACCAAAGCAGCACGGAAGCCGCCAGAAGGCAGCTGTCCACAAGCAAAGTCAACGGGTAGCGTTGCGTTGCGACGGTCCTGTAGCCACGCTGTGGCTGTCAGCTGGCTGCAACCTTCGGCAACAATCAAAAGCAATGATTGTCGACAATAAAATGTTACGGTTATGTTTATCTTTTCTTGCTTACGTTGTAAATATTTAATGACATCATTGCCGAAAGCAGCTAACGTGGATTGTAAGCGCACTTTGCTCTGTTGTTGTTGTTGATGTTTGTATTCTTGTAGCTGTTGCTGGCATTGTTTGGCTTGGCAGTGTTTTTTCTTAAAAAATTTCAGCTTTAGCTGTCAAATAGCTACAATACAATAATAACAACAATAACGGCTACAACTTTGGTGCGCTGTTGAAAATCATTACGTAGATTTTTATTTAATACGAGAAAAATTTAGTTGAAGCGCGTTTTATTTTATTTTCATTCCATTTGCAAGGGATTTAATTTAATTTAATTTCCTGCTCTCTGCGCACAGACGCACACAATCTATGGCACAATAAAATTGTGCGCCTGTCAGCGACTTGGAGCAACAGTTGCGCGCTGGAATTTAGTGTTTATGCGCGGCGTCAGATCGCATTTTAAGAGAGTCATCAAAATCAGAATCAGCGCGTCACACACGCACACACACAGCCGGTCCGACCATCAGTCCATCAGCTGGTAATGGCGTTGTTGCGAAAGCAACAACAATGCTCGTAAACATTAAAAACGGCACTTGGCATTTTTACTTATTTTTTAGGTTATGTTTGCTAGCTAGAAACGGCAGCCTGACACTGTTCCCTGTGTGTGAGTGTGTGTGTGAAATTTATGCTGCGGCAGCAGAAGCCAGGTGCTTGCTGCTGCTTTATGCGTCGAATAAGTATTTTATCGTTTCGGCGTGCGTAAAGTACAAAAAATAAAAACAAATTACATTTTAATCATAAATTTTGTATGAAAATCGTGAGAGAAATGCCGGATGCGGAATGGCAGCGCCAGAAGTCGTGCAGCATTCGAGGGATGAGCTGCAGAGACGCAAATGTGTTCAAGTGTTTACTGAGGCGAGCTGCGCCTACTTTGAGCTGAGTTGAGTGAATTTCACCGCCAAATTGTGCAGCCGGTGCTGCTGAGCTAAACTTAACCTTTGCCAACGGAGATGAATGTGTTGCAAGTGCAGACACATTGCCTGAATTTATAAAACTTTTTCATGTCTTTTATGAATTTATGGATGGAAATTGATTTTGTTGATTACATTTTAAAACACAAAGGCATGCAGACAGGTTCTGGATTATATTTTCATGTGAAAGTGAAATCAATTCACATTGTAATTTAATGAGAATTGATTTCACTTTCGCATGAAAATTTAATGCAGAATATGTCTGATAATTTTTAGCTAAATTTGAGCTCAAAAACCAAAAGTTTTGCTGCCAAATGGTCACCAATTTCTGCAAATTTTACGCACAGTTGACTGTAACTTCTCCAACTTGATTTTTTCGAATGTTTCATACTTATTATTTTCTCATTTCACTCGTTAAGAAGTAACAATTTGTTTATGTGTATTTACAACAAATAAAACAATAAATGTTTCGAAAACTTTCTAATTTCATTTATCCGAAAAGCAACAATGTAATTTGAATAAGCAAACAAAGCGAAATGAAATAAAATGTAATGCAATCAAACGAAATTAAACTCCATCATGCGACTGGCGGCAATCAAATAAGCGCGACGCAGCCAAAGCGGCTGAAGAAGCGCTGGAATAAGTCAATACGACAAAGTTTTCATATTTTCATTAACTTTTGAAATTGTGCTTTCGTCAATTGTCGAAACGTAAAACACACTCACACCACTCACACTCACACACACACACACACACACAGAACATGTGTGCGTAATGAAGTTTGTGTCTGAGTGTGTTGCTGAAGCTAAACATCCATCAGAAGGATACAAGAAACTTTGGCAATTAGCACTCGTTGCGTCCACATGGACGGGGAGGAGTACGACTAGCGGCCAGGGGAAGCTGTTCCCTTTCGTCAAAATGCATTGACATTTCGCATGGTGCCCAATTGTCGTTAAATTGCCGCAGCGGCATGAAGGCAGCACTTAAAATATTCGAAAAGTAATTAAATTTTGCAACCCTTTCAGCTTGTCTGCATGGAGACTTTGCCTGAAAGCTTGTCGATTGTCGATTTTGCAGTGTGCAGCTGGGTTTGGAGTGGCGTCTGTGGCAGACTTGCAAGGTTTATGCTTTGTCTTGGCTTATGTAATTTGCTAATTTGCATTTCGACAATGAAAGTGGACGGCGACTAAAGGAAGCGCGCTGCATTCGAATAGTCAGATGGAACTAATTTATTTTTTTATGAAAGTCGTACAACAACTATACTCAAGGAGGATTCAATTTTCTATTGATAAGTGCCATAAGTTTTGATTGCAATGCTCAGTTGGAAAGTGATATGAATTCAGCACGAATTTTTTTCATTCGCTTTACTGACCTAACCTAAAAATTCAATCTCTTTAAAGCTTACTCGGTTGACATGAATGTGTGTCAGCTGCGCGCACTAATCGGAATGCTGAAAAACACCCAAAGGCGCCAACATTCACATCGACAACAATCAATATATTCCTCAATTTCACTCACCATTACTGCTCACTGTTTACACTCTCAATTCCCACCCCCTCCACTACCGTTTCCACTATGTCGCTTGCAAGCTTTAAGTACCGCTTCGAAATTGTATTTGACTTCACAATTAAATTTTTATAACCTGCACCACACACACACACTCATACTATACAAACACACACAACTACCCAACTCCGCTGCGCCGTAAATTGCGCTCTGCTTCCCTCTAACTGCCGCCGCTGTGTTTCTTTTTTTTTGCATTTGTTTGTTGTTTGCACTTCGCCATTTGCGCCGCCATAAATATGCATTGTTGTTGTAATTGTTGTAACCATTTCGGGTTTTGCTTTTTTGGTAGCGTTCGGCGCTGTCAATGCATCCTTGAAATGTCCTTTTTTCAAGGTAGTTAACGTAAGCCATCAGTGACAACAAAACAACAACAACAGGAAAAGGATCGCAAATGCATAAAAAACAAACATTTTGCAGTAGTAACAAAATCGAGACCAGTGGAGAGTGGAGAGGAAGTGGAGAGAGAGGGGGGGAAAAACGTTTCACGTAACGCGTTTGCTCCCACATAAAAATCCAATCAAGCGTTTTATTTTGCCAGCGTGTCCTTTTTCGGTGCTACCCACAATCCCGCCTCTCTCTGTTGCCCTCTCTATGTGTCCTGCTCCTCTCTCTCGGATTGTGTCGCTCAGCGGCCGTCTGGCCGCCGCTGTACGTTTGATTCATGCCTGAAAAATTCACTCGAGCGAATTGTTTTTCCGGCAATGCTTCAATTTCAGTTTTTAATTTGCATTTTTGCTCGTTTTTTATTTTCGTTAGCGTTTACGATGCTCTGTCCACTGCTCGTTTTTTCTACGCTTTTTGCTTATTTTTATTATGTTTTCTTCTGTCGCTGCGCGGCGCGGCGTAGAAGAAGTTCCAATTGGCGGGTCTGAGAGCGCGGTGGGAATACAAAGTGTCAGTCGGTTGGCGGGGATGCAAGCGAACAGCGAAAGGTTACGTGCTGGCAGCGTTGAGACGCCGCTGGACGAAAGCGTTGCAGTCGGCAGTGAAATGTGGGCGGCCAAATGCGGACCCAGTTGGAGGGACAAGTTTAAAAATTAATGTGCCTTTGTTGTTGAGTTTTTACATGGCACGTAGCTTAACGGCGAAATTTCTGCTGCATTTTCAATTCACTTCGGAGGTAATGAAGCGCCGAAAGGACTCACTGTTGTATTAGCTGCATTTCATGAAATATTTATTACATTCAGATGTGACGAATATTGATGTAACAATGTAGAAAGTGTGTCTAAGACGGTAAATCGTAAAAGCTTTAAGTTAATTTATCAGCGACAGCGTTCCAGAAGAGTTGAAACGAAGCTGGAAAGGACTAAAGCAAAAAACCAAAAACTTAAAATTTTAAGTAGTTCAATATTTTCTATAATAATTTTCGCCAATAACTGAATGGACTCTAAGTAAATGCACGTTTTTTAATTTGTTGTTGTTATATACAAATTTTGCATAAAAAAATTCTCTATTTGTATTATACTAGCTGACCCGGCGAACTTCGTCCCGCACGACATTTGTTGTTTTTTTATAATGAAATACGCGAGATGGCGAATCAATGGCGATGTGGCAAATGGCAAATTGACAAAGAAAACCAACTAAAGGAAGAGGAGGAAGTTACTGATTAACGCAATCGAGGCCCTTAAATAAGCAATGTTGCTGCTAAGTTTCTGTAAAGAAATGGATAGCGCTTGAACCATATTTAAGTTATATTGACAGGGCCACGGCCCCTTATTCAATATCCGCACAATGCCCTCTGTCGAAGGAGAAAATGGTAGGTTCGTAAGTGTCATTGCTGAGCGACTTATAGTTCAGCGAAATATTTGGGTCACAACAAATGTGCCACGCCCCTTGTCCAACGTCCATCAAAATTTAACAGTAGAATGACACTTCTGTGGGAGGATGTAATACCAAATTTCAATGCTGTGCGACTTACAATTCCAAAGCAATTCCATATAAAAGATTTGAGTTGTAAGGGCGGAGCCACGCCCTCTTGTTAAATACCCGCCTCATTCCCTCTGCCGAAAGATATGACTAAATGGTAGGTTCATACCAAGTTTCATTGATGTACGACTTACAGTTCTGCTGAAATATTGGGTCATAAAAAATATGCCACGCCCCTTGTCCAACGCCCATCAAATTTTAACAGTAGAATGACACTTCTGTGGGAGGATGTAATACCAAATTTCAATGCTGTGCGACTTACAATTCCAAAGCAATTCCATACAAAAGATTTGAGTTGTATGCGCGGAGCCACGCCCTCTTGTTAAATACCCGCCTCATTCCCTCTGCCGAAAGATATGATTAAATGGTAGGTTCATACCAAGTTTCATTGATGTACGACTTACAGTTCTGCTGAAATATTGGGTCAAACAAATGTGCCACGCCCCTTGTCTACCGCTCATCAAAATTTAACAGTAGAATGACACTTCTGTGGGAGGATGTAATACCAAATTTCAATGCTGTGCGACTTACAATTCCAAAGCAATTCCATATAAAAGATTTGAGTTGTATGGGCGGAGCCACGCCCTCTTGTTAAATACCCGCCTCATTCCCTCTGCCGAAAGATATGACTAAATGGTAGGTTCATACCAAGTTTCATTGATGTACGACTTACAGTTCTGCTGAAATATTGGGTCATTAAAAATATGCCACACCCCTTATCCAACGCCCATCAAATTTTAACAGTAGAATGACACTTCTGTCGGAGGATGTAATACCAAATTTCAATGCTGTGCGACTTACAATTCCAAAGCAATTCCATATAAAAGATTTGAGTTGTATGGGCGGAGCCACGCCCTCTTGTTAAATACCCGCCTCATTCTCTCTGCCGAAAGATATGATTAAATGGTAGGTTCATACTAAGTTTCATTGATGTACGACTTACAGTTCTGCTGAAATATTTTATTTATTTATTTATTTATTTAACAGATAATAGAGGCAATCTTTTGCATGCCAATTAGGAACACATTCGTTTTAAGCGTTACACAATAAATACAATATTATTACAATGTTTAATAATTTACAAAGAAAAATCTTAACTTTGAGTAAGTGAAAGTAGAGAAGTAGGGTAAAGAGTGAGAGAAAAGTTTGAAATGTTATGAGAAATGTTTGAAGAGTAGATGCTTAAAGTTACCACTACCCGAAATACATTTGATGGCACTAGGAAGCGAGTTCCAAGACCTTATGGCGCTAACGGAAAATAGCCTACTGGAATTTTTGAAATTATGGTTAGGAATTAGGAGATTGTAGTTTCGACTTGACTTGCAAAACAAAAGTTTTTCAAAAAGGTAGCAGGGACGCTTCGTATGTATAAGTTTATGTAAAAACATACAGTTTCGTGCTTCTAAGTAGCTTTTGAGGTCAAGACCAAGCAACTGTCTACTATAAGAAGAAACGTGATCCCCTTTCTTTAAGAAATAGACGTAACGTGCAGCATTGTTGTAGGCAATAAGCAGTTTATGTTCCGACCTAGAATCAAGTTTGCTGTAAACAACTTCTGAATATGTAATTATGGGTAAAATTAGCTGTAAAACCAATTTTCGTCTTGTCTCACATGGTACGAATGCAGCAGTCATTCTAAGATTTCGTAACGTTAGGTATATTTTGCTTACGACCGAGTTTATGTGGTCCTCACAAGACAACGAGGAATTGATCCTGAAGCCAAGATTAGTGATCCGATCCACGAACTGCAACTGAGATCCATTGAGATAAATTTGAGGAACATCACAAAAGGAGAGCGGTGATTTGGAGATTGGGAGAACATAGGACTTTAGTGGATTAAGCTTGAGTTGGTTCTCGCAGGCCCATCTATAAATGGCACATAGGTCTTCATTTACCCTCACACATAAGTCCACAACAAGACCTACAGGCCTAGACAGATAAAGTTGGATGTCATCCGCATATGCATGCATAGACACATGGCTACAAACACTGAAAATGTCATTTATAAACATAGTGAAAAGGAGCGAAGAGGACCAAGTACTAAGCCTTGAGGGACCCCTGTATTCACTAAATTATAAGAGGAAAAGTTACACCCAACCCTAACCCTCTGAGATCGGCCATGCAGATAACTTTCCAAAAGTTTTACCGCACTATCCGCAAACCCAAAGTAACATTTGAGCTTTTGACACAAAATTAAATGATTTACGCAGTCAACTGCCTTAGAAAAATCCAACAAACACAGTAAGGTAACTTTACTAAGGTCGTAAGGTATTCTTATGTCATCCAGGACTTTAATAATAGCTGTGGAACAACTATACGCCGGACGGAAACCTGATTGATGGGGGTGACATTAGTGCAAACATGTCAATGTGACTAGAGATCTGCTCAGCCATGAGAGATTCGAAGACATTGGAGAGTGAGGACAATATGCTGATAGGTCGGAAGTCACCCGGATGTGAAGCCACTGATTTCTTTGCTACAGGAACAATTGTAGCCACCTTCCAAATATCCGGGAAACACGAACTTGTGAAGCAGTGATTTACTATATGCGTGAGGGGACCAAGCATATAGGGAAGAATAAGCTTAATAAATTTGATGGCAATCCCATCCTCACCAACAGCATTTGATTTTATTTTACTGATGCAGCGAATCACATAAAGTTCACTAACAGTGTCAAACTACAAGGGGAGACGGCAAGTCTATCTAATGAACACAGGTTGGGCGTGCAAGACGAGCTAGACACAGAACTGGCAACAAAGTAATCATTTAGTACATCAGGGTCAAGACAACAGGTATCCGAATTTTTACTGCACACTCCGACACTTTTCAGGTTATTCCAAAGCTGCTTGGGCGGTAGAGAAGGACGTAGCTTAGAGCTAAAGAAATTCTTTTTGGACTCTCTGAATATAGAAACAGCTTCATTCCTAGCCCTACGGTGCATCTCCCAATTGTAGTCAGTTGGATTTCTCTTCCATTTGCTATAGGTTTTATGACGCTTCTTTAGGGCCAGTTTCACTGCAGCAGTAAACCAAGGACAGCTGCTATTGATGACGCGACGTGTACGTATTGGCACATGAGTGTCAATGGAAATCTTATCAATCAGGATATTCAATTTGTCATCAACTGAAGAGTACCACCAGCATTCAGACCAATTTACAAGTGACAAGTCATTCAACAAACAAACAGGATCAACGGACCTATAATCACGGAAGGAGAGAGTATTTTCAACAGTAACAGTATAACAGTATTAAACATAATATTCAAAATACAAAAAATTAAATCATGATCCGAGATAAATGATATTTGGTCGAACAACAACAGCGAAGAAGTATCAGAGACAACAAACATATCCAACAGGCTAGGACAGGCATTGGCCGCAAACCTTGTTGGCATCATAGTATTAACTACACTAAGGCCTACTTCAGCCACGCTATCAAGAGACTTGCAGGCAAGGCTGTCATTGGCAAGAGTATTAACATTAAAATCACCACATAAAACAAAATGATCATAGTCAATCGCATAACAGGATAATGAAGCAAACAAAGGGTCCAAGCTATAGTTACGGCTAGGATTGTAGACACAAGAAAGCAACACTTTAGTTTTATTGTCAAAGATTTCAATGTTCAGAAACTCCACCTCCGATCCAGAAGACTTGCTCATTACATTGACCTTCAAGTCAGCTTTGCAATATATGGCAACTCCTCCTCCTCTCTTGGCAGATCTATCATTGCGGAAAAGTTTAAAATTTTTTAACATTAGGTAAGAATCATTCACATCATTCTGAAACCAAGTTTCAGAGACACAAATAACATCAACAGAGGAGTTCTCAAAGGTGTACCTAACGCAGTCAAGTTTGAAATCGTTTAAACTGCGTGCATTAATATGAACAATTTTTAGCCCCGAATGCTGCTTGCACAAAACATTGATTAACGTTTTATAATTAGTTGCTTGCGCCAGAGTCAGAACTATTAATATTAAGCATAATAATAATAAATATAAGTTGCACAACAGGTGATTGAACTAAAAGCATCCAGATTAGGAAATATAGACAGCTCTCAGATTGTAGAGAAGGAAAGGTGTACAAATAGGTTGAAAAAGAGAAAGACGAAGGGAGTATGAGAGAGAGCAAAAAAGAGATAGACAGTAAGAGTAGGCAGAATTGAGGTTAAAACTACAACTAAAGTAGAGTGCAATAATAAATAAATAAAATACCTATATGTTTAATTGTAAGGCACATCTCGACCAAAAAGTACCCATGTTTAACAACGCGTAGTCCCACATTTCTATAATTGGTACCCTATCTTCCGTTTTCTCGCCTCTAGCTGATTGAGATACACAGGGCATTCTCTACTTGTTGAAGAGTGATTTTCATCAAGACCTAAGCGCCGAGTTTGATTCGCGCGAATACAATTAATGCATTTATTAATCGCCTCTTTACTGCATTCACTAGTTTTGTGTTCACCCAAGCATTTTGAACATGTTTCCTTGTTTTTACAATTTGCCGCCTTATGATTAAAGCCCTTGCACTTAAAACAACTCAGGACATCCACGCCATCATAAATCTTGCAGGTTTCCCACCCTACATACAGTCTTCCAGCCGCAAGGAGTTTCGGAAACGACTCTGCATCCGTTTCAATTAAGGCATTGAAGTAATTTCCAGTTCCTCGTTTCACTTCGAAAATTTTCATCACAGCCATCTCACACGAACTGATGCTTTGATTTTGCCTTTTGATCCCACTGACTAGATTTTCCTTATCCAGTCTCTGCTTAATGCCCACTACAAGTACTTTTGGTTTAATAACCGTCGGTATTTTAATTTCGTACTCAGCTCCCAGTTTTTCAGATAACACACCTTTGATTTTCTCCCAATCCATTTCAGTGTTGCTTTCTATTACTACAACGCCATTGCGATTAGCTTTAACATTCGAAAATTACAAGTTCAGAGGGTCTACTTTTGCAGCCAGTTCCACTTTAGTCCTCTCACCCGCTTGCTTATTCTTAGGCTTAAGAATTAACTTTAGTTCATTTTTTAATTCTGGCAATACTCTATTCACTTGTGCTCTTTGTTCACTTCGCACCACATCCGCAAATGATGGGTTGGCACCAAGGTTAATAGACTAAAGGTTGCGCATTCCCAACGTTCGCCATGTTGATGACGTAGATGGTGGCCAAAATCGAGGTGCCACTTATTGACAAATTTATATTTTAAATCCCTAAAAAAAAAACGAAGCATGCCTTGTTTTTTCCATCAATGGAAATATTTTATTTCCATACACTTTCAAAATATTTGTAAACGCGAAATGAATTGCTCGGTGGCAAATTGCAAAAATTACAGCTCATTTTATATGTTAATTTTTGTTCACAAATCCAGAAAAGTATTTGGATTTATTATTTAAGGGGTATAAATATAAAATCTGGCAACTTCTTTTTCCGGGTTTGTTTACACTTTTTTCAATTTTTTTGCTCAAAAATATTTTCAGCCAATCAGAGCCAAGCTATGACTACGTCACTGGAGGCGCTGTCATTTTTTGACAACCGGAATGCGTAACCTTCTATTCTATAAACCTTGGGTTGGCACTACTGATTGTCCCACTATTGTTGTTTACATTTTTCGCAGCACTCATTACTCGTTCGCTTTCTTTCTTTATTATTTCAGCATGTTGTTGTATTTCTTTGGACACCTCGCGTATTCTTTCGTGTTCGTTTTGAACCATTTTGGCTTGCTTTACCAAAATGTCCCGTGTTGTACCCAGGTCAGCCACATTAATTTCACATTTTTGTTGAACTGCCTTAACATATTCCACTCGTTCAGAGTACCGAGCTTCGATCGCCTGAAGCAAACTCATGATTTCAGCTTCATTTCTTTCAAGAGCACGCACAAACTCAGTTTTATACTCCTTGAGCTGATTTGCATTTCTTTCCACAATTTCGTTCACCCGTTGGAGCACCAAGTCAACATTATGGATGTAAAGGACACAGTCATCACACATAAATTTGATTTTTGCACATTCATCCAGCATCCTAAGGCTACATTGGTCTAGTGCACAGCATTTTGAAGCGGAGTGATATATTTTGCCACACACTCCTACACACCGCACACCCGATTCACCACGTATCGCGCCCTTGCACTTAGCGCACTCGGGCATTTCAGCCCAATTTTTTAATTTTGGCGATAACAGGCACAACAAACAGGTATTTCAAAAGAAAAAATGTCTGTCTCTGTTTTAACAACTTTTAGAATGTTGTGATAAATGCTTTTGATAATTAAACAAGTTGATTCGCAGCTCAAAATTACACGTCCAAACACGATTCTTCTTCTTCTGTCGAAGATCTTCCATTATTAAGATTTGGCTTGTATGGGCGGTGCCACACCCCCTTGTTCAATACCCACCCCTCTATCGAAGGACATGATTAAATAGTAAGTTCTTACCAAATTTAATTTATGTGTGACTTATGGTTCCAAAGTTATTGTCCAAAAATGTATTCTTGTGGTGCCACGCCCCGTCTTCCCGACTCTTCTTTTTTCCTAGACCTTCACGTAACAATTTCAAACAAACCCGCCGAAGGAAGTATCCAAGTTGGTCCAGTCGTTTTCAAGTTTTAAGCATACGTAGGGACAGCGACTTTGCTTTATACTATGTAATGAAGTGTTTTCCTTAATGCGCTAAAGCAATTTTTGTGCTTGGCTCGAAATGCATTTTTAAAACATTCAAAGCATATCGAAACGCTGCTCGAAAACTGCTCAAGAGCTCAACTGCTGATTTGGTGTTTGCGCAAAGTAAATAGAAATTACATTGCACTGGCTGGCAACGACTCGTCGCTATCATCTCGTTACAACATTATCTGTCATAATATCGTTGCGAATTTTGCTGCTGTGATGATATCAGCAGACAAACACGATTTACATAAATTTAAAGCTGTGCTGTCACTCGCCAAGTTTCTTATACCCGAATTATTCAGCGAGCATTAATTGTTGGTTTTTGTTGCTGCTGTCAAGCAATAAGTACGAGGAGCAAAAAGGAAATGGCAAAAAACTTAATAAAAATTTTTATTACAAATTTTGCGCAATCTTTTGTGTCGATGCTGAACGTCTTCTCCTTCCTTTCTTCCGTTCGGGGTCTGCAGATTTGGCGCATTGGCCAGCACACGCCCTCCCCTCTTTCCACATCAAACGTAAAACTTCGTCTGGGGAGTCGTTAGTGTTGTCGCTAGTGTTGTTGTTGTTATTGTTGCAATGGCTGCCGCTAATAATTTGCAACATTGGCAGTCGGTTTCGTACTCATTTTTTCGCCTGTCGCTCAGTTCGGTGTCGCTCGAAGCGACTCGCTTTGAATGTTATTCTTTGGCATGTTGGCTGCGGTTGTTTGGGTTGGCGAACAGCAGAGGAAATTAAAGCGGAAGTCAAATGACGCAAGGAAGTGTCACTGTTGCTTTGCGGAAATTACATTCTGTCCAATCTGGGTGCGAACTTGAAGAATCTAATTTGGAAATTAATCATCGCTCGCGCTTGCTGCAATTTTTTGGGAGCGTGAATGCCCTTATATTTTCATAAATCGCTAAATAGCTTGTTTAACTTTGCAACTATATCAGACAATATTAGGTTAATAGGTTATAGCATAATTAGGTTATAGCAAAAGCTATGATTGATTTATGGATTTAATTTAACCCTTTCCGACATGAAAATAAACCCCTTCTGTATGAATTGTATGGGCTGTAGTCCAATATATTGGACATTGTGACTGAAAGGGTTAAGTAGGCACCAACAAATTAATAGGGCAGTTCAGGATAACGTGGAAATATTTGGGCAAATATATGCCGTTTCAAATATTTGCCATCAACACTGAGCGCACTTTTTAAAACTTCATATAGCAACTCGGTTGCGGAACAAATTCACAGCTGTTTTTGAAGAATAAAAAAGGGGAATCGAAAACAATACTAGTGTTTTATCTTTAAATCCATAAAAATAATTGAAAACATGCCAAAAAAATGTGAAAAAGAGAAAATTGTAGAATATCTAATTTTTTATTTTCTTTTTCATCGGCTCCATCTCGACAATTGTGACAACTGATTGATTGTCAAAACTGTTTTCCCCATGCCGAAAAATATGCAATAGAGTTTCAGTGTGGGAAATTTGCCGCTGCTCGGCATGGGCAAATGTGTGCATTTTATTGTTGCGTTGAAAATATTTGCCATCACATTTTCCCCATGCCATGATGCCAGACCGTTTGCACTTTATTCTGAACTGCCCTAATATTTTTAGAAGTGAATTCAAAGCAAATTACAAAAAGTTTACTGTTATCCCCAAAATAATTTCCAATAATTTGCAGCGATATCAGGGAAAGTTTGTGTTCTAATTGAAGTCTACGAATTGGGCGCGTTTGATCAAAACCCTGTTTCTTTAATAATAGTTAAATAAAATCAAAAAGTGATAATTTTGTATTTTTCCAGAAATATTAAATACTTTTTCTGTAATTAAAAAATATTGATACAAAATTGATTTAACCCGTTCTAAGCTAAAATTGTTGAAAAGTAAACTAGCTCTAAACAACTTCGTTAGCATTCCAAGGTTAATGAACATAACCTCGCAATTTCTGAGGACCAAAAGTTAAAATGTGAAAATTGCAACCCAAAATTCAATTATTACACGGCCCAGCAGTCTTACTAAATATAATACAATAAAACAACAACAATTTGCACAGTTTACACATTAGAAAGTGAGAAGAAGAAGAAGAATGAAAAAAAACAGAAACAGTGGCCGAAAAGTGTAAGTAAACTTTCACTTTTCAAACAAGTGAAAAGGAAGAACGTTAAAAGTAACGGTTATTGGGTGTTATGGCCATGACCGTAACGGAACGACTTGAACACCAGCAACAACACCAATGCGAGAAGAAGAATCAACAATACAACAACAAAAGGAAAAACAACTACAACAACAAACAACAATTGCCAACAATCGGCTGCCAATTGCCAACTGTCAACCAGGCATCGACAACAGAAGCTACGTGTTGTCCACGTTGTTGTTGCTGTTGAAAAGTTTGTTGTTGTTGTTATATTTAGTAGCTATTGATATTATTGTTGTTGTTGTTGTTGTTGTTGTTATTACTCCTAATGTTGCTCGCCGCTGCGGATGTTGATGATTATGTGACCCTGGTCAGCAGCAGCAGCAACAGCAACAACAACACAAGTAAGTTTGGCACACATATACGCAGAATTGTTTTTGTGTGCCGTCGTTGAGTCTCAAATTGAGCGCAAGTGTATTATTGAAAAATTATTGCAATAATGGCACCAAAAGAACAGCAACAACAAATACAACGACAAGGCTGAAAGTAAAAGTAACAACCGGTAGCACTGGCAGCGGTGGGGTGGAAGCGACATTATTTTAAAGTGACGCTTAAGTACTTTTGGCAGTGCTGTGTTGTGTGGTTGGGGGAGGAGAAGGAAAATCAGAGGAAAATTCAGGCTTATTGGTTGCTGTACATTGCAACATTGTCGATGTGTCAATGGCAACAGTGACGCATGATTGATTTTTGAACATTTTGCTGTATTTCGTGTAAGGAAAAAATCCAAGTCCAGGCAGTGGCCCCTCTGCCTCTTTTTATCTCCTCTCTAGGCCATTTAAGCAGCGCGCTGGTAGCGTTTTTGGGGGGCAGCAACAAAGTTACAGTGACATCACTCCAACTTTTACTCAAGTAATCAATTTTCAGTTATTTTTTTCTTTGGCTCATTGAAAACTGTTGGCAACATCTGTGCCTTAAAGCAGCAGCACACTTTATGAAATTAAATTTCATGACTGCAACTTTCCTTGGGCTGGCTGCGTATAAGCAATGTGGGTTTGGGCCATTTGAGCGTTGCCACTTTTGATGCAAAACAATTACAATAAACTCCAGCTAATGCCGTGGGCCGGCTGCTGCTTTTAACGGTAGCAGTCGCTGGTCAACAGCCAGCAATAGCAGGTGGACGGGAAACGACTGGGGGAGCGTTAATTTGCTGAAACCGTTTGGGCTGCCGCAGATTGGTTCGCGTTTCTTTGCAGTCCATTAGGCGGCGAGTGCTGTCGCCATGTGTCTTGGCTAATCCAAAGCACTTTGCGTACAATTTCCGCTCATAAGATTTTGTAGAAACCCCCAACCAAGTCTCATTAGATTTGGCCCATTTTCCATTTTGCATCATCGAAACTTTTCTCGATGGTCGTCCGAGTCAGTCAAGCGTTCAGAGTGATTTTTGCTGTTGTTGCTTTTAGTGTATGCAAATGAATAGGATTTTAATTTCTTGCCACCACGCCCCAACACACAGCCGGGACATTTAATGGTGCGTTGCGAAAAAACGCTTTCAAAGTGTGTTGCGACAGCTTTAGCTTTTGTGAAATTTTTTCAGAGCAACAACATTTTCAAGTAAGTTCTACATTTCTAAAAAGTTTGTGCCACTTTTGAGCAGTTTTTAAGCCTTTCAACTTGTCTCTCACTCTGTCCTTTTGTCAGTTGCCACATATTGTGAACACCGCCATTGTTGCTGTGTACGGAAATTAGCAAAATTGCTTATGCTTACGCACGTAGCGGGCACCGATTTTTTGTCCTCTTCCTCCGAACAGCCAAGCTGAGCAACAGCACCCAAATCGAAAGTGCAAATAATGCCCCCGGACCGAATAGTGGAGCATTGCTGCTTACTAATCACCAATCATTGTCTTCCGTCCGTCTGTCCTCACAGCGTTCGTACAGCTGTCTGTTGGTGCCTTATCTGTGCTGTGTGCGGTTTAGATTCGAAATCGTGGGCCGAATTTGCATAAGAATGTTGAGCATTGTTGGGGTCGGCTGGCGCTTTCATGAGTCATTGATTTGGAAACCATGGCGGATGAGAGGAACGACTACTGATTTGGTGTGCTCGACTGGGGCGAGATAAAGAAGCTGCAAAGTGCTGTTTTGAAAATATCCACGTTGTGTGTGTGTGTGTGTCTCTGTCCAGTACATGAATGCAAGGAATTTGTATTTTATGCCAGCTGTGGGATTTTTCATAGACAATAACTTTAACTTGCAGCATTCGAACCCTCTGACCCAACAACTTGAGATCCTGTTGCTTATCTTATCTGCTACTTTACATATGAAATGCCTTTTCAAACATTGCTTACTTCTACGTTTTGCTATATTTTTGACTCACATTTTATGTAATCGCTGATTTGAACTCTTTGCTTTGTCATAAATTGTCTACGCCAGCATAATTCTTCGCTACACTTCCACCACATTTGTTCTATGTAAATTTTCATTAAACTCGATCTTTCGACAGCAGCATGAAGCATTTTTACATAAATTCACCTTTCAGCAAGCAGTTTCGTGTTCAAAAAAGAGGAAAACACATTTTCAATAGTACCAACAAAATGAGAATTGAGAGAAGGCATAAAGCTGGCGGCCACATAAAACTGGTTCGGTTTTGCCAAAAAAAATCCTACTCCAGCTGCTGTCTATTGATATGTACGTCTCATGCAGCGAGAGTTTTTCTTCTGCACACTTCACTCCTTCGTGCATTACTGCTGCACGGCATACTTCTAGGCGCTGCCATATAATCCCAACACACACACACACACCTCATTGGCTCTTTGGCGAGCATATCATTTAACAGCAACTTGTCTGCACGCGTTGCACTGGTCGTTGCACGTTGCATGCGGCGTCGCTGTGGTTGTTTGAAAATTTTCCATTTCCATTTCGATTTCATGCAAGCACGGACAAAAATTCCTTTATTCTGTTGCATGCTTTTCGGGTTTCGGTGCTGTTTTCCCTTCGCACTCGACTTTTGTTTAGCCTCCCATTCAACATCGACTAAAAGTTGCTGTGCACCAAAAGTGCCTGGGTTCAATTTCAGTTTGTTTGCGGTTTTGGTTGCCAGTCGACAGCGAGCTGCAAACTTGTGCTTATTAACACTGATTTTTTCTTTGAAAATGTGTACTCAATTCTTAGTTTCTAACAACTGTTTGTACTAAGATTTTTTATGCATTTCGATGTCAATGGATCAGTGGGTTTTTTGCAGTAAATTACAAGAAAAAAAGTCTCTAAAAGACTAAAGAATTCTGCTTGTTTCAGTCATAGTTTGAAATACGCTGCCCAAAGCAGTTCTGTTGAGCTTTTTCTTTATAATTGAGCACAACCAGCAGTAACTAGAAAACCGCCACAAAGGCCGGCACGTTCGCTTGCAATTTCTGTTGACAAATTTTTTTCCGAATTATACACATTTGTGGTGTTGGTTTATCTTTGTTGTTCATGGCCATTGTTATGAATTCGAGTATTGTTGTAGTCATTTCTTAGCATACTTTCAGGCGCATAACGTGCAGCATTTAGCAGCCATTTCGAACGGTTATGGCTGGTCATGGCGTAGATGGCGTAGATGTCATCAAGAGCAGTTGGCAGAGATGCAACAATTCATTGAACAATCTTCACATTGTTTGGTAACAAAGCGAGAGTGGAAATTGACAAAAATGCTTTTCGAAAATTGCTCTAACATTCTGTATGACTTTGAATGTATAAAAAACGTTTTCATATTCCGTTAAACAAAATTTTAACAATTAGTTCCGTCAGCCACTGGGTTTTGCTAGAAATAATCGAATTGACGACTCTTAAACGTGAGAACCCACTTGAACCTAACCGCAACTTTTCATTAGTTTGCAGCCTTTGGTCCATCCCTATTGGCATTCGGTCATTTCTAACCTGAGCACAAGAATCCAATTGAAATGCGTTTCGGAAAATTCCGCCCTTCGGCTGTACGCAGCACGTCACGGCTGCGGTTATGCCGCTTTCTACATGTTTTAGCCTTTAGACCTTTCGATTTTTTTTTGTTTGTTCGTTGTGGTTACTGTCCCTCTGCACTTCCCAGTCACAGTTACTTCCAATTTTGCCATTTGGACAAATCCAAACACAAAAAAAAAACGAAAGAAAACCATTTGGAAAGCCAGCCAAAATCTTTGCCACGTTTTCTAAATGCCGCCCACATGTCTGCGTGCGTTGAAAAAAAAACAGAATTCTGCAACTGGCGCCGACGCATTGTCCGCACAGCTGCCAGTGTCTGGCCGCATTCAAATTCGTTTAACTGCTCAGAAAATGCGAAATAAATTGGTGGCGACGCAACTGCCACACGATGCTCCGTTTTCCCCGCCCAGTCGTGTGTGGCGCACGCAGCTTTTGTGCCGCATCACTGGCTCAATGGCAATTGGCAAAATATGTTGCAAGTGCTGTCATGGTTTCTTTGCGCTTTCGACTAAGTTTTTGCCGCTTCTTCATGCCCGGTTGTCCAGTTGTGTGCGCACGTAGCGGACCGAAATGCACTGCCAAAGATTTTGAGTGGAAAATTAGAATTGCGTTCAAGTCGATGGCGCTGAAATGTTGCGCGAATTTGCGCGAACAATTAGAAAATCATTTGGCTACAAACCAAGTACTGTGGTTTGGGTCGTGTTGAGAGAATTTACTAAAATTTAAAATTAGAAAATATGCTACAAGGATTTCTTTTGAGTCTCAATTTAGTGATTGATGTTTTTCCGGTTTGTGGCAGAGTGAGTTTAAAAATCATAAAAACTGCATTTTAGAAAATACATATTTTTCATAAATATTTTTCTAATTTTTTTTTTAATTTTTCTAATTTTTTTCGGAGCAAAAATATTTCCAAAAATGTATTTAAATTGAAATCTCTAAGTAAGCATTTGAATTGTTTACTGCAAAAGTCTTAAAAAAATATGAATGATGTTTTTGGGCTGGCAGATTGACTGTCATGTTTAAAAATGTTTGGAAATCATAAAAACAGCATTTCAGGAAAAACATATTTTACTTATTTATTTTTGAATTTTTTATAAATATTTTGAATTACATATATCTTTGCTGAAAAAAATTCCAAACATATTTCAATTGAAGATCTATCAGTAAGCATTAGTCCGTTTGAATTGTTTACCGAAATAGTCTCAAATAAATGTTGCCCCGCATATTGGTTAGCACTAACCAGTTCTGATCTTCATATTGGTTAGCACTAACCAGTTCTGTTGTTAGCATTTACCGACAAACGCGCATAAACAATTTAAAAATCGAAATTGCCAGCTTCAATGACTGCCAACATAACTCAGCCGAACACCGGCAAAACGTGGCCACATTAAATCCCCAAGGCATCTTCAAGCTTTGGCCAGTCATGCGCTCGCTTGCCATTGAAACCGAATGGACGAGGTGGCAGCGAGAGCAAAAAATAAATATCAACAGCAGTGGGACAAGGCAAATTGCGGTGCTATCACTTTTTTGCTTTTGTATTCTATTTTTGCAACGTCTACTTTTGCAGTGATTCCCGTTCGGCCAGCGGACACACACACACACATACACGCAAACACACTGTGTGGCGGCTTTCCTTGGGCGCGGAAACGCTGATGATGCGAACGATGATGTCGGTGCTGATGTGAGTAATGTTGGCAACACGGCAGACTGGCATGAAAAGTGGGCAGCTGGCGGCGAAAATGGAAATCAAACTGTCTCTGGGGGAACTGACACGGCCAACTCACGCGCGCCGCCTTTCACCTGCACTCAGTTCGCCGGCTTGGCTACGTGCCGCACTCGAAAATTTAGTAGCATTCGTTAGGAAATGTTTCAGCTGCTTTTTATTGCATTTCTCTCTCCCTGGGCGCAGGTTGCAAGTTCATTGCTGGCGCTGCAGTCAATGGCAAATGAATTGATTTCGTTGCTCCGCTGCGCCACGGAAAATTTTTCCACACACAGTCGTTGCTTTTTCCGTTTCACTATTGAAGGTGCCACCTTTTTGCATTACTTTCGGCGAGCACCGTGTGCCAGCACGTTGCCAAGACCGAAGCGTGTGTAAGTGAATTAAATAAATTCGCTAAACTTGCTGCAAACAGCACAAAAGAGTGCAAAGAAGAGGAATGTGCAAAGGTGGAGGGCGTTGTGCGATCAGCAGAAAGGCAACGAGTGTGCGAAAATAAAGTTCACGGCTGGCTGGCTGGTTGGTTGGTGGGTTGTCGTAAGACAAATGCACCTATGCGTCAGTAGTAACAGCTGTCAATGTTTTTGCGTAATGTCAGCGTTGTTGAATTGAAAGTGGCGCCAGACAATTCTTGCAACGAAAAGCTGAATAGTACACGAGGTGAAGCGGAAAGAGATATCGCCAGCTGTACGCAGTCTGAAATGTTGAGGTTTTGTTGAAGTTAGTCAGGTTTTGTGTGTGTTTTTTTTTTAATTTTTTGCTTCATCTCCATTCAAACGTTTCTCTAACCAGTTGTAGAAGTTTTTCTAACAACATGAATGCCCAAAAATTGCGCAGCAATTAAAAATGCAAATCTCTCTATGTTTGTGCAAAGCCATTTGAAATTTAATTTGCAGCAGGCAGTTGCTGCGGTTGCATGACATTTTCATAAATTCCAATATTAATTTTCGCAGCAAACTTAACCCATTCATTGTGCTGTCAACATGGGTGCGCTGCTGTTTTGGAGTTAGTCTGCTTTCTGCTTGGCTGTTGTTGTTGGGAATGGAATATGGAGACAATGCAAATGCGACAATTTGGCAACGAAAAGGCCAAAGGCCAAAACTGCATTCATTAAAATTTCAATTTGAATCGCTTAAACGGGGCTAACATTGGACAGTTGGCTGCTTCTCTGCTTCTCTCACTCTTAGTTTGCATTACAATGCACAGTGATTCGACTCCATACAACCGCGGGACAAAATTAGAAGGAGTTGTCCGTTCTTCATAAAATTTGGTATACTAGTTAATCATGGTCTGCTGAATTGAAATCTCCATTTGGTGTATCTTAAACTTTTGCAAAATTCGTCATTTTTGGAAAGCTATAGCACCAAATGTGTTGGCTAGATTTTTAAGATTTTACATTTAATCGGTAACGTCAACATTGATTATTCCAAAGAGTAACAGAAATTGTCTCAGGACCCTCTGGTTTTGCAATAAAAACGATAATAATAAATGTATATTTTGCATTTTTGCAGATTTTATCATTGTTCGTGCTAACTGCATACTTTTAGGCATAAATAAAATAAATTTTGTCGAAAAATACGTGTTAAAAAAAAACCAGGAACATACTTTCACATACTTTTTAGATATTTTCGCCTAAGTTTTGCCAATTTTCAGATTTTTAACTTAGACAAATATTTTGAATTAAAAGTGAAGTAAAAGCCTACGCTTTGCAAATTTTGGGAAAACATTAAAAGCGAAAATGGCCACATCATTTCTTATTCTATATTGAAAGTTTAAGGAAATTCGTGGCAACCATGTATTTAAACAATTTTTTGTGAAAAAAGTTTCAACTTTGAGCCGCTTTTGCACAGACACTAATTGATTTTTTGAACAGATTTTTTGGGGGTTTCTTAGTTGGAGTTTTTTCTTTCAAATTACATCAAAATCGTTAAATTCTGAGACCATAAATTTGTTTAATTTTGTCTATGGAACGAATCACTGTGCAATGGGACAACAATTGCTGTGTTCTAGACTTTCTCGTTTCCACTCCTTTCGTCGCTGCTGTTAACAACCAACAACAGTGGCTTCTGTTTTGGTGTGGACCGTTTTCCAAAATGACAACAACAATAAACGCATATTTGCTATTTTTACTAAAAAAAAAAGCTAACAATGACCTTTGAACTACGTTCATGTTTTGCGCTTTTGTCCATCTTTCCCCTCTTCTGCTTTCAAATTTATGTATGCAAAAGTTTAGCGCCAACTTTTTGTTGATTTTTGTGTTCCACCTTTCTCTAATTAAACCTAAAAACAACAATTTTCCAGCAAAATTAAAATATTAAAAATAAAAATATTTCAGCAAGTCGAAATATTCGGTGCAGCTCAAAGCCAACATTTGTAAAACAATGTGTGCGCACCTAAAATTATGCAATAAATAATGCAAAATTGCAGTTTTTTGTAAAAAGTTTTAATTTATTGTTGCCTTTGGAATATTTTTAATATTTATGCGCTGTTGATTTCGTTAAAGGTTTTAATGCCATCGGTCGCAGTCGACTCGCTGCCCGTAACTCACCCGGCTTCTAGTCGCTCGTCGGTGGTTTATTTTTGGCAATGCTTTTGCTTTTGTTTGCGTGGCGCTTCATTGTTGGCAAGTTGTGTAGTGAAGTGTGCGCTCGTTAGGAATTTGTGGCAATAAACTTGCAGCATAGCTGCTGATTCTGCTGCTGCACCAAACACGCTCAAACCAGCCGTGAAAATGCATAAAGTGCCGTTTATCCGGTTATAGTCTACTCGCGGCGCTGGCACATTACGCTCGCATACCTTTAGGGGCACAACTGCGGCGGACTGCTTGCTGCGAGTCGCTGCTGCCGGCCGTTTGTCTCTTGCCGCTGGTCTAAGCTGCCACCGATCATATACGTTCGTGTTGGTGCTTTCGGGGCATATTTTTGTGGTTGTTGTTGTTGTTGCAGCATGTACATACATATATTTCATCTGCAACTGCTTTCATCTACACATTGCGTCATTGTCCTTGCTGGCGATGTTTCTTTGCCGCCAGGTCCGACTGCCCGCTCGTCTGTGCGCTTAACCGCGTCCGTGGCGCTGCCTGTCGCACCGTGCATCTTGCGCTTTCTGTCTGCTGGTCGGACGCTTTCATTTTGGCAACATTGTCCGCCCAAAAATGGCCAATTTATTGTTGCTGCTGCTGTACTTTTGTCGCACGAAGCGAAGCGGCGCGCAATTGTTGCCAGCTTTATACGCACGCTTTGTTGTCATTGTTCCACGGTGCTTACATTTATTTAAGTTTTTCATTCTTTTACATTTTATTCCAAGTTTTTGTTTTTGTTTACCAAATGTTTCTGGTTTTTTTTTAATATTCCTATGTTTCTTGTTTATTTGTTTAGGAGTTTTTCTTTTCGCTGCACTTTTGTGCATTTGTTTGGCTTGTTGTGGCAGCACATTTTGCCAAAAGATTAAATTGTTTATGACTCCTATAAGTATGCTATACATTACGTTTCTTGTGCGTTCGCGACATGTGCGCACTGAAGTGGGTAGTGTTGTGTTGTTGGCGACTGTTTTGGCCAAGAACGAGTCAGAAGCAAACACATAAAGCAGCACAGCGGCTGTAAAAGAAATAACACGGCAATGAAGTGTGTGCAGCAACGGCGAGACGTGCAAAGGACTCTGCGTTTTATAAGCTTGAGCGTATAATTTATATGCGTGGGCGCCGAAAAGTGTACAATGGAGACTTTTTTTTTCGCGAGGTTATAAAGAGTCATTTAAAAACCATAAAACACTTTGGAGGAGTTTTAAACCGAAGAAAATAAACCGCTGAAAGCAAAACGATTGGACATGGATTGGCTTCACAGTGGAGTACAGTAAACGATTTAACGATTTTGAGCAAGTTTAGAGTATAAACTAAGCCAAGAGCGATAAGTTTGAGAATAAATTTCAGATTTTGTTAGTGAAGAGTGTACAGTTTTGGTTATAATGTTGAAGAAGCCCTGAGGACAACTAAAACCCCTATAACAAATTAATAATTTTTTTTTTTAATTTATAAAACACTTACATATTTGGTCTTGGATGTTAACAAATTCACTTCAATTCAACACTTACCTGCAAGTAAAAAGAGAAAAATAAAAATTATTTAAAATTTAAAATATTAAAAAATATTTGCTTATATGGTAAGTATAATTCAAATCAATTGGTAGCTGCAAAAATTCCCTACAAGGCGCGTCTACAGTCACACGAAGAAATAATTTTGGAATTCCGCATTGCCCCCAGTACCAACAATCGGCCTAATCTCGACTCCACAGCACCACATGTCGTATGAGTAGCATGGAATTTCTTTCAGCGGAAATTTTATTTCCAGCAACCAAACAGAATTAAGAAAAATATAAATAAATACGAAATTAAACAACAACAACCTATTGGAATTCCCAAGAAATAATAAAAATTTACCAGAGTAAAAAAAGAAAATGAAAAATAGCGCCAAATTCCAATTCAAATGAAATGAAATGAAATTTTATATTCCCGATAAGCCTTGAGGCTTTTGCATAAAAACAAAACCCTGAAAAAAGACAAATAAACGAAGAAAAGCGGCAAGACGGCTGGGCATTAAATTCGACATGCGTTGCTGTTGTTGCGTCTGTGCGGGATTAGCAGCAAATGAAAGCCGCCTAACCTCTGCCAACCCGTGCCGCGTGCTCCATAAATGCCATTTCGAATGTGCTGCCAACACGCAGACGAGCCAAGCAGCGACGCACTACCTAACAACAACAAACACCATAACAGCCACAACAGTGGCAACGGCACTCACACAGCGCAGCCATGTGCACAAAATGAGAATAAAACGCAACAACAAATAATATCCAAAGGAATACATTTCATTTTGATGGATTTGTTTTATTTGATTTAATTTGGTTGCTGCCGTTGCGACTGGCGTTGCTTGTGTTCAGCTTCTGTCATTGTATTTGCTTGTAATCGCATACGCAACATATGAACACAACAGAAATAGCACAACAGCAACAACAACAACAACAACGACCACATCAACATTCAGCCATGATGGAGTTGGAACGGCAACACAACACATCGGCATCGATATCCTGCGTACGAATATTTGCTGATTATCTCAAAGGATTTTCGACATTTTCCGGATTGTGTTTCGTTGCGTTATTGTTTGCTACTGTTTTTGTTGTTGTTGATGTTGTGATGGTGTGATTGCATTTGATGCTGCTGTTAGGATTCGTTAAAGTATTTTCCAAATGTTAGCAGCACGTAAAACGATAAGCAGAACGACGCGAGGCAGGAAGATCCTTTTTATGCCAGCTTATGGTAGATTGAAAAACCTACATTACACTATTCACTTATTTGTGGTGGTACACAGTTTCACAATTGCACCAAAAGTTTGCTGAACAATAAAGTTAGATGAAATATTGAGAGGCCTACAGGTTTTCTGGAACTGAGACTAATGAGGTTTTGAAAAGGAAAATATGTTACGGATTGATTTTTGATTCACCTTTTTTTCATTAATGAAAAAACTTTTCAACACTTTTCAGCAGCCTCATTCAAATATTCCTAGCAATACTAGTCATTTGAAAACTGTTGTCTCTCTACAATTCTACTTCCTTCCGCTCTTCAACGCCACTCCTTTCATCAACTTTTTTCTCTTATTCAAGCCATGAAACCTTGCCTCCAACATTTTCACACCTCGAAGCATCTTCTCGCATAGTCCCTGCCGTCCTGACCTTGAACCGATTACCACTATGCTTACGCGCCACATGTGCAACACTACCGTCAGTGTCGAAGGATTCGTTTCACTGCCATCGCCTCCTTTCCCTTGGGTTCCATATATCATTTCAGTTGCTTTCACTCGCGTGAACGCCTCCACCGACATCTCGGAGTCGATGTTGCTCGAGTGGGGCCTTCTCCTCTCTCCCTTCTCAACTGACAGTGCCACAATTTCCGCATGGATTATTTTATGTGCTGTGCGTCGGTTGTTATGACAATTTCGAGACTGAGCTGCAAATGGCGCAAATGGCATTTCGGCTTTGATTAGCTGCGAACAGACAGGGCGGCGAATCAAAAAAATCATAAAAATACACCGAACGTTACGAAAACGCAAAGCATCACGTGCGAAGAGACGCTTCCAGGATGTCAAGTGTCGAGTGCTGAGCACTGAATGGGAACAGCGAGGGACGGCGGTGGTGTTAGGAAGCGGGTCATATGGTGTGGCAGCTAATAGACACCTCATTTTCTCATTTTCTTCTTGCTGCACACATGTGTTGCTGTTGTTGTTGTTATTATTGTGGCCTTACGCACACCATCAGCAGCAGCAGCAACAGCAACAGAAGCGAAATTTTTTACGATTCCATTTTTATTTTTCTCGTTCAACCGTTTTTACGACCGCTGTGTATGCGCGCCTAAAAGTATGCTAACATTTCGGCTCGCATTACAGGCTACAGCTCAGTTTGCTCGCCAGCTGCCTACATTCGTGCGCTGCTGCCGTTCCCCGTTGACTGCTTTTATGTGCAGCGCAAGTAAAAATCAAACACATTACACGCCTAAAAATATGCAATAAAAATTTGTGCTATCAGATTTTTTTATTGGCTGGTGCGCCAACCAGACACCAGCCATCAACGGCCGCCATCAGTGCGCAGCTCTCTCTGGCGGCTGGGCGTGGGGTGGCGTGGCGTTTTATTGCCGCTTTTAGGGGCACATGGGTGAAAAAGTTTTTGTTTCCTAATTAAATAAAAATTACACAATTTTCGGTGCGTGCAAAATTTTATGATGTGGAAATTTCCAAAAAGTAACTCGCGAGTGGTGTTGTGGCGGAGTGTTTACCAGTTTTTATGACAGCCAATAAAATTGCATACTTTTGGGGGGCATTTTCGTTTAGTCCATTTACTTGCTTAATGGCATTTTAATGAAAAATGCGCTCTACTACAACAACAGCAACTACTACTGCAACAACAGCCATAACTTATAGCAACAACAATAACAACAACCATAGCAACTGACTGGTAATGTGCGGAAAATTAATATTCAGCGCTGGTGCAGCAATGCGTGGCGTATAAGCAATTTGATTGATATAAATTTTAATTAAATATTACGCATACGCCTAGTAGGGCTCTGTCTGTGTGTGTGTTTGCCTGTGCTTAGTTGTAATGCGGCATTTTTGGCATTGTAAACCGCACTTTCAATTAATTTAAACTCGTTTTATGTAACGCTTGCGCGCTAATTACACTGCAGCAGCACCAACAACTGCAAATTACAATAAAAAAAAACCAGAAACAACACAGCTAACGAGTTAATCCGATTATGTAATTAATTATATTGGTCGTTATGCGCTGGTAGTTGGGCCATGGCTGGTGTCGAGCAGGACGTCGAGGGGCTTTGTGTGCTTGCCGAATTTCCGTTAAAGCAAAAACGCGGGAGGATTGTTGTGAGCGGTTTCCCACAACAACGGCGACAAAGTAAAAGAGATGTAAAGTAAGCAGTATTATAGACATGGGGGCGACGCTGATATTGCAAACTGCTGTTTAAAATTCAAATTTTGTTTCCCATTGCTTCTTCTTCTCAATCCTTCTCTCCCTGCATCTCTGTCTCGGTCTTGCTCTGAGCAACGAGTCTTCCTCTGTCCTTTTTTGCTAATGATTTTGTAATTAAAAGTTGTGCGCGAATATTGCTTTAATTTGCCTTTGCTTTGTCGTTGCTTCTGTGGCCGTTAGTTGCTGTGCGCGCCATTATGCGCATTTTTAAAGCATACTTTTGTGCGCGCTGCACGCATAAAAGATAATGATGCGGACTATCGTTGTTAGCTGATAGTTAGTCGCCTGGTTTTTTTTTTTTACGGTGACTTTGTCTGTTGTTGGCATTGATTTTTAATTAAAAGTGGAAAGCGAATGGCAACAAAAGAAAATGCAGGCAATTGAAATGTTTTTGTCAAAGGCGAATGCAATAGAACAGCATTGGATAAATTTGTGAAAGTAGTTGAAAGTTTTTTTAATGAGATTTTATAATTTAATGTTTAATTATTTGTTATGATGGCCAATAGTACTTTTGTGTATTT
The DNA here is from genome assembly GCA_963668005.1 of Melieria crassipennis. NCBI lineage: Eukaryota > Metazoa > Arthropoda > Insecta > Diptera > Ulidiidae > Melieria > Melieria crassipennis. The sequence goes on from OY764962.1 coordinate 59,771,385, forward strand.
ATTATTTATTAATATTATTTATTATTAATTCTGTGTCAAGTTTCTCGTACTAAGAACGATCCAGCTGGCCCATTAGATAGCAACCGGAATGAATTGGTCGAATGTGTGCTAGAAGTCAATATAGAAAAAAGTAAGAAAATTAAGATAAACTACTTAATTAAGATAAACTACATAGTTAAAATGACAAAAAAGTCACTTAATAGTTATTGCAAGTGATTCAATCTTAAGCTGCGTTTAAAACCTGAAAGACAGAAGCTGATTTCAACTAGGAAAAAGTCATTCCATTTAATTACAACTTTTTTATTAATCAATTAATGCTAACTCAATTGAAACAATGAGATCTGTAGGCATGAAAATATAAGAAAATAGGTGGTTCGTTTAGCGCGGAGCGGAGGAGTAAAAGTCGGTGTGACTCGGGTTTGGGATGTTTATTAGTCACCGTATGAATAACAAGTAACAGATAATACGAGAAACATTAAACGATACAAATGGCCGAAGCCGTGGAGAAGAAAATAGGGGGAACATGAGTACAAAAGAAGAAGGAAAGATTGGGATTGGAGACGGGATCGACGGATCACTAAATACAGCACAGTACATCTGAACATCGCGGCCGCCATTGCAGATTGCAATTATATGGAGGTATGGGGGCTCGTCCAGGGTTACGGCGGACGGCTGGCTCGTAATAATTTGGCGGTGATGCGCGACTGCCTGGCTGTAGGATGGGCTGACGGCTGGGGCGTTGTCGCCGATCAGCGATGACGGAGCGCTGGGGAGTGCGCTGAGGGCCTCTTTGCTGTCGATGCTCGGTGCGGACGTGCGGGGCAGTCTGGGGGGCAACTGCTGGGGTGGTCGCTAGCGCCGGATCTGCAAAAGAGATGTAAGTATTGAGAAGTGATGATGTTGACATCGTTGGTGTGAGGTCTGATCGGTTTGTCAAGCGATGGGGTTCGTTTGAGTTCCCGTCATAGGAGTGAAGGCGCTTGGAACAGGTCGCACGGGAATGGCGACTGACTCGGACCCGGGATGGGTGCGCTCGAGGTTTATTGTATGAGGGGGTGTAATGTAGAAATGCGAGAGGGTTGCAGTTTCCATCAATTGCTGTGCATATTTGACGCGTGGCGTCGAGCCAACGCTTGTGTCGTACTCTTTTTCGCGGTCTCATTGGGGGGCGAAAGCCATCCTGCGGGGGCGAAACGTTTGGCAACGAAGGGGGGTGTTTGCCGTTTTGAATCTGAGTGTGCAGGGATGGTGGGTTCCGCGTGATTTGCCTTTATTTCCTTGGGTGGAAACCCTACGGGATTGAGGGCGGCACCCACGTCAGAAAGGGCTTCCTTTGAAGTCGGAAGCTTTTTTCGAAGAGCGGGACCAGTGTGCGTATGGTGATTTAGCACCGCGGCGACGTATGTCAGAGGTGATGACAAGGGTACTGGACCGCTTAATATCCAACCGAATACTGTAAGTTGAGCAAGTAAACTGCCACTGACATTTCGGTGGAAACCTTCGAGCATGATCTGTGGGATGAGATCACTGCCAATCACTATATCTATCTGTGCTGCCTCGAAGGGGTTGGGATCAGCGAGATCTAGCATGGCGAAATCGTTCGAATTCGGGGCGTTTATTTTGGAAGGGGGGAGAAATTCCGTTAACTTTGGAAGCACGATTGCATGCACGGGGAGGTTTGTGCTCGTTTTAGGGACTGCCAATGTCAATAAGCATATATGGTTGGCGGTGTTCACAATCTGTCCGCCCATGCCCGAGATCTGGAGGTTAGATTTCTCGATTGGCAATTTTAGGCGTCTCTCGACCTTCGAGGAAATGAAGGTGTACTGAGAGCCTTGATCGATCAACGCTCGAACTCTGAACAACTTTCCTAAATGGTTAATGGACACCAGTGCCGTAGGCAGAAGAGATTGGGTGCCATTCTTTGAGTGAAGAGCTGGTACTGGGAGCGTACTTTGCCTTGAAGATGTGCTGGGTTGCGCATCGGAAAGGGGAGAATGAGTGGTGGAGTTGTTCCTCGGTTGTTGGATAGCCGTTGAGACCAGAGAAGTGGTCGAAGGTGATCGATTGGGGGAGTGAGTGGGTTGCGCATTGCCTTTGGGGAGATGAAGCAAGGAATGGTGCTTCTTTTGACAATATGCGCATGTGAAATTACTTGTACAGTCCTGAATTAGGTGAGATGTAGCAAGACAATTTACAGAGATCTTGTGCTTTTGCACATATGCTAATCGACTCTGGGGGGTGAGCCTTTTAAAGCTTTGGCAAGTCCGTACGGAATTTTTTGCGTTGCAGAGTTTGCACGCGAAGTCCTTTTTCACTTCAGTGTGAAAATTTAGGGATCTTTGGGGCCGATTTTTGGGGACATTGGAAGATGAGGATTGTGGTTTCGACTACCTCGTATCTGCAGGTCAGGAACTCATTCATCTGTGACCAGGGTGGCAGATTCTTCCGCGATGTCAAAGATTGTTCCCATAAAGCTAGAGTTGCTTCGGGCAATTTGGTAGAGCATATATATACCAACAGCGGATCCCAATTGTCCGTGTCTACGGCCTGAGACTTGAGAACGGACAGACAATTGTTTATAGAGTTCTGGATCCGCTCAGTGCCTCACTATTTTCGGTGTGAGCGATATTCAATAGGGATCGAATTTGGTTGTCAACGAGGATGCGCTTGTTTTCATAGCGGAATCTTAGCGCTTCCCACGCGAGTCCGAAATTCTCATCGATTAATGCGTATTGTTTAACAATAGCACCGGCTTGGCCTTGCGTTTTGTATCGGAGGTGATACAATTTCTGGGCTGGAGTGAGCTGGGGGTGATTAATGTATACCGCCGTAAACATGTCCCGAAAGGACGGCCACTGCTCATAGCCCCCGAAGAATGTTTCGGTGTCGCAAGGAGGAACTTGGAGGCAAATGTAGGAAGTATTTGCTGGTTCTAGGAACCGGTTCCATATGCGTAGCAGGCTGGGGGGACTGAGGTTGGAGCATCTTAATGATGTCCAACATTTTAGCCATGCACAATCTTTTGCCTAGCCGACTCTTTGAAACCGTCGGGCTGGCTGTTGTCTTCAGCAATGAAGACTGCCTGATGTGCCCGCATTAGCCTCTCCCATTGCTCTTGCAGATTTTTCTGCTTAATTTGGACCAATGATTTGGTCAAATCCTCAATGGGAGCCGATGAAAAAGTTGTGCATAATTGCACGAGTCTCTCGGACTCAAAACCAAAAGTGGCAACACTGGGATCGGTTGCTATGGGACTAAGTGGCTTGGAGCGAGTTTTGAGTGCCTCGCGAGTGACAGGAACTGTCAAATGTGCCTCAGTCGACTTTGAATATCTTGGAGAAGGAGGCTCCATTTTGTTTATTTGACGCTTGGTGGATCGCTCAACAGGCATTTTAATGGCTTAAGAAGCTCGAAAGGGGGTTTAAAATTCGTTTGAAAACAAATATTAGGCTTATGGGGTATAAACCAGAAATATTACCGCGTCCGCGCGAACGATAATTCAGAAATGGGGAAAAGTACACGAAAGTGTAAAATATTTTCAATATGAATTTGTTGAGGATCAAAGTTTACAATTGTGTGTGTAAACGCGTCGAGAAATTAGTATATATATATTTGGAATAAACAAAAAATATGTAAACAAGAATTGGGGAAATTATTAATAAACAACAAATTTTTTAATATAGTCAATGTATGTTAATATATTAATGTATTAGTGTTTTTATGTTATAATAATTAATTCTTATTATATTTTGTATTAGGGGAACCAAACAATAATAGGGTGAACGATTTAAATTTTTTGGGTAGAGTAAGTTCGGGTAATGTGATATACCTGTTTGTTTTTCAGCGATTACCGACACATTTTGCCTTCAAACACACTTTTTTTGGTCTCAAACTATTCACTGATGCATTATTTAGTATATCTATGATTATTAACTCTTTGAGATAAACTGTTAAGAGTTTTTTTAATTAAAAATCAAAATATCCAAATATTGGCTTCTGATAAAAGTGGCGGGTAATGTGATATACCACTGGCGGGTAATGTGATATACCCAAAAAATCGTTATTTAGCAGACCTATTAGTTTCAAACTTGGTGAAAATACTCCAAATCAAAAATAATTAGAGACGTGTTTCTCATTTTTTTGGAAAATCACAATCTGACGGGGTAAACCAAGGGTTAAAAATTTTTATCGAGAAACATGATTTCATGGATTTTTTTTATATAAAACTTAACCATAACAGATTTTTAAGGATATTCCACTTCAAATAGTATAAAATAGAGTATATAAACATTTCTGTATACAAATAGTATTACTGTCATAAGTTTGGCTACTGAGATGTACTATATCACATTACCCGAAATTGACTTTTCGCGAAAAAAATATTATAAAAAAACAATAATAATTTTGTTGAGAAGAGCGTTCCTCGCAAACTCATAATCGATATTACTGATTTACTTCTGATTAACCTCGAACTTTGTAATAATATTTTTTTTGTACCTTTTATGCTTTCAAACTTCGTGACCAAAAACTTGTGCAAGCCTACTCAAAGCACTTCATCACACTGACGGTAAACTATTTAAGCAATCACATCCAAAATCATGCAGCACGAGTTTTTTAGCTGTTATGATGTTTTAAAAAGGTTAATTTTGAAACAGGTCAACGCACTTGTGAAATAATCACCTATATCACATTACCCGACCATATCACATGACCCGAACTTACTCTACAGGTGGGATGTTTTTGTCCCACTGTATTCGCTTGGAGTGACAACAGCTGTGCACTGAATGTGTATTGAAAATTGTTCAATGTGCTGCGAAAACAGGCTACTCGTCCCACTGTATTTGCGTTTGCTTACTTCTGCCAGCGAGAGTGGGGAAATTGCCTAGGCAGAAGTGCGAATGTGCAATTACACTTGGAAACAGCAGCGGGAGTGCTCGCTGCTCAGTGCTTGCGAATATCGCACAAAACAAAACGCGAAAATGCGTGCAAGTGGGTGAGTGGGAATGCAGCGGGAGAAATGCTGCGTGTCTATTTACTGCACAAGGAGAATAGTGCGTTTTGGGTGCTGGCTGCAGCGGAGATTTTGTTGCTTCGGCAGCGAAGGTTGCACAGAAGAGACGGCGAAAATGTACAAAGCGCCGAATTATGTGCAGTAGCGGGATTGCTTACTGCACTGCGCTGTTTTGTACTTGGGGAAATATGCACGATAAGCGTACACTGGCGGGATACCAGATTTTATTTTGGATTTTTGGGGAGTATATATTTGGGTTAAATATATTTGTTAGTCAGTGTATGTTAATTATTTGTTAATTTCTAATAACAATATTTGGGCTTATCTTTGTGGGCCCAGTGCCCGAGAATGGGGATCTCCTTTCTGGAGCTGTGTGTCCGCTACTGTTGTGCTACGTTGCTTGAACTGTTATTGTTTCTGTAGTTCTCTTCTTCTGTTCTGCTCTGCGTTGTGGGTGTGTATTGTTGTGTTATTTTTGCTGTGCGTGTTTTTGTTTTTGTAAGTTTCTTTGCACTTCACTGCACTGTCCAATGTTTCGCGGTGTTTTATTTGTTTTTAATTTCAATTTTTGAATTTTGTGCACTTTTTAGTTATGTTTGTGTTGTCACTGTTCTTAGTTAGTTGGAAATATGTGTATTTGTTTGTCACTTTTCCCTTGTAATTAGTTTTGTTGTAACTGTGTTTGTGTTTTTTTTTTTTTTTGTAAGTGTCGTTTTACTTTTAGTTCTCGCACTTGCACCTGCTGATTGTTTGTGATTGTTGATCGTTTTGTTTTTAAATGGTTTTTTGTTCACTAATGTGTATAGTTTGTTAATTTTTTTTTAATTTTTTATTACGCGGCGCGGGTTCGCGTTGGCTCGAAGGACCATGGTTCGTTTAGCGCGGAGCGGAGGAGTAAAAGTCGGTGTGACTCGGGTTTGGGGTGTTTATTAGTCACCGTACGAATAACAAGTAACAGATAATTCGAGAAACATTAAACGATACAAATGGCCGAAGCCGTGGAGAAGAAAATAGGGGGAACATGAGTACAAAAGAAGAAGGAAAGATTGGGATTGGAGATGGGATCGACGGATCACTAAATACAGCACAGTACATCTGAACAATAGGAAAGCTGACAACTAGATTGATTGAGGATACAATGACAATAAGTTGAGACCTATAAAACATGTGAACGCCTCTCAAAATTGTTTACTTCTAGTTCAATTGCAACAATGAGAAATACATAGAAGAAACTACTACGAAATTTTATAGCTGGTCCCATTGCTAATAATAATAATTAATTGACTGGCACGACAGCCCGCTTACGCGAGACTAAGGCCTAGCTTCCCGCAACTACCCGTGTTGTGCGTGTGAATTTGTACGCGGGTTGAAGGGACCTACAGTTTTATGCCGGTTCCGAACGGCAGATTGGGAGCTTTTTCATAAGCAATTTTTACTCTCAGAGGTTTGCCATTTCCAGCTGAGAGGACAGCCACCGAAAGAGAAAACGAGTTTTCCCGTTATTTTTTTAGGTGTTATTACAGGCAGTATTTGAACCTGAGGTTGCTGCCTGCGACTCGCGGTCCAACGCACTAACCAACTGAGCCACGGCGGCTGCTAATAATATATTGTCTAAATTAATTTTCCTCTCTATAAATTTTGTTATGAATTTGGCAATCAAATTGATTGAACTAATTTAAAGTCAAAACTTAAATTGATGTGTTCTTATGTTCCAAAAACATTCAATTTACTACTCCAACTTTAAGTTAGATTTGTGAAGCTCATTGTTCGCCAGTCTCTCCAGAACAGTTGCGTTGAAATTTCAAATTTCTTGCACGGCAGCTCGTTAGTTGGCCGAAGCCACACCTGCAGCTTTTGACGTTTTCGCTTTCCAGCAAGCATCCAGCTCGCGTGTGCCATGTGATACCAACTCAAGAGGAAGTAATTGAAAATCAAATTGAATGAAAATTAAATAGAATCAACTGCAAAATAGCAAAAGCAAGCGAATTTGTAAAAGAAAGAAAAAACATAGAAAAAATGGCGTCAAGAAATGGCAGAGCAAAATGTAATAACAACAAAATGAAGCGTAAAAATTCAGCATTTGTGCACAAACAGCACCGGAAGCGGGCGGAGGCGCGGGCCATGTGTGCGCAATAACATGTGGCATGTGCAGCACGTTGCACGCTCTCACACACACACACAGACAGAGGAGCAGAGGATCACATGGAAACCTGCCTGCATTCAGGTTGTGCAGCGTTGTTTGATGACGCCGCCGCCATCGCATTTCTCCAGCTTCCGTGCATTCACACAGAGACCGCTGTGCCCGTAAATTTGGTGCGTCCCTTTGACTGTCTGTCATTCGCTTATTTGCGCTCGCTTTATTTTATTATGAACGCGTTTGCTGTTTGTGCACAAATTTCATTTTCAGCCAACTTCAAATACACTGCTGCCACATTGGCTGCATGGTTTTTCTTTGCGCCAAAAAGTATGCACACCAAGTTGGCCAAAAAGAGTCAAACATCGCAAATCACAAACGCGCTGCGTATGAAAGTGGAAAAATGCACACAACAGGATTATTTATTAAATTTTCAACGCGTTATTTAAGCAGTCGAGGGGTCAGAGGGGTAGAGAAAGTGGCTGCCAACGCTTGTCAAGCGCGCAATGTTTGCGAAAGCACAAAAATTACCAGTCAGCTTCGCAAATATGAGCAAACAATTTGGAAAATGCACCAATATTCGTGTGTACCGAGCTTTTTGATCACATTTAACGTTATTCAGCCGAGGGCCAATATTTATTTGAGCATTTGTGTGTTTTTTCGCAACGGCTTTTTTCACTTTAAGCTGTCAAAATGCGCAGTCAATGTTGCTGTTTGAACACGAAATTGCCATTGATAGCAATTAATTAAACTGGCAGCGGCATTTTTGTATTCTGCGAGCGAGTGGCGCTGATTGCAATTAACTAAAACAAATCAATTAAAATAGCAAACATGTGCCGTATGCACTGCATTCAGTTTGGGTTCAACAACAACAAATAAACAAAAAAATATGAATAAAAAACACGCACTGCAATTCGCTTCGCTTTAATTCACTTCGTATTTGATTCACTGCAATTCAATTAGACCGAAAGTGAATGAAGAAGTGAAGCAACAACGATTTTCCGTACTTAATCGTTGGCCATTAAGCGCCGACGACACTTTTACGCCACTTTAATAAACTATACGAGTACCGCTCGAGCAAAACTTTCCTGGCACAACGCACGCACTTTTCCTGACCTGCTTGCGCCGCAAAGAAGTTTTACGCAATTTTTGCTAAGCAAATAAACGTCTCCAGGGAACGCACATACTCAGACACACGCACACGCATGGCAATACGAGACAGACAAACAGCCAGACAGACACATATATCAATAATAAATGCCACTTGGAATGGAGTAACCAGCAGACAAGTGCCGCGGGGCGCAGGGCGTCGCTAGTGTCTGCCAAAAGCGAGCAGAGACGTGGGGTCGTCGGTGAGCGACAATTTCCAACACTTCATAAAATTACTTGGCTACACCCCGCTCTACCCGAACGAACGTTCAACGCCCCTGACTGGCGCTGCGGAGACGCCGCATAATAAATAACTAAACATTTTTTGCAAACAATCAAACTAAAAGCACACTCGTTCGCGTAGCCAATAACAACAACAAATGCACAAAAATGCAGCAGCGTTTCGCGTGTCTGTGTGCGTGTGTGTGTGTGTGTGCTTATCCCTCACAAGTGATTTCAAATTGATACAAATCGCTCAATAATCACCCCGCAGAGTTCAATTTTTATGCGCCAAGCAGCCGTTTACAATATCAGCCAACGACAACAACCGCAGTAACAATGCAACTCAAAATCAACACGTGCACACAGACCACAAGAACTAACACCCATTACCTCGCACACACACACACACAAGCACAAACACACATACCTATAGACGTATACATAGAAGAGCGCATACGAATGCCAGTCAGTCAATAAATATGTGTGAGGGGGAAAAAATAAACGAAATGGTCACACTGGCCGACGCATTGCAGTTTGGTTGTGGAAGTGTGGAAAAATAAATGTCAGACGAATGGAGTTAAAAAAACTGGTTTTTGGCATTGAAGTAAACTTACTTCAAGTGAGCAAATTGGTTATGGAAATTCAGTCGAAAAATAAAAATCTGCTCTCAAAAAATATGCAAAATGGTTTCTTTTAATTGATGAAATTATTAGCTAATTTAGTTTGCAGAAGGGCTTCTTTTAATGAATAAAAAGGTCGACTTATTTAAAAAAACATTTCACTATAACTTGCCTACTTTTTGTTGAGAAATCGAGAAGAAAAGTAAACATCAAAATGGAAAGAGTTTCACTTCCAAAAGATTTGTTTACACTGTTCGAAACTGTATTGAAATTGGAGTAAAGCAACTTTTAAAACATCACTAAAAGTTAGTGATCTTTTAGTTCAATTTAAAACTGTCGTAATATCTTGAAAGATCCAGCTGGTTTTATTTTATAGCAATTGGCTTCAACTATTCAAATCTGTACGCAAACTCACATATTGAAAGGCCAAAAACAAGTCACTAAATATATTTAAATTCTCCACTATTGTAAAACTTGAAAGACAGATTGAGATCTCAACAAGGCTGTTCTTATTTAATAGCAATTAGCTTCAACTACTCAAATCTGTGCTAGAAATCAAATATATCCCTTTAAAGGTAGGAATATTTTAAAGTGAGGCAGTTGAATTGCTAAAAAGTCACTAAGCCACATAAGTCAAAAGTCACTATAAATAGTTAAATTCTCTACTATCGTAAAACTTGAAAGACCAACTACTCGAATTTGTGCAAGAAGTCACATAAATAAATTTCAAAGTAGGAAAACTTTAAGTTAAGCCAGTTGAAATGCGCAAAAAGTCACTAAATAGTGTAGTGGTACCACATGACCACTTATGCCGAAACCAGTCGATCGCGCTACACTTATTACTTCACATGTGTCAAATGAAACCACGCGCACGACAGTGCAGCACTCAAGTGGCTGAGCCAGCGATTAGCCGAGCGGCGTGCCATCCGACACCACCTACCGCAGTGCAATGTCCCACTTACGGAAAAATGCACTGATCGGCATGTTGTGTGATGTCACCTACCGCAGGGCACGGGCACTTGAGGAAAGTGCTGAGTTGACCCAATGGTCCAGTGACGCTGATTGGACATAGCCTTTGGTCACTGGAATAATGTGCGGAGCGCTGGAAATGCTCCGCTGTATAACAGTTTGTAAAGTAGTATTTAAACAACCAATTTTCTGAAAATAAACCAGCTTGCTTAGAACCGTCACTCTGCGTGTGTTTCTTATTGCAAGGCACTGAGGCTCAAACTTAGCCATCCCTTTTTGAGGCGAGGTGCGCCGAAAGACCAAAACACACACGCACATACACAAACACTATTCTACCTCCACAATAGTCACTTAAAATAGTTAAATTCTCAACTATCGTAAATCTTGAAAGACATATTCAGATCACAACAAGGCAGTTTTTATTTGATAGCAACCGATTTCAATTATTCAAATCTTCTTCTGGCACAGAAATTACATATATTTGTATAAAGGTAGAAAAATGTTTAAGTAAACCAAATGAAATGCCAAAAAAGTCACTAATTAGTCACCTTAGAAATTCAAACTTCCGCTGCAGTAAAAACCTGAAAGACGGAAGCAGATCAAAACCAGATTGGTCTCATTTGTCAGCAACTTGTCTTAAGTTTTCGAATACTTGCTAGAAGTTTCAGGTAACTATTCGTTAAAATAGCCGTGGTGGCTCAGTTGGTTAGTGCGTTGGACCGCGAGTCGCAGGCAGCAACCTCAGGTTCAAATACTGCCTGTAATAACACCTAAAAAAATAACGGGAAAACTCGTTTTCTCTTTCGGTGGCTGTCCTCTCAGCTGGAAATAGAAACCTCTGAGAGTAAAAATTGCTTATGAAAAATCTCCCAACCTGCCGTTCGGAACCGGCATTAAACTGTAGGTCCCTTCAACCCGCGTAAAAATTCACACGCACAACACGGGTAGTTGCGGGAAGCTAGGCCTTCGTCTCGCGTAAGCGGGCTGTCGTGCCAGTCAATTATTATTATTATTATTCGTTAAAATGACAAACCATTTACTAAAAAAGGTTTTTATTAAAATTTAGACTCCTTCAAAAACTTGAAACTAAGGCAGATCTATTTGATACTCAATTTTGTCAGTTACTTTTTTCAGCGTTTGAAAGTCCTTAAATATTGTCCGCTGCAAACCTCCTATAGCATCGATAATACGCCCCTTAAGTCTCTTAGTGCGATTAGGGACCTTGGAGTTATTTTTGATTCCAAGCTCACTTTTTCCAGTCATCTCAACTTTACTATTTCTAAAGCATATTCAATGCTAGCTTTTGTTAGGCGGAACAGTGTTGACTTCACTGATCCTTACACCGTAAAAACGCTTTTTAATGCCTATGTCCGCTCAGTGCTTGAATATGCGGTTTTTGTTTGGAGACCATATCACAGTGTGCATATCAAACGACTTGAACGAGTCCAGAAAGTGTTTTTAAGATATGCACTTCGGCCTTTGAGATTCGTTGACCTTGTTCCGTCGTACTATTCTATGTGCTCCTTATTGCATATCAAGTCCCTCGAAGACAGGAGGAAGATTCTCTCTATGACCTTTCTATTCGATCTAGTTACTGGTGGCAATGACTGTCCCTTGTTGCTTGATAGAATCGATTTTCATGTTCCTGCCAAACAGTTGCGGAATTATGAGTTTTTCAATCTTGCCTGCTGTCGTACAAATTACGCCCAATTTGCGCCCCTGGCTAGAACTTTGGCTGAAGTTAAATCGCTTTATAATTTTGTTGATTTTTCATCTTCTAAATTGTCTTTTAAACATAGTTCAAACACTTACTTTAAATAATTTGTACCAATCTGCTATTAGTCTGTAAGCTACTGAACGTATCATACAATAGACTTAAATAAATAAATAAATATTTTTCTTAAACTAAGAAACTAATTGAAAAAACAATGACCGCTCTTTTTTCTTTAAGACTCCATTTAGACATTTGGCCTCTTCAAAGCTTTGCTTAGCATTCGAACAAAAATCTGATTAGTGTCAGCGGCCACTTCTGAGTCATTTCCTAGTAAAATGTTCTCCTCACCATCACTTCACCAAGTATTGCATGGTTTATAAGCAACGTTCAATGCCTTAAACGCTTCCAACAGCATATTTCATAATATGCAAAACATCTTAATTTAATCTTCTCTAAATTTTCGATAAATCACACAAACCGTACTCGACAGCCTTTCAAATTTCCCAATCTGCGCCCCAGTATTGAGAATGTCAATATTTTTAATTGCGAAAAACATGAATTTGCCATCTAAACCAAACAACTCTGAACTCTGATGAATGCAGCAAAACTTAAGCACACCCGCAGGCGCTGGGCCAATTAAAAATGCAATCTCAAATAATAGCCTCGCCCAACACAAAGCAAATCAGCCCAAACATGCCAAACATTTGCCGGCATCAAATTTATTGCCTTTAAATTCATAAAATATGCATTCGAAATTTGCATATTAATTTTCGGAGCCTGGCAGCGCGCTGCGACCGGCCAGCGCATAAATGCATATTTGTTGTTGCGTATGCGGCAGCAGCGGCGCACTGTTTGCAATCTGCTTATCGTTAGGTCACCCTGAGGCGCTTATTTGACGAGCCGAGTGAGTGGAGTGGAAAAATCAATAAGGAAATTTCTCAAATTATTTCGGGCTCAACATTTTGTTATCTTCATACGTTTATGTTGTTTTCGCTGCTGATGCTGAGAGAAAGTATCGCATATCAAAGGACAACTAAACAAACAACTCGCTACCTTTGTGGTGCTCGCCGACAAGATTTTCAGAAATATTCACCATTCCAACAACAACGCAGCTTAATCTGCTGCCACTTTAAATGTGGCGCGCAGCGGCACAAAAGCAAACTTAATTTGCATTTGATATGTCGGTCGATATAATGTTACGCCGTAGCCGGAGTGACAAAGGTTCAGAGCGCACTTTCGGGCTGGCGGAAATTGCGCGGGCGGTCTCCAAAATGAAGTCAACTCACAAAGGAATGCGAAAGAAATGTGTGTGCAAAGTAGCGAGCAGGCAAACAGAGCATAAGAAATATTAAAAATAACTGCAAGTGAAATAACAAAGCATATTTTTGGGGGCCATGTCAAAGTCGCATGCTGACAGTCGTCATGGCCAGAGCGCCGAACGAATGAATATTAAATTGTGATAAGCCAAAGAATGTGAATGAAGTCGCAGCATTAAAATCTAGAAAATGTTTTCAGGCGCTGCAAAGTGCGTAAATATAATAAAATTATCAAATCCTTTTTCAAGGCGTATTCGCTTTGCTGTTGTGTAGAAAAGATGCTAAAAAGTTGACAAAAAGTTGTTAAACTCAAGAAATTAAATCACACAAAGCAAAAATAAAGACTCCGCTTTATTGTTCTTTGAGTGAATTTATTTGGCTGTTTATTTGAGCCCAGTTTTAGGCGCTATTAAATGCATTTAGATGTAAACAAGGTTTTCTATTCCAAGTTGAGCAAATTTGAATGATTAATCTTATTTATTTATGGAGTAAAAGGCAACAAATTGGCGGCTGAGGTGATAAGGAAGCGTGTTGAAGTGGCTAAGAGTGAGTGAGACAACTGAATATCAACTCCAAAATTTGTACTTCTGTACTTGTGATATGAAATATTTTTGGCTTAGGAGAAACAGCTGTAGAAACAGGAAGTTTACATGAAAAACAACAGAAGCATTACCGGTCGAGCTGGAGTTCAAAATTTCAAAATTTGTTCACTGTTTACTTCCAGGCGTTGCCTTTTCTGGTCACCACTTACTCACTCACAGCCTCCAACTGGACTTTGTCTATGAACAAAAATATACACTAAAGTCGTAGCTCATTGGAGTCCGATCCATTCTTGTCAAATGGAATCAGTTCCAGTCTCTAGTTTCAGTCTTTTTCCATCTGTTATTTCATTTATTGATCATTGATCATCATTTGGGCACTGTTTGGTTTTTTTATTCACAGAGTTTCAGCTATTAATTTCCTAATTACTTTTATCATTCATCTATCCAGCTCTCTTCTCCTCCTCTCGATTAAACTAAGATATCGTAGTGCCTCATTTATCATAATTTTTTCTCCTTCTTCTTGCCAATTCTACTTTCACAAATTGCTCGAGTGAAGCAACCAAAACGAATACAAATATCACTAATACACTTAGCAACAACAACAAAAGCCATGACAACAAGCTTGCAGCAGTTTAGCGCCAGAGATGAGATTAAGCAACATTTTTGAAAGAGGGCCGCACTCGCACTTCAATTACACAACAATTCGGCGGGTAAAGGGCGCCACAACTTCAAAGGCGTGTGCGCACCCAACTAAATACATACACACACACACACACACACATACAGTCCGTGTGGCTGCGCCAAGGGTCGCATTTATTTATTTGATTTACGCAATACAATTCCAATTTGGCAAACTAGAAAAGCTGCTTGGGGCGCGAACAGCGAATGAGTGGCGGAAATAAGCAGCAGAAGGCGGTGCGGGGTGGCGCGTGGCGCCGGAAGCTGTTGAATTTTTGAAAGCTGCTACACACACACACACACTCACCCATACACCAAAACCAACCAAGCTGCGCGGGTCTGAATTGCGGTTAGTATGGTGATTTGTTGCGTTCGCCTGCCGCACGCCTTTCGCTTTTCCCACTTTCACTACGCTTTCATTACGTTCTGAGCAATTTTCAATTTTATGTAGCATACTTTTGGGGCTGCCGGCGCGTAAATCTTCTGCTATTGGTCGTTGTTTGGTTTGCAATTGTTTTTGATTTTGTTGTTATATTTTTTTGCTGTTGTTGTTGTTGTAAAAGTTGCTGCTGCCGCTGCTGTTGAAAATCACATTTTCTCATTTTCTTCGGGCGCCGAAATGAAGAATATGGCCAATAGCTCTGCGGTCATGCCCACTTGATGTCTATTTAATTAACGTTAATTGCATTTCATTTATGAATTGTGCGCGCCATAAAGTATGCTCTGGCGTGGGCGCTCAAAAGCGGAAATTAAACTACGAAACAAAGCCAACGTTAATGTTGATGCGGTGTCATTATGGCAAACGAGTGAACGCATTGCGGCGCCCAAATTGAATTAACATTTTAATTTCATTTCGCCGCAGACTCAAATTCGAACGGCAGCCAATTTTCGGGCGGGAGATTGCAAATCAAATGTGAGAAGTGGGCAAAAAAGTATCGAGATGCGAAATAATGAGCGATTGCATCAAACTTATTAACAGCAACTCGAAGGCGCCTAAAATGTGACTACAAAAAATTATTAATTCAACAAAAGTAAAACATTTAACTTCTAACTAACCAAAAGTAGAGATTCACACAGCTGATTGCCGGCTGTCCGAAGTGGAGTAAGTTTCCACTTTCGCAGGCCACAACTTTTGGCGTCGCACAGCAGCACAAAATCGCGCTGCATTGTGCCTGAGTTTGTCTATTTCGGCGTTGCTGGTTGCTCCAAATTGAGCTGAAATACGTGATGCCACACTTAACTGTGGAAACGTGTTTGAAATATTCAAGCCACGGCCAGTAGTCACTGTGCGAGCGAGAGCGAAGAAGAGTATCAGACAGACAGTCGGCTTCTATAAATGAAATATGTATGTATTGCAATTCACACGCTCGCATCTCGAACAGCAAACAAACATTTATTTACTGCGAGTAGTTTATGGCAACTATGAATAAATTGCGGCACTGCCTTACCGACTAATAATAAACAAATTGGCAAAATATGAACCTTAAATGTGGATGCAATAAATATGCGCGCATCGAAAGTGTGCTGAGCGTTTAAGAAAAATGTTACATAAATTTAGTTTTTCTTTATTTTTGTAGTACAAAATTATGAACAATGACTATGAGTAATAAATTTAGTTTTTCACATTTCAATTAATTTTTTATAATAAGTATATTTATTGTTGGTGTTTATTACAGCTTTAATATTTTCCAACATACTTTCAGGCTGCCAGTTCAAATTAGATTCTTCTGATGTCAAGAGCACAAATTCAAAAGCAACAACAAATGGCAACTGCGCCATCAATTCCGCCTAAAAGTGTGCACTGGATACACACACCAACAGTGGTGTGTTTTTTTTTTTTTTTTTATTATAGAGATGGAAAGCATCGAAAGCCAAAACCCCGTCAGTGTGGGACTTTAACCTCACTAAAACCACCTCTTTCTCGTCCTTTAGCCCGCCCGGTACTACCGTTAGGTTTTTCGTCGGGAGGAGGGTTTGAGCACTAGGCTCAATCGTCTGTCGATTGTTCGACGTCGTCACGGTACAGGTACGATTTTTAACTACCTACATATGTTGCGCTGTCTTTCAGCAACCCGCAGACCCGCAATGACCTCAGCTGCCATCTTACAGGCCGCGTCCCATTTCGCTTTTGCTGAAGTCATATGGGCTATCAAGTTTTCCGGCGTCGGTTTTTCACCGAAAACCGTCGATAGTTGCTCTCGATCCCTATTGAATCGAGGACAAACAAAGAAGACGTGGAAAGCGTCCTCGTCTACCTCTGTACAGGTTTCGCAGAATGGCGAGGAGTCCCTTTTAAACCTGTAAAGGTATGCCCGGAAGCACCCATGTCCACTTAGTATTTGGGTTAAGTAGAAGTCTACTTCTCCCCACCTCCTGTTGATCCAGCTTTTAAGGTCTGGGATCAAACGATGTGTCCAGCGCCCGCTCTGCGCCGTGTTCCACTGATGTTGCCATTTCTGCGTATTTCTTCGCCGCAACTCGTCGCGGAGGTCCTTCCGTCGCTGACCCACAGGAGCTTGCTGCACGGACTCTTGTGCCAAGATGTCAAATGGACACATTCCTGCTATAACCAATGCCGCTTCTTCTGAGACTGTGCGAAAGGCAGAACACACGCGGAGGGCGCACAGGCGGTAGGCTGATCTCGCCTCTCTACCATATGATCTCTGATTTAGTGCCTGATGCCATATTGGGGCTCCGTACAAAAGTGTGCTTTTTACTACTCCAGCCAATAGCTGTCTGCATCGCTGCCTTGGGCCCTTTGTGTTAGCCATTAATCTTGCCAGGCCTGCAGCGGTTTTGGCCGCTTTTTTGCTTGCATACTCGAGGTGGTTTTTGTACGAAAGCCTTGAATCAATCAATATTCCGAGATATCTTACCACTGGCTTTGACGTGATGTTGTGTTCACCCACCTTTATTGTTACTGTTTCTAGCGTTTTCCGGCTAGTAATCAGAACTGCTTCAGTTTTGTGTTCGGCAAGCTTCAACATTGCGCTCCTCAGCCACGACTGGATAATCTGCACTGTTTCATTTGTGACCCGCACAATGTCGTGTGTGTGTTTTGCCACTATAACTACCGCTATATCGTCTGCAAAACCGATAATTTTCGCTTCGCTAGGGATATTTAGTCTCAACACTCCATCGTACATTATATTCCAAAGCAGAGGCCCCAGCACTGAGCCTTGGGGCACTCCACCAGTCACATTGTATTTCTTGCAGCCGACTTTGGACTCATAGAAAAGCTGCCTGTTTGTGAAATAACTTTCGATCAGCCTTCTTAGATACTTAGGGATGCTTCTCATTCTCAGGATTTCCGTGATTTGTGCCCAGTTCGCAGTGTTAAAAGCATTTTTTATGTCCAGCGTTACTATTAGGCAGTACTCTTTTGTACCCCCCATCCAGCGTTCACCACTGATTGCTTTCCGCGCAAGGTCCGTGGCTATCTTCACTGCATCGATAGTGGATCTGCCCTTTCTGAACCCAAATTGCATGTCAGCCAGTCCTCCATTCTTATCGACTGCGGCTGAGAGACGATTTGCAATAATCTTTTCCAGCACTTTTCCAGCCGTGTCCAGCATGCAAATGGGCCGGTATGCGGATGGATCAGTTGCTGGCTTGTCGGATTTTGGTAGGAGAACCAATCTTTGCCGTTTCCAAATGTTCGGAAATACCCCTTCCGCGAAGCATTTGTTAAATACGGTTGTAAATAGTATCGTTCGTTCCTTTGCAGCGATTTTCAGCACGGAGTTTGGGATTCCGTCTGGACCAGGCGCTTTCCTGTCCTGGAGCTTTCCTGCAGCTTCTACAATCTCGTCGTCTGTCACTTCCGGAAACTCCATTTCTTTCTCGCCGAAGTCTTCCCTCACGAAGTCCGCTTGGCTTGGAAACAGAGTGTGCACGATATTTGCCAAAAGAGTTGGGCATGTCGGCTGGACTTTTTTGCACCCTTTCAATTTTTTGGTGACTATCTTATACC
This sequence comes from Melieria crassipennis, assembly GCA_963668005.1. Taxonomy (NCBI): domain Eukaryota; kingdom Metazoa; phylum Arthropoda; class Insecta; order Diptera; family Ulidiidae; genus Melieria; species Melieria crassipennis. The sequence goes on from OY764962.1 coordinate 59,789,716, forward strand.
CTAGGCCCCATGGGTTGCTTTCTGTGTCATCACAAAGTTTTTGAAAACATTGCCGTTTACTCTCGACTACCGCTTTTTTGAACTTTTTCCTGAGCTTCCTATGCTCAGCTTGCAGCTCGCGAAAGTTAGCGCTCTGTCTTGCTCTTTGACATTTTCTTCGAGCGCGGTTGCATTCCCCGCGAATCTCTGCAATAGACTCGTTCCACCAGTAGACCGGAGCATGCCTGTTGCAGGGCCTTTTCCGTTGCATAGAAGCATCGCAGGCATTTACTAGGATGGCAATTAACTTTTCAGCTGCTGATTGCGCCGAAAGAGTTGCATCGAGCTGCGGCAGTGAGTCCACAAAGATGTCTTTGTCTAGCGATGACAACTTCCAGGTGATTTTTGCTGCGCTCGGTCTATTTTCCGCCCGATAAGCTGGTTTGGCTTGGCGGATGCTACAAATTATTGCCTGGTGGTCGCTATGAGTGTAGAAGTCGCCCAAAGTCCAAGTTGAATGTGGAAAGATACCGTTACTAACAAACGTCAGGTCAATGGCTGAACCCACTCCATTTTTACTAAATGTGTGCTTGTTTCCGGTGTTCATCAGGGTAATATTCAATGTTGAAAATGCGTCTAGCAGCGCTCTTCCTTTCGCTGATGTCTTTCTACAGCCCCATTCAATGGCCCATGCGTTGAAATCTCCGGCAATCAGCAGCGGCCACTTTCCTCTAGCGTCGCTGACTAGCTTATCCATTGTGTCTTGGAACTCGCTGGTGGTGACACTTGGGGGCACATAACAGCTGTAAATAAATATATCCTCCACCTTCGCACAGACGAAGAACCTGTCAGATGTGATTGGCCTTATATCTAATGGCGCCGCACTGCAGTTCCATATAGCGGCCTTAGCTGACGCGTCCACTGACCAGAGGCTATTTTGCTTCACTACGTAAGGCTCGCTTAGCAAAGCCACTTGGATATTTTCTTCCCGTATTGTTTGTTGAAGCAGATCTTGTGCCGCTTTACAGTGGTTAAGGTTGATCTGAATCAAACGCATCATTTCTTCGTGCATTTTAGAGCCTCGTGGAAGAAGGGGCATTTTCTGCTGCCAGTGAGGTGGTTTACATCCGCTTTGTTGCTCTTTGTGCACAGCCGGCATTTCCGATCCTGCTTGCAGTCCTTCACCCTATGATCTTTACTGCCGCAGTTAAAACAAGCGCTTGTAAAATCACTTTCTACGCTTTTGCATGCTTTAGCCAGGTGTCCAAAATCCCGACACTTATGGCATTGTAGTGGTTGCAGCTTGGCACGAATTCGGCACACGACCCATCCGATTCTTATCTTACCCACCTCGAGCAGCTTGTTTGCCAACCTTACCGGTAGTGAGACACTTGCCGTCTGGGTTTCGCCATATGCTTGGCGGATCGACTTCACAGCCGATGGTAGAATATTTTTCTCACCCGTCTGAGACTCTAGCGCCATTAGGATTTCCTCTTTTGTTGTTACCTCATCGATGTCTTTTATCTCGATTTGGGTTTCCTGTGTAAACTTTCGCACCACCGCATCTTCTCCGAGCGCCTTTTGCACCACTGCCTCAAAATTGTCCGCTTCTGCCGAAGTCGGGTTTGCCAGTTGGAGCAGCAGCTCACCTTTAGCCGTTTTCCTGACTTTCGAAACCATTTCACTCAAGTTTCTAGTTTCGGGGCCACTTTTAATGCTTCGCAAAATTTCCGCATACGAGCTCTTTCCTGTAGTTTTAACCACAATTGCATCAGGGCGCACTTTACTCTTTGAGATGCGTGTACGTGGGGGCACAGTTTTCCATTCGCTTTGCGCAGCAGAACTGGAACTTCCACCTTTATTCCCAACCACGGGATGCGCAGTTTTTCGTGCCTCTTGTGGCGCACCTTTATTTCCTTCTTTCACAGCCGTATCCCGTTTCTTTTTTGGGTTCGGTGAAAGTTTCTCTCTACTATCGAAGAGCGCACTCGTTCTTTTCACCGCGTCATTTTGTTTTTTCATTAACGGCGACGTTTGTGACGTTTGATTGCGTTTCCGGTCGTCCTTGACCGCCTGCAACTCTTCAAAAAGGGCAGCTATTTCTGCCAACACATCCCGCATCGGCTGGTTAATCGTTCTTCTCTTTGCGCCGTTCGGACCGACAGTTTCCTCAAACATGTCAGTTAGAATATGAATTTTTTCGCCGAGAAGCTGAACTACATTTTTTGGCTTAATTACCTGTTTATCCTGCAGGGATGGTGGGGACGATCGTGACCTTACCGGTGGCGACGGGTTCATCATGGCTTTCTGGGCTGTTTTTTGAGCCACTTCCGGAACAGGAACAGCCGCAGGTGCCCCTACAAATGTGGGAGTTAGCACCTCTCGTGGACCAGAACCAGTCACCGTGCCTGCTTTCGCTGCCGAACGCGTTTCCGCACACCTTCCCATTGGTGGGGGACTCCTCGCCATCCGCGCACTGCGCGCGAATGGGTCGCTATCCCTTTCCATGGTCCGCCCTCACTTTTTGAAGTATTCACTATTCTCTGATTTGCTAACAAAATCTACCTTATTAAAAATTTTAAAACTTTTAAAAAATTATTTCTGCTGGCAACGCTGTTGCAAACTATGCTACTCTATTGTGAACAGTTGAGAACAGTTCTGATCCGTAGTTGTTGTTTGTTTACGTTCGGCGATCAGATGTCACTCAACACTTTCCGCTAACGCACGAGCACTGTCACTGTCAGGCTTTTTGATACGGTTAGAAAGCGGGGTAAGATAATCTGCTTTTCACTCAATTTAGCTGCCTAAAACTAAGAATCCCCTAGGAATTCTGCTGAAGCACCCAATCTACGAACGAAACAACACCGTGTGCCACCGGGCACCACCAGTCGGACCGCGACGACAACTCCGCTAGCACCTCCTCAGCGAAAAAACCAACGATCGTTTAAAAACTCTCGGGAGCACCCTCAGCGTGACTTCACTCAAATTCAGGTCAGACACGACCAACAGTGGTGTGTGTGTGTGTGTGTGTGTGAACATCAAAACAGCGAATAGCATTTACAGCGCTACGGCAAATCCCTGCACGCGTTTTGACAGCACCGTCAACGACTTTTGACATTTTCAATTTGGCGCCGCTTAACGCAATCAAACTGGCGACTTTCATAACGCAATGCTGCATGGCCAAAGTGCACAGCACCGGCGAGTGAAGTGCACTTTTAGGCGCGCGCACACACAGTGCGGCGCATAAAAGAGCAAAGCCCAACGATGCGGTGGTAGAGGATGACAAAAGCAAGAAGAAAGAATGCGTGAATGCACGTCAACTCGGCTTTGGCGGCAGCAACTGGCAGCTGTTGCTCGACTTTCATGGATTTTTTTGTAGTTAAACATTGGTTTTGTTGCAAGCAAAAAGCGGTAATGACGCATGTGACATGAAAGCTGGCACAGAGGGCTTGGAAGTGATGCAAAAATGTCATCTCAGAAAGACAAAATTATTAGTATGAAAACTATTACTTGGAATGAAAACGAAAAAAATAAACAACGACCAGAGTTAAGCAGGTTTGAGGGTCCACGTTTTAAATAAAAAATTTTAATTAAAAAATTTATATTTTTGAACTCAATCGAACCTTTAAAGCCAGGAACATTTACATTCGAATCTTCTGCTTCACTTCCGCTTCTATCTCGACGAAATAACCGCCTAACCAACACTAATGGCCAAACCGCAAAGCATTTCACTTGCACACATCTTTGTCGACTTTGGCGTCAATTTCCACTCGGCCAGCAGCGCCTTCTCCATAAACAGCTGGCACCCAAAAGCGTTGAAGCCAATGCGGCCCAGTGTGCAAATAGCAAAACCGCAGAGCAGCAGCGAGCGGCAACTGCGGCGCTGGCCATTGCTGCCAACTGTGGCCAGCAATTCGGGCAGATGGACTGCCGAAAATGGGGTAACAAAAACGCATTTCCGTTGCAAATGGACTTGCAGTGTTGTACGGCGCAAATATTTGCGTACTTTGCGGTTGGCTGACTGGTCGGTTGATTGGTTGGCAACGATGGCGTGGTGGCTGAAACTTAATGCGCCCAAATGTAGGCAACGCAAATCGTGGCACTCATCGATGATTAATGCAATGCGTTTTAGACCGAATGAACGGAATGATTCCAGTAAATTATTTCTAATGAGTTCAAAATTATGTTGCAGTTGTGGGTTAATGAGAAAAGCTTTGCTTCAATGAATTAGAGGCACAAAAGTTTTATAGAAGGTAGAAAAGTATGTTTTGCAGCTATGGATTGAGGCACCCTAAAGTATACTATAAATGTTCTAACAAAATTTACCAACTTATGATGAATCCAGTCAATTTTATTTAATTCCATTTTAGTAAGAAACAATTGTCCCCATAATTAAGTTAATCAATTAATTTATTAAATAAATGTCAATAAATTGAAATTTCACAATAGAATCATAATTTGCCATTCAACTTAAAAACTATAGTTTTAAAGTACCTAAAAGTATATGCACCTAAAAGTATAATAAACATTTTCTAACAAAATTTACCAACTTATGATGAATCCAGTCAATTTAATTCCATTTTAGTAAGAAAAAATTGTCCCCATAATTAACTTAATCACTTAATTTACTAAATAAATGTCAATAAATTGAAATTTCACATTTTAATCATCACTTGCCATTCAACTTAAAAACTGTAGTTTTAAAATACAAAAAAATTTTTTCGCTTGAATAAATCGCACATTTATCAGACAAACAACACTCAATTGAAATCTGTGTTTATTTTTCTGCAACCGCAAACAAAATACTCGCGCAACATTTTTCTCGTCAGCTCTTTGCTCGACCAACCACTCAACGCGCCACACCAGCCTAGGTGGCAACGCTGCAAATAAAAATAAACTATAAAAACGTGATAAGGGAAAAATCTGAAATTTATTCCACATACGAAGCGCATGAATTTCAAATTACTGTGGGAACCAAGCAGTCAAACGGCCAACAGCCGGCAAGCCGAAGCCGAAAGCAGTAAGCAGTAAGCAGTAAGCAGCCGGCACGGGTGTCCTTTGCAGTGGCCAGAGTTGCTGCAGTTTTCGTTTTCCATCGCACGAAGCGACGGTCAGGCGGGACGTGCAACACTTTTTGCTTTTGCTGTGGCTTCAACTGCGGCAGTGGCCTTTAACATTGCTTCTTACACTTCTTCTGGTGCTTCCATTTACTCGGAGTTTTCGATGGGAGGGACAGCGCTGCTTGTGTGTGTATGTGTGCGCTGGAAGCTTTGGTGTGCGTGTATGTGGCAATTTTTCTTCGCATTTTCCCTTTCAACGTGATGCTGATTTGAAATTCATGCGGCCACTCATTGGGTGCATAAAGCAATAAAATCAACCACAAACGTGCAACAACCACACAACAACAACATCGACAAACCCACACGAGTCAGTGTGTGTGTGTGTGTGTGAAATAACATAGCTCACACGAAATTTGCTTCATTCGTTTGTGTAAATAATAAATAAGCGCAACGTTTCTGAAAACTAAGGAAATTGCCGAGAGTGAGCGGCGCACGATTGCCGAGGCGTGGCAAAGAGGGTTGTGGCATGTAACGAAATGTGCGGTAAAGCTTTCAGTATTGATTTTGGCACTTTGTGTAATTTAACTTATTGCATTGGAACGTTTTGCCAGCAAGGGGAAAGCGACAGGGTGAAGATTTGCGTGTGTGCGCCTAAAAGCGTGCAAATATGTTTTGCAATAAAAATAAACGAAAATGTATTGCGGAATGGCAAATCAAGGATCAAAACTATAAAATGGCGCTCGTTGCAATGTTCAACCATCAACCTAAAAGTATGCAAACAAAGATTGCTTTGAAGCAATTTCCACTTCAATATTGTTTAAAACCAATATTTCTAGTCTTGTCTAATGGAATTTTGTTGTCGTTATGCCCTGCTTTGGCGTTAATTCTTCAAACAACGCGTTCAGCTTGTGTCAGCCATCACTTACACGCACCAGTTAAATAAAAAAAAAATGTCTTGATCACGTACCATTGCTGATTGCTTTGGATCAATTTCACACACACACACACACAAACTCACTCGCACGCAACAGCCACTGGCCGCAACGCAATTGCCACATGATAAATAAGCCTGAAATGTTTAAGCTTCCCCGTCGCACTGCCACGACTTGTTGTCCTCCTGGGCGCATAACTGCCCTACTTAACCCCTTTTTTGCTCGTTTGCTGCCTGCTCGCAGTTTCGCTACTTTGGCGGCGCTGATCTTTTTTCAATGGCTCTGCCAATTTGCCAAATGAAAAATTACTTAAACTTTGTGCAAAACTTTCGCGCGCGCGTAATTGTGCGCTTTAACATGAAATTAATGTGGCTGACATACTTTGCCCGGCAATTCGGTGGCTGTGGTGGTGGCATGCTTCCTGCTATTACTGTTGTTGTTGTTGTGCGGTAATTTATATGCAGCAGTCATGTGACAACGCGGCAAGAGTGATTTTAAAAAGCGCCAAAGTCAACTGGCGTTGTTGCGAAAGCGAACTTTTTCGAGAGCGTGGAAACAGAGAGTGAGAAAAAATGCATTGCATGTTGTTAGGCAATTTTCGGGGGAAGCTAAAACTTTAGGTTGAAAACAGCGATAATGCTTAAGAAACAACACCAAATGCTTAAAGGAATATCTACTTAAATGATAACTTAAATGAAGATAACCTAATTTTTAAGAATGCAGTAGGAGTTGGACGAAAGTAAGAGTTGGAAATTTAGAAGAATTTTTCATTAAGCTATTTGGAGCTCTTTTAAAGTATTTCGACAATTTTTTTTTTAAATCGAACAAACGCGCCGGGGATGACCCATATTAATGCGAGGCATTGCGTTGGTTCAGGAAGGATATAAATGAAATTAAAATTAAAAAGATTTAAGCACTTTTCATTTAAGAAAATGTTGCCTAGTTCTAGGCGTTTATTGCTAACCCTCGTATTAGCGGATGTTTCGGTTACCTTCGGTTTAGCGGATGGTGTCTGGCCAGACCCCTATGTATTCACATGTATTTATATGGGAATAATGGGTGTTTAATAGTGTGTTCTAAGCCATTTTTTTACCTGCTGATCACATATCTTGAGTTTCTTACCTATCCATTCGTGTATGACAAATCCTCAATAAGCTGAAAAAGTAAAAAATATGACCTGGAAATTTTCGATTTGGAAAAAAAACACATTTTCGTTGAAATTTTTTTTCCCTTTATTTTGTATGTGTGCATGTTGTTTGAAGCATATAAAATGGGTTTTCAATGGAATTTGTGATGAAAGAAATACGGCGCAAATAATAAAAAAAAAAATTTATGAGTTCTGGGTGCATGAAAAACAAGTATACTCGACCTTTGAATGTTGTTGGCAAACTGGTAGGGCGCATTTCGAACAAAAAGAACGTTTTGAAGCACCAATGTATCGGAAAGAGTTCGGAGAAATTGTCGTCTTGCGTCTTTTTTATTGTTCTTATCAATCTCCTTACATATGCAATAGATTGCCAGTGCCATAACATCGAGCATATTAGAAAAAAAAGCCAAAGTCCAGCGTCGTGTTGGCCGTTTCGTAGTGTAATGTGTGACCATTTGGTCCATGCAATCATGTTTATTATCATTATTTATCATGTTTTTTTTTTTTATTATAGAGATGGAAAGCATCGAAAGCCAAAACCCCGTCAGTGTGGGACTTTAACCTCACTAAAACCACCTCTTTCTCGTCCTTTAGCCCGCCCGGTACTACCGTTAGGTTTTTCGTCGGGAGGAGGGTTTGAGCACTAGGCTCAATCGTCTGTCGATTGTTCGACGTCGTCACGGTACAGGTACGATTTTTAACTACCTACATATGTTGCGCTGTCTTTCAGCAACCCGCAGACCCGCAATGACCTCAGCTGCCATCTTACAGGCCGCGTCCCATTTCGCTTTTGCTGAAGTCATATGGGCTATCAAGTTTTCCGGCGTCGGTTTTTCACCGAAAACCGTCGATAGTTGCTCTCGATCCCTATTGAATCGAGAACAAACAAAGAAGACGTGGAAAGCGTCCTCGTCTACCTCTGTACAGGTTTCGCAGAATGGCGAGGAGTCCCTTTTAAACCTGTAAAGGTATGCCCGGAAGCACCCATGTCCACTTAGTATTTGGGTTAAGTAGAAGTCTACTTCTCCCCACCTCCTGTTGATCCAGCTTTTAAGGTCTGGGATCAAACGATGTGTCCAGCGCCCGCTCTGCGCCGTGTTCCACTGATGTTGCCATTTCTGCGTATTTCTTCGCCGCAACTCGTCGCGGAGGTCCTTCCGTCGCTGACCCACAGGAGCTTGCTGCACGGACTCTTGTGCCAAGATGTCAAATGGACACATTCCTGCTATAACCAATGCCGCTTCTTCTGAGACTGTGCGAAAGGCAGAACACACGCGGAGGGCGCACAGGCGGTAGGCTGATCTCGCCTCTCTACCATATGATCTCTGATTTAGTGCCTGATGCCATATTGGGGCTCCGTACAAAAGTGTGCTTTTTACTACTCCAGCCAATAGCTGTCTGCATCGCTGCCTTGGGCCCTTTGGGCCCAAAACCCCGTCAGTGTGGGACTTTAACCTCACTAAAACCACCTCTTTCTCGTCCTTTAGCCCGCCCGGTACTACCGTTAGGTTTTTCGTCGGGAGGAGGGTTTGAGCACTAGGCTCAATCGTCTGTCGATTGTTCGACGTCGTCACGGTACAGGTACGATTTTTAACTACCTACATATGTTGCGCTGTCTTTCAGCAACCCGCAGACCCGCAATGACCTCAGCTGCCATCTTACAGGCCGCGTCCCATTTCGCTTTTGCTGAAGTCATATGGGCTATCAAGTTTTCCGGCGTCGGTTTTTCACCGAAAACCGTCGATAGTTGCTCTCGATCCCTATTGAATCGAGGACAAACAAAGAAGACGTGGAAAGCGTCCTCGTCTACCTCTGTACAGGTTTCGCAGAATGGCGAGGAGTCCCTTTTAAACCTGTAAAGGTATGCCCGGAAGCACCCATGTCCACTTAGTATTTGGGTTAAGTAGAAGTCTACTTCTCCCCACCTCCTGTTGATCCAGCTTTTAAGGTCTGGGATCAAACGATGTGTCCAGCGCCCGCTCTGCGCCGTGTTCCACTGATGTTGCCATTTCTGCGTATTTCTTCGCCGCAACTCGTCGCGGAGGTCCTTCCGTCGCTGACCCACAGGAGCTTGCTGCACGGACTCTTGTGCCAAGATGTCAAATGGACACATTCCTGCTATAACCAATGCCGCTTCTTCTGAGACTGTGCGAAAGGCAGAACACACGCGGAGGGCGCACAGGCGGTAGGCTGATCTCGCCTCTCTACCATATGATCTCTGATTTAGTGCCTGATGCCATATTGGGGCTCCGTACAAAAGTGTGCTTTTTACTACTCCAGCCAATAGCTGTCTGCATCGCTGCCTTGGGCCCTTTGTGTTAGCCATTAATCTTGCCAGGCCTGCAGCGGTTTTGGCCGCTTTTTTGCTTGCATACTCGAGGTGGTTTTTGTACGAAAGCCTTGAATCAATCAATATTCCGAGATATCTTACCACTGGCTTTGACGTGATGTTGTGTTCACCCACCTTTATTGTTACTGTTTCTAGCGTTTTCCGGCTAGTAATCAGAACTGCTTCAGTTTTGTGTTCGGCAAGCTTCAACATTGCGCTCCTCAGCCACGACTGGATAATCTGCACTGTTTCATTTGTGACCCGCACAATGTCGTGTGTGTGTTTTGCCACTATAACTACCGCTATATCGTCTGCAAAACCGATAATTTTCGCTTCGCTAGGGATATTTAGTCTCAACACTCCATCGTACATTATATTCCAAAGCAGAGGCCCCAGCACTGAGCCTTGGGGCACTCCACCAGTCACATTGTATTTCTTGCAGCCGACTTTGGACTCATAGAAAAGCTGCCTGTTTGTGAAATAACTTTCGATCAGCCTTCTTAGATACTTAGGGATGCTTCTCATTCTCAGGATTTCCGTGATTTGTGCCCAGTTCGCAGTGTTAAAAGCATTTTTTATGTCCAGCGTTACTATTAGGCAGTACTCTTTTGTACCCCCCATCCAGCGTTCACCACTGATTGCTTTCCGCGCAAGGTCCGTGGCTATCTTCACTGCATCGATAGTGGATCTGCCCTTTCTGAACCCAAATTGCATGTCAGCCAGTCCTCCATTCTCATCGACTGCGGCTGAGAGACGATTTGCAATAATCTTTTCCAGCACTTTTCCAGCCGTGTCCAGCATGCAAATGGGCCGGTATGCGGATGGATCAGTTGCTGGCTTGTCGGATTTTGGTAGGAGAACCAATCTTTGCCGTTTCCAAATGTTCGGAAATACCCCTTCCGCGAAGCATTTGTTAAATACGGTTGTAAATAGTATCGTTCGTTCCTTTGCAGCGATTTTCAGCACGGAGTTTGGGATTCCGTCTGGACCAGGCGCTTTCCTGTCCTGGAGCTTTCCTGCAGCTTCTACAATCTCGTCGTCTGTCACTTCCGGAAACTCCATTTCTTTCTCGCCGAAGTCTTCCCTCACGAAGTCCGCTTGGCTTGGAAACAGAGTGTGCACGATATTTGCCAAAAGAGTTGGGCATGTCGGCTGGACTTTTTTGCACCCTTTCAATTTTTTGGTGACTATCTTATACCCTAGGCCCCATGGGTTGCTTTCTGTGTCATCACAAAGTTTTTGAAAACATTGCCGTTTACTCTCGACTACCGCTTTTTTGAACTTTTTCCTGAGCTTCCTATGCTCAGCTTGCAGCTCGCGAAAGTTAGCGCTCTGTCTTGCTCTTTGACATTTTCTTCGAGCGCGGTTGCATTCCCCGCGAATCTCTGCAATAGACTCGTTCCACCAGTAGACCGGAGCATGCCTGTTGCAGGGCCTTTTCCGTTGCATAGAAGCATCGCAGGCATTTACTAGGATGGCAATTAACTTTTCAGCTGCTAATTGCGCCGAAAGAGTTGCATCGAGCTGCGGCAGTGAGTCTACAAAGATGTCTTTGTCTAGCGATGACAACTTCCAGGTGATTTTTGCTGCGCTCGGTCTATTTTCCGCCCGATAAGCTGGTTTGGCTTGGCGGATGCTACAAATTATTGCCTGGTGGTCGTCCGTGCATGTGTGCGTGTGTGTGCGTGTGTGTACATACTTACATGAAAGTCAGCTTCGCATATATGAGCACAAAAGTATATATTTACAATGAATAATGAAAAAGAAAAGATAAAAGGCTCAGATTGCATGTATTTCCATACAAAATATATAGGGTTCTGGCCAGACACCATCCGCTAAACCAAAGTGGTAATTTCTAAACATCCTTTTTTCTCCTATTGCAAGGACTTTTTTCATAAGGATATATGTATAGATCGAAAGAGAATACAATTTTAGGAAGCTACCTAGAAGGACAAGTCGCTATGTAAAATAGCTTCGTTAAAATTTTCGAATGAAAATGAAAAAGGTCTGGCCAGAACCGTCCGCTAAAGCGAGGGTTAAGAATGTGTATAAAATTGTTTTTCTTTTTTCTTCTTCTTTTTCTCTTGTCTGTTGTCTACAAATTTCCATCCTACAGTTCCCTTCTTTTCTTCTTCTTCCCTTCTTTTCTTCTTCTTCTTTTTCTCTTGCAAAATAAAATGTTGCCTAGTTCTAGGCGTTTATTGCTTAACCCTTTAACTGTTTAATTTTGTTTCGAAAAACTTTTTCTGCCTGCTTAATTATTTTCCAGCGAAGACGAGTATACTCGACATAAGCAGAGTAAAATGTTTCTGCCCGTAAATGTATGCAATTATGACTAAAAATCAAACGTTGCGTGTTGGTTTTTTAGAAAATATATAAATTTATTCGTTATTCAGATTTTCAATTCGAATCCATTATAAAAAAAAAACGAACGAATATTTTTTGACAATTCCTGTTTCATTACAAAGCTTGGACTTTGTTATTTAAGAATGAAAAACGATGTCGTTCATATGACTGCCACGACTCGCCTTACAGTACGCCATTCGGTCAACCCAATTTTCAAATACTTTTTCGGTTGTTCCGGGTAGAATTTCCTGAATGGCAACTTCGATTTCATGTTTCAAAGCTTCAATCGTTTCTGGATGGTTAGCGTAAGACTTGTCCTTTACAGCTCCCCACAAAAAAAAGTTCAACGGACTTAAATCGCAGCTCCGAGGCGGCCAATTGACTTCAGCATTTCGGCTGATTATTCGATTTTCTTACAGCTTGGGTTGACGACTCTCCACTTTGGAAGTAAGTTCTCAACATTTCCCATCGATTCGCGCGTATAGCATCCCATTTCGTAAATGTCAAACTTTTAACTAAATTACGAACACAAATTAAATGACATTTGGACTGTCATTCTCGAAATAAAGCGTAGTTCAAATTGAAAATCTTATGTGGACCACCCTATAGAAATGAAAACAAAAGCAATAAAACCCCAAATGAACTTCAAGAAATCTAAAATACAAAACTAAAAATTTAAATTAAGGGCAATGATAGTTTTTAACTATTATAACGCACAATCAACTGAGAAACGCATACGAAATACGTTTTTATTTGCAAAAACCCGTTTTGTAATCGTACTTCCCCAGAATTTGTTATTTTAGCTTAAGACAAGCTATTGTGTGTTAAAATAAATAGGGTTGCCAGACTAACGAATATTCTAAAATGTACTTTTTTTATAAGATCTTTATTTGCCCTTTCTCAGAGAAAATAAATTACAGTTGATTCGTTGAATATTAATACGAATGCGATTTTTTTTTCTTCACGACGAGTATACTCGACATTATGCGAAAATTTTTCGTTTCGCTCTGTCGAGTATACTCGACATAAACAGTTAAAGGTTTAAGAATTTATATTAATGAGAAAAGCTTTGCTTGAATGAATTAAAGGTGCAAAAGTTTTGCACAAGGTAGAAAAGCAGACATGGGGGTTTTGCACTAAATTCATAGTGCACTATGCTTTTCACTACCACTAAATAAATTTAGTGGTAGCTGAATTTTTTCCACTAATCACTGAATTTTATTTAGTGGTAGTGGTAAAAAGTACCACTAAAAAAAAATTAGTGGAAGAAAATTGCACTACCACTAAATAAAGATCAGTGATTAGTGGAAAAAATTCAGCTACCACTAAATTTATTTAGTGGTAGTGAAAAGCATAGTGCACTAAACAAAGACATCCATTACCATTAAATAAACCACTAACAACGATATGCGCAAAAATATATGTTTTATTTAAACAACTTATTTGCTTTCATCAAGACTAGACGTTCAAAATTGTCATCAGTGACATTAGTGGAAAAGAATTAGTGATAGTGGAGGAATTTTCAACTATCACTGAATTTTATTTAGTGGTAGTGGTAAAAAGTACCACTAAAAAAAAATTAGTGGAAGAAAATTGCACTACCACTAAATAAAGATCAGTGATTAGTGGAAAAAATTCAGCTACCACTAAATTTATTTAGTGGTAGTGAAAAGCATAGTGCACTAAACAAAGACATCCATTACCATTAAATAAACCACTAACAACGATATGCGCAAAAATATATGTTTTATTTAAACAACTTATTTGCTTTCATCAAGACTAGACGTTCAAAATTGTCATCAGTGACATTAGTGGAAAAGAATTAGTGATAGTGGAGGAATTTTCAACTATCACTGAATTTTATTTAGTGGTAGTGGTAAAAAGTACCACTAAAAAAAAATTAGTGGAAGAAAATTGCACTACCACTAAATAAAGATCAGTGATTAGTGGAAAAAATTCAACTACCACTAAAATTTATTTTAGTGGTAGTGGAAAATTTCCCAGCAGACCTCTAGTGGTAGTGGTAGTGGATTTTAGTGCAAAACCCCCATGTCTGTAGAAAAGTGTGTTTTGTTATGGATTGAGGCACCTAAAAGTATACTTAAAATGTTCTAACAAAATTTACTCAATTCAATAACATCTTAGTAAGAAAAAATTGTCCCATAAATAAGTTAATTAAGTTAAGAAATTTCACAATTTAATCATCATTTGCCATTCAACTTAAAAACTTTAGTTTTAAAATACAAAAAATATTTTCGCTTAAGAATTTGTATAAAATTGTTTTTCTTTTTTTCTTACTTTTCTCTTGTCTCTTGCAGAAGAAAATGTTGCCTAGTGGTAAGCGTTTATTGCTTAAGAATTTGTATAAAATTGTTTTTCCTTTTTTTCTTCTTTTTCTCTTGTCTCTTGCCTACAAATTTCCATTTACTTCACTATCCTACAGTTCCCTTTTAAAACTTTAGTTTTAAAATACAAAAAATATTTTCGCTTAAGAATTTGTATAAAATTGTTTTTCTTTTTTTCTTACTTTTCTCTTGTCTCTTGCAGAAGAAAATGTTGCCTAGTTGTAGGCGTTTATTGCTTAAGAATTTGTATAAAATTGTTTTTCCTTCTTTTCTTCTTTTTCTTTTGTCTCTTGCCTACAAATTTCTATTTACTTCACTATCCTACAGTTCCCTTTGCGCGCGCTTTAAGTCTTTTTTTTTTATCAACCAACTGTCAGTTTCGCCTACGCTGTGCGCTTCTTCAAAACCCGCCTAAACATTTCGCATTTCCTCTGCCGCACATACATTTCCTCTTTCCTATATGTACACATTTCTCAGCATCCCCAACAACCAATTTATTTGATTTTCTCGTTGCCACGCAATCAGCAAATACTTTATCAACAGCAACAACAACAACAACAACAACAGCAAACAGCCAAAGCATAGCATATTTTTGCCTTCACTCACATTTTATTGATTTTGCGTCGAGCAGCAACGCCAAGTTTCCCACATCGACACAATATTTTGTTCATTTCAAATGCGCCTAAAAGTATACCTCAGCAAAGAAACCACTGCCAGCATATGTTTGACGGCACAGACACACACAGCACTAGTCCCCCTTTGCACAAATGTTGTGCCTGCAATTGTTCTCCCTATTCAGTGTTTTGGTTTTGTTGCTGTTGCCACAACTGATTTTAAAATTCTGTCAAAATCAGGCACAATGTCAAAATAAATTCGTGGGAGTGTCGATAAACATTTTGTCAAGACGGAGGCGGGCGGCAGGCGGCGCGCCTGACACAGTTGTGCCGCGTGGGGTGTTTGTGTTTGCTTTCGTTTTGTTGTCGAAAATTGTTCAAATTGCGTGCGAGCGCAGATTGAAACAAAGCGAAGGAAAGAGTTTGGCGGCTGTTGTTGGTGTTGGCTGCGAGACAATAAAACTGAAATCATGCTGAAAGTGCGACAGTAGACAAAATCAAATTTATGATTGTCGTTTATTGATTTTTTTCCCGCATAAAGTTGCGCTGCGTCGTTTCGGGTCAAAAAATTTACCGATAGCGGAAATGTTTGACACCACAACGAAGTTTTTTTTTCTTAATTTATGTCTTTGATTTGTTGGTTCGCGTGCAAATCGAATCAAATGGATTTGATGTGATAGCTTTGAAGGCTATTGGTTTTTCACAAATTGGTTTTTCATTTGTGGCGCCTAAATGTAGGTTTCTTGATGCATTCGGCTGATTGAGTTTGTTTTAAATATAAGCTTTTCGAACTTGCTATGGCAGCCATCGATTTAATTCGGTTGGTACAAACGAATTGGTAGAAAGATTGTTACACTTTGAGGCGTTGGGCTTGAAAGGTTTCTTGGGTTTTATTGACAAAACAGCAGTAAGCAATATTTTTTAAATTTACTGTAAGAGTTTCAACACATTTTCTTCTTATTTTTAATGCATTTTCATTGAATACATTTGCTCTCAGTGCCTTTGACACTCGAAGAAGATGATCGAGCTGTGCTGAAATTCCAATAAAAGCATTATGAATGTTAACTTTATTTCTTGCAGTTATTCACATAGATTGCAACGCCATCGATCATCGTTTGTTTGCAGTTGAAACGCATAGAAATTTTGCTGTTTCTTAATGGTTCAACGCTGCCAGTTACCGCTTCCAACTCTTATTTGAAATTTTATTCATGTCTAAGTTTTTGTCATTATTCCATTAAATTTTTTATTTAAATTTTTCATAAAATCTTTTTTAACTACTTTCAACTAGTCCAAAGCAATCGATCGTTTTTATAAATAAATTTCAATTTGTTTAAAATATTTTTCAAACGTTCAGTTGCATCATTCGCATTCACTTAATTAACTCTTTCCGCGCGAGCAATTCCGCAGGCGCTGTCAAACTTTACAACTCGACTTGGCAAATGCATGAAACATTGCAAAGCCAAAGTGCCAGCGCGCCTGCAAGTATGCAGCACATGGTGGAAAATTGCACTTGGCAGCCGAACATGAAAGCAAATTGTGTTAATTAATTATGGCCACTTGTATGTGTGAGCCAGTTTGGCTTCTCGCGCGCTCGCTTCGATCAATTTGTGGCCACAACGCGAGGAAAAAAACTCCAAGCATCGAAAGCTGGTGGAGAAAGATGACGTTTTGTCGTGGTTGCGTGTGGCACAAGTTTAGCAAAATGAGAAAAATCGCCTTAATTGAAATGTTTGAACAGCTTGCACAACAACAACAACAACAACAACACCAACAACAACAACGATAAGAACAATAACTGCACTGCGGTTGAGCGCAACAATTTGTGCGCAGCTGAGCGCCTTCTGTGTTCAATGCTGGACGCACGCTTCGATGCGCAGCGCCGCGAACTGTCTAGCGCACTGCCGGCAAGGCGCCGCGTCTGGCAGCAAGTTTAAAGTGCGCACATTGAAGTTGCCGATGCAGCGGGAACTTGGCAACTTTTTTCGCCACGCAGCAAACGCGCGTGGAGCATGCGGCGGCTGACGAGTGAAGGGCAAAGTTCATGCAGCGCGCGCACTCAAATCAAAGTCAATAAACTTTTTTGGACAATCGATGAAAGGGACTTGGGACACAGTTGAAGCGGGCAATAAATTGCAGAAATGAAATTGAAATCAATAACTTACTTTCGAAGCGAGTTCAAGTTGGCGCGCAGTAATAAAAGTTGAAATGGTCGGCTGTGGTTTTCTGGCTGCGCAAAAACGCCAACAGCAACGAACAATGGTGGGGCGCAGCAGATGTGATTTAAAAGGATAACATTGCAAAAAAGCAATACAAACAAATTATATATAAAGAAAAATCGATTAAGATGCAAGTTTTCGAAGATTTTTCTGTCACTGAAATCAATCACTGCAAACTGTTTGCTGTCAATTGCCCAACCAATGTACGACCTGTCAACATAAATGTTATGTGACTAAACAAAAGGCATTACTGCACTGTCACTGCCACACCTGTGCGGCGCAGAGTTTTTCGATTTTTTCTTATGGTCTTGAAAAATTCTATTTATGCTGGTAAAATGAGATTTGTCTGCTTTTTGTTTAGGTCATTGTTGGTGTGGTGTTGTTGGTTTTGCTATTCATTTGCGTACAGTTGGGTGAGTTAAAGTAAAACCCAAGCAAAGCGCCGTTTTGATGTCAGTACCAAAGTAGGGACTGTCTAAGAGTTCAGTTTAGTTCAAAGACATTGAAGATGTAAAGTTCTCACATCTACTTTGCTGTTATACCGCAGGGAACCTAAGAAAATCGATGTTAAAACCAACTTTGAACAAAGTCGACTTCTTAAAACTTTTTCAAATGCCTACAACTCCTAAGTCAGAAAAGCTAATGACATGAAATATGGCTCATCATATAGTAAAACTCTCCAGCTTTCAGAAAATAGGTTGGTTGGTTGGTTTAGTGGCTGCCTCTGTATGAGACGCACTTAGGCCTATGGGCCTAACGGCCTCTACCCGTTTGAAATGTGTATGCAACACTGTTTTTTCCAACATGTGATACAACACACATTTCAAACGGATGTACAGTGATTCGACTCCATACAACCTTGGGACAAAATTAGAAGGAGTGGTCCGTTCTTCATAAAATTTGGTATACTAGTTAATCATGGTCAGCTGAATTGAAATCTCCATTTTGTTTTTCTTAAACTGTTGTAGTTTCGCAATGCCTGAGACTTAAATTTGCAATTTTCGTAATTTTTGGTGAGCTATAGCAACGAGTGTGTTGGCTAAATATTTCAGATTTTACATTTAATCGGTAACGTCAACATTGATTATTCCAAAGAGTAACAGAAATTGTATCGGGACTCTCTGCTTTTGCAATAAAAACGATAATAATAGATGTATGTTTTGCATTTTTGCAGATTTTATCAGTTTTCGTGCTAATTGCATACTTTTAGGCATAAATAAAAAAAAATTTTGTCGAAAAATATGTTTAGACCACTTTTCAAATTGAATTATTTTCTAAAGTCGGAAGATATCGGAGGATATAATTACATTATCCGACAAAGAAAGAATGCTTCTTAAAATAAAAAAAACCCAGGAACATACTTTCACATAGTTTTTAGATATTTTCGTCTAAGTTTTGCCAATTTTCAGATTTTTAACTTAGAAAAATATCTTGAAAAAAGTGAAGTAAAAGCCTACGCTTTGCGAATTTTGGAAAAATATTGAAAGCGAAAATGGCCACATCATTTCTTATTCTATATTGAAAGTTTAAGCAACTTCGTGGCAACCATGTATTTCAAAAATTTTTTTACTCAATATACTAAAAAACAGAAAATATGAGTTTAAATTTTTTTGTGAAAAAAGTTTCAACTTTGAGCCGCTTTTGCACATACACTAATACATTTTTTGCACAGATTTTTTGGAGTTTTACATTTCAAATGACATAAAAATCGTTAAATTCTGAGACTATAAATTTTTTGAATTTTGTCTATGGAACGAATCACTGTGGGATGGGGGAAAGGGAGGGAGGGGACCTACAGTTTAACGCCGAATCCGAACGGCGATTGGCAGTTTTTCTTTCACACTTGGAGGTTTTGCCATTGCCTGCCAAGAGCGCACTTGTGCGATTCTTGTAATTCTCATCTGCTTCATGTGGATAGCGATAGAAGTAGATGAGTGTTTTTTCCAGCCCAAGCCAGGAATCGAACCTGGGGCGCTCGATATGAGAAGCCAGCGCGCTACCCGCTGAGCAATCGAGGCCGACGATGTTAAAAGGCAACTTTGAACAAGGTCAACTTCAAAAAACTTGTTCAGAAGCCTACAATTTCTAAACGAGAAGAGCTATCAACATGAAATATGGCTCATTATGATGATGTTATCCTGCAAGAAATCTGAGAAAATTGCATTTGAGAAAATCGATGTTAAGAGGAAGCTTCGAAAGAAGTCAACTAGTTCAAATGTCTATAATTCTCAAACTAGCAGAGCTACCAACATGAAATTTGACTCATCATATAGTAAAACTTTCCAGCTTTCAAAAAATAGGTCACAAGATGTAATTATTCTATAGCAAGCCTAAGAAAATCGATGTTAACAGGCAACTTTGAACAAAATCAACTTCTTAAAACTAGTTCAATTCTCAAACTAGCAGAGCTACCAACATGAAATTTGACTCATCATGTAGTAGAACTCTTCAGAAAATGAGACATGATGCTCTTCACCTAAGAGAAATGTATACTTGCCTACTTTTTAGGCACTTTTTATAATATGACAAAAACTTCCTCAGGCATAAAATCTACACACTTTTTCTATTATCTTTTCTATCTTTCCTATCTTTTTTATTCTATTTTATATTTTTTATACACTTTTCCTATTATCTGTCTATCTGTTCACGTACTCAAATCTCTCTCAGTCCACCTACTCACCCATTCACACCGGTTTCTCACATTCATCTATTAATTCCGCGCCATTATGATTTAGTAAATCTACTAATTATGAATGGTGAATGTAATTATTGCCAAATATGCGTGCAGCAATGTGTGGCACATTGGATAATTTCATTTAAGCACAACTACGACCCATTGCACAGTGATTCGTTCCATAGACAAAATTCAAAAAATGTATAAAAAAAACCCCAAAAAATCGATGCAAAAAACAATTATTAATCTGTGCAAAAGCGGCGCAAAATTGAAACTTTCTTCACAAAAAATTTAAACATATATTTTCTGTTTTTTAGTCTATTGAGTAAAAAAATTGTTACCAAGAAGTTGCTGAAACTTTCAATATAGATTAAGAAATGATGTGGTAATTTTCGCTTTTACTATTTTTTTCAAAATTTGCAAAGCTTAGTCTTTTACTTCACTTTTAATTCAAAATATTTTTCTAAATTCAAACTCTGAAAATTGACAAAACTTAGAGGAAAATATCTAAAAAGTATGTGAAAGTATGTTCCTAGATTTTTTTTAATTTTAAAAAGCATTCTTTCTTTGTCGGATTATGTAATTACATCCTCCGATGTCTTCCGATCTCAGAAAATAATTCAATTTGAAAAGTGGTCTAAACACGTATTTTTCGACAAAATTTATTTTATTAGGGCCTAAAATGATGCAATCAGCATGAAAAATTGGAAAATCTGCAAAAAAACAAAACATACGTCTATTATTAAAATTTTTATTGCCAAACCAAAGCGATGTAAGACAATTTCTGTTCCTTTTTGCAATTATCAATGTTGACGTTAGCGATTAAATGTAAAATCTGAAAAATCCAGCCAACACACTAGTTTCAGAAAAACAAAATAGAGATTTGAATTCAGCAGACCATGATTAACTAGTATACCAAATTTTATGAAGAACGGACCACTCTTTCTAATTTTGTCCCGCGGTTGTATGGAGTCGAATCACTGTGCATTGCGGCCAATGAACTCGTCAACAATTATTGCCCACACCACATAATCATCGAATTATGCTAACAAGAGCAACGTGATGGATATGAAATTTTTCAATATTTTGTCCAAATTGTAAATTTTATGCATTTGAAATTCGTTGCAACTACAAATTTGCCAACATTAAAATATTACTCGATTATGGCATCAAATTCAAATCAAACACACACAGAATTTTGCTTGGTTATGCAAATCAGTGTCAAAAGTGCCAAATCACTTTGCAGCTGTACGTGTGCGTGTGTGCGTGTGTCTCTCTCTCTCAATGTGTCAATGTCTGTTGCAATTATAGCATAAAGCACGCCCAGTGCCGTCATCGATATGCAAATAATGCAAATTCCGGCAAATTTCCTCGACTCACGGCATGACAATAGTGCCAGTGTGACAACTGCAGCATGATTGGCGCGCTGTTTGTGTTTATTGACCTTAAGCAAACATTACGTTTATGTTAATTAACATACACAAATAAATATTAATAATATACAAGCAAACAAGCAACGCTTGTAGTAGCCGACACAACAATGGCAGAGGCAGTGAGAGGGGGACCGGGAAGTGTTGGCCATTGATTGACTGCAAATTTGTTTGTATATTTCTGTGAGTGCGTAGTGCACAGATTTAAGTTTACTATTGTATATAGAATAAAACATTCGATGCTCGACAATGACATAGTGGAGTCAATAACAATAACGTTGTGTGAATACGAACAGCAATAATATTTGATTTATTTATTATAATATAAACAACTGTAACGTTAGTCGCCGATGAACTGGCATCCTGCACGTATGCAAAGCAAATGTATTAAAAGCGTAATGGAGGTTGGTTTAGCCTGCCTTTTTATTGCATATTTTTTGGCTTTAATATTTTAAGCACGTTTGCTATCTAAATGCGAAGGAAGGAAGCCCAAAGAGTCCTGCCAAAAGTATAAAAAGTCAATAAAAAAACTAATACTCTTTTGCATTAATTTGTAATATAAACGATTCTTTAATTTTTAATGTATTTTGTAATAATGTATTTTGTATTTGTAATATAAAAAATGCTTTAATTTTTAATGTATTTTTTAATGCTCCTTAACATACTTTAAAGTATTTTGTAAATCAAATTTTTACTCACAGAATTTAATACAATTTCGTATCAGCCATTTGCAGAAGCCACCTTCTCAGGTGCCAAGCAACACATACATACATAAAATGTTTTATTTTTTATTGTATTTATTAATGTTCCCAAACATACTTTAAGGCATTTTGCAAATAAAATTTTACTCACAAAATTTAATAGAATTTTTCTTTCAGTTTGCAGCAGCCAACTAGGTGCCAATCAACACATACTTACATACATATATACTCCAAGTATTTCGCACTGTCACATATGCTCGATTTTTATGCGACAATCACAAAGTGTGACATCGTTTTACTATCATCAGCGTGCAGTTTTCGTGGAAGAAAAGCGTTTTAAACACGCACAAATTTCCAAGCCCGCCCTCAAAGTGCGACACAACTCTGTACACTCATTTGTCTGTGTGAATGTGTGCTTTTGTGTCTGCACTTCAAAGCGTGTCAAATGTGCAACGCTCGCCGAAGGAAAATAAGACGAAGCAGCCGCAGTAGTAGCGGCAGTGACAGCGACAGCACATGTTAACGCTTATCTTTATGCGTTTCCGCTCTTTCCAAAAGTCATTGACATGCTGCGCTGCCACTTCCTCTGCCGCTGCGCTTCGCGTTCTACTTTATTCGGCGCTACTTCATTCGTTAGCAGGTGTGAAAAGAACGCAATTTTCAGTATTACAAAAAAGCGAAAAAAGAAAAAATAATAATCGAAATAAAAAAGACAGTAGAGAAAGGCAAAGAAGAGCAAAAAAACAAAAAAAAAACTAAATATGAAGAAAAACGCTAAAGTTGCTTGGCTTCAGTACGAGTGGAAGCAGATGACAGCAGTCCTGCCTGCTCGTATGGAGGTGTGGGTTGTGAGTTTGAAGATGTGTGGGTGAGAACTTGGCGCACTGATGCCCTTTGACAAACTGCTCAAAAGCGCCAACGTGTTTTTAGGCGCATTGACATATATTGTGCAAGCATTCAATATTCAACGGAACAACTAACAATCTATATACAAGTTTATTAGTCAAACCAACTGCTAATACCATTCAAATACATAAATAATAATTAAATATCCTTTAAGCTGCTTTCCATACAGCAAGTCTCAATGTCTCCATTGGCAGGAAAGGCCGCCCAATTCACAGCCATCCACTTCATGCGTTTCATTTGTCAATGCGATTAACAACAATAAATACGCAATTATCGATAAATTACACAGGCAGACTCCCCAGTGATGTTTGTGCTAGCAATCCAACTCACACACACACACACACCCAGACGCACGTGCGCACGTACGCGCACGCACACAGCCGACAAACAACAGACAATCGCCCATGCACGCATGTGTGAGCGCACACTTAGGCGGCCGCATTGTTTCCCTGTCGGACCTGAGACAACTAGTTCCCAAAATTCATTGGTCTTTCAACTGGTTTTTTGTAGTCAATTGGACAACTAGTTGTCCAAGTGACTGTCAGCGGATGCAGAAGTCAGTCAGTTCGCGTCTAATCATTCACGTTCTGTGTGCGCGTTCATAGGCGAGAAGAGCACATAAAAATGAGAAAAACGAAACAGAGGTGAGAGAAGCAAAAAAATACTGTTAAGGCTGATCTTGCGATTGTTCTGCTACAAACAACAACGTAGAAATGTTTGCATTTTTGGAACTTTCCGTTTCTATGACACGAAGTTTGCTCGATTTGCACGTTTTATCTTGAATGATTTCAGTTAGAATTTTGCGAATTGCAGCGGCAGCTGAAAGGTGTGTATGTGTGTATTAATATATTTATTTATTTCTTTATGTAATTATTTATTAATTCATTTATTTATTTATTTATTGCAGGCGAAGTCAGGATGTTGTATTGCATCAGGCCCCAAACAGTTCCGGCAGAAGTGTGTCAACAAGTCGAAATTCATCTTGGTTCATCTTTAAATGCACCAACAATTTTTTTATTCGCGATGATTTTTTGTTTTTATTTCTAAGTATTTTTAAAATAAAATAATTATTTAAAAAATGCACTGTTTTATTTTCCCCATAAAAATCGAGTGGTACGAAAACTAATCCAGAATAAACTAGTTTGCAAACTAGTCGCTTTGCAACTGGTTTGAAAACTGGTTATTTCGGACTAACCTTGGACTAGTTGCAAATGGATGCAGACGGGGACAATTGACCCTCGCCTAGGACACCGCCATGTTCACTCACCGGGTGAGTTTGCTACAAGAAAACGAGTCGATTCTGAGGTCATATATGACTGTCAAGCGACCAGTTGAAAAACTAGACTTGGACCAGTCCGATTTCCCACAGGGTTGCTTCGATAATGTCGTTGTGTGTGTGTGTTGCTATGTTGCGCTCAGTGATAACACATTCGACTGCAAATAAACTGCTGGGCGCTTTCGTTGTTGCCGTCATCAGTTGCTATTCTTTGTGTGTTGCTGTCGCCGTCGTTGTCTCTCACACATATGTAAATCAGATGCGCACGTCTGTGTGAGTGTGTGTGTTGCGTTTGTCCTCCTCTCGTTGTCGGTGCATTGTTTCGCCTGTTAATGATTATCATGAATATTATGTAAGTTTATGTAACTTGGTCCTTGTCAGCGCCGTTGTTGTCGATGCTGTGCGCCTGCTGGTTGTTGTCAGCAGTTTTGTCGCCGTTGTTACGACAGTCACCCGCACTGTGACCTGCCTCATATTCCCAAAAGGTTAAGTAATGTTAATGCTACAGCTGCCGGCTGTCGACAGACTGCGAACACGCCCACACCGCACACCTCGAGTTGCTGCGCACTTCAACAGCGGCGGAAGTTCAGTGCTGCACAGTTCAAGGATGTAGTACAAGCACCAACAGCAGCAGTTGACAACAACAATGACTATGGTGCTTAAATTATGTTGGTTGTTGGTGTTGTTGTTGTTGTTGTTGTGTTATGCAGCAGCATAATTTGAGCAGAAGTCGGCGCACATTAATACGTAATGCGATACGCCGATTTGGGTTGTCGGCTTCGCTCCGCGGAGAGCAGATAGTGGCGCTTAAGTGTATTTAAAGTGTGCAAGATTGAAATATTGCCAGGAGTCAGCTGAGCCGAGACAGTTTTAGTTAATTTCACATGAAACAATGAAGCAGCTGAACTTTTGTTAGTACAAATCGGAGCTAAGCTGTGCTTAGCATTGGAAACTATTAGTGAATGAAGTTTCTGGCAGTTGCAGCGGCTTAATTGAGTTAATTAATGACAATTGATTTGTTGCTGTTACTATGCATTCCTACACTTTTGCCATAACATCGCTTAAACTAACCTCACTACGTTCTATTAATCCAGTTACTCCATAAACAGGGTTCAGCTAAAAATTTGATAACCTTATGCTAACATAAATCACTCTGTAAAAAGACTTTAGCTAAGAAGTTGATAACCTAAAGTTTACATAATTACATGGGCCTTCTTATCCAATCATGTCTGAACTCATCAGACCTGACTTTGAATTCAAAGCTCAAGTTTACTTACCAAGCCACTCTTAAAACAGGCTTTATCTATGATTTCGATAAACTTAAGCTTACATAAGTCACTCAATAAGTTTTAATTGTCAAGTCACCGTGACTTGTCTGAGCTCATCAGACCTGAGATTGAACTAAACTTAAATCGAGCTCAAGCCAGTCTCAAAACAGGCTTTAGCAATGTTTCCGATAGCCTTAAGCTGACATAAGTCACCCTACAAACATGCTTTAGCTATGTTTTCGATAACCTTACGTTTACATAAGTCACTTTATAAACAGGGTTTAGCTACGAATTCGATAACCTTAAGCCTACATAATTTTGGCCATTCTTATCCCACCTTGTCTTATTGAACTTATTGAACTTATCAGACCTGAGATTGAACTAAACTTAAATCGACCTCAAGTTTACATACCAAGCCACTGTTAAACCGGCTTTAGCTATGTTTCCGATAGCCTTAAGCTGACATAAGTCAATCTATAAACAGGCTGTAGCTTTTTTTCAATAACCTTAATTTTAGATAATTTTTTATGTAACCTAGTTTGAACCCATCAGACTTGAGTTTTAAAACATCTTACATCGAGCTCAAGTCAGGCTTTATGTTAAATAATCACTACCAATCACACAAATCCTTTTCAGAACTAATCTACCTAAACTCGATCTAGTAAAACTAGCATTAACCTAATCGTATCATCTCAGTTTCAACATCTTACTCGGTTCATAGAATTACAATTCTTACATCAGGACACCGAATCTTACCAAATCTCATCCTATCTGCCCTTAACCTCACATAATTTTTTCTGATGTTATCTAATATTTTACAAACTCAGCTCAGTTATTGAATCCTTTTTGTCATTATTTCATTTTATGCAACCTATCCTATTTGAACCAAACAGCAAACTAATCCTAATCCTAACCTCACTAAATCTTAACTTCACCGCCAAACTATTTAAAATTTACCTAACCAGTTCTGCACAGTCCAAAGCCAAACTTAAAATATAGAAACTTCCCCAACGCAAACCAGTACCAAGTAATGAGCCCACTAACCTGACAAAATCAGCCTAAATGTTGGAGCTCTTTCTTTGCTCCCCTCAAATCTGCTCTGCCCATTTCGCTCTTTACTTATGCTGTCATTTCAACAAAAAGTGGATTTATAAAAAGTTCAAACTTTAAGCAACCCTTCATTATTGCCCCCACTCCCCCTTGTGCCTTTAATTCCGGTTACTTTCCAGTGGCGTTTCGAACTAATTTCGAATTTATTCCCTTTGGGAGCAGCCACCAACAACAACAACCAACAATGGGTCGACGCTAAACTAAACGTAATGTAATTTTTGCTTTAAAAATGCATATCACTCAATTGCCTTTGTTGCGCCCGTTTTCCACGCTTCTCCACACTCTTTAGTGAATGTTTACAGAGCAGCCAAGTGAATAGAAATGTGTGTGTGTGTGTGTATGTCACACACACACACCAACACACACCATAAATCGCACATTTGGGACGAGGTTTGCGCTGGTTTTTCTTTTTGCTTTTTTGATCATTATTCTGTTTTTGTTTTGTTGCACTTTTCCCAAGGACAAACAGAGATTGAATTTTTTACAACTGTCATTTGCAAGTGCAGAGAGAAATGCTTAAAAGTAATACGAAATGGTGAAATAAAAGCAAATAACGAAACAAATAAAACAAGTGGAAAAGGAAATGAGTTGTTTGCAAGAACTTTAACCCTCTATGGGCACAATTAAAGGCAAAAGTGTTTAAAGTATGTACGGAAAACAAATCTAATGAGCTTTGACTGTTGTGTTGGCATTTATATTTTTTAAGCAAATTTAAATCAAATATAAATCGACTAATTATAATTCAGTAAAATGTAAAGACTAAAATAAAAGGCAATATTGCGTTCCTCAATAGTATAGAATAACTTTTCCAATACGCTTAGTCTGCCTTCAGGCGCTTTGCCCATCTGTGCACCCAAATGCCAGAAGCACAAAGGTTCAATTCGCTCTCTCCCTTCCGCCTGCTGTCAATGTATGAAAATTGGTTTATAGCAACAACGCCAAAATCTCTGCCCGTTCCTTTAGTCCTTCAGTGGCCCCACTCGCATCCAAGTAAAATCACTACACGTGATTTCACAATTCATTTGTGCCATTATTAACATTTGTCTCCTAAATTAAATAATACTTAAATCTAACAACTCGGCCGTCAGCTTTCCTTTCCGCTTCAAAAATGCCGCCGCCCACTTAACGGTCACATTTTCGTGTCGTCGTTGCCGTTGTTGTTCGGTTTTATGGCCTTCGGTTGGGTTGTAATAAAATTCATCGATAACACTTGCCAAATGATGCATGCAAAGCGATAACATTAATTAGCCAACTGCTGTTGGCTGCGGGCCGCACAACAATAGCAGCAGGCTGCAGCCAGAGTGACCAATATTTTTATTTTTATTTTTTTTTAAACACGAACAAACGCGCAGGGGATGACCCCTATTAATGCGAAGCATTGCGTTGGTTCAGGAAGGATATAAAGGTTAGGAGATAGGGTTATGAGTGAAGTGGTTGTGGACTCTTGCCTTGAACCCATCGAGATCATAAGTGCTGGGGAAAATATCCGCAGGGAGACCATTCCACAACCGCGCTGTACGGGCTAGAAACAAACTTTCTCTGTAGTGCGTAGTGCGCTGGAACATCGTTTCGACGTGGAATGTATGGGCGCCAGTGTTCAAACGGGTTGCCCGGGGGAATACCCGGAGTGATGGCATCAAGCTGCTCATCTCCACTGAGCAATTACCGAAAAAGTATCGGTAAAATAACACCACACATGCCACGTTTCGACGATGCTCCAAGGAGTCAATAGAGCTGGATGCCCTACTGTCCCCTATGAGTTTAATCGCCCGGTTTTGCACCCGATCGAGGAGCTCCAAATGGGTTTTTGAAGCCCCCGCCCAGAGGTGCGAGTTAAACTCCATTTTGGGTCGGATATAGGTAGTGTAAATAATGCGGAGATCAGACAGAGTGAAATATTTTTTGCGCCGCGTTAGGAAGCCGAGGCACTTGGCTGCTTCTTTCGACACGCCAAAGATATGATCGTTCCAACGAAGATCGTTCTTAATGGACATGCCCAGAACATCAAGAACTGCCGATTCCGCAATACCCACACCACCCATAACCAGGGATGGGTTGGGATGTGGGGAGACTCGTTTGTGGGATAACAGGCAACATTGGGTATTGCGGGGGTTAAAATCGACCTTGTTCGCTTGACCCCACTTGGAGATTGTTTGAAGGTCGTTATTAAGTGTGTCATTCATACGGCACCGTTCTCTCTCAATCTCCACAGAGCTGGGACGCTTTGTGAAGGAGTATGAATGACAAATGGTGCTGTCATCCGCAAACGAGTAGATGGGATTCTTCGTCGACGACAATAGGTCGTTGATGAAGATCAGGAAAAGGGTTGGAGAAAGGACCGAACCCTGCGGCACTCCCGCGCTAAGGGAATGCTTTTGCGAGGCTATGCCGTCTATTACAACACGAATAGAGCGATCATGGAGGAAGCTCGTTATCCAACGAGAGAAGATACTACCGACACCATAGGCAATCAATTTTGACGCGAGTGCTTTATGCCACACCCGGTCAAAAGCCTTGGAAATATCCAATGCAACAACCTTGCTTTTATACTAAAATGACCAGTGCAGTGTCGAATTGCCATTTGAATGAAGAATTAATGTAAACTGAAACTAAATCTATGATTTGAAATTATTTGATCAAACGAAATGTTTTGAATTGAACTGTAGTATAATTTAGAAAAATGATTGTTCGTTTCTATGGTCACCCTATTCTAAGCCAATTTATGTTTTGCTATTTATATTTTGTTATATTTAATGCCCACAATGGAGGCGTCGACCACCAGCGCTGCTTTTGGCTAATTAATGGAGGGGCGGCGTTATTGGCGTTGGCCATGTTGATGTCCTGGTCGGTCGAGTTGTTTATCAGGTGGGCGTTTTTGCATAAATTTATCTGCGCTCCATTACGTTCGTCGACCCACCGAACAAAACAGCAGCTATTCTTTCAGTTTATGGTGTTGCTATTTATTATTTTTGTATCTATTCACACAGCTTAACGGTGAAAATGGCGCTTGTACCATAATCAGAATTGCTACACTCAACGGTGGTAAAAAAATCGCTCAGGCGGGCCAAGTCTGGTGGTGTGCTAATTATATCCAAAGCGAAAACAATCAACACAAGAAATATAAACGATTCTTTTTATTTGCCGC
Organism: Melieria crassipennis; assembly: GCA_963668005.1. NCBI lineage: Eukaryota > Metazoa > Arthropoda > Insecta > Diptera > Ulidiidae > Melieria > Melieria crassipennis. The sequence goes on from OY764962.1 coordinate 59,819,194, forward strand.
ACAGGAATTTAGTTTTTCCGACAACAATAACTGCAACGCGGCTGCGTTTAATCATCGACAATGTACACAAATATAATCGCCCACAAAGCCAGTAATTTCACTTTGCTCGACAGCGGCTACATTCGCCAAGGACTTAGCGCCAGCAAGAACATGAACAGCTGCGCTCCTAAAAAGCTGCTGTGATTTTTCGCACCCAGCATAACAAAACACCAGCAAAAAGCAAGCAGGACAACAACAACAACAACAATGACGACTATGCCGTATTTATGGCGTAACAAAGATTTATGTTTCGTTCAGGACCAGGCAAATTTTGTTGGTATAGTTGTTGTTGTTGCTGTTGTCGTTTTCATTGCAGAAATTGTTTTTGCGCATAAAAGGAGTGACGCGCTAAAGTTGCACGTTCATTTTGGGGCAGTCACAAGTCGCCTGACTCCGGCTGGGCTGAGTTCTGCGCCTTAAAATATGCTGCGGAATTTTATTTGAAGCAGTTTTACGTGTTTATCTGCAGCCGCAGTGAAAGTATAATCACACAAAAGTTTACAGAGCAAACTTTTCGCCATTCGAACCCCGCCGCAGGATCACCCTGCTTGAAGCGGTGGCTTGAGGTGACGCTGCCGGAGCGGAGGCACGAATGGAGGCGGGACTGGAATGCGTTTGTGTGGGCGCACATTTTGTTATTTAGCCTTAAGTGCTAATGATTACGTTTTCCGGGCTGCCGCTCGCTTCACCTCTCTCTCTCTCTCTGTATCTGTCTCCCTCAAGCTTCGCTCCGCTAGACGGCCGCCTGCGTTGGACCAGCGCCTGTTGACTGGCACGCTCGAAGAGTGAGGTTAGTGCGGGCTGCTTTTATTGTTCGTTTTGTTATTGTTGGTGTTATTTACTGCTTGTGTGCACAGCATAAGTTAATTAAGTTTAATTGGATTAAAATTATACACACACGCATACACGGACACCGCTGCATGTGAGCCGCACAGCTGCCGGCAGCGGCCAAATGATGGCATGAGATGCCACGACTAATAACAGTAGACATGTAATTAGCAACATCATTTTTCGACCAAATTTTTCCAGGCATTTGAAAAATCATCGAAAAAAAGTAAGCAATGCAATTATTTTGCTTTTGTTTTGCAGCCTCAGAATGGAAACGAATTTGAGAATAATTTCATAAAATATTTAAATATTTTTTATTTTGCCCTCAAGACAACATTTTTCGAGCTTCCAATTTTTTTGCGCCTGAATGTAGGCTGCAAGAAAATTGAATTTAATAATAAAAAGCTACCAATGTAATCTAAAAACTTTGCTTCAAGCAGAAAATATTCATCAGCGCCTAACACTATGCACCACAAAATAATCTTCAGGACTGTAAAAATTGTAAACATTGTGCACTTTAACCATTTCAGTTGCTGTTCAGCCAATGTGTACTCTGAACAATTTTCAAAATCCTCTTCGCACCACAAACGCCTACAACTATGCTGCATAAAATTTGAAATATTCCTGCAGCCAAACGACACACACCAACTACTTGCCGTCATCTTTGGCAATTAATAAAACATAATGCAAACACAATTTCCGCCCATCAAACACCGAACGTTGCCGCCGTTTGCGCTGTCATTGACCAAACAGAGCGCGCTTCATCGACGCGCTCCAGAGAATGCAGAATGCAGGCAGTAGGCAAACACAGTCAACGCTCAACGGCAGCATTCTTTTAATGTTTGAATGTGTTGCCGCGAGCAGCAGCGCGTCTACACACGGCAGGCAGCAGACAGTGGCGCTGGCAACAATTGCAAACAATGACATTGTAAAATTCTACACAATGCGACCGCAACAAGAGCGCCAACGTAGAGCTCCGCCCTCATATGTGCTGTGCCGCCTTTCGCCGTTTGTCGCCTAATGCACAAAGTGCCCAAAAACTGCTGTTTACTGAGCAAACAGAAAATTACTCGGGCGCGTACAGTTCGTGCAATTTTCATACAATACAGCACAACCACTCACACGCGACACACACACACACACTTGCAACTGTGGCTACGAAAAATGTGTGTGCTGCACTATGATTTTCGCCTTCTTCGCTCTGTTTTACTTACTTTCTGATATTTTTCGCAAAAAATGAGACGCCGCACAGACTGCAGCCGTGTGAGTGTGTGTGGAAAAAATTGTGTGTATTTACCACAAAGTTCAGTTCGGCAGCTCCTTCGTTTCATTGCACTTCATCGTTGCTTTGGGTTATTTTATTTTTTCATTTCATTTTGTGCCAGACTTTTGCGGGCAATGCACGTGGCTTGTTGACTTTTTCGTGTGCCTGCATCCAAACACACACACATACACAGAGGCAGAAGCATGTATGTGTGCATGCGAAAGCCAAAAATGAAGCACAACGACTCGACGCTGAGTTGATTAGATTTACGCCTCTTTTATTTAAGATTGCACGCGGCCACTTAATATTCGCTTTGAAGTTCGACACGAGAAGGATGTGGCAGGAAAGCGTAGTGTTTCATGTTTGAGTGAATTGATAGAATACCTGAGTGTTAAACATGTTTACTCGATGATATGTGGAAGAAGGACAGACTACACAAAGGCGATGAGCATTTGAAATTTGTAATAGAATATATACAAGGTGCAACCCAAAGTAAACAGGACTTTTATAAAATAAAGAAAACGGATGATTATTTTTGTATAATTCTTTTTATTTATTCAAAATACTCTCCTTCTGCTTCGATACAACGTTTTGCACGGTCCAAAAGCATTTGGAATGAGTGTTTTAGGTCATCGGCCGGCATCGCCTTCAGAATGTTGGTACAAGCCTTTTGGATGTCCTCAACGTCCTTATAACGGTTTCCTTTCATCGGCAAATGCAACTGACCGAATAAGTAGAAGTCACAGGGAGCCATATCAGGCGAATACGGTGAATGATTGATGGTAAAAATGCGATTTTTGGTCAAATAATCGGTCGTAACTAGGGCTCTGTGAGCCGGTGCATTATCATGCAATAAACGCCAACTTCCTTCCTCGCGATATTCTGGCCGAATACGATGAATGCGATGCACCAAACGCTTCAAAACTTCAACATAAAACAAAGCGTTAATTGTTTTTCCCGGTGGAACAAACTCTCGATGAATTATTCCCTTTGAATCGTAGAAACAAATGAGATGAGTTTTGATTTTTGACTTCTCACGGCGGGTTTTTTTCGGATTTGGCTCATCTGGGTGCTTCCATTCGGCACTTTGACGCTTTGTTTCGGGATCATATTGAAAGCACCACGTTTCGTCACCGGTTACGATGTTGAACAAGAAATTTGGATCACGTCTGGCTTCCCGAACGATGTCTTTTGCGTGCTCAATTCTCTGCGCTTTTTGGTCGTCGGTTAAAGTGTGCGGAATGAAGCGAGAACACACTTTACGGAGACCCAAATGTTCGGTTAAAATGCGATCAATTGATGTTTTGGAGATGTTCAATTCCATTTCCATCAATTCCAATGATGATTTTGGCTGCATTTTGATAAAATCACGCACAGTTTTGATGGCATCGTCAGTAATCACAAATTTCGACTGGCCGACGTGTTCGTCGTCATTCAAGTCTTCACGACCATTCTTGAATCGATTCAACCACTCATTAACACGGCCACGGGATAAACAATCATCACCATAAACTTGCTTTAACAATTTAAACGTTTCGGTAAAAGTTTTACCAAGTTTAAAACAGAACTTAATATTAGCTCTTTGTTCGATCGACATTCTCGTACCAAAGTTAAAAACATACTGTCACATTGAGCGGGATATTTCGGCGTCTACTAGACCAAATGTCATGAAATTTAGACAGTATGTGAATGAAAGATGTACCTTTCCAACGCATGTCCTCACACATAGATGGCGCCACCAGAAACGTCCCTATTGCAAAAGTCCTGTTTACTTTGGGACGCACCTTGTATATATATAGATGGAAAGAATTATTGTTATATTAAAGTTGTTTTATTGATTGATTGATTATTGATTGATTGATTGTTTGATTGATTGATTGATTGGATAATTAACTAATTGATTTATTAATATGGATATGTTTTTTTTTTGTTAGTGTCTTTTAGGTACCATTTTTGATTGATTAATATACTGGAGTACACAAAGTCGTTGAGTATTTGAAAATTTGTGGAATATTTGGATGGAAAGATTTATTTTTATATTTAAATTTTTTATTGATTGCTTGCTTGATTGATTGTTTGACGAATTGATTGATTTATTGACTAATTAACTAATTGATTGATTAGTACGGATATATTATTTTTGTTTTTTTAGGTACCATTTTTGCTTAATTCATACACTGTTTGGCTGGTTGGTTGAGCACTAATGTATTTACATTTATTGATTGATTCATTGAATAATGAATTTATTGATGAACTGTTTGATTGATTAATTAATCAACCGATTGCTTGACAATCAAGGTGATACCTTAATTTTGAACACATATGTATATGTTAGCAAATGCCTTTACTGATTGATGATTGTTTGATTGATTAGTTGCTTCATTGATTGATTGATTAATTAAATCTTTCATTCATTGATGCATTCATTGATTAATTGGTTGGATGAACACTGATGTATATACCTTTATTGATTGATGGATTTATTGATACATTTTTTGATTGAACGATTAATTAATTGACCGATTTTCTTTCAATCATGTGTATACTTTAATTTTGAATAGAGATACGTGAGTGAGAGATGTGAGCCTTTAATGATTGATGATTGTTTGATTGATTAATTAATTAATTAATTAATTCATTGATACATTCATTGATAAATTGTGTATACCTTTGATGATGATGATTGATTCATTGATTTATAGATTTATTGATGTACTGATTGATAAAATGATTAATTAATTGACCGATTGTTTGACATGTGAGTGAGAGATGTGAGCTTTTGATAATTGATGATTGATGATTGTTTGGTTGATTAATTGATTAATTAATTCATTCATTCATTGATACATTCATTGATAAATTGGTTGGTTGAACGCTGATGTATATACTTTTGCTGATTATGATTGATTCATTGATTTATGGATTTTTTGATGTAATGATTGATAAAATGATTAATTATTTGACCGATTGTTTGAACATTGTTTTGATAATTGTTTGATTGTTTTGACATTTTTTGATAATTCAACTTTAAGCATAGATATACCTACGAGTCAATGACTTTAGTGATTGATGATTGTTTGCTTGAGTGATTATTTGATTGATTGACTGATTAATTGTTTGATGGATTGATTGATTCATTCATTGACTGAACACAAATTGATCTCTATTTTTATTACTTCTTTAAAGTCTTTAAACTCGATTAAAATTCTTTTCTGTTTTCATTATTTCTGTTTCCCATTTCTCCCCACAAATTAACCCTTTCCGGTCAATTTCCACATTTCTTGAGATAAAAATTTTTCCTTCAAAATATTGACTCTTATTGGACATTTTAGCAATAAAATACAAAAAAATTTCAAAAAAATTATTTTAGTTGAGAATTACAGCTTCATCAAATTTGGTCGATATATCGTACAAAGGTCCGCAAATCAATAAAAATTCACGAATTTTTGGTTTCGGTTTTTTAAGTTTTATGAACAATTTATTGATTTTGTTGATAGAAAACATAAATTATAACAACAAAAATCAAAATGTGATTTAATTTTGATCGAAAGTTATATAAATTATATATAGTAAAAATTTTTTCACATTTATTCGGCATTATATAACCATTGTTGTTGTTGCAAAGCCTTTTTCCTCTCAATAAAACACAGAATAAATTAAAATTCATACAGTTTTACAGAAAGGCACTGAATATAGCCGATTTCTCTTATAGTAGTGGGAGTGGCAGGTACGCATGTCTAACCTTACACAACCCGTTTCTGCCTAGTAAAACAAAAAATCGTCTAGTAAATCTTATTTTTAATCGAAAATTGCCGAATAGTCGAATTTTCTTAGCCACGTGGTTTACAAATGGGCGTGGCAGGCATACAAAAGCAAAAAATCTGTTACCAAACCAATAACTTAAAAAAAATGCAAACATCACTTGCAACCTTTGCTGTCCATTTGTACGATATATCGTACAAATTCAAATTTGTACGATATATCGTACATTTGACTTAAGTGCCATTGTACGATATATCGTACAATTTTTTTAAAGACTCGGGAAAAATGTTTAAACTCAAAAAATTTTAAATTTATTAACTTTTATAAATCAATTGATGTTTAAACTTTTAAATGTTTATATTTTTTGTTACTGAAAAATATTACAAACCTGAAATTTTTCCTGCAGAAGCTTCGTCGCTTGTTGCTTGCTCAACTTCTTGCAAAGAACGTTTTACAAAACAAACAAATACTGTGTAACCACCACCACTATGATTTATTTTTCTAAACAGAATGATAAAGCACAGCCTACTTAACAAATATGAAAAAACCGTTTCATGAAATGTGCGCTCGCTATCAAATGAAATTTCCTAGAAAAATGTTATTTTAATTGTACGATATATCGACCAAATTTCCGGAAAGGGTTAAGCCTTACAACCAACCATAAAAATGGCGTCATTTCCGGCAACATTGTGCATATTTTCTACTTTTAACAAGCATTAAGTAACGCAACAAAAACTGAAAAAATTCAACTCAAAAGAAAAGCAACAGAAATAAAAAAAGTAGAAATGACAGTAAATGTTTTTCATTGAAAAATGGCGCAAAATAAAAACGTAAACGCGTGAAAATTGCAAAAAGGCATTCATTATGCGCTCCTGATCCCTCCGGCCAGCCACATTGAATATATGGCTGGCTGACTGACCCATCGAAATAGAAAGTCTTATCGTGCTCGCTTCGCTGGCATCTGGCATTTGCATATCTCGCTTCACGTCTCGTCTCTAAAACTATGCCAAGGTTCTCCGTTTAATTGGCCACGCGCACACATTTACCGGCTAATTCGTATAAGCTCACACCGCAGCCGCCGCGCTGTTTTGTTTGGGTCCCCACGTTGCCGCAAAATAAATCATTTAGCTGGAAAATTTTACAACCAAAACTGCCAAACAATTTCGCCGTAAGTCCCATTTGGAGACAACAGAATTCTGCATTGCTGTCGCTGTGCTCTTTTGCTTGCTTGCAGCAAAGACTCGAACTCTGACGCGTCACAGCAACTTTTTGCGCCTAAATGTTTGTGTGTATGCGTTGCACAGCACGAAAGTAATGTGACGCGGCGCAGCAACAAAAACTTTTGTCAACAAAACTGAATAATTAAAATGCTCCCCTGCTGGCTGTTGGCTTCGCACACACACACACACACACACACACACACACACACACGCACAGGCAGCAACCAGCCAAGCCACCAACGAAACGATAGCAGCCGCAGCAAAGCTCTAAACGTGCTGCAGTGCGCTCGGGCAGGTAGCGAGCGTCTGTCCGCTGCTTCTTGCCGGCTGCAGCTTGGTGCGAAACAACATTTTCAGCGCTGGCTGGAGCTGAGCTCATCAACAATTCTCAATTGCTATTAAAAACTGCCGCCGCTGACTGTCGACTTGTGACAACACTAGCAGCAGTTGTTGTCTGCAGCTATCAGCTGCTCAGCGGCGCGCCGCAAACACCTGCACCGAGCGCGCCGCGGCAGCCGTCGTCGCTGTCGACTGTGTTGTTGCCGTTGTCGTTGGCGTTGGAAAATTCATCAACTTTGTTGCATAATATTTCAATAAAAGCGCGCGGCGTATTTTGCGCAAAACTCTCGTAAAATTATAGCATACTTTGTGGGGCGGGTGGCAGCAGTCGATGTTATTACTGTGCAATAGTTCGCAGGGGAATATTGTTGCTGCTGCTTTTGATGATTTCTTGTTGGGTGGGAAAGGTTTGTTGTTGCTGTAACTTGTAACAAATTAATGCAATAACGTTTGATGGTAGTTGGCGTTGAGAATTTTATTAAGATTGCCCTTTGAGTTGCTTGGCTGGAGCAGGCGCTGAAGCAAACTGTGGCATACTTGTAGGCGGGCAGCCTGATGTCAAGCAAAGTTGGGCGTTAAGCATTTTGAATGTAGCGAAGTTTGTGTGATGTTTATGGTTACAAATTTAAATTATTACCCGATGAAAAGACTGCTGACAGCAAAAATTTTTAAGTCAACATTTTGCATGAGCTGGTTACTTGAAGTTTCATTAAAAATGTTTCCTTTTGAGTTTATAGTTGAGTTGTTAGGTGCCATTCACACATAATTTTTTGTATTGTATCGTACCACAATTTATAATTTAATATTTTTTGCCAATTTATAAAAAATATTCCAGCTAATTCCAAAGCTATGGACCGGAACAATTTGGCTAATCAGACATTTAAATATTTTGAAAAAGTTTTTATTCTGCCAAGTCTTCCTTAAACATTGAACACTGAACTCTAATAGATTCACTGCAACAACAAATATTGTTATTAAAGATTTTTTGCATATTTACCAACGTCAGCTTGTCATTGTTCTTTAACTCGTTAAGCACTCACCTGAAAATATATAAAAAAGGAAAAATTATTTAGTGATTCCCAACATTTTTTTCAACAATTTTTTCCACATTTCCTACCCCTTGTATCGATGTCGCTTTGCACTATTTTATGGCAACTGCAACATTGTTAACCCCTTTGTGTTGTTTTAACCCGAGTTGAGCTCTAACCAAATCACTTCATCTCGTTGCTGGCAGCCGGCAACGATTTTTAAACGCTTTTCCTGTCCCCTTTTGGCTGCCGCATTTGCATAATGAATTCATATGCGCTGCCGCACGCACACTCGCTTATCCACTCACACACACACACAGCTATGGACAGAAAATGTCAGACGCACACGCGCCATTCAAAGTGCTTTGCCAGGCAAGAGCACAACAATATCAACAGCAACAACAATAAGAAATAAAAAACAACAGCAACGTTATAACAAGCATATCAGAGCAACAAAAACAAAAACAACAACAACAATAAAAACACAACTGGTAAAAAATAGTCGACAAAAACCCTCCGAACGCTTGCAGCCAAATTAAAATCGCATTAAATTTGCATACATTCCGGCGCACAATACGGCGCACCGCCAGACTGTTTTCCTCTCCGCCTCAGATTACTTCTTTGCTTCACAAACAAATCAAACAAAAAAAACAACGGTGTTTATGAATTTCTGATTCAATTTGGCGACTTTGTTTAGGAAATTCTTCGTGCGAAAGTGAAGCTTTTTCAATATGTTTGTTAGTGTTGTTGTTGTGTTTATCATATGGAAATATGCATTGCATACTTTTGAGCACCACAAATGCATTAAAGTGCGCCTTTGCGTGCAAGTAACAAATTTAGTGGATAAAATGCTCGTTTCGTTTTATGCGGGCAGAGTGATTGAGAAGCTTGTAAAACACAAGGAAAGTTGAAAGGCGTGTGGCATATTTTTGGGCGCATTAGGTGCTATTTTTGTAGATAACATGTTTAGGTTTCTAAGAAGCTCAAACAACGCAATTCTTAATGGTTGTATTTTCGAATTTGTGTGAGAAAGTCATGAAATAGAAAAAGGTGACTAAAATGGAAATGGAAAAAGCGAAAGGACAGCAAACTATAAATTAGCTAAAAAAATAATAAAGTTGGAGGGTGTACAAAGTATGTGACAAGAAAGGTTACCAAAGAAATTCGCATTTAAAGCGTTTAATGGAGCTTTGTTAGGAGTACCCCAAAAAAACCAATAAGCAGTTTTTTTGTTTGTACTTAGACTGGTCAAGATTTTATCTGCTACCTTCTCCATTTCCTCAGAAGTGCCGTACAAATCATGATTGCCTTCACAAATCGCGATTTCGCCATAATGACGCTAATGAAACGTGTCATTCGACAGTAGCAGCAGCAACAAAACAACTTCATATAATAAACATAAACACCCACTTCCAGACCAAAACTAAAATCGTATATAAAAACATTAATTTCCCTTTGCCCCTAAAACACACTAAGCAGATGGGAGTGAGCGAGACAGATGTGGGCAGAGACGGCCAATTGTCGCATGGCTTAAATAATGATCACTGTTACATAGGCACACACGCACGCATGTCTGCGTGGTGGTCTGCGCTTTGTTTGTTGCTGTTGTGCTAATCGAGGACAAAGGACAATCGACATTTTATGTGGCCATTCTAACGAGCCCTTTGGATTTCAATGAGCACAACATCGAAAAATACACCAGAGCGCATGTATGCGTGTGTGTCATTTAACATAGTATTTATTTGTCAGACTATTGCATAATTTTATAGCATGTTTTTAGGCGCAAAAATTAATAGTGGAAATTAGGCGCAGAAACGCGCGTACAAATCATAAAAACTCCGATTGATAGCACACACGCGACCTAAACACGGCCAGTCAACAACAAGCGCCGCAATGTAGGCAACATTATGGACACATGCGCCAAGTCTTGAATGCGCTGGGTGGCTTGCGCTGCTCTGGCAGAGTACTGAATGCGTCCAGTGCAGATTTATTGCGCCGTGGCAGGTGAAATTTGGTTTTAGTGGTCACATTGCTGCATGTATCAACCACAAATTATTTTCTGTGGTCTGCTTTGCGCGGCAATCGCTGTACAATGGAATTTTGGCTGTTTTGGGGAACTGATGCATTGTTATTAGTTACTGGAAACGTGGGAAGTGGGTCTGCGGCAGGGGCGTAGCCAGAACTTGGTCATGGGGGGGTTTTAAAAAAAATTGTTTGCCAGTTTAGTATTATCTACTTTTTTTTAAGTAAAGTGCACTTTCCAAATAGGGCATTTTGTTGTGGCTTATGTGACTTAAGGGGGCCGATACATGTAAATAGTGTATTTTTTGAGAATTTTTTTGGGGGATAAGGAATTTGGCAATTGATTTTATTTTTTTTTTAATCTTTTTTTAACTAATTAAAGGTTCTTTTTCCATTTTTTTTTGACCCGAGAATCCACGATGGCGGCGGCGCGTGGGATCAAAAAACCCCCTCCAATCTGATGCGCTGCGCGATTGCATGAGAACCGCTCAACCGATCGCGATGAACTTTTAACCACACCTTCGGAAGACTCATCCCTTCGATGTGAACCTACTTATTTTTACAAATCTGCAGAAATCTCATGTTGGTGCTTGCAAATTCATCAAAACAGCTGCCCCAAAAATTCAATTTTCTGCCGTTTCCAAAAAAATCACAATTTCTTTAGCAAACCAGGTTCACATCGAAGCCACAACTGTTTTTTAATTGATTGCCTTTGATTTTCATTTCAGCCCCATACGAGCAGCGCAATCGCGCTGCGCATCAGATTGGAGGGGGTTTTTTGATCCCACGCGCCGCCGCCATCTTGGATTCTCGGGTCAAAAAAAAAACGGAAAAAGAACCTTTAATTAGTTAATAAAAGATTAAAAATAAAATAAAATCAATTGCCAAATTCCTTATCCACCCAAAAAAATTCTCAAAAAATACACTAGGGGTATTCTCGATGTCTTGCATAACCCTGACATCGTGCACGAAATGCATAATTGACATGGCCATGCATTTCGAGCAACGGCACAACAACAAAATACAAGCAAAAAAAGTTTGCATTTTTTGCATGTCATGCTACGCAAAAACCCTTGTTTTGTGTGTGACATCGCGATTGTGCGACAGCCATTTAATGTTCTTCGTGTGCGCAAGCGTATTTTCTTCATATTTGGTTTTATTTCAACCTTCTTATATAATTTGCATATATGTCTTGCTTGCAGGTAGAAATGGATCAACCGAAAACCAAATTAAAAAGAAATGGAGAAAGTTTGTGGCTGTTTGCGGCATTTTTGCAATATTTGCAATGTGTGCTTTTTTGTGCGTTCTCGATGTGTAGCATTTTCCAGTCTTGCACGGTTGCATTTTTACGAATTCTTCCTCCGTGCAAGACATCGAGAATACCCCTACTATTTACATGTATCGGCCCCCTTAACCCATTAATGCCCACAGTTACATGCCTATTCATGTTTATACCACATATGACATTGAAAATAGTTTAGCGAATGCTGTAAAATTCAAATTAGGTCAGTAACTCTTTTATTTTCGTCGCGAGCACAAGTTTTGTAATGAGGTATATTTCAAATTAGTAAAAATTGCGATATGGCGACACGCAAACTGTAAGAAAAATTTATATCAATTTAGTGAAAGTATTTTGTGAGAAACTTTTTGTGAAAAGTGGTTATTAAATATCTACAGTTTTATTAAAAAATGTTAAATTAAACTTTTAGTGCCCGTGGGCTTTTCTGAGCAGCCTGCAATTGCACTGTTACGTATATGTAACTGTGGGCCATTCTCAGTACTTTTGTGTTTTTGGTTTAAGTTACACATACGTAACAGTGGGCTATTCTCAGTACTTTTTTAACGTAAGTTCAAATATAAATGTAAGATTTTTGTATGCTTAGATACGGATATTTGACACTGGATGAGGCCACCATATATTTGCAAGAGATTGCAAGTGATGAGGAAGAAGATAATGCAGTGGAAAAGTTACAATTAAGCCGCCTAGTGGCAATATTTTGGGATCTGAAGAGGATTCTGTGGAAGAAGATGGCGGTGGAGTGACAACAAATTTGCCGAGAACACAATTAATGCAACCGTGTGAGGTTATTGTGCGGCAATTGACAACAAAGGTTGAAATCGACGACGACGAAAACATCGTACTACAGCAAGCTCTTGAAGACGTGATAAATAATTCCTTCGCAAACTTAAATACAGATCTTATAGAGTCACCAGGTACTACATCATCAACGTATTTTGGGTCGCCATCTTGTGGAGGAGCCATTTCACTGCCTATGTTTTATAAACCTTCAGAAGAATAACCATTGGAGCCTAGTGATGAACTTTCGTCGGCTTCTACTTTACATGGAAAACTTCCAATCACTAAAATTGGAAAATATTCCCGAATAGAACGTAAAAAAATCATGGTACCATTACAAAATTCGGTACTGCAATATAATCGGCATGTGGGGGGAACCGACAGAATGGACAAAAATGTAAACGCATACAGGATTAGCGCTCGTGGAAAGAAGTGGTGGTTTTCCATTTTTTCAAAGCTCATTGACGTGTCGATGCAAAATACGTGGATCTTGCATCGTAAAGGAGGAAGCAGTATGACGCTACTTGATTTCCGCAGAGCCATTGCCAACTCTTGGCACAATAAGACCACCTCAGAGCATTTTTCATCGAACAACTGCGGCTGAGACCGACTTCTCAAGCCGCTATGACTGCATTGGGCATTTTATTGTAGAAACAATAGATAAAAAAAGGCGCCGCTGAGCTGGAATGAACTGCAAATCGCATCCCACTTCTATGTGCAAAAAGTGTAATGTTGGTTTGTGCATCAAATGCTTCGAAAAGTACCATTATGCTACAATTCCATAATTTATTGTATCAACCACATATGTGTTTCATTCACCTTTACATTCATAGTTCAATGTATACAAAGTTTTCATGTATTTTTAAGTACTAAGCTGTAACATTGTCATTAAAAATAAATAAAATTTGTTCCACCAAAAAGTACTGGAAATAGCCCACTGTTACATATATGTAACGGCTTCCACAGCCCAATCCATACAAGGTATCAAAATTTTTTTTTCTTATTTATGTTCCTGTGCATCATAAATCATACGTCTCTAAATTTCAAGCCCCTAGCACTGCTAGATCGCTGTGGGCATTAATGGGTTAATGCATTATAAACTAAATTTTTTCTGATTTTTAGTAAAAATGTCATGAAATTTGGAGGACTGAAAGCGAAGTTATTGCATCTGAAGTGGAAGTATGTTTGTGTCATCGTACAAAAATGTGCATCGAACAAAGATCCAATATTAACTATTGTTTTAAAAATGTTTAAACTGTAACCGAAGCATTTAAATTGATAGACCAAGTTTATGGTGATTTTTGTTTATACCGTGGTGCAGTTCATAAATGGTAAAAATGATTTAAAAACGATTGTCAGAACATAAATGATGACCAAAGTGTTAGCCAACTGAATCCGCGATCACCGTAGATCAAAACTTCGCGGTAAATCTTCATTGCAATTCTTGAAATTGGATTTAACCCTCGCTTTACTTATACCCACCCGGGTGATCTTTTTAATATTCATGTTTAATGTCTGCAAAAATTTTAAGGTAATTTTCAATAACATGAAAAAATATTTTTTTTTTTTGGAAATTTTGTTCATGTTTAAACTTGAATTTTGTCATTTTTTATACAAATGTACCTGAGTGATCCCAGGCGCTTTCGCTACCATTTTGATTAAAACTCACGATAAATTTTTTTTGCGTACCTCATTATGTGTTCAATAAACCCTCTGGAAATAAATCTTCTAATATTTTCCATAGTCTCAAAATAAATCATTAAAGTTAGGCCTTTTTTCGAAATACAAACTATCACCGGAGGAAGATACTAAATACTGAAGTATGAACAAAATTTATAAATTATTATATATTTATTGTGAGTTTTGCTCAAAATAGCGGCGGAAGTGCCTGGGATCATCTTTAGTAAGGCGAAGGTTAAGCATCTCAATAGCATAAATTTATTGCATTTTAACTGAACAGTTGGCTATCGAAGGATGCCAACACTAGTTTTGACTGTTTTTTTGTTTTCACATGATGTGGGACCGTGCGTTTTCACCTTTTCAAAGAATGCATTTGCCGATGAAAAAAAGCGTTTTGAGAACGTAGAAACCATCCAAAAGGCTTGTACCGACATCCTGAAGGACATTGCGGTCGACGAACTAAACTACTCTTTAGACATGTTTTAAGAACATGCAAATCGCTGCATTAAGCATAAACGTGACTATTAAAAAAACAAATTAGTTTCGGTAAACAAAGGGTTTTAGTATTATCTAAATTATTTTAGTATTCTTTTAAATATTTAAAGATGAAAAGACCTTTTTGCTAATGTGGGAACGTACATACAATGCATAGTGATTGAAAATGTTGGCAAATTATAGGCTATGGGGGGTTTCTGGTACCCTAACCCCCCTTTGCTACGCCCCTGGTCTGCGGTGAGCCGAATACAACAACTGCAGCGGGATTTTCAGTTTGTTATGTGCGCGTTGGTTGAGTTATTCTGATCCATAATTTTTGGGAGCCTACAGAAAATTTGTTTACTGATTGTTTGTGTGGAGTTGGCCTACTTTTCAGATGGATCAATGTAGATTCTTGGTGCAACATAACAATAGGTTGAATTGGCCAAAACCTGTAATTTGGCTCTTAAAAACTGAAGATGGGTTCTTCATCTGCTTTGACTACTTTTTTGGAGCTGCAAAGAACTCATTTCAACTAAAACCTTTTAGCAAAAAGCAAATCAGAGCGCACAATAAAACATGGGAGAGAAACAATTATCAGTTTTTTCCTAAAATGTTGTGCCTCATAACTAAAATGGATTTTTCTAACGATAAATGAGAATTTTTTTGTATATTGAGAGAATATATTTACTAGTATACATATATATAATAACTAGCTGGGCCCCGCGGCTTCGCACGCAAGCTCTCTTGTTTCACCCGATACAAATTCTGAACCCATTGTTGACCCCGTCAGATTTTGATTTAAAAATAAACATATGTCTATTATCTTTGATGTCAAGTGTTTCCAAAAATTTTGAAGTCAAAAGGCCCTTTAGATCATGAGTTTTCACATTTACTCTAAACAAATTCTTAACCCTTAGTTTGCTAGATTTCGATTTTGAAAATAATTAGAAACGCGTGTCCAATTTTTTATTTCAAGTATTTTTACAATTTTTGAAGTCAATAGGCCTATCGATTCATGTTTTTTTCTAGTCTTCCCGTAAACAAATCTTAACCCATTGTTAGTTCAGTTAAATTTCAGTTCAAAAAATTATAAAATACGGGGCGAATTATTTTTGATCTACATTATTTGCAGGAAGTTCGAAATCAAAATGTTTATTAAATCATGTTTCTTCATACAACACCTTAATACATGTTTTGCCCCCTTTAGACCACCGAATTTCAAAAAATCCCGTCTTAGCGGAGGTTCATTCTTCAAGAAGTACCCATAGTTCATGATAATGAGTTAGTCAATCAATCAGTCAATCAGTGAGGATAAACAATTTATGGGGGCGGTACCACGCCCCCTTGTCCAATGCTCACAACTTTCTTTTAGTCGAATTGTGCTACAAAGTGGAAAAATCGTACCAAGTTTTACTGATGTGTGTGTGTGTTTACTGCGTAACTGTTAGGTTATAAAAAATGTCCCACGCCCCTTGTCCAACGCCGATCAAATCTCATCAGTAGAATAACACATCTATGAGACGACACGTCGCGACGTACACCAACTTTCAATGCTGTGCGGCTAACGATTCCGAAGCTATTCCATATAAAAGATTTGAGTTGTATGCGCGGTGCCACGCCCCTTTGGTACATACCTGTCCTATTCCCTCTGTGGAAAGATATGACTAAATGGTAAATTCGTACTAAGTTTCATTGATGTGCGACTAACAGTTCCAAAATTATGCGGATAGTTTGGGTCAAACAAAAGTTCCACGCCCCTTGTCCAACGCCCGTCAAAATTTAACAGTAGAATGACACTTCTGTGGGAGGATGTAATACCAAATTTCAATGCTGTGCGACTTACAATTCCGAAGCTATTCCATTTAAAAGGAATGAATTGTATGGGCGGATGCATTCCCTCTACCGAAAGATATGATTAACTGGTAGGTTCATACCAAGTTTCATTGATGTGCGACTTACAGTTCTGCTGAAATGTTGTGTCATAAAAAATGTGCCACGCCCATTGTTCAACGCCCATAAAATTTTAACAGTAGAATGACACATCTATGAAACGACGGTGCACCAAATTTCAATGCTGTGCGACTTACAATTCCGAAGCTATTCCACTTAAAAGATTTGAGTTGTATGGGCGGTGCCACACCCCCTTGTCCAATACCCACCCCATTCCCTCGGTCGAAGGACAAGATTAAATAGAAAGTTTGTACCAAATTTAATTGATGTGTGACTTATGGTTCCAAAGTTATTGACTAAAAATGTATTCTTGTGGTGCCACGCCCCTTTTTCCCGACATTTCTTTTTTTATAAACCTTCACGTAAACATTTTGATCAAACCCGCCGAAGGAAGTATTCAAGTTGGTCCCGTCGTTTTCGAGTTTTAAGCGAACGAACGAACCACGTTTCATTTTTATATACAAGGTGCAACCCAAAGTAAACAGGACTTTTATAAAATAAAGAAAACGGATGATTATTTTTGTATAATTCTGTTTATTTATTCAAAATACTCTCCTTCTGCTTCGACACAACGTTTTGCACGGTCCAAAAGCATTTGGAATGAGTGTTTTAGGTCATCGGCCGGCATCGCCTTCAGAATGTTGGTACAAGCCTTTTGGATGTCCTCAACGTCCTTATAACGGGTTCCTTTCATCGGCAAATGCAACTGACCGAATAAGTAGAAGTCACAGGGAGCCATATCAGGCGAATACGGTGAATGATTGATGGTAAAAATGCGATTTTTGGTCAAATAATCGGTCGTAACTAGGGCTCTGTGAGCCGGTGCATTATCATGCAATAAACGCCAACTTCCTTCCTCGCGATATTCTGGCCGAATACGACGAATGCGATGCACCAAACGCTTCAAAACTTCAACATAAAACAAAGCGTTAATTGTTTTTCCCGGTGGAACAAACTCTCGATGAATTATTCCCTTTGAATCGTAGAAACAAATGAGATGAGTTTTGATTTTTGACTTCTCACGGCGGGTTTTTTTCGGATTTGGCTCATCTGGGTGCTTCCATTCGGCACTTTGACGATTTGTTTCGGGATCATATTGAAAGCACCACGTTTCGTCACCGGTTACGATGTTGAACAAGAAATTTGGATCACGTCTGGCTTCCCGAACGATGTCTTTTGCGTGCTCAATTCTCTGCGCTTTTTGGTCGTCGGTTAAAGTGTGCGGAATGAAGCGAGAACACACTTTACGGAGACCCAAATGTTCGGTTAAAATGCGATCAATTGATGTTTTGGAGATGTTCAATTCCATTTCCATCAATTCCAATGATGATTTTGGCTGCATTTTGATAAAATCACGCACAGTTTTGATGGCATCGTCAGTAATCACAAATTTCGACTGGCCGACGTGTTCGTCGTCGTTCAAGTCTTCACGACCATTCTTGAATCGATTCAACCACTCATTAACACGGCCACGGGATAAACAATCATCACCATAAACTTGCTTTAACAATTTAAACGTTTCGGTAAAAGTTTTACCAAGTTTAAAACAGAACTTAATATTAGCTCTTTGTTCGATCGACATTCTCGTACCAAAGTTAAAAACATACTGTCACATTGAGCGGGATATTTCGGCGTCTACTAGACCAAATGTCATGAAATTTAGACAGTATGTGAATGAAAGATGTACCTTTCCAACGCATGTCCTCACACATAGATGGCGCCACCAGAAACGTCCCTATTGCAAAAGTCCTGTTTACTTTGGGACGCACCTTGTATATATGTAGATATAGATAAGTATATTTCTAAATACAAATATAAATATACCCAAATATATAATAAACTATATACATTTCTTCTTCTTCTATATTTAAGAGAACTTCAGCTCAGAAATTGTTTTAAAAACATTCGTTCCTGTGAAATTAGTCTACAATTCCCGGAAAGGAAAGCTGAAAGCAATTCATTACTGCCATGACTGTTGATAGCCAGCACCCTCCGCGCTGGGCTTCAAATTTCCCATTAAAATCGTTTTCCATGCAAAACATTCGCATGTCAGTTGGCCGTAAATACAGCAAAAACTTGGCCTGCAATGTTAAACGCCCAAGTGGCCCGGGACGCCACGCAGTCTGCTGGCCGCAACAAATGCAAATACCAGCAAACACAAAAATAACAACAATCAACAATACATACGTACACACACACATGCCACAACAACAGCGGCAAGCACAATGGCAACGCACTGCAAACAAGTAACAAAAAATGCGTTCGCCATAAAATGCGCACAGCTAAAACGCCAGCAGACCGCAATTGGTTGCTGTGAAACGCGCGAGGTCGCATTTGATTAGCGATAATGAACTGGCAGGCAGCGCGTTGCCCGCACCCTTTGCGCCTCAACGCTTTCGAGCTTCGGCCGTAAGCAGACAAATGCCACGCACAGGTAAATTTTTGCGCTAGTGCCGAGCATATTTTATAGTTGTGCGGCCAAAAGCGACACGCAGGCAAAAGTGTAGCCTACTTCTGGGCGGCGTAGCAATGCCGACTAACTGGCTGGCGGCAATTGTTGGCAATTTGCGCTACACCGCAATGCATTTGCGGTTGGCAAATAATGGCGCAAAGCGGCATAAAATGCGGCAGTGTAACACTTTGTGGCATATTTTCAGGGGCCTTGTCGCTATTATTATTGTTATTTGGAGCAAGAAATTTGAATTATTAACCTTGGCGCAAATAAATCAACGTTGCAAATGTGCTCCACTTTTGCATGAGACGAAATTTTTTTTGCGAAATGGGGTTTTCAAAAACAATATAAAAAATTATTTTAAAAAGAAAAAAAGTTTGTGTATACAAGAAAATACCAAAAAAAATTTTTATATAAAAGTTCCCATATATTTTTAAATAAAAAATATCCATTTTTTTGTTATATAAAACGAAATTTTTTTTGAGCATACAATTTTTTTTTAAATATTTTGAGTATAAAAAAATATTTTTATTTTAAAAAAGTTGTTCTCTTTTAAGTATAATAAATATATCTATTTAATATATTTAAGTATATACAAAAAAGTAAAAGAAAAATCTTTTATATATTGTATACTAGTAGAGCCCTGCGGCTTTGCACGCAAGCTTGAAGTCAATGGGCCCAATAAATCAAGTTTCTTCATACTACACTCTATGGGCGATGCCACGCCTCTTTTATGCAATGCCCAATCCATTCCTCCAGTCGAAGGGTGTGACCCAGTTTCATTGATATGGGACTTTCAGTTCCAAAGTTACGCGGAAAACTGCAGTCACAAAAAATATGCCGCGTCCCTTGTTCAACGTCCATACAATTTTGCCAGTAGTTATAATGACACATCTATGGGACGATGGTATACAAAACTTCAAAGCTTTCCAACTTATTGTTCCGAAGCTATTCCACATTAAAAAATTGAATTCTATGGGCGGTGCCCCTCGTCCAATACCCACCCAACTCTCCCTATCGAAGGGCACATCTAAATCGTAAGTTTGTGTCAAATCTCTTTGATGTGTGATTTGTAGTTCCAAAGTTATTGAAAACATTTGAGTTGCTTAAAAAGTGCCACGCCCCTTGTCCAACGCTTACAAAGTTTTACCAGTGAAACGGCACATCTAAACGGTGGCCCCGCACCAAATTTCAATGCTGCCCGATTTCTCATTCCAAAGATATTCCATATTGAAAATTTAAGTTGTATGGGCGTTGCCACGACCCCTTGTCAAAAACCTACCCCATTCCCTTATCGAAAAACACAACTAAATCGTACGTTTGTACCGAGTGTCATTGATGTGAACGCAGTTGTAGTTCCAAAGTTACACCGGCATTTAAAAAGTGCCACGCCCCTTTTTCAACGCCCATTAAATTTTACCAGTGAAACGGCACATCTAAACTGTGGCAATATATAGATATTTGCTGCAATGACTCACAACATTGTTTTATATCCATATTGTTTTGCACAAAAAATACCACAGTTAATTTCTGTCATCATAATGGGCATTGCAGGAAGGCGTAAAAGGTGGGCGTGGTCAACCTTATATAGCCTATGTTTACCGCTATGAAACACAGAATCATTTTACATTAACATTAATTTTCAGACATGTACCGTATCTTTGTTTGATTAGTTTAGTGGGCGCGGAAAGTGGGTGTGGCCGATTATTTTATAGCCTATGTTTGCCGCAATGACACGCTAAATCGTTTGACACCCATATTGCAGTGACAAATATATCATGACAAATTTGTTATTATAGTGGGCGTGGCGAAAAGGCATATCAGGTGGGCGTGGTCAATCTTATATATCCTATGTTAACATCAATGAAACACGGAATCATTTGATATTAATAC
The DNA here is from genome assembly GCA_963668005.1 of Melieria crassipennis. Lineage (NCBI taxonomy): Eukaryota > Metazoa > Arthropoda > Insecta > Diptera > Ulidiidae > Melieria > Melieria crassipennis. The sequence goes on from OY764962.1 coordinate 59,840,225, forward strand.
TGATTCACAGACATGTAGCGTAGCTTCGTTTTGTTAGGTTAGTGGGCGCGGAAAGTGGGCGTGCCGATTATATTATAGCCTATGTTTGCCGCTATGACACGCTGAATCGTTTGATACCCATATTGTCTTACAAAAGCATACCATAGATGAGTTTTGTTACCATAGTGGGCGTAAAAAGGGGGCGTGGTCATTATCATATAGCCTATGTACCATTCCCCCAGCTAAAAATATGTTTGGTGCTTATTTCATCTAAATCGGTTCAGCGGTTTTTGCCTGATTGTGGCTCAAAAAAGCAACGTCACACTTGGCTTTATATGTATAATGTAGTTTTTGTAAATAATATACTGCACTGTACTGTTGTGAAAATATACTATACTGAAAATAGTTTAAGTAGCTTTGTACTTAATGTCAACTTTACCGATAAGTCGTTTCGTTTTCGTTGTAAGATACATTTTTTTCTCAGTTAACATCAGCGAAGCGAACGAATAAGTAGGTATACAATTAAGGGTTCAATTATTATTATAATTAAACAACTGTAATTTCTATAGATATAAAACTTCCTCAATAATAAAATTGGATGTTAAACGTATTGTCGTTTTCAATCGCTGAAGCCGCCGCCGCCAACAACAGTAGTATAGAAGTATAGATAGATAAGATATAGATTACACCGTGCGACAACAAAATTTACACACAAAAAAATCGGTATACTCGCGAAACTAGGGGCCAAATGTAGTAAAACTGCGTTTGGAGATTTTCTCTCTGACGTCACGATTTTTTTTAAAAGGACTTTGAAATTTGAAGGACATGTTCATTTTATTTATTTCAAAAATTGAGCGCATTGTAGAATAACAATATAGATATCAAATGAAAGAGAAAAATCCTTAGAATCCTATAAAATTTAATGTTTTGGTGCAAAAGGACGAATAGGTATTGAAAATGTCCTTTTAAAACTTTATCCTTGAATATCCTTGAAAATTTCCAGTATTTTTTTTTTTTTAAATATATCTTAAGGACTAATATGCACACTACCACATTCTCGAATTTCGTGCTTCTAACTTTAATAGTTTAGGATATAAAGGGGAAGAGGTGCTACGAAAAATATTTTGTAAAAAAGTTTCCTCAAAATAAACGCATACATTTTTCTTAAACAATTTGTTTCAAAATAAATCATTTATAAAATGCATTTCAAATGCATTTTAAATTACTTTTGTTAATTTTTAAATTAAATTATGAGCACTAGTATTCACAGTAAGTACGTATCTTCATGCTTTCATCTTGTTACTCTTGGTTGAGTTTTATTGAAGAAAAACGCAATTTTGAAATAGCAGAATTTGTGTATTTAACCTCCAGTATTAGCAGCATAAGGATTTATACATGAGTTAATTAAATATTTTATTTTTGTCGTACGGTGCAATATATCTTTGTTTTATAATGAGAAATATACAATTTTTTATATCCTAAACTATTAAAGTTAGAAGGACGAAATTCGAGAATGTGGTAGTGTGCATATTAGTCCTTAAGATATATTTTTTTAAAAAAAAAAGTATTGGAAATTTTCAAGGATATTCAAGGATAAAGTTTTAAAAGGACATTTTCAATACCTATTCGTCCTTTTGCACCAAAACATGCGCCGTCTCGTGCCAATCAGCACAGCACAGCTCGCAATTGATGTTCCTTGTCGAACACCCCAACAGAGAATGAAGGTGAACTTCGAAAATTGAAGTTTGCTGAAGCCAGCGACAAAACTTCGTATAGCCGAAGTACTACTGTTCCTCGTCTCCTTTACTGCTTCCCCCCGCATCCACAAACGGGCCGTACCGCTGGAACCCGCAAAGAAAATTTTCTTTACACCAGATGCGCATTCTGTATATTGTTTGTTCTGTGCTGGCACTCATATCCAAAAATGACTAGTTTGGGAAAAGGAAAACTTGGTTCGGCATTGGAGTAAAATTATATTCACGGATGAGTCCACTTTCGTTGTTTCGAATATCTGGAGGAAAGCTTGGATCGCTAAAGGCCAAAAATTTGTTCAGCGGACTGTTAAGCCCCTACAAAAGTCCATGCTTTTTAAAAGAAGGATTTGGCACTTTGACTATCTTTACACAAAATCTAGACGCCAAATTTATGATTAAACTTTATGAAAAATGTTTGCTAAAGTCTGCTGTAAAACTTTACGGGCCGGATAGAAGTGGTTGGATTCTACAAGAAGATAATGATCCAAAACACCGTAGTCATCTATGCACATTTTGGAAAACGAAAGAAGGCATACAACAGCTAGATTGGCCTGCCCAAAGTCCCGATGCAAATCCAATTGAAAATGTATGGACTTTTTTTATTTATCCACAACCAAGCAGCTTTCTGCGACCCTAAAAAATGTGGAGGAATTTGCCTCCAGATTATGCCAAAAAATTAAGAGGAAGTTGTGTAAGACGATGTCAAGCAATTATAGAAAGCTATTAGGAATGGACTGCATATTAACTATATCGCGCACTAGGAATTTAGGTGTGTAACAGTAAACAAGTAATACAATTTTGAAACACTCTTTCTTTAAAATTCTACAGAAAAATCTGTTTTGTGAAACACACTGTATATGACATAATTTACTTTACATAAATTTCAAATTTCCGCACTCGATTCACTGTTCAATATCGAAACTTTATATGGTTGGGCTTATGAAACTTTAGAACCCTCTATATAAAACGTAACAAATCGAAACAATTTGCAAGCGCGTTTATGAATTATTTTGATAACAAAGTCAATTTATTTATGCACATCTTCGTCTTCGCCAGACAAAAAATTGTTGAATATTAAAAAATGGAAAATGAAGTAAAGTTAAGTCAAATTTTCAAAAACTAAGTATGCATAAAACAAGCCTTTATTTTTTATATATTCATGGTCAATTCGTATACCCATAAGAATTTAGGCCTGCAAGCACCGCAAAACTGGATTTCGTTGCCAGCAATGTGATGACCACGTTTGCCTTTCACGCAAGTGCCATTGATGCATTGCATGAAAAAAAAAGTTTAACAAAATATGCATATTACATATTATATAAATAGATACATATAACTACAAAAAATAAAATATAAGTAGGGGCTAAAAACGTTAACATTAAAAAAAAAATCATATAATCATATCCTTCTTTTTACAGTGTATTGTAAATAACAATGTATAACTAACATCGTTTGTGTATATATATACTTATACACATACCCTAGCCCCATGCTATTTTTGTCTGGTCAGACGAATTAGTGCAAATCTTAGCGATTTCTGAAAATAGTAGTACAAGGTCCCTAGGGACCTTTTTTTTCAATAAAAATTAAACTATTCCTAGAATCACTTCGAAACCAATTTTAATAGCTTCAGCACAATTTTCTCTTGGAATACATGTCCGGTTCGAATATTCGATCCTACAACAATAAAAAGTTATGAGAGTTTGAAAATCGGAAAGGTCCCCAGGGACCTTCTCACAAACAGACGAGTTAAGTCAGTTCAGGTTCGTGCGAAAAGAAATTTCCGGAAAATCTATTGGAAAAGTCGGAAAATCCATGCAATATTTGACCGTGAATTTTGCACATTTTCAGATAATAACTTTGGAACCATAAGTCACACATTAATTAAATTCACTACGAACTTACTATTTAGTCATGTCCTGCGACAGAGGGAATGCGGCGGGTATTGGACGAGGGGGTGTGGCACCACCCATACAAGCCAAATCTTAATAATGGAATATCTTTGAAAATAGAAGTTATACAACACTGAAAATTAGTACCCCGTCGTCCCATAGATGAGTCATTCTACTGGTAGGATTTGATGGGCATTGGACAAGGGGCGTGGCACATTTTTTGTGACCCAAACATTTTGCTGAACTATAAGTCGCACAACAATGAAACTAAGTACGAACCTACCATTTATTCATAGCTTTCGACAGAGGGAATGATGAGGGTATTGAACAAAGGGGCGTGGCACTGCCCGTACAAGCTAAATTTTTAATAGAGAATATCTTTGAAATTGTTAGTCGTAAAGCACTGAAATTTAGTATAGTGTCAGCCCATAGATGAGTCATTCTACTGGTAGGTTTTGATGGGCGTTGGACAAGGGGCGTGCCACATTTGTTGTGACCCAAATATTTCGCTGAACTATAAGTCGCTCAGCAATGACACTTAGTACGAACATACCATTTTCTCCTTCGACAGATGGCATTGTGCGGGTATTGAATAAAGGGGCGTGGCTCTGCCAATATAATTTAAATCTGGTTCAAGCGCAATCCATTTCTTTACTGAAACTTAGTAGCAACATTGCTTATTTGAGGGCCTCGATTGCGTTAATCAGTAGCTCCCTTCTCTTCCCTTAGTTGGTTTTCTTCGTCAATTTGCATCGCCATAGATTTGGCATTCATTATAAGAAAACAACAAATGTCATGCGGGACGAAGTTCGCCGGGTCAGCTAGTTTTTATATAAAAAGTACCCACATCTTTTTTTAATTAAAAAATATCCGAATTTTTTTGTAATATAATAAAAAATAAATATTTTGAGTGTAGAAAAAAAAATTTTTATTTTACAAAAATTTCTTTTATTATTTAAGTATAAACAAATATTTTTCTTTTTTAAGAATAAAAAAAATTTAATTTTTTCAGAGTTTTTTTGTAGAATATTTACGTACATATTTTACAAAAAATACATATTATATACATTTACATATATATAAATACATGTTTATTGTTTTTATTTGAAAAACGCGTACCTCTGCGTAGGCATAGTGGAGCCGGTTAGCACGGTTTTAGGCGTTGTGCGTTGTAATCAGCGAAACAGTCGGTTCCAACGCTCGAGGAAGATGGCCGTTGCTTTTGACCTCAATGCCGACACATATTTGTATTGCTTACGCATTTTATACAGGGTGTACTCTAAGCATTGAAATAAACAAAAAGAAATTAAATTAAAGGAAATTAATTATGCAAGGAGTGGCTGCTGGTTACAGTTGCCACACTCACTCAAATTCTCAAATCAATGCCAATTTAATCGCCTAAATGCTGACTAAGTGTTTTATTATTTAGTAATATAGTATTTCCCCCTGCTCACTGAAGGTTCTCTGCCGTCCTGGAACTCGTGTTGCCAGCTGCCGTCTTTAATAACCTTGAAAATTTCCAAATCACTCTTCACTCTTCAACTGCTTCTGACGTCCGCCGCTGCGTCCCCGAAGTTGGCGTGGGCGCACGTGAAACATTTAGCGATAACAATTTCAAACGCTTGCCGCATGTCGAGCAGTCGCCCAGCTCACAATGCACAAATAAACATTTTAAATAAATCACAACGGAAATGAAAAGTTTTAAAACGACTGCCGCCCACGATTTGGCTTTCAACTGACATTTTCGTTTTCGTTTTTTTGCATGCTTCGCTCATGTCTTCTGGCTGCACGTAACTGCTGCTGGCAGCTGGTGTATTCGCCTAACAGACGCAAAAAGCAAAAATTTACACTTTCACTTGTCGGCAATGCCTCCTGCAACTAGCACTACCTGACTACATTTTTTATTGGACGCTGCGAAAATATCTCGCACGTTGCGCTGCGCGAAAAGTCATAAATCTTGAGCACGGCTGGTGGCCGATGCCCGAAAAAGAACGTAAAAAACGACCTGCGGCAGCAAAACTCAAATAACGCTGCGGCAGCAGAAGCGCGTATTTTTGTTGTGTTTTTCATTCCGGCAACACCAACAATAAACGCCATAAGCCAAAAGAGGTTAATGTTTTCTCAGCCGACGCTGCGGTAGTTGTTGGGCGCCTAGATGTAGGCAGGCATTATTTTGCTTTTCTTCTTTATTTATTCTGGTTGAAAGTCGCTGCGGAAATTTGCATGTGATTTTAGCTTTTCTAGTTGTTGTTTTTGTTGGCGTCAAATTCCCAAAGTGGTGATTGTAAAGAAAAGTTGCATTTATTTTTGTGTTACCATATTTATTTATTTTTATTTTTTGCGTTGTGTGTAGTTGTGGGCATTTATTTTTATTTGAGCCCCTAAGCCGAGCAGCAGCGCCAAATCGAGCAAAAAACTTTGAGCGGCACTGAGATGGCAAATGTCCTTCAGTTGCCGAGTGGTCAGAAGGCGCTCAATCAGTGAGACTGCCAGACGCTGTCAACACGAATTGGTGCGCTTTCCGCAACTCCCAAATGCATTTTCAGTGTAAAGTGATCATTTGCTGCTTGTAATAAATTTGACTGTACACGTTTGTGCCCGTGTCGTGTTCGAAATATAAATAAAGAATTGTTTGGCATAGTTGTGGGCGCAACAGCTACAAGTCAAGTCGTTCAATATAAGTTGGCGTTTGTCTATTGTTAGAAACATATTTTATAGGTTTTTTTGGGCTGTCTTGCATTTATTGTTGTTATAGTTTTTGTGTTTTATACATTTAAAAAATATTTAAAATTCTCAAAAATTTATTGTTTTACCTTTGTCACTGTCATTATTTGTTTGTAATTTAATTAAACTTTCGTCCGCTTTTCTCTATTTTAATTCGAAACCATTCACAGATGTATTTGTTGATTCATTATTTGTTTGTGTTTGTGTGTGTGTTTTCATCATTGAAAAATCAGCACAGAAAACTTTGAAATTTTCTGTTGAAAATGAAAGTTTGGTTATTTGCTTGAAAGTTTTGCACCACACCAACACATGCGCACAATTAGAAATTCTTCAGTTATATTATTAATGGCTTTAGCCTAAAAGCATGCAATATTTGCGTGCTGCACCAGTGGGACTGCTGGCTGCCGCCTAATGTGTCGTTAATTCCGAAAGTTTATGCGTTCGCAAAACTAACTGACAGCTAATAACGTCGAAGCTATGATTGGCGAATGAAGAGGGAGGAGGAGGGTGATGGAGAGGCTAGAAGTCTCTGAATATAACTTGTAAAATGCTTGCAAGTGTTTTGTGAAAACTTTTGCATATACGGCATGCTGATTGTTCGCTGATTTTAGCCCGAAAGCTGCCAAGCAAACCTTGTGGGAGTGCTGGGGTTAAAAGTAGTGAAAGTTTATGCTTTTAGTTTCAAAGTTTTCACAAAGGGTGGGGTAATTGGACTATTTTACATTCTATATTATTTTATGATAGGTGGCCTTAAGCACTAAAGTGGGTAATATTTAAACAAGAAAAAGTTTCCACACAAAATGATAAAATTAAAAATAATATTTTTGTAATTTTGTGAAAATTACTCTGCAAAGATTGAAATTTATATTTTTTTTTTCATTTCAAAATATACACAAAAATATAGAATATCCACTCAAGTCCTATTAAATTTAAGCCCAAAAACAAGAAACAGCTTCAAACTTGTTCCAGTGGCTTCCAGCTACGCTTCCATAATACAATGGCTATAACTTTTTGAAACTTTCTGACGCTATTAAATTTAAAATAAATACGCACAAATTTTATTTGACACCAGCAACCATGGCCCTGAAAAAAACGATGCCAAAGCAGAATAAAAAATATAGCAACAAGGCCAGCAATTTTCCAAGAAGATCACACAACTTATTAGCAAAAGTTCAATAAATTCTACGAATAGACTGAAAGTGCGAAAACGTGCCCGGTGTGAGTGGGGGGGGGGGCTGAAAACTTTGGCTACTCACAGCCGCAACTGTCAGAAAGTTTCAATGACCCAATCTGCAGAAAATTGCAAACACAATGAAAACAATTTAGAAAAATATAAAACAAAATAAAAAATGTTCAAATATACAAAAAGCTGTGTCTAAAACTAAAAATAAAAAATTCAAATATGAAGGAAATGAAATGAATGAAATTAAAAATTAAAAATTTAAAAATACAAAAAAGTAATATTTAACCCTTTCGGTTATTCTATGCCATATGGCATAGCCTCTTTTCAGTGCCTGTTTTAGGTCAAAAACTTGTGGATACTATATTTTTCAATTTTTGTATTTTTCTCTGAAGATTTTTATACCAAATACCAAGTAAATTGTAAGGGTTCAAAAAGTGCGCAGTCCTATCGAGCTGCGTATTTTACAAAAAGAGGTCACTTCGTACTTTTATTTATTCTATTACAAAAATCAATTTATTTTATAGGTCTATGTAAGTAATCTAGAAGGTATTTATTGCTTTAGTGTGAGTGTAAGTGTAAAAAAAGTTAGATCCCAAATATAGTTCACTAAGGCTGTACGATTTTTTTTATTTCCTACTATGCCATATTTCATGATGCCCAAAAACCACTTTTTCGAACAATATTTCAAAAAATGACTTTTGATTATTCATTATGTAGGCTTAAACAGTAATAAAATGGAAAAGAATGATTTTTAAAGTTAAAAACAAAAAAGAAGTTCCGAAAGGGTTAAATACAAACAAAATTATAATGTAAACACAAATAAAGAAAACAAATAGTTACATTAAAAACATATGAAAATTATAAAAAAAAATTTATAAAGTGGAATTTAAAAAATTATAAATTTAATTTTAAAAAAGTATACATTTTAGTTTCAAAAATTATAATTTAAAAATAAAAAAACAAATAAAATACAATAAAGTACCATACAAATTGGAATTTAAAAAATTATAAATTTTAGTTTAAAAAAATCGAATTTCAAAATTAAAAAAAAAATAAATTATTACAAAATAAGTTCATACTTGAATATATTTATAACAAATTCAAATGTACCAAAAATAAATAAATTAGTAATAAATAAATTAATAAAAAAATAATAATCAATAAAAGGAGACATTTTTAAAATAACATACATACTAAACAAATTATCAAAATTTAATTTTTAAAACTAAAATATATGTATAACATTCAATGTAGGAAAAAATAAAAAAGTTTAAAACAGAAATTTTAAGAAATTTGAAATTAAAATCTTAAACAATTTAATTTAATTAAAATTTTTTTAACAAATTTGAAATTATTTTAAATTTTAAAATTAATAAAAGTAAAAATGTAAAAATATAAATAACATAAAAAATACAAAAAATATAAATACAATATAAACACAATATAAATACAATAAAAAATACAAATACAAATATTTAAATTGAAACAAATTCAAATGTAGAAAAAATAAGAGAAAATTAAAAAATAAAACCAATTTTAAAATTTAGAAATGAATATTAAAAAATTTGAAAAATATAAATACGATAAAAAACACAAAAAAGTTAATATTTAAATAGAAACGAATACAAATGTATTAAAAATAAAAGAAAATTTCAAAATTAAATTTAAAAATTAGAAAAAATATATTTCAAGTATTTCAAATAAAAAAAAATTAATTAATTAAAAAATTTGAAATTAAAGTTTACAAAAGTTAATATTTAAATTAAAAAACAAAAATATATTACAAAATTTTAAAATAATGTTTAAAAATTGAAAAAATATAAATAAAATAAAATAAAAAATACGTTAATATTTAAATAAACAATAACTAAAAAAAGTGAATTAAAAACGAAACAAAAATACAAGAAGAAATATTTAAATAGAAGCAAAGAAATTTCATTATAAATGTTTCCATTTAAATCAACACAAAACAAATGTTTGGCTACAAGCTGCAAAAAACTTTAAGAAATACAAAAGGAAAGATAACAAATTTGCCGGCCAATGCAAGTTGACAGCATGGCCGCAAAAAATGGCGCCGGCCAATTGTGATAAATTACACTTTCCGGCAATTTTCGGCCGCACCGAACTTCAAACGAGGCAGAGGGCAACCGAATTTCGGGTACTGTGACAAGCAATACAACAAAAAACTTGCTCAAGATAAATCGCACCCCGACACACTCCCACCCACACCCACACCCACACACACACACACTTGCACAGCATGTGAAACTACTTTCCCTGCAAGCCATTCGGTAGTCGACTACGAAAATAACTATCTTCTAGTTAACTTTCATGACCTAACTACAAGCTAACTACAAAGTAATGCAGAAATTCCCCAAAATCAATGCTTTTTGGCATATTTTAAAGAACAGTTAATTGCTATTTGTTCTTATTTTATTTTATGTCCCTAACTATAAGCTATATGGCAGCCGCCGTGGCTCAGTTGGTTAGTGCGTTGGACCGCGAGTCGCAGGCAGCAACCTCAGGTTCAAATACTGCCTGTAATAACACCTAAAAAAATAACGGGAAAACTCGTTTTCTCTTTCGGTGGCTGTCCTCTCAGCTGGAAATGGCAAACCTCTGAGAGTAAAAATTGCCTATGATAAAGCTCCCAACCTGCCGTTCGGAACCGGCATTAAACTGTAGGTCCCTTCAACCCGTGTACAAATTCACACGCACAACACGGGTAGTTGCGGGAAGCTAGGCCTTAGTCTCGCGTAAGCGGGCTGTCGTGCCAGTCAATTATTAAATTAACTATAAGCTAACTACAAAGTAATGCAGAACTTCCCCAAATTTAATGCGTGCGTTTATGGCATAGTTATTCAAAAAACAGTTAATTGCTGTTTGTTTTGTGCTCTTTGGAATTTCACTTTACATATTTGTCATTTTCTTTAGCGCATTATGAAATCATAATCAGTGCTTAGTCTCGCGCGTGCGGTCGCAGTCCAGTGAAATAAAATCAATTGTAATCGAAGTATAAAACTAAATTAAGAAGGGTAATTGTTAAAAAAATTTTGAATGTTTTAAGTGATTCCTTTAATTTTAATTATTTAAGCTAAGCCGAAATGGCAGGTACAAGCAAAACAAATTTAAGAAGGCTTTTTAAAAAGGAAAGGGATTTGTATTCAAATAAATCAAATTCGCGCAATGTTGCTGAATCAGAAGTAGTTGGCTTCCTCTGCTGATGTGCAGAGTCAAAACGGAATTTATATTGAAAATATAGTGTTTTCAATGTTGCAATGTTTTCCAAGAACAATGTCCAACAATAAAGACATTAAAAGAAAAAATCGGTGATTGGTATTTTAAAAATAGGCCATCTCACAAGTGTTTTGAAGAGTTGTTACGTATTTTAGTGGAAGAAAAGTTAGATGTGCCTTTGAGTGCAAACTCATATATTGGAAAACAGGACTGCTTGTGCGCAAGGAAAATTTTTCCGGGTGCGTAAGAAAGCAACTATACAATATTTCAAGCATCATCAAAAGTTGCCACAAAATAGTGATCGACGTAAATATTGACGGACTACCGTTATTTAAAAGTTCGTGAACTCAATTGTGGCCGATTTTGGCAAAAAAAAGGAGTTGAGTTATAGCTGATTTAAATAAAGTCAACTTGTAGCTAACTGAAATGTAATTAGTTTATAGCTAACTATAGATTAGATCACTTTTAACTAACTTTTAAGCAACTAACTTTAAATTAGTTGGAAAGTCATGCAGAGTCGGACAATTGACTACTGCCTAGGCCATCGCCATGTTAAAATAGTCAGTTGGCTCCATTGAAAATAATCCAGCTATCAACCACAACTAGTTGAGAATAAGTTAGATTAAAGTGCGTTAAAAGTTAGGTGAGTTGCCGGCAGGGTTGCTAATAATGCCGCAATTGTGTGCAATTTACGCAAAAGTCACTTCGAGTCCGCATCGATTTATGCTCGGACTTGCCCGCTCCGCTGCCGTTTTCCCCTCTTGTTGTTGCTTTCACTTTCCGCTGCCAACAACTACACCGTCCACATGTAGCACATTATCCCAGTTAACATTCCGACTTGCTGCTGACTTCTTCGTTGCTCGTAACACGATTTCGTCCTTGTCAACTGTCCGGCCGCTGCCTCTGCCATGCTTCGCGCTCTGATTTCGGTGTTCTGCCATGTTTTTTTTTCAATTTCTATTTGCGGCGTTTGGTGCTATCTGCCGGTCCAATCCTAATTGAACCGCTCGCTGCGCGCCGAGACGCGCCGCCTGTCCCTTGATGGACACAACCCTTTTTCTGGGTTCGTTAGTTTGGTATTTTATGTTTCGGCATTCTTTTGTGTTTTGGGGTTTTCTCGCTGCTTTCGGCTAGTTGGCCCTCCGCCCACAGTCGCTGACTTGTTCAGCTTCTCGACTTCTCTTGTATTGATTGCCAACATGTGGCGCAGTGCTGATACGCTGCCAGTTTCATTGAATGCGGCGTTGAGGAATTGTGGAAATTGCTCTGGCCAGCAAACATAAACTGGGGACTTGAAGAAGAGCGCTTGTAAGTCGCTTCACTGCACAGTTGAATGGTCGTCCTCGTCCGCCCCATTTGGGACTTTTCAATAGTTAAACTTTTAGTTAGAATTTCCTTAAAATGTTGGCAACTGAAAAAGTGGAGTAGAAGCAAAATAGTGCAACTCGAATAGGAAAAAATAGTTCAGTTGGCTTTAACAAAGCCAGAGCAAACCGCAATTCAACACGTTCACAGTTATTGAAATAATAAATCAGCTAGGAAAATTTATCAAATTGGGCTTTTAATATGTCGATAAGCTTTTTCACTCGAGTTTTGTGGAGGAAAAACATTTCGAGATATTAGCAACTTTCAGCTGCTTTTCTCCCACTATTTCGACTTTCAATATTCAAGGCATTTTCAAATATAATGACAGTAAAGTTTTGTTGCATACCATTAGGCTGACATCAAATTCAACCTGACATGAACTCATTTTGTCTCTTTTTTCTTAACTCACTCGCCACAAATTTTATCTCTCTTTCACATTCATTCTAGTGCCATGTTCTTCTCTTCTCTTCTTCTCTTCTCTGTATTTCTCTACTATCTTCATCTCCCCTACCCATTTCCAACATTACACCAAAGTCTGATCATTACCTTTCGCAACATATCGTCCAGCGACTCCATGTCCAGGCCTGCATAGTTGTTGTTGAACTGGCTGGAGCAGTTCGACGAGGTGCTCGTGTAGCGTTTGCGTCTGCCCAGCGCCGGCGAGTTGGCCAACGAGCTGGGCCCACTCGAGCCGTAGCAGTGTGCGCCGAGCAGCGGGTACAGCGAGTGCGGCGGCGGAGTGGTGCTGCCGCTGATGCAGCCGTTGGCGCAGCAAACGCCGCCCGAGCACTGCTTTAGGCTGACAATGGCCGGGTGCGGGTGCTGGTGCTGGTGCGGATGCTGCAGCGTGTGGTGCTGGTGCGCCGTCGCACTCGCCGCGTGATGGTTACCGTGCAGCGCGTGATGGTGCAGCTGATGGTGATAGCTGTGCACCTTGGAGGGCGACGACGTGGCCGACGAGCAGTTCGATGTCGAGTTGCTGGCTGCCTTGTGATTGTTGCTGCCGCAGGTGCTGACATTAGTCAGTGCGGCGGCGACACTGGCCACATCTGCGTCCGATTGCGTGCCCGCTGACGGGCCACCGTTGCTGGTGACGCACGTAGACGCCGTGGGCGGCGACATGCTGCTCTTGCGTAAATGTTTTTGCTGCACTTCCAGTTGCACTGAGGTGGCATCGACAAGCATGATTGTTGTTGTTGCATCCATAATGCGTCGTTTAGTTGCTCGGGCACAGTGTTTGTGTGCAAAGTGTCAGTTGTAGTGTTTTGCAATTTAAATACTTACAACGCGCACAATGGCCGCGGAAAGCTCACTCAACTCACTGGAGGCTGCGTGATTGCACAGTTTGCGGCGCCACAGCACGTTGCACATTTTTCTTCGCCTGACGAATTAGTCTGATTTGCTGTAGCTTTATGTGTTTTATTAGAAAATTTTCCTTCAAGTTGACAATTTTTAGTTCACTTTTATATTAGTTTTACTTATTTGTTATTTATTTGTAATTGTGTTATTTTTTATAATTAAATTATGTGAAAATTTTTTATATTAATTTAGCTCATACAAACATCTAAAAAGTTTGATGGTTTCATATTCTCATATTTCATTGCATACTTTTGGTCTCTCTCACAAAATTCACATTTCATTTTTTGTTTGCTATCATTTGGCGTTTTGTGTTCTGCGAAATACCAATAACAACAATGCAAAAATAGCACAACAAAAATACATATATAAACATTCATTGCTGTGCTACGACTTGGCTTACGTTTTTTGCTTTGTCAAAAGAACAATTGCGTAGCATACTTTTTGGTACTTTGTGTGTGGCAAATGCATTTTTGCATATTTGCTATGCAAAGTTGGCATGGAAAGTGCATTTCGACACACTCTGCGAGTTTTAGCATACTTTTAGGCGGCTAGGAAATGACAGAGAAACACAGGGGATTGCAGAAAACTTATGCAGGCAACAAACAAAAAAATTTAGTGCAACACATTTTGTTTTTAGTGGACGCATATACATCACAAATATTTTTGCTATATCTACTGAGAATTTGGCATGAATTTTAAATTTAAGAAATCAATTTCTGGTTTTAAAAAATATTTTCAGTAAGTAACTTTTTTAGATTAACAACTTTTCAAATTTTTAAATGGTTTAATTTATTAAAATAAAAAGTAACTAATACGTAAAACAAATTAAAATAAATACAGTGTAATCTGGGTGGAGTGAACCCCCGATGGTACGACTACCCCGATAGAGTGAACATCAAAATTGTTACATTGAGTACTCTATAGAGTAAACAATTCTGAATCTCTTTAGAACACAATTTAAAATAAATTACTGCAGTAACTTAAAGTTACTGCCAACCAGAATTTCGGGCTGTTGAAGAGAAAAACTCTTAAAAAAGTCGAATATCCGCGTATGGAAAAGGCATTGTACAATTGGTTTGTGCGACAGCGCCAGAAAAATGTTCCTGTCAGTGGAGATATGTTAAAAAAAAAGCAAAGAAATTACATGCTGTTATTAAAGAAAGGCTTTAACGCCTATTGTGGATGGCTAGCCGGATTTAAATCGCGCTATGGAATTCGTCTGTTAAAAGTGTGCGGCGAGAAATTGTCTTCAGATTGCCCGGCTGAACCGTTTAAACAAAAGGTCAATAGTACGATTTGTGAGGTACAACTTTATAAAAGCCAAATTTACAACGCGGACGAGAGTGGACTATTTTGGAAGATGCTACCCGAAAGAACTTGTAACCAGTAACCAGTGCAGAAAAAACGGCTCCAGGCAGGAAATTAGAAAAAGCCAGAGTTACAATTCTTGCATGCGCAAACGCAACTGGAAAAAACCACGCTCTTTCAAATCTTTCAACATTCTGGTGGAATTTTTAAAGAATGGTTTCATAAGTGTTTTGTTCCACAGGGGAATTTAAAAAAAGAAAGGCAAAATTTCAATTTTTAGAAAGTTTCTTTATTATCCCCTTCAAAATACTCTCCTCTTGCGTCAATAAATGTATGCCAACGTTTGATCCAATTTTCCATACATTTTTTATAGGCCGCCAAAGGTATGGCCTTCAGCTCACGAATTCTCTTTTATGGCCTCTATGGTCTCAAAACGCGTTCCCCGCAATGGCAATTTGAGTTTGGGAAATAGAAAAAAGTCACATGAGGCCATGTCTGGACTGTATGGTGCTTGGCTGATGACATTGGTCGAATTTTTGGCCAAAAATTCCGAAATAATCAAGGCTGTTTTTGAATGAAATTCAATTTTTTTGGCACCAGCCGAGAAGAGACGCGTTTCATGCCCAAAATATCAGTTAAAATGTGTTCGGCTGATCCAAATGTTCAACAACACAGTAATCTCTCTAATCGAAACACAACGATTTTCCAACACGATGTGCTTCGAAGATTCGATTTTTTCTTCGGTAACAGACGTTGATGGCCGTCCAGGGATGTCATCGTGCTCTAGGGTCTCTCGGCCGCCTTTGAACCTTTTATACCATTCGTATGCTCGTGTTTTCGACATACACGCTTCACCATACGCCTTTTGTAACATTTTCAACGATTCGGCACACGAAAGTTTATTTTTAACACAAAATTTTAGGCACGCGCGTGTTCTAATTTTTCATCCATTATAAAAATCGCCACACAACAGCTTTTCGACTTCTTCGTATACACGCCAATCGAATACTAATCTTACGATATGCGTCAAAACTTGACAGAACACCAATAAAAGTATTCCCAACGTTGAGAAAATAAAAATTCCCTATATATATCTTTTTTCATCATAAGGTATACTCGTAAGAACGTAATGGTGGACAGAAAACTCAATCTGGATATAGTGAACAATCTGGATTCTATGAACTGGCCTTGCATTAATTAGTTCACCCCACCCAGATTACACTGTAATATCAATTTTAAATAATAAACATTAAGTTAATTTACTTGTATTATTATTTATTTTTTATTATTTATTATTTAAAAAATATTTTCTGTAAATAAAATTGTTCAAATTAACAACTTTTAAAATTTTTAAATGGTTTAATTTAATAAAATAAAAAATAACAAATTAAAATAAAAAATATAAATTTAAAAAAACAAACGTTAAGCAAATTTATTTGTATTATTATTATTATTTATAAAAAAAACGTGTATAATACAAATAAATAAAAATAAATAATATACAATTTATCTAATAAACTTTAAACCAATTTTGTCATATTATTATTTTTAAAAAATAAAAAATTTTAAATATTAAAAATAAATCAAAATGAAATACAAATAAATAAAAATAAATGATATAAATTTAAAATAATAAACTTTAAACCAATTTCTTCATATAGTTATTATTTATAAAAAATTAAACATTTTAAATATTAAAAATAAATACAAATAAAAAGTATACATTTTAAATCATAAAATGTATATGAAATTTCAACATTAGTCATATCTGATTCTCAATTATCCAAATAAGCCCAAACTTGCATAATTCCTATGTCGAAAAGTACGCCCAATGCTTAACTTAAAGCACTTTAACTGAAGCATTCCAGCCAACCGCAGAGTTCGCAATCGATTGCGCGCTTTTCGCCTTAAAAAAATCTACTCATATTTTTTAGGCGCTGCATCACTGCTTCTGCTGTCTGCGCACAGTCTGCAGTTTTTGTGCAACTGATGCGGCCGCCGTTAACCCAAACCCTCACAGCCTGAACAATCATTTCCATTCCACACCACAAATAACTCGATTCCTATGTTAACTCGCCGCTTGGCCCACTTACCAGTCGCATTAAAACTTAACAACCAGCACAACAACAGCAACAAATTCGATTATAAAACACTACAAAAACACTAAATTGCACAGTTGCGGGCGGCGGCCTGACTTGGAAGAGGAGTGAACGTCGATAGTGAGTGTCGTCAAGCGACTCAAGCACGGCAGAAGCAGCGCGCTCGTCCTTTCGCCGCTCGCCCATAATGACCCTATCATTGGACTGCTGCGGCTCGGCGGCTTCGTCCTGTGCAGCTGACCGCCCGCCAGTGCGGCGACAGTGCTCGCTGCTGCACGCCCAGCAACTTGTGTTGTGCTGACGCAACAACAAACTGCGGGTGGCTCTGGCCAACCATAATTCACATGAGATAATGTACGAGCCCGGCCGGCTGTCTGTCCCACTGGTTGTCGGGCGCTCCTGACACTGACACTGTCTCTGCGCTCATGAATGTTATTTTTTTGCTGCATCTGTGTGTGTGTGTATGTAATCTGTGTATGCACACTGGATGTAATATATGTGCGTGTAGGCAGCTAACTATTTATGTATAGTATGCAAAAAATGCCAACTCCATGCGCCCGCATAACTAGCACAATGATAACAAAACGAGACCCTTGAAAACCCTTGTTTTATATGCGGTTATCGGCGTTGCATTTAATACCGTTATTAATCATTCGCGTTTTGGTTGACAGTTTTGTAATTAAAATTTCGCCACAACACGAAAGTGGTGGTGGCGCCTAGAAATATGCCAAAAATAAGCAGCAAAGCAAAACATGCAAAACACCCTAAAACTAAGAGAATATTTTGTTATTTTACGGGAATTTTTGGCAACTTTTCATTGCATACTTTTGGGATCATGTTTATGTTTATTGTTACTATTTTGTTTTGATTAATTTTGTTTAAACTATCAAATTGTCAAAATCAAATATTTTCAAAATTTTATCAATTGTGGCATATTTATGTGTCAGAGACTACATTATAAAAACAAATTTAACTCAACCCCAAAACTATGCTTCAAAAATAGACTTGCACTTCTAACTAGGCTCTGGCTTCGAGTTTAAATTTCTATATCAACATTAAAGAAATTAATTGCAAAATCGTATATCACATATGCCACTCTGAAGTTACCTCTCAGCCCCTTTAATCATAAGTTAAAACTTTAAATAAAAATATTCTGTATCCCAAAAGTATGGCACACTTATTGTGTTCTTGTCAATATGTCCTTAAGTGACTTTGGCCTTTCGCCGTTCGGCTTTGCTATTTCGCAAATTTTTCAAATCTTTATACATAAAGTTAAATAATCACCTAAAAGTATGCCACCGAAATTTCGTCCAAGTCCATATTACACGCTTGTCTTTAATTTAAATGTTTACCCAACCCTGCACCCATCCCTATCTCATGACGCTTTGTAAATATTTAAATCGTTGCTCAGTGCAGCCGGACAACACGCCACAATAGCCAACTCAAGCAAAAAGTGCTGCCGACTAAAAAATAGCTCACTCGGCTGAGCTCAGCTCGACTCATGTCAGCCAGCAGCGAGTAGCAAAAAGCAGATGGCCAACGTCGGAGGCCACAAGCTGCCAGCTACTTGCCAGAAAATAAGCAGCCCACATTTTTGTCTTTGTTTGTTTTAAATTTAAAATTCTATGCATAAATTAAGGCGCTCTGAAACGCCGCACCGGAAGCTGCCACACACAAAGCCGCAACGCGCCGGGCGCTGCTGCCTGAAAGCTGAATGCGGCGCCACAAAGCAGCCAAGCAATGAGCTTGGCAACAACAAACGCAACGCAACGCAACACAACAAAACAATGCGTACATACATTTCAAACGCACACACTTTAAATTTCAATGACAACCATTCTAATTTTTTTAATTTGTTGATACTTTTGGTTTGTTCGAGAGCCTAAAAGTATGCAATGATTTAATGTTGCTGATTTTTCGCACCAATTCGTGTTAGAGCTGTGCGCGCTCACAACAAACACGCGCCGCATAGAAGCCAAACAATTTTTCTGCACGCACGCCTGAAAACACGCAACGCGTTTCACAGCAAAATTACAACTGACTGCCACAACAGCAGACGGCAGGCAGCTGGCGTCCGTTGTGATTTACACCGTGTTGTAGCGCGCTTTTGTGCGCTGCTGCATTGAAATTGAATTTGGGATATTTTGTTGTCGAAAGCAGGGAAATTTCTTAACTACTATGGCGCTCGCCTACAAGTAGGCAATAAAAAAAGTGAGCAACGCTGACGGCGAGTGTAGCTATTTTCCATTTAGCTTTTAAATGCCGTTTTGGAGAGTTTGTTTGAGTTGTTTTGTTGTGACCGCAAATTTCTTTGCATACTTGTAGGTGCTGGTGTCACAATGGCCGGTGGGCTTTTTGGTCGGTTGGGTCGCTGGACTGGCATTTCGAAACTAATGCAAGACGGAAATTGATGTCAACGACCATGCTGACCACCGGGCAATGATAGGGCTTTGTTGTTGTGGTTGTTTTGTCGGTGGTTAAGTTGGCGGGTGGGGGTGATTGCGATAAATTCAAGTTCAATTTCTTGCTTGAGCGTTCTGGCTCAGGCAGATACACAGTAAAAAGTGGCAACGAATTAATACTGGACTTGAGATTTTCAACTGGCGACGGTATGAATTAATGTTCAATACATTTTGAGTATGGAAAAAGCGAGACACATTGGTAGTAAATACTATTTTTGATGACATTGAAAAGTTATTATTTTGAAAAATAATTTCAAATTAGTTTGTTTGTAGTTTGATTTGCAAGTTCAGATTTTACTGTAGAAAACATTAGGCATCCTTGAAGTGGATATAAGAGCATAAGACACTCTACATATCGACTTGACTAGACTTCGAATGTCTTGTTTCTAATACATATTTTTGAACCTTTTTTTTTTGTAATTTCTCTATTCCATAAAATGTTCAAAAATATTTACGCATTTTTCTCGCTCTGCTCCTCCAAGTTTACTTACAAGGCCTTAATTTCACTCTGTAACTTTTTATTTACATTTGTTACTTTAATTGCCATTAAAATGTATGCATCTCTCTCTCTCTCGCCTAGCGCCTTCTCTAACTTTCATTTGCCAGTTCAAACTGCTCTCCCACTCTCCAGTTTACCTACTCAGTCAGTATTCCAAACAATCTCCTCTGCATACATTTCAAATTTCCCCGTATTTCATTTGGTCTTTACCTCTCACTTTCTCTCGCTCTCTTACTTTCTGTTGCTCGCCAAATTTCCTCACAAGTATTTTTTTTTTCATTTTCCATTGCAATCAAACTGGCATCAATACACCCAGTATTGAATTCCTTTGCCAACTGTCAAACAAAAAAATCTACAACAAAAACAGCAAACATAAACAAACCATCCAAACAACGGCGGAAGTAATCTACAACAGCTGTAGCACACTTTCAGGCGTCGTTGCTGATGATGACAATGATTGCGCATTTGAAGCGCGTCTGATGTAGAGCAAGAGCGCCAAATACTGGCATGTAGTGTCTGCAAGTATGCAAAGATTTCGGATGTTGTTTTTTTCTTTTCATTGTATTGAAGCAAATAGAAATCTTGGAAGACCTGTGAATAAAGGTTGTGGTTTTTTTTGGGCCGCCAAAAGGAGACAAGAATGAAGTAGGGGTTGTTATATTTTGTAAGATAAATGCTATTTGTTGTTGTTGCTGAGTTGTTTGTGATTATCGTACGAGTACGGCGGAGCGGACACGTGAGCGCGGTCGAATATAATAAATACTCAAGTTGTGGTTTTTCTGAAACGAACATAAAGCGTTGTAAAGTTGAATGGAAAAATTTTTAAATGAGGAAACAAAAAACTAATACAAACCACAATGCACATTATTTATGTTCAATTCTTTGCTCTATTCATTCATGTTTATGGCATTTCCCTCAACCTAACTCAACTCGAATTCCGATTTCCGCTTCTGCCGCCTCCGTTAACAGTCCAACAGTCACAGTCAAAATTAAATATGTGATATCAAATAATTAAAAAGCATCACCACCACAGCTACAACAATGCAAAAACATTGCAACACTGCTCACATTTGCAGTGACAAAGAACACCCGACAACAATCAGCATGACAAGTTAATTAGTGTCAAAATTGCACAAAATGCCAAACGAATGCCGGCGAACACTTCCGCCTCGGATTTCCTCAAAACTCGGCCCCCTTCCTCCGGCAGTGGAAGCAGACGATGCTTCACTTTGACTACCTGCCAGCAACTGCGTTAAAATGCCAAAACGCTCGCTGCGGCTAAGAACCGACTTGACACGCAATGGAAATGGCTATGCGGAAATGCCAACCGCCAAGACGCACTTCACGGAATCTTCCACCCGTCCGGCTCCGCCTCGGCCGCACTTTTGAACATATTTCGTGCATTATCATATCCAGGAAAAGGGGTAAAGTGCCACGCCAAGTGGCGTGCAGCGTACTTCAGAGCTGGGCGGACTGGGATGTTGCGGGTTCAGGGGGCGACAGCCATTATGATCTCGTTCTGACACGGCGACATGCTTACATGTTTATGGGCTGAAAGTGCGAGTGGCGGCCGCTGTTTTGGCCGTCTTTTGTCTTGCCGCCATGTCGCTGATGGCGTGCGTAAATATTTGTACATGCCCGTGTGGAAGCATTGCTACAACGTGCACTCAAATGCGTTCAAGTGGAAATGTGGAAATGCGTTCAAATGGAAAAGTGTCTAAAACGCTGAGAGCCGCAGCTTGTTTTTGGTTAAAAACGTTGAAAGTGAAATTGACTAAACGAAATGGAGATTTGGGTTTTTTTTGGCAGCGAATTGACGCGGCACATGCACGAATTGGCAGCGTAATTGCAGCCAGACACAAGTCAGACAGACTACATAACTTGGGAAGAAGAATTATTGTTGGCAATTATTTTTTTTAATGGGGGGAAAAACTTACACAGTACATGTTTTTTTGGGCATTTCTGAAACACCTAAAATTCTTCCTTTAATCCAGCTTAAACCCATCAGCCTTTTAATTGTAGCCCAAAAAAATAGTTCTTGCCAATTTTTTGAAATTTTTTATCAACATGCATTAAATTCTTGCAAGTTCTTTATGCTCGCACTGTACTGAAGGAAGCCTCTCTAGTTGGTAATTATTGCTTTTTTCGTCTCCTTCTTGGGTCCTTACTGTTCTTTCTAACCTTGTTATGGCTTTAAGTTCTAAGCAAAGATTGCTTCTCCCTTTGCGTTTTCTTAGGAGAATTTTTTAACTCAGTTGTACTTGTAAGTTCTTTGGCGATAAGGACAGCGTCTAAAAGTTCAGCGACTACACCCACTCGAGACGAGGAGAATGTTTATCCAAATAATAGAAGAACCAGGTGAAAGCTATAATATTTGCTGACTTAAAAGACATAGCTTAAGAAAAGGTGGCAAGAATGTCAAGTCTTTATTTCCTCTAATCTCTATTATTATTATTCATTATCTATTCCTCTGCTCTGTTATTTTTACTGGTATTCTCTTGTATCCTAGTAACCTTCTCCTTCTCATCTCCGTTGTTCCAACAACCACCGTCTGCCCAATGTTTTGGTCTGCTTAAACTTTTTTGCTTCACCACAAAATGTTTCAACTCGATTTACTGTTTGCATTTTTTTTTTTGCTTTCTTATGAAGAATTTTAAAAGTAAACACAAAATCCTTTGGATAAGAAAACATCCAAAGCAGCCCCTTACATCATCGAAGCGACATGCAAAAAGGACACTTCGACATGCCGACCGCAAATTTTTCGCCGCTGCTGCTACAATCTTCATAATAAAATATAAATTGCTGTAGTTGTTGTTGTTGTTGTTGTTTTTTCTGTAGTTATTTGCATGCTGTGCAAGCCAGAAAACCGCCGCACTGTTCGCCGCATTTGTCAACGCACATGAAACGGAAACCTCAAAATGAAGTGTTGAAGCGAAGCGGACCGACTGAAAAGAAACAAAAAATGACAATAAAACGAGCAGAGCGTTGCGGCGCAGACAGAATAGGAATGTCTGTATGTGTGTGTGTGTGTGTGGGCGTGAAGTGGGGTGTAGGCACAGCGGAAAGGGAAAAGCGGAAGTGACTTTTCTACATTGACTACATTGACGACCTCATTTCGAGCGTTGGCGCAGCTGCTGTGGCGCTGGCACTGTTTATGGTTGTTGTTATTGTTTTCATTGTACTTGTGGGCTGCATGTGTGTGTGCCTGTAAGCTACAAAGAGTTCGTTTTTATTTTGTTTTTGTGCCCAAATAACTTATTGTCATTTTGCATATTTCTGGTTATTTTGTTGTTATTTTGTGAATTCTTCAAGCATATTTGTTGTTATTATTATGCTGGCTGTTGCTATCATGCTGTTTGCATTATCTTTATTGTTGCTGTGTGTAGAAACATTATGGTTCATGCTGCCCCATAAAAAGTGGACACCCTCAAGTGACATTCAGCTGCTGGTGCTCAGCTCGGCTCAAAATGCCCACAAATGGCATCCAACAGTGCTGCTTTTCCTTTCTAAGTTTTCTGCTTTTCCCTCGCCTACTTGTAATTTTTTTACAGAATGAAAATAATAACAAAGCAACGCATTCTGATTACATCGACTACGAGTTTCTGGGGCAGCACACAAAGCTAGTGGAATTTTGAATTATTTTTCATGTGCTCGCAGCTGGTGTTTGATTAAACTAAAATATCCTTAAAATAAATGAATGAAAAATCATGTCGAATTTTGTTTTAATGCCAAAGCAAACAAATTTTATAAAAAGTTTAATATTTTTAGAATAAGCTCGGACTTAGTGGGACAACAGAGTTGACACACTTGCAACGGGCACAGATTCTGACTGGAGTAGAAGAAGAGCTCAGTGTAAAGGTTTAAGAAATACTCAGCGCCATGAGAACAATTGAAGTTTAGATAATTTGCTGATTTACTGTCGAAAAGACCGAAGTGGGGAAAAACGGTTGGAAAAGAGTCCAGTGGCGAATGCAGGAGGACAAACATTATCAAATTAAGTCTGTTAAATGGAGATGAGTTCGAAGGACTTCATTGAAATTTTTGCACATTCTCATTTATTAAACAATAAAAAATTTGCTTGCATTTTATTTAAACAATTTGCAATATTTATTTACATATTGAAAAACAAATAAATTTTCCAATATCTTATACATACATATATCTTGTATATATCAAAGAGAGTGGCAGTATGTGTGTGACCGCATCACGCTCAAACGGAACTGCCGATTTTCATGGGGTTTGTTTTGTTCGATTCGTATTAAGTCAATTCAGGTTCGTGCGAAAAGAAAATTCCAGAAAATCTATTGGAAAAGTCGGAAAATCCATGCCATATTTGACCTTGAATTTTGCACATTTTCAGATAATAACTTTGGAACCATAAGTCACACATTAATTAAATTCACTACGAACTTACTATTTAGTCATGTCCTGCGACAGAGGGAATGGGGCGGGTATTGGACGAGGGGGTGTGGAACCACCCATACAAGCCAAATCTTAATAATGTAATATCTTTGAAATTGTAAGGCGCACAGCATTGAAATTTAATATAGCGTCGACCCATAGATGAGTCATTCTACTGGTAAGATTTGATGGGCATTGGACAAGGGGCGTGGCACTTTTTTGTGACCCAAATATTTCGCTGAACTATAAGTCGCACAGCAATGAAACTAAGTACGAACCAGAGACCGGCAATGAGTACTAATAAAATTAGTATACTTAAGTCATGAGCCATAACAATTGGTGCAAGTGAATACTTAAACCAATTCAACAAAATACTATTACTCATTTGCACCAAATCATCAAAACACTCAAAATTCTCTTACACGAATATGTACCGGTATTTTGTGTGTCTATTGGTTACTGACTCATAATCTGATTTGACTCACTTGTTCGTGTGATGAGTTGAGTAATAGTTCGTGTTGTGCTTCGCGCTTTTTGCTAAACAGTAATTTTTTGCTTTTGGACGCGTATCTGGTTGCTGCTGTGCATTGATGCAATATTCCTTTCTTAAATTCTGTTTTCAACAAAAAAATTAAAATAATTTTTGTTCATCTTTATAGTTTTTTAGTTATTTAACTTAGAATGAGTATTATTTGTACGTGTATATTTTTTCTAGTATAATTTTAATATTTATGAATTCTTTTAATTTAATTATATTTAAAAAGCATGGATTTGATCTCATTTTGTTATTTACAAATAAAAACTAACAAAAAGTTCATTTAATTGCTTTGCATTTATTGACCTGCGTTTTGGTTTTCCGCTTTTTGTTGCAATATTCTCAATTTCAACTAAGGAGAAAGCGAAACTGAAAATTACTCCAATGACTTAAGTCATTCCATTGAACCATTGGTGTTTCTTGGTGTTGTGAGTGATTACGGTATAACACAATGAACCTATTCACTCAATGACAGATCTGAGCACGCACCGGTTCATATCAGCAAAGAACTTATTCATTGTTCACACACAAAATATGTGTGCATGCGTAAACGTGTATGCGTGGATATGAGTCGGATGTTTTTCTTTGACTCAAATCCACTAATACTCTTTCTTGTGTTATTCAACCAATGACTTGAAAAAGTGAATAACTGCAGTTCTCTGGTACGAACCTACCATTTATTCTCATCTTTCGACAGACGGAATGAGGCGTGTATTGGACAGGGGGCGTGGCACCACCCATACAAGCCAAATTTTTAATAGAGAATATCTTTGAAATTGTAAGTCGTACACCACTGAAATTTAGTACCCCGTCGACCCATAGATGAGTCATTCTACTGGTAAGATTTAGTGGGCGTTGGACAAGAGGCGTGGCGCATTTTTGGTGACCCAAACATTTTGCTGAATTATAAGTCGCACAGCAGTTAAACTAAGTACGAGCATACCATTAATTCATATCTTTCGACAGAGGGAATAATGAGGGTATTGAACAAGCGGGCGTGGCACCGCCCATACAAGCCAAATCCTAATATAGAATATCTTCGAAATTGTAAGTTGTACAACACTGAAATTTAGTACTAAGTCGTTCCATAGATGAGTCATTTTTTACTGGTAAGATTTTATAAGCGTAGGGACAAGGGGCGTGGCACATTTGTTGTGACCCAAATATTTCGCTGAACTATAAGTCGCACAACAAGGAAACTAAGTACGAACCTACCATTTTCTCCTTCGACAGAGGACATTGTGCGGGTATTGAATAAGGGGGCGTAGCCCTGCCAATATAATATAAATATGATTCAAGCGCTATCCATTTCTTTACTGAAACTTAGCAGCAACATTGCTTATTTGAGGGCCTCGATTGCGTTAATCAGTAGCTCCCTTCTCTTTCTTTAGTTGGGTTTCTTCGTCAATTTGCATCGCCATTGATTCGCCATCTCGCGTATTTCATTATAAATAAACAACAAATGTCGTGCGGGACGAAGTTCGCCAGGTCAGCTAGTCTTATATATAAAATTCTCGTGTCACAATGTTGGTTACCATACTCCTCCGAAACGGCTTGACCGATTTTTATGAAATTTTACTTGCATATTCAGTCTGAGAATCGGCTACTATCTATTTTTCAGGGGGCGTGGCACCACCCATACGAGCCAGATCTTAATAATGGAATATCTTCCAAATTGTAAGTTGTACAACACTGAAATTTCGTATCCCGTCGTCCCATAGATGAGTCATTCTACTGATAAGATTTGATGGGCGTTGGACAAGGGGCGTGGCTCATTTTTTGGGACCCAAATATTTTGCTGAACTATAAGCGCACAGCAATGTAACTAAGTACGAACCTACCATTTTCCCTTTCGACAAAGGGAATGGTGCGGGTATTGAACAAGGGGGCGTGGTATCGCCCATTGAACTAAAATCTATATATATAAAGTGGCTGTATGGGAGTTACAGTATCACACTCAAAGGGACCGGCCGATTTGCATGCTTTTTTTTTTTTGGATCCGTCTAGATTCGTCAGTTCAGGTTTAAGCCACAACAGGTGGCGTTATACTTTAATTCAACAGATGGCATTCTATTTTAACGCCGAATTGACGAATTATCACCTGCGTCGGCTACTTCAACATCGACTTGACGAATTATTGGCTGTGTCACCTTTTTCAAAAATATTCTTTGTTTTTGTGATGAAGATCAAATATATTGTGCGAGACGAAGTTCGCTGGGTCAGCTAGTATTTTTATGAAAATCTCAATAATAACGCTATACCTTCAAAATTAATCATTACATCATTTAAAATATCTTTCATCTTCCACGTCGAGTCTTTTGTTCTTCATTAAAATGCGCTTTCGACAGTCGAAAACCTAATTGAATTCCGTCCAATACGAATTTTACGTGTGTACGTGTTTTGGCATAAATTTTTGAATAATGCCCTTATTTATAGACGCATTCTCTCAGTCAGTGTGCGCCACTCGTCTGAAGGGTTGACACTTTCACTGCTGCGAATCAATTGAAATTTTTAATTGGCACGCGACACACGTGCAACCACAAACGCGAACTTCACTCTTCACTTAGTTCTGCTCATCCCTGATCGACCTTCAGCTGCTCACCACAGCCACTTTTGAATTCACAGCATCTCTGCTGCTACGTTTTGCCTTCCGCCTCAGCCTTATGGTCATGGCACCTCATCCTCTTTCGCTCGTTGCGCTTCTTTAACTCTCTGAACCACACAATTTACTCGCCCAATCATTAAAAATGCTGCCAACAATATAACTTAACGCTTTCAAATTTAACGTAACCTTACTTTTGCAGTTGTGCACACTTTTGCTACCCAAAGAACGCCAAGAACGCGGTTGGGCACACTTAATGCACAGTCTGTGTGTTGTCCCCTTTCTGTCTCAAATAATACTCACACCAGTGGCAGCTTAAGGTGCTCGGGGGCCCGGTTATGCGGTTATGCTTTTTAATTTTTTTTTGAAAATTTGTATTCCATTGAACAGGAAAGGGACAAATTATTTTGAAACGTGTATGTGCTTGAAATTTTATAGAAAGCAATAGAATCCAAAAAAAAATGGATAAAAGGATAATCTTACTAAATCTTTCCAAATTTGATAAAAACTTTCGTGAAATTAGGAAAACTTTTGGGTGAGCAAACGTTCGTCGTTCAAGAAGAAGATAATACCTTAGCCTTTTTAGTGATACATAGATTGTTCAAATCAAATGAGATTTGGGGAAGTTACTGACAAGTAAGTTGTAAGATGAGATTTGGGGAAGTTACTGACAAGTAAGTTGTAACAAAGTGAATTTTTCGTGTATTATTATTATATATTTTCTGAGCAAATATTGAGCCTAACATCAATAGAATTGAAAGAAAAATGACAAAGTTGTGATGCAGTGAGTAAAAACACCAACTTTACATTTATTACACTGTGCGAAAATTTTTTTTTTTTGCCGAGACCGATCCAAATTTGGATATAGACGTGAAACTAGAGATCATTTATAGTAATCTGGCACAGTCAGTTTTTAATTTTCTGGCCCAAAGTCCTTTTCAAAAAACTTTAAAATCTTAAGGACATACACATTTCAAATTTTTTTTTAATATATGCGGTTGTGTAATGATGGGAATATGGGTGTCAAATGAAAGACATCCTTTTAAATAAATTTTCAATTTTGAAGCTTCAGAACCAAAATATCAGGCATGTGATGGAAATCGTACGAATTCGAAACGAAAACGAAATCACAAATCGTACGAATTTGTTTTACGTGTGATGGAAATCGAACGATTTCATATCGAACTTCGAAAAAGTTCTACAAATGAAACAGGTGGAATTGAAATTACGCAAAATAAATCAAAAATTGTTAAAAGCCAGAATGTTTTTCGTCGCGGCGTATTATTACATTGAAATTGAGGAGAAAAGGCAAGAAAATATAAAACGACGGACACCTAGGGATCATTCTAATCCTTTAGACGTAGGAGAGTCGGCGTAAGTACATCGAATTTATATTTTTGTAGTAGGAAAGCTTGCCCAATTAATCCTTTTGCAGGTTTATTACATATTACCGGGCAAATAAAGATGCTTTTCGGTACATTTTAGAGGTAACCCCACGGCTACCACGTTGAGGTTTTTGGCAAAGACAGCTTCCTGCGCATCATTTCTTTGTTTAGCCCCAATGTTTTGTTCACAATTATTGCAAAACTAAAATTACAAATCGTGCGAGTTGTTCGTTGCGATTTCAAATCGAGATGAAACCGTAAAAACCGATTTCCATCACAGGGTATTTCGTACGATTTCGATTTCGAAAATCAAAACGAATCGAAACGAAACACATCACACGGCAAATCGTTTTCACTTGCCATTTCGTACGAAATTGATTTCCATCACATGCCTGTATGTCAGGTAGGGAAAACATACATGATTTGAATTTCAGTGTGTAGATTCATACATCTAAATTTTATTCTATTTCAAAGTTCCAGTCTAGAAAACACTTTTATTTTTTTGTACATTTTTCGTGTCGAGTAGTTTAGAAATAATGTACAGAAATATTTTATAAAACCCAGTAGCAATAGCTTACTTACAAGGAGCATAGAATTGCTTTCGTAAAAGAGTCTATCAAAGAAGAAAACCGGATTTACGGGACGATGTGTTGTTATCCAACCAATAATTATAAAAATAATAATAATAATAACTGTAAATTTGTTTGACGTCGTTTGATTCGCATTAGTTTACAAGTAAACTCTAAGATTGCGATATTTAATTTTTAACCTAGAATTTTGTATTTGCATACTTTGCACAAAATTGTAAGTTAAAAATTAAATATTGCAATCTTCGAGGGAAAATTTTTTGAAAATTTGCAAACAATTGTTATTTAGAAAGGATGTTTTCTTGCTTTTATTGAACTGAATTTGTTATTGCAATTTTAAAGTCAATTGTCGATACTCTGTCTCTTTCAATTGATAAAAGTGACAAACAACCTTTCAACAACCATTGTGGAGCGCAAATAGTTTTTTACAAGTTTCAGTTTTGAAAAACTTTAAATTTGTATATAAGCTTCTCTCGGGGGCCCCCGGCAGCCTGGGGCCCGGGGCGCCGGGGGCCCCCGACAACAAGTTTTTAGTTGTGTGTGTGTGTGTAGGAGAGAGTGAGTGTACGTTGTGTTGCTGGCCGTGATGAAGATTAAAATGTCCTTGATAAGCTTGACTACTGCATATGGAGCATTAATGGCCGCCGGCCGCATAATAAATGAAGCTGCCCTGCGGCTTTCATCCTGATGCAAGTGTCAAAACTCCGTCCGTCACCCCGCCGCAGCCTGATATGTGTGGAATATTTGCTGGCGCACTGCGTCAATGGAAGCGGCAGTGGCGCAGTGTGCCTGTTTCCACTTTTGTCAATTTATTTTTTTGTTGTTTGGTTTTTGTATAATATTTTTTCTGAGGTTATAAAACAGATTTTATGTATGCGGCACATGTTGGTCATGCTCGTTTATTCATTTGAATTATTCCCAGAAGCGTATTTAATTTTAATTATGCGTGACAGCGTGTGTCTTGCTGCCGTTTGCGCCAAACGAAAGTTTTCGCTCGGCCCTGCCAGCGCTTTCGATGGCAACGGCATGAATATTTTTTCAAATTCTTTTCAGCTACATGCAAATACAATGCAGAAGTTTTGGCTGGCAATTTGTAATCATAATTAAGTGAAATTAATTAATGAAGTAATTAAATTAATTAATGAAGTAATTAATTATATGAAAATTACTAATTGGGGAAACAGCGCAAATTTTTTACTTTTTCTAATATAATTAAACTTGAAATCAAATGGAATGGAATCGAAGTGAATTAAGTAATTAAATCTTATAAGAAAGACAAAAGTGCAACTTAATGAAAAAATGATATAATACAAAAAATATGCTTAAACTTTGCGTTCTTCATCTTCTATCCAACAGTTTATCATTTCTTCTGCTGTCCTTGCACTTGAGACTCTTCGCTCGATTGTTGTTATTGTTGCTAAACCCACACGACTGTTAATCCCACTATTGAAGCGGTTGTTGTTGTTGTAAGTGTATAGTTTTCATAAATTTTCGCATCACAATCCGCTTATTATCATTTCGCGGCGCATTATTGGCAAAGAAAAGCCGCAGCGAGGGCACTGCAAGTGCGAGTGAGAGGGCCGACGACGTTCGGGACTACTGCCGTGTCGCCGGAAGCACAAAGTTAGCGTAGCGAAAAAGGATTAAATGCGGTAAATCCGCTTAAGTGAAGTTCAGATGCGGCTTGTCGCTACTTTTTGCTCGTCGAAGCATTCTGTGCGTCCTTTGCAGCTGCGGTGTCGTTGATGGCGCGTTGTCTGGTGTAAATGAGAAGTTATTAATGGCTGGTCACTGCGGTCACTGTGGCAGTCGGTACAGGGGGGACGAGTAAGTCTTCGACACAAGGGTGAAAATTTCAGGCGCGAGAGCTGTGTGCCGTTTGGTTACTTAGCAACTAAGCGGATTGGCTTGACTTCTTCTTTTATGTTGCAGCGGCAAATCGAATTGCAAGCCGATTGTGTTGAAGAGAAAAGTGTTTGAAATGGAGAGAGAGAGGTGCTCGAATATAATTATGAAAGTTAATTATTTTCCTCGAATGCAACGAGTGCTGATATAACAGATTTTCAGCATTCAGTAGGTTTTTGTATTTTTTTCCAAAATAATCGGTAGAAAGACATGTTACGGTTTTGTACTGCTAATGGAATTTTTATTGCATTGTTCGACTCTACAGTCCGTTTGAGATTTGTTACGACGTTCCACTGTTTCTGGAAATTTTTGGGAAGAAAAGTTTTATATCAGAGGAAAAGTGGTAACAGATTGAGTTATTTTGTATGAATCTGTTTCATGCATTCATTTTCATCAATTGTCCTTCATTATGCTGTCATTTAAAAATCATTTATAGATATGTAGATTGAAGATTCTCATCTGAGAATAGAATAGAATTTGATGGGACTTGTTGCACTGAGACCAGAAGTGATCTATTGTGCCCCCTACATGTTGTTAGAGAACATCCTCTGGACCCACCGACCTAATGAAACTTAGTAACTTACGGGGACTCTCTTCTTCCTCGTGTCATACAAATTATTCGAAAGAGATTCTGAATCCTAACAATTGAAGTCATTTTCCAGTCTTGCAATAATTTTTCAGAAAATTTATGTATATTTGCTTCAGATCGTAAATCAAATGTCCACTAGTAATTTGGAAATGTAAATTGTTTTGTTTTAAGCACATTTGGCATAGGAACCAACAACTTTTAGGCCCTTTAATGTTTCTAAATTGAATTTTTTTTAATCAGTAACCTTATTCTTTCTGAATGGGCCACCTTACTACATATTTTAGAAATTTGATTCTAATTTAATTCTAATTAAAATTCTTGTTCAAGCAAAAGCAACGAGCAACTTAATTTGCTACAACAATTTTCTACTAACTCAATAATTTTTCTAAAGTTAAATGTTGATCTTCTTTGAAATATTTTATTCTACAATGCAGCAACATGTTCAACGCAATGATTAACTTTATGCCATTTTAATTTAATTTTCAAACACGCTTTTTCAAATATTGACAAGCAACTCTTCACAACGAGGGAGTAGAAGAAGTAGCTACAAAAACCCTCATTGCTTTATGCCGGAAATTTTTGGAAAAGCCAAGAAAAATAAAAGGAAATATGTACAGCAAGGCAACGACAACCAAACGTGTGGCACAAAAACAAAAATAAATACACGTCGTCAGCGTCAACAAACCCCACACTTGACGTGAGGCGGGCGGGGAGCGCGAATGCAGCAGAGCAAATGGCAAAAATGCCAAAGCACACACGGCGGGTGTGCGGATTATGCAGAGCCAAAGGTGTGCTTAGTGATGTTTTGGTTGGTTTGTTGTTTTTGTTGTTGTAGTTGGCGCTGTTATTGGCCCATGCCACATGCCATTCGTAAGTGGGATATTGTGTCGGAAATTTCCAGAGCAGCATTTGCTTATTTGTTTATTGGTGCGTTTGGGTTTATGTTGCATACTCGAGGGCGCTGGGACAACGTGTGGACTTTGTGCGAGGCGGCGAGTGTTGGACGAAGCATTTTTGGTCAAATGCACAAAGCAAGGCAGCTGCCGGTAACGGTAATTTATGAATTCGGGCTTCGCTTGCATGCAGCTCGAGTGCGGCCAGCAGCGCAGTGGAAAGAGCAGGTAAGATGCATGTGGTCATCGTTGGAGAAAAGCTGTGCAACAGCTGCGCAAAGCGATAAGAAGAAACATTATTGCACATATCTGTTAGGCAACAGCAGCAATTCGATTATGAAGCGATTTAAGCCAATATTTAATATGAAAATGCTAGTAAAACATTCCTTCATATTATTTAGTTTATTTTATATTATTTTATTTTATTTTATTTTATTTTATATTATTTTATTTTATTTTATTTTATTTTATTTTATTTTAGTTTAGTTTAGTTTATTTTATTTTATTTTATTTTATTTTATTTTATTTTATTTTATTTTATTTTATTTTATTTTATTTTATTTTATTTTATTTTATTTTATTTTATTTTATTTTATTTTATTTTATTTTATTTTATTTTATTTTATTTTATTTTATTTTATTTTATTTTATTTTATTTTATTTTATTTTATTTTATTTTATTTTATTTTATTTTATTTTATTTTATTTTATTTTATTTTATTGTATGGTATTGTATTGTAATTGTAATTTATTTCAATTAGGGTAGCGTGGTCCGAAACCGACCCCCTAATTGGCAAATGCAATAAAAGTGCTTTCAATTGATATCTTTTCACAAACCAAATTTTTTTTTTAGAATAAACATTATTCTAGGTTGTAAGTAGCTTGACAAGGTTTTTGGAAACTTTTTTTTTTTAAATAACGAGGTCATATTCAAAGTGTGCATATTTGTTGTTTTCAAAAATCGTGGTCCGAAACCGACCTCCCCATAAAATCCTCAACAACAATAAAATTCATCAAAATTTTATAGCACCTATTCAAGCTTAGGTCATAACGAATAGAAAAAACTTACCTTTTGATTTTTCAAAAAACAATAAAGCACTTGTAACTGAAGTTCCGTGTAGGCTCAAAAATGAATTTTATTCCTGTCAAAACACAACACGTCACATAACCACGACATAAAATGTGTAATATGATGGCTCTCCGCCTACAACTTGTAAGTGTTGTAAGAGCTTTTAAATGCCCCCACCGACAGTTTGGGGGGCAGCATAATGACTGAGAAACATGTGGAGGTCGGTATGGGACCACCGGTCGGTTTCGGACCACGCTACCCTAATGTTAATTTTTTAATTTAAATAATTTTGTTTTAAATTTCATGCATTAATTTTTATTTAATATATCCTTGTATTAAATTATTTATTATGATACTGAATCTACTCGCAATTTATGTGAGCTGCTACCGCACTAACTAATAAAAAGAATGCTTTTATGCTTTTACAACGGAAACGCAAGAATTCACTCGAAAAATGATAAAAACGAGAAAACACTAAATCGCGCCGTGGCAAGAAAAAATTGTGAATTTTAAATATTCATGCGCGCATTTTATTATTTGACAACGCTTCAGCGTGCAGTAAAAACAATAAACTTAAGCGCAGCGGAAGTGTAAATTTCATGCTGCCAATAAAAAGAATGATGTGCATTGCGGCCAAATGTATACAAACATTTTTATTTTAATATCACACAATGCTTGAAAAATATAAATATAAATAGATCTTATTTTTAGGCATCAAATAAGCGGCTTTATTTATTTGCTTTCAGTAAAAAGAATTGATACAACAACATAAATTTATGCTAAAAAATGTTATACAAAGCATTTTCGTTAGGTTAGGTTAGGTTAGGTAGGGAAGGGTGTGTGCGGCCCGAGGCCGCACTTCCACTCGGAGGCCAAAATGGCCCATTGTGAATCCCTTCTTGGAAGGTTCTGGAGCTAGCCAGCGGCTCTCATTCCGGGGCAAACCAGTTCGACCTCTTGATGAAGGAGAGTAGATCCGAAATTTCGACTATTGCCGCGCCAGCCAAGTCTGCCAGGAACCTTGACCCCAGGGTACGTAGACGGCGTTCCTGCAGAGCCGGGCAGTGGCACAGGTAGTGTTGGATCGTTTCCACTTCTTCTTCATCTCCACAGCTTCTGCAGACATCACTTGACGAGAGGCACCATTTGACAAGCATGTATCCAATGGTGCAGTGTCCAGTGATGACTCCAACAAGCTGGCTAATAGAGGTTCGACTCAAGGACAGTACAAATTGTGTTTTCCTCACGGAAAGGGAAGGCTATATTGCCCGGCAGGTACTGCAATCAGTTCTGCTTCGCCATGAGGACTCGATGAAGGTTTTGCTCAGCCTGTCAATATGCATATACAGGGCAGATATCGGAGGGGGCACAGAGTTGTCCACTTCGGTGAGAGGCAGGGCGACCCCCTCTCTTGCCATCTCATCCGCTGCCTCGTTTCCTGCCACTCCAGAGTGGCCCGGAACCCAGCAGAGAGTGACTCGGTGATGTCCGATGCCGCGAAGTGCAGTGCGACAACTCTGCACTACCTTTGATTTCACAGTAGCTGATTCCAGCGCTTTAAGGGCTGCCTGACTATCCACACAGATTGTGATATCCGTGGGTGATAATCCGCTGTCGCGGATTAATTCAGCAGCTTTCCAGATTGCATAAATATCCGCCTGAAAGATGCTACAGAGGTCCGGGAGTCTGAAAGACCGTTGAGCCCCTAGTACATCTGAGTGGAGACCAGCTCCTGTACCTTCCTCCATTTTAGAACCATCTGTGAAGATGGTGATGGAGGCGTCTCTTGTCACACTTGTAAGTCCCCATTCTTCCCTTGAGGGAGGAGGTAAGTGCGCGCGAATCAAAATCCAGGTATGGAATCAGATAGTCCGTGCAGGAGTCTAATTGATGTTCTGTACCTGGCCTCGTAAATGGCCTTAGAATCCCAGAGTGTCCATGAGCGTGCTCTTTCCACAACTTGGCCTCTCTCAGCCTGAGAGCGCCTTTTGCGGCACAACACTTAATGAACTGCTCTATTGGGTGGAGATGTAGAATCATCTCTAGGCCTGTCTGCTGGGGGTGCTTTTGACGGTTCCTGCTATTCCCATAGCCGCCAGTCTCTGCACCTTCGTCAGTTGCGTCGTCAAGGGCCTGGTGTCCGTGGCCGGCCACCAGACAATGGCTCCGTAACATAAGATCGGCCGAATGATCGCTGTATACATCCAGTGGACAATGCTCGGCCGCAATCCCCACTTTTTCCCGAAGGCCTTCTGACAAACGTAGAAGGCATTCAAGCTCTTCTTCACCCGCTCTTCCACGTTGCGCCTCCAAGAAAGCTTGGAGTCGAGTATGGTGCCAAGGTATTTCACCTCGGGTACCTTTGGCAGTCTAAACTCCGGTATTTTGTATCTCCGGGTGAACAGTCGCTACATACGCTACGTGGCGTATGAGTGTCATACGCCACGTTGAGTGTTATAATTAAATGACACTCATACGGCACGTAGCGCTGCACAAAAAAATGCACACATCGCAATTACACAGTTTGAATGTATTTTTTTTGAATTGGTGTCTGAAGCAAATTTGTTGGTCGTTAAAATATCTACAAACTTGCCGAAGACAGTAAAGCGATATTCGAAACGATTTAGGACCTACTTAAGCGACAAACTTGACGAACATTACCAAACTTCAAAGTCGGATTTCTCATAAACTAGAGCCAATCTTACCAAACGGCTGGTGGATCTCAACTCAGTATACGTATAGGAAACTCACCCAGTAGGTCCCCCCCATGTCTAAATTTTGGACTTGCACAGTGTTATTATTGTTGCCGTAAAAAATAAAAGTCACTGTTTGATTTTTATTGATGACTTTTATAAATAAAAGTCAATGAATGATTTTTATTATGACTTTTTTAAATAAAAGTCACCAATAACTGTTATCATAGGACAATTAAAATAAAAATCTGAAGAAAACTGTTACTTATGAACTAATAAGAAAAAAAATCAAAGTTTATTGCCAAATTTGATTCTTGACACGAAAAGAAATGTGTTGATATATTTAATTTATTTGTATGACTTTTCCTTCATAGTAAATTTTTCAAATATAGTTTTCATAAATAACTGTTATTTCCGGTCCCTGGTAAATATTATCACACAATTCTAAACAGTTCTTCTGCTCCAAACTACAACGCAAAGCTATGTCCAAACTGCCTAAAAGGCCACTATATTTTTGTATCAATCAAGAAGTTTGGTACCCCTTTTCAATTTAATAATTTGTTGGCCATTATTTGACTACTTTGCTGCAACTTTTCGCACACTTTCCGTTGTCCAACTTATAATCAACAACAATAACAATAAATTAAACACAGAGAGTTGCCAAATGACCACAAAACAAATATAGAACTCTCCCCGTTTTTAGCAAAAAATAAACATTTTTAAATGTTGCTCTAAAACACGTAGGTATTTGTTCTATGGTATCGCCAGGACTTGTGCCAGTGCGACAGAAGGTGCTGCCGCAGCGGCCTTGCACTTTTGCAGCTGGCTGGCTGCTGGCGGTTAACATTTTATGCGCACTTTTTGGTAATAAACTTGTATTTTATTACCGTACAAGAATGTTGCAATATGTTTTTCCACTACGCCAACCACTTCGGCCCGTCATCGCCGATGTCTCTTCGACGTCGCGTACACGTTAGCAAAATAGTAGTAATAATTTTTTGTTGCTTCGTTTTTGTCCCGCGCCCGAGTGCTTTGCACTGTTCCGGGGCAAATTGCCCGAATTGTCTTCATTGTTTGACATTTTACTGCATATTTGTTGGCGCAACAAAGTTGCCAAAAAATTTCTGCCTCGCACCGCTCGTGGCGAGAGGCACTAAAAAGCCAGACAATGTTGTTCTGCAGTTTGTTGTTGCTACTGCTGTCGTTGTTGTTGTTGTATTGGTCTAAAAAGTACGTCGTGTGTCGGTGTGTGACGTGTATGTGAAAAATGTTTGCGGTTAAGTGTTGACATTATTATTGACGTTTTTATGGCTGGTTACAAGTGTGCAGCGGCTGGTGTTGGCGCACATTAACTCAACAACTTCTTGTTGTTGTTATAGGAAAACGCAAATGCAGTCAAATGCTGCATACATTTTAAATTGACTGCCGCCAAAGTTCGATATTCAAGGCGATGATGAACCAAACATAAAATCTAGTTTCTGTCATTTCGCACGGAAATCAGCTCCACATCCGGCCGTTTTTTATGCATAACGCCACAGAAACAGCAGCCAGCGCCTGTGTATATGCATTGGTTTTTCATAACTTCAACGCCGCTCTTTACGGCTATTTGTTGCTACATTTATCTGCACTTATTCCACTTGAATGCATGTGCAGCTCGAATGCCGTTTTCCATAGCATATTTTTAGGCTTAAGTTGCATGTAAATGCAAGTAAAGACAACGCACGCGCTCTCGTATAAAAGCGTTGCCATCGCTGCTTGGTTTGAAAAACAAAAAACAACCTGTCAGCTGTGCGCGAACGAGGCAAATACACAGCTCAACAGGCAGACAGACTGACAACGCGCCGGAAACACTGAACGGCAAGCAGATATAGGGAAATGTGTTGGTTGATTTCAAACAAAGCCCCAACTGTGTGCGGAAACGGCTTTTCATATTTCACCTACATATGTCAGTGCTGTGATAACAAAAGACTGCGGGTAGTGTGGCAGTGTGTGCGGCTGTATTGCATATGCACAGGCGCTGACATTTTTTTAATAATAATAAAAGCGCCGACGCAGCGGAGTTGCTGGCACAAAAAAAATGCAAACAAAACATTTTTTAAAGCAAACACATATGATTTGGCATCTATGTTAACTGCTGGAGAGGGGAAGGTGAATAAAAATGTAAAGCCGCTTAGATGGCAGATAGCAGCACTTATGGCATAAGTTTAGGCGCTGCAGTGTAGTAGAATATTCGTAGCACAGAAGGGAATTTAACATACGGAACTGTCAGCTGAAATAAACTGGGAGCGTTCACCCTTGAGCGACCCAATTAGTGCTGCAGCTAGTATAATATTAGGCACCATCGAGACAGAATTAATGTGTGAGCGAATTGATGTATTCGTAATCTGGAGTTGTAAATAATTTGTGTGGCAGTTTGTGCTGGTTTTTATATGTTTTTATGTATACTTATATATGTTTACGTTTCTTTTTTGTATAGATAGAAACATAGTAAGCCAAGAGTAAGCTTTAAAGCGCTTTGACTTGCAGTCGCAGCCAAGTCAAACAAAAGCTAAAGTCATCAAATGCGTAGAAAAACATTCACTAACTTCACTTCTCCTGCTCCTCTACTACCACCTCTAACTACTCTGAATGTTTACAAAAACATCTGAAGATCTTAACACGTTCGCGGACGTGAATGCTATAGCAGTAATTTTCATAGTGATGCAAAATTACGTGAATGCTATAGCATTCAAATTTTAAAGCCAATTTTTATTCATTTATATTTTTATAAACCTAAATTTTTGTAATGAATATACATTTCAAAGTAATTAGCAACTGATTCATTAAGTAGTTTCATATTATTTTATTTTTTTCGGTGTACAGTGAAATTCCTCACAACTGGAAACTTACCATCGCAGTGGTTTTGTCCAGTTAAAGGATACGGCCGCTTATGGGGGAGGGGGGCACAAAAAATTAGTTGAAATTGTGTTTCTCATTTATTTATTTAGTATTTTGTACGAATTTATGAATATTGAATATTTTATTAATATTTATTACATGTATAGGTAAAGAACGTACAAGTGTTTAAATTTTAGTACTACTACTGTGTACAAAGAATATTTTGTTTATAAAATTTTTTGTTTTTTGAATTTGTTTATAATTCAAAAAATCTCTTTTTATTCTTCCAAATCAATTTCATCGCCTTCAAAGTAGTCCCCCCCCGATGCAATGCACTTATGCCAACGGACTTTCCAATCTTCGAAGCATGCCAAATAGTCACCTTCCGGTATGGCCTTCAATGCGCGCGCCGATTCACGTTGAATCTCTTCAATCGATTCAAAACGGTGTCCTCGAAGTGGTCTTTTGAGTTTGGAGAATAGCCAGAAGTCACAAGGAGCTAAATCAGGCGAATACGGTGGCTGTGGAACGATATGAGTTGGCGAAATGCTCACGAAGAACCAATGCCGTGTGAGATGGTGCATTATCGTGATGCGAAAACCAAGAGTTGTCTCTCCATAAATCCGGCCTCTTTTTGCGAATAGCTTCACGCAAACGACGCATAACGCTCAAGTAATATTCCTTGTTGACAGTTTGGCCCGGCGGAAGGAACTCATAATGCACAACACCACGATAATCGAAGAAATCGAATTCCGGGTATTCTTTGTACCCAGTAGTACTTTGGTTGACAAAATTTTGTATTGGTTGATTGCCTAAACCAGTGGCGCTCAAAGGCGGGGTTTTGGGGTTCAAACCCCTCCCCCCAAACATAATAAATGCTGGTGCAAAATATGGTTTCGAGTGGTATTCGGCTCAAAAGTTGTACGCAAACTCTTCACTCCAAAATAAAATCCTGTGTGCGCCACTGGCCTAAACACTGATTGTTTTAATTTCAAATGTTAACTTTCAAATAAGAGAGAGTATAGATTTTTAAAAACTGTTTGGGAATATTTCTGAATTTTGTCCGTTTATGAGAGATTTTTTAATCAAAATGGTTTGAAGTATAGTGTCCGCGTCCCAGTGGCGCACGCAGGATTTTGCGTGGGGGGCGGGGGGGTTTCTGTAACTTTTTTGAGAACTTTGAAATGGAATAAAATTTTGATGTATGAATCTACAGACAGATCCAAAACATGTATGTTTTTCATACCTGACATATTTTGGTCCTGAACATTCAAAATAGAAAATTTAGTTAAAATTTGTCAACAATTTTTCTCTTTCATTTGATACCCAGATCTTCATCATTGCATAGCCGCAAATATTTAAAAAATATTTGAAATGTGTACGTTCTGAAAATTTTAAAGTCCTTAAAAAGGACTATGGGTCAGGAAATGAAAAACTGACTATGCCAGGTTACTATAAATGACCTCTACTTTCACGTCTATATCAACATTAGGATGGGTCTCGGCAAAAAAAAATGTCTGATTTTTTAAAATGGTCGAAAAATTCACTTTTTTTTAACTTTCACCGTCAGTAATTTTTCCAAATCTCATCTGATTTGGACAATCTGTATAATCTGTAATCTCTGGAAGGGCTAAGGTATTATCTTCTGACAAACGGCAGCTTGTGTTAGTCGGATGATTCGCTCACGAGATATGTGCTCATAACTGAAACAACAGTTATTTTAGGTGTATTTTTTGTGTTGAGTAGTGTTATTGATGATTGAATATATATACGACGGTTATAAATTAAATTTCTGTTCTAACTTAAAGATATTTCGGGGGGTTTAAGCCCCAAAAACCCTCCCTTGCGTGCGCCACTGCCGCGTTCAGTTATTATACATATATACACGAAGAGAGAACTACTGTTGAATAAATAAAAATATAAAAATATAATAAACCTCTTCTTCTCATGTTTTCTATGAATGAATGCTATAGAATTCATGTCACTCTAGTTGAAAAATTTGATCTTTATCGTCGTGAATGCTATAGCATTCATTGTGTATAACGGTTAAAATATGATAATCTGGCAACTCTAACAATATATGTGTAATCACATTTCAGATAGTGCTTATAGTTACCACAAAAATAGCCTCTCAATTTTTGCAGCTCACTGAAATTTTTACTGTCCGCGAACGTGTTAATATTTCCATCAACTTTCAATGGCAGAATTTTTATTTCCCCTGTTCGTTGTTGTGTTAATTATTTTTTGATGTTAACTAAACTTATGGCTGTCTCCATTCCATTTACACTTTTCGCCCCATCAAACGAGTGGCACAACTACATTAGTTGCTTAATTTTCGCCATTACTGCATATACTCCACCCCCTCAATCGCCCCGCTACACCGCACAATGCGCATTTATGCTGGGGCCGTTGCTGTGTGTCATCATCGTTGCTGCATATGTGTCGGGTGTTTGTGCGTAATTAGTCCATTTGTGGGGTGTGGGGGTGAACGAATGCCCTACTTATTAACTCATTTACGCCAATAATGAATGCCGCTGCGTATTTGTGCACAGTGCCTGGGTGCGGACGGCGGCAGTTGGGACGCGCCGGGGGAATTATAAGCCCGAAAATGTTTCGCCTGTCGTTCTCAAGGCGTATGCGCAATTTTTAGTTAAGCACTGCTCGTGCCACATAGCCGAAAGCGAATGAAATTGTTACAAAACGACACAAAGAGAACAAAGGAGGAGAGTAAAGCATAAACAAGCCGCTGGCCAAGGAGCAGGGAAACGCAAATATGAGAAAACTCACTGGGAGGGTATAGATTATAAGGCAAGTTTGTGAAAATATATATAAAATTATATTTGAACCATATTTTATGTAACTGAGATTTA
Source organism: Melieria crassipennis (assembly GCA_963668005.1). Lineage (NCBI taxonomy): Eukaryota > Metazoa > Arthropoda > Insecta > Diptera > Ulidiidae > Melieria > Melieria crassipennis. The sequence goes on from OY764962.1 coordinate 59,882,492, forward strand.
AAAACGAATTCAAAGTTACTTTAATCACATAAATATTAACTGATAAATCATTTAATTTAATCAACTAAATATTCACTGAGTGACCTCAGAACTATGGTTGCCTCAACTTTCAAATCAAACTTGTTTGTAATTTACCCAAAAAACAGCACTCAGTCAGTAGTGATACTCGTCAGCCAGTCATATTCTGAGTTAAATTCACCAAAACTATTTCGAGTGCCACTGTCACTCGTTCGTCGTTTCGTATGTCTGATAAATACCCAACAATCACCAATCAATCACCGCAACCAAATGACCAAATCGCCAGCAACAGCCAACTTCTAATCTCATTAAATGACAATTCAGGCAGCACTCAACAATGTCGTCACATTTCAGTATCTTGCAAATTGTTTCTGTTGTTGCGGTAGTGACTCTGTGTCAGCCTCCAGCAAGTCGTGTCGATGGCTAATTGAAATTCACATAGAGGCCACGGCATCTATGTGAAGTGCTGCCAGAAGCAACTCAAGCGCAGCTAACACGCAAAAGCGCCAAAGAAGTTTAGTAAACGAGGAAAACCAGTTTTGAGACCCACCCGCCGATATTTGATTATTGCTCAGCTTGTTTGTCGCAAAGCATAAAATTTTTTAAATATTTTTATGTATGTAAATATTCATTGTGCTCACCTTTTCACGCAGCATGTCGCGTATGCGGCCCGCCTGATTTTTGGATCGGTGCAGCTCCAGCTGCAGCTCCAAGCAGCGTTCCTGCCAGTTGATCTGAAAAGGCAACAACAAGAACGAAAAAAAAATTTGTTAGCATCACGCAGAAGCAGTCAACGCATCGCTGTGTCTCACCTCTGGCACCGCTTGTGCGTAGTTGTTGACCTGATGCACGTCCAGATGATCGGTGAGTGCGGAGAAGTGCGGCCAGGGCGCGTCGGCGTCCAGCGCCGCCAGTGCGGGACTGACAGTCGCAGCGGCAGCGACTGGGCTGCCCGCAGCCACATGGTGCACCTTCTCACCGCCGCCGCTCGCTGCAGTCGCTATCGCAGTGCTGCCCGCCGCTCCGCGCTCCGCACTCGCCAGCAAGACAGCCGCACATGGCTTGGCCGGTATGGGCGGCGGTCGCTGCGCACGCCGCGGCTTCAGGCGCGGACTGTTGGGCGTCGATTGCGAGGCACTGGCCACCGCCGAGACGCGCATGGCGGCCGTCCCATGCTCGGCATGCGGTCGCGTCAGCGGAATGTTGCCGCTGAAGGAGGTGGCACGTTTGGTGAGCAGCGGCGAGGAAGTCAGCGACTGCGAGGCGTACATGGGCGGCAGCGACATTTGCTGCTGCTGCTGCGTCGACGAGTAGAGCTGCTGCTGCTGGTAGTAGTGCGCCGGCAGCAGGTGGTGCAGATGGTGGTGGTGCGTTTGCGACGCGGCCGAGGGAAAGGTGTGCACGTAGGCAACGTTGCCGTCCTGGGCGCGCTGCAGAAAATACTGCTGCGCATGGCTGCTGAAGTGTTGCTGCTGGTGCAATTGGAACTTTTGCGCGGCGGCAGAGTGTGGCGTGGCGCGGCCCGAGTTGCCCGCCGAGGGAGAGGAGGAGGCGGAACGGCGCTGCAGCTGGTGCGATGACTGCTGGTGCTGCTGCGTTTGTTGTTGTTGTTGCTGCTGCAGATTAGTGAGCGTATCGAAGATTTGCGATAAGCGTCCCGAAGGCACTTCGTCAGACATTTGGGGCGTGGCCGTGGGCGTTCAAGCGTTTGAACGCAGCAGGAAAGGAGCAAAGCAAAGAGCAGAGAGCGTGAAACGAACGTGCAGTGTGTCGTTAGTAGAGGAACAAAGTGGGTTGTTGTTGTTGTTGTTGTTGTTAGTGGTCACAAATAATTAAGGCCCTGTGAGGTTGCGGCATTTCTTTCTTTAGCTGAAAAGAAAAAAGAGATAGGCAGCATGAAATTTACTACTATAAAAAAATTGTATCAACCTTAACAAAATAACAAAATTATTTTAATTATTCATAAATATTATTCTTTTTGATTTATATTTTGTAACCGATATTCATTAAAATTCAAGCGATTTTTATTGTATTAAACTTTTTGTTCATTTCCTCCGCCTTCTTGTCTACCTACTTCTGCTCCCGCCCTATGCTGTCTATTTGCATGTCCTCGCACGCGCGTCACATCTGCCGCACCTGCATTGTTGCCTCATACTTTTAATAAACGATTTGAAATTTCCAACACATTCACATAACGAAGAAGCAACTGTCGTGCTATTTTTTTGGTTTGCTTCTTCTGTGACGGTGCATGTGTGTGGGCACGACTGTGTTGCCACACAAGCATTGCACGTTGTCTGTGCGGCTGCATGTTGTAAATACAATAAACGCTTCATTTGCGGCTCATTGAATGCAATAAAATCGCAATTGCGAACACAGATTTTACAAAACAAGCGCCAGCCGAGAGGAAGCCATTTAAATTCTTTGGTTGAAGTAGAAGCAAACTCCAGTGGAATAGACTAGAGAAAAGTGCAACGAATAGCATCGGTCGACCGAATTCAAAGGATAGTAAGACGAACAGACAGACTGAAAGATGTAAAGATTGTTAAAGAAACAAATCCAACGATACGAAACCATACAAATTTTAGTATTTTCAATTCCACTGCTGCCACCCTTCCCAGCCGCTGCCGAAATGCACTCGAATTGCAATTTTAGTGAGCCGAGCGCGCATTAAACCCTGCGCGAGTATGCAGACGCACGCACACGCGCTCAGCACGCACACAGCAGCGCGTATTCCCGCTGCGATTGGACCATTCACCGTCTCCGCTCTGCTACTGTTTTGCCGTTCGCTGCAGCGCCTTTTACTATTTTCAATTTTTCCACTTTGCGTATGTTTTTTTCCAGTATTCTTGTAAAATATGCGCGCATGTGCTGCGCATTTTAATTGGTTCGCCGAGCAGAGCGGAGCGTGTCGCACTGGGTGGGGAATTTATCGATGTGACACCCATGGCAGCAGCAGCCGCAGCAGCACCACCGCCAACTATTATTGCCGCTGTTAGTACACGCGCGTATGTCTGTATGTGTGTGTATGCGGTCGCGAATGCGATATTAATACTCTGTGTGTATGGGTGTGTGTGTGCGTGTCGCTTACGTGACACAAATGCGTGCTGCCGCATTTATTCGCTTACTTATTTTCTTTGCATACGAAATGGCGCGAACTCGCGCGCACCAGTTCAAGTGTGCTCAGTAGTGCCAGCAAGTTTGTTGGTGCGCGGAACGAAAGAGAACCGTCGAACGCTGAGTTGGATATTGGGTGCATTTGGACAGTTGATCAACTAGATTTAATGTATTGATATTACAATTTCAAGCAGAAATGGAAAAAATAGCAACTGAAATGCACTGAATGCTTGCTGCGAGGAATGCTTAAAATGTTGCATGTAAAAAAAACAAAAGAAAGTTATTTAAGCAATAACCACAAGAATTGAAGGCAAATAAAAAATTGGGGGTTTTTTGCATGCGAGAAAAATATTGCATGCATGAAGAAATGAATCAAGTTATGAAATCGAAGGAATTTTTGAGAACTGCAGGAAATTACAAACAAAGAAGAATATTGCATGCAATAAACAAAATATTGCATGCGAAATGTAAAATCATTTTAATCACACAAAACTTCAAAAACTTAATTAAAGAACATGCAAAATAATGGTGCAAGTTGTTTATTTATATATTGCACATAAAAATTAAAATATTAAAACACGCTTTGAACAAAAATTGTAAATGAAAAATTTAATATCTACCAATTTGCCAACAATTATCCCATCGTTTACTACAGTTACTGCACTTGCGTTGCTGGACACTTGAATTGCGCCTAAGAACCATCCAACGACAACAACAAAACTCGAGAACATTTTGAGAAATGTTTCCAGTCGATTGTAATAATACAAAATCAATTAATATCCACTGCAAAATGCTTAAAACGTTGCCAAAACTGAAGTTGAGTGCTCAACGTAAGACAGCAAACGCTACTAAGGCCACTGCAATGCGCATAGAAACTTCGGCATCAACTTGCAAATTTCGGATGTCAGGCAGGGAAAATTGGGACCGAGTCAGAGCACGAACCGGAGCCGGGCATTCTGCTCAATTACATTCCCTCAAGGAGCAGCTTGACTGCGCTGCACTTTAATTATTTTAGCAATTTATCAGTAGCGCTGCAACGACAATCAACGTATTATAGCACACACACACACACACACGACACAGAACATGCCGCCTTCTCGGTGGATGCGGGTAGTCGTGCAGTGAAATTACTTTTCATTAACTTTTCATATTTGATATTCGAGTATGACGGGGAAGCGGACAGCTGAGCAAATCCTTTTCAAGCACACAACCGCTTGCAGGCAAAAACAACGAATTTCATGCTGGCAAAACAACAACACGGCAACATCAAAAGGAAATTCTGCTAAATTATGAAATTGCAGATCTTGAACGAGACATATGACACACGCACACACGCCGTTCACTCCCTGAATGCTATCTGTATGTGTGTGTGTCAGGAATTGCCAAAGCGACAATAGTAATCTACAAATTTTGAGGCGCCTGCACCCGCGCGCTGCTCACCTCTAAAACTAATACACACACTGTTGCTGTCGCCTGCTGCTATTCTTTAGGTTACGTCAACGACACTCACTGTTTTCTGTCCCCGTCGGCGTCTTCTATTCACTGTCGAGCGCAAAATTTGAGTTTTGAGAATTTATAGCAACCCGAAAGCTTGAACTATCAGTTTTGTAAATCTTGCAATTTAATGACGCAAAAATACGCACTCGAGACGCTGCCGAAACGAAGGAGCTCAGCACAATGAACTTTGCAAGAGTAGGGGGTCAAAAGGATGAAGACTGCAACTGGCAATGTGGCAACACAACCAGGCGAAGATAACACAGAATTTATGAGGAGTGGAGCAGACAATTTCATATAAATGTTGCTCGTAAGATTACAAAATTGCAGTGAAATTGAAAGCAAGAAAAGACAAGAAATAACGTCGAAATTGCTTCAGTTATCTAATGGGCAAGTTTCTCTTTAAGCTGAATTTTTGTTCAGAGCAATTTTCTTCATTAACTGTCAATGCAGTAAAATGAGGAAAATATTTCAAGCGATTTTTTTAGACATTTGTGTTAAAATTCAAAAATGAATTAAATAAATTCAACTCAAGTGTGGGGTCTACTACCGACCAGTAACAATATTTAAAGAAAAAAAGCAATAAAGTAAGCTTGAAACATCGAGGTCCTGAGGCGCGATATTCGCCATAAAGGACAAATCATAATATTTGTTTAGAGCAAATTTCTTCATTAACTGTCAATACAGTAAAATGAGGAAAGTATTGCAAGCGATTTTTTTAGACATTTATGTTAAAATTCAAAAATGAATTAAACAATTCGCTTTACAAATGCAAAGAAAACTTAATAGAATTCTTTAACATTTTTTTATAAACACTAAATTAAATTCTCTGAAAATATTGCTTCACATTTGTTGAAGTCATTTTCATATTTTCTAATTCGCTGATTTAATGAAAATAAATTCCACGACAGACAAATAACTCACAAAAAATATTACTATGCAGATTACTGCAGTATTTCACAATAAATAAGGTCAATGGGTTCAGCACAGAACACACGCCACGACAGCAAACACCAGCTCACACACACACACACACAAACCCATTCACAGCGCGAAGCAATGCTCGCACTGCACTTAACGCGCCGCTTTGGCGCAACGAATGCAGCTGGAGTCCAGGCAGCACCAAAGCCGCCAACTATGCCGTGACAGCAACAATTGCGCGCAAATATTGAAATTAACCAACAACAACAGCAAAAGCAACAACAACAGCGACAGCAGCAGCTGCTATTTAAGTGCAGGCGCATACATCATTGCTGCCAGCCAGCCCGCCGGGCCAAAGGAACCCCAACAATCGATGAATCCTGCTCGTGACCCCTCGGTCATTAAAGCATTAAAGGAATCTACGTGCTTGTGCCAGCGGCGCAAGGAGGCTGAGGGTGCACAGTTGGCGGCCGTGTATGTGCCGCTGACATGCAAATAAATCCTTACAAATGTGCGCCGCACAGCCAATGTTGCAATGTTGCAGCAGCAATTTAATTCATTCATGTCGCAATTTTTTCCCGCTTCGTTTTTTGTTTTGGTTTTTTTGTTGTTGCTTATTTGACGCTCTTTTAAGCTGCAGCAATTTGCATAATGCAACAGCGTCACCAGCAACAACGCCGCCGCCGACAAGCAATAACCGAACAATGAGGTAAAGGTAACTGCTGTTACTGTTGTTGTTGGTAAGGCACAACGGAAGTGGGGGACAGGGAGCGGCAAATGCGAATGGAAGGTTGAGAGGGGAGGTTTCGGTAGCAAATGGGAGCAGCAAGTGACTGTGGCATTCAAGACGTGACGGCGTGCGGGTGATTAAAGTGCACAGCAGCGATGGGCGGTGGGCGGTGGGCGGTGAGCGGTGAGCGGTGAGCGGTTGAGGGCGAGGCTGTAAATTGACGCAAATTGCGTGCAAATAAATTCGAGCTTTTGTCGCACTTGCAGAATGAACCATGTGAGCGAAGGAAGCACAGTGACGGCATGTTGCATGTGCAATGCAATTAAATTATTTGCCAAGGACTCGAAACGCAGCCGTGAAGGCATTCAACGGGTCACGGCACTGGCCAATGTTTAAGCCAACAAATACTTTTTGACGGTAAATTTTGGTGTCACATTCATTATGGCACAAATTGCTCGCCTGTCTACGTAAACTGCCAATAAATAAGCCAAACTGCCTCATTCCATTTCGCAACCCGATACACAAATTTTAAACGTCCAAGTAAATCATGTCGCTTCGTTGCGCCCAAAGCTGAACTGCTGAATCCGGCAGTCCGCGTCAAGCAGTCTGCCACACACACATAAAATCAATTATACTCAAAATAAAAGCAAACGCATAGCAACAACAACACTTGCATAACCATTAAAAACTAGAAAAGAAACCATCAAAAATTAAACAACAACAAACTAAATAACAATAACGCAACACCTGTCCGACGGCCTACACGGGCGGCTGCAGCACTGCAACAGCAGCCATAACTGACCACCAAGACGCCTTGGTCGGGCTGCCGTTCAGCAGCTAAGCGCCGACTGCACGGTCATTCACTCTCGCCGTGCACATTTCTTCGAGTTTTTGTTTTGCTTTGGTCTCCCTCAGTCTCACGCGCGGCTCACTCGGTGTCGGTCTCTCGATATCATTTTTGTTGACGTTGACGCTGACGTTCGCACATAGCGCACAGCCGACATTCGGCCGATGCTGCAAGAAGGGACACCGAAGCCAGTCACCGACAACGCCGGATTCAATGACCCCTTTCGATTAATATTTAATTTCTTGTTGTTAGATTTTTTCGTGTTTGCTTTCGCCCGTTTTTTGCCGCTTTGCCATTTGGCGCACTAAACAGTTGGTCGTTTTGTGGTTGTTGGTGTTGTTGTAATGCATAGCTTGTAACACCTGTTGTTGACAACAGTTGGTTATGTTGTCCATTCCAGTTGCTGTGGTGTTTTGTGCAGATTGTGTTTTTGTTTTTGTTTACTCGAGCGGAAATTTTAAAACAAAAACAGAGACAAAAATCAAAGCTTAAAAGGAATGACTGATTGTTGATAAAATTCTTGGTTAGAAAAACAATGCTGAACGACAAGTTGGAAGTGAGAAAATATGCGAAGAAAATAATTTTCAACCCATTGTTGCCCACCCTTGTTGCCTCAACCCTTGTTTAACAGTTCTTACAACGTTGATCAGATCGTAGAACTGACCACATGGATTACTTTATAGTCTTTTTTGTAAAACAAAAATGGAAAATTAGGTATTAAATGAAAGACGGAGAATGAGAGATGAAGAATGAAAGATGATGAAAGAAAATTGAAAGATGGAGAATGAAAGGTCGTGAATGAAAGACGGAGAATTAAATGAAGAATAAAAGATGAGGAATGAAAGATGAAGAATGAAAAATTAACCTTTAACCTTTAGTGCCGGAGGCCGATATATCGGCCCGCGCCTTGTAGCGCTTTACTATTCGCATTGCGGGACCACTCTATCTGAAAATAATTTTATAATACGTTATAAATAATCTAATTTCATTACGAGAGAATAAAAAAAAATTGTGTTTTGTTTTAACTCTTTGTGGACGTTTATGTTATGGGAACTTTTCGGCAGCGTGTTATGTAAACAACTGTTTGAAGAAATAACCGCATTGCCGCAGCGAGACGTAGGTTCAGTTATTGTCTCCTCGATCGTTGTTGTGAGAAGTTTCGTTTCGTCCCAGTTGCAGTTTGAAAACGTCATTTTTGTTATTGCCGTTGTTTTCCGCTTGTGTCAAATATTGTTTTTTTTGACAAACCAACAATTAGCAATACAGGATTTCGAAAATTCTATTCATTCTCTATTTCATCCTTAGTATACTGCTTTTTGAATCATGTAAATATTGTTTCTCGTTTGGTTTTTATGAGCATTTTCCCAAACCCTAGTAAAACTGTGAAATTCGGCCGGTTATTCTCGCATAGGCACCTCTTTTTCGCCCGGAACTAAAAGGGTTAAAGACGGAGAACGAAACATGAAGAATGCAAGGTGAAGAATAAAACTGAGGAATGAAAGATGAAGAATGAAAAATGAGAAATCAAAGACGGACAATGAAACATGAAAGACGGAGAATGAAACATGAAGAATGAATGATCAGAAATGAAAGATGAAGAACGAAAGATGAGGTATGCAAATTGAAAGGTGGAAAATGGAAGGTAGAGAATGAAAGACGGAGAATGAAACATGAAGAATGAAAGATGAGAAATGAAAGATAAAGAATGCAAGATGAAGAATGAAAGATGAGAAATGAAAAATAAAGAATGCAAGATGAAGAATGGAAGATGAAGAATGAAAGATAAAGGATGCAAAATAAAGAAAAAATATGAGGAATGAAATATAAAGAATGAATGATGAAGAATGAAGATGGATAAATTTTCAAATTTAAACAAATATATGCTTTAACAAATAAATACATATAAACAAATGTTTGATTAAAAAAAAGGAATATCAAAAATAAAGAATGTGAGATTGAGAATTTCTCAATCATGAATACCACCAACAGTCTGTCAGTCAATGGCGTTGCTTCTGAAAATTGCTTAAAATTTTTATTTTCATCATTATTGTTGGCATTTTTCGTCTAATTGCAGCATTTCGTAAACGAACGCGCAATTAATAAAACTGGCATGTTGCAAGCTACATTGTTGCAACACACATTACGATAGCCGCAGCATTTGCAGTCGTTGCGGCTGTCGTTATGTTGTTGCTGCGCTCTTCTGCCCAGCGAGTGACGGAATGAATGGCAACCCAGCAAACATTAATGACTAATCTCAAATTGAGGTACATTTGAATCAAATTGCTTTCTCAAATCTCAAACGTTTGTTCTCAAATTGATCTCAAATATACTGTTATGGCATTCTCAACTTAAAAGGCACATTTTTAATATGGAAATTTGCCTTTATTCTCAAATTGAGAATTTAAAATTCTCAAATGTATCTCAAACGAGTGGAACGGATGGAATCGAATTCGCCAAATTCGCACATTTTCAATATGGAAATTTGCTTTTATTCTCAAATTGAGAATTTAAAATTCTCAAATGAATCTCAAACATGCGGAACGGATGGAATCCAATTCGCCTTTTGTATAGCGTGAAATAAATATAATAGCGTGAAATAAAAATACAGAGTAGATACATTTATGGATAGATTTATAAATTCATTCAATAGATTAATTTATTTTATATTAAGGCAACAGAACCAGAGACCAGTGACATAACGTAACATTTTAATAAGGTACAAAAATTAGTTCATATTAAGGGAAACGTAAGTTAAACCCATTGAGAATTACAAAATTATCAAACGTGGTGAATGTAAATTTTTCTCAACTCTTCTCAAGTCATTCTCAAGTTGATAGCAAACCTTTGAGAAACATTTGAGAAAATATTCATTTTCAAATTGTAATAATGCTGGAAAACAATTTGATATCAAAGGGTTTCTCAAAGGTTTGAGATTTTTTGTTCAGTGTTTGTTGGGAAAAGCATTAAATGTAAATAAACCAATTTATTTATGCACACACACTCAACCATGTCTGCGTGTGTGTGAGTATTTGCTGCATCGGGCTCGGCCGACGACGGCATGCATATCTTTGCTCGCTTTTATTCGTTTATTTTCAATCGATGCCTTAACATGCTGGCAACAGCATGTTGCTGTCTTTACAGCGCTTTACATGAATGTTGCGCTTTCAACACGGCCGCGGCCCAAACTTTCGACCGACTCTTTGGCCGCTCTTTAGCGCTCTACTCCAACGACGCCTCGCTCTTTGTGCCTCGGCAAACCAACAGCTGTTCGTGTCATCTGCTTGCGTTTTTTTACAGTTCGGCGCTCTGCCAACTGTCGTCGTTGCTCTCAATCGCTCTCCTGCGCTCGTTGTTGCCATTCTCCTGACTGCTGGCTTATTTTGACATTTCCTTTTACTTGGTAGTTTTTTGTTTTTGTTGCATTTACTGCATTACACTGTGTGTCCCATAATAAATGATTACAATTACACACTCGCGTATCTATGCGTGGCGTTGTGTGAGTGCAGCCAAGTCTGCGTATATGTCTATTCAGATTCGCAATCGCGCAACTCGCGCCCCCACCATAATCCATAACCATGTCATATTTAATTGAATTCCACGCTTTATTGTGTCCTCCGCATGGAGGACGGAGCACGCGGCATGGGTGAATACCCTGTACGTCAATTTGCGATTCTCGCTTATGGCAGCACGAGATACATATTTATTTACATATATTGTAGTATGCACAAAGCACAATGAATTTTCGTATGAAGAGAAATTTTCATTAGGAAAATGTGCAAGAAAATAGAAATTATAATTATTTACCTTCATAATAAATTAATATTTCCTGACGACGGAGAAATTCTATCTAAGTGACAGCGCCAACAACGAGTCCAACACTAAGTTAAGTTAGGTTAAATCAGTTGGCCGAATAGGCCACTCATAGGCACTGTTGGGTACTTAGCAATACCAGATGAAGTTCCTTAGGCGTTAAGAGCTTCTGAAATAATGATCGTTTATACCTGTTTTCGTGGCAAATCTATCACTCAATAAAGAACACTTTTTTAGGCGGACAATAACCAATCTTCGATAAATCCCACTGTTCTAAATCGCCATAAAACTGTAAGTCATATTTGTTCAAAGTCACAACACTGAAAGCTGTGAATGTGTCCAAAACCAGATCCACGATTTTGTAGGAAAATCTCCAGATTCTCGTGCTTCCTGAGCAAAAGTTTCTTCCTAGTAAAGGTTTTCAATTCAATTGACTACTTTGCACAATAGGACTTTGTAGGTCTGATTCATTCAGATACAAAGCCACATCACTGAAAGCTGTGGATGTGTCCAAAACCAGATCCAGTTTCTTATCTTTTGTAACATCACACGATTTTGTAGACACATCTCCAGAGTCTCATGCTTCCTGAGCAAAAGTAAAGGTTTTCAATTCAATGGGCTACTTTGCACAATAGGACTTATTAGGCCCCATGTGTTTAAGCTGTTAGGTTCCTACTGGTCCGTAATCCTTATTTTAATTTCTATACAATTTTCTAGTGACGAGAACAGCTTCACTCATCACTTAACAATTCAGTAAGAATTTAGAATAACTATAAAAACGTCCTCATTTCCATGTTTTCCAACAAAATTCAGATCATCGGTCTTCCTTTTATTTCACACAATTTCAATTTTCATTTCGTATCATTTTGCATTGTGCTGTGAGAACTACGAACACTAATACCTGACTGAATTTTGTTCATTTCACTTGAACGCTTTTTCTGCTATCTCTCAACTCCAATGAATTCCATTATTTATTTCGGTTATTACTTTGGCTGCTTGCTGGTTGCATGAGTTTTGCGGTTAATTCAAGTTCGCTCGCTGTGAGGCAATTAAAATTCCATTCCACTAAGGTCAGGGTCACGACTTGCTACCACCTCAACTAATGGCAATTCAAATGAAATTGAATTTTCCTGCTGGTTTGCTTTACTGCCGCTCTGGCTATAACAGATTTGTTTAATCGATTCAGAGCAATTTAGCAATATTAGGCGGCACTGTGCCACAAACTGTACACGGCGGCACATTTCAAGTGGGTAATCACACCAATTGGCAACGATTTGTGGGGTCAGCATATGATAGTCGTTTTTAATGTATTTAAAACCAAAAATTGCATGTGAAATGAAGATGGTGTTAAAAATAGTGTAAACTCCAATATTTCATGGATTGCTTTAGGGAGAGAAAGTATTTCTTTATAAATGTTGTTTGCTTGGGTTACAGTTGGCCCATTGCAAAGTATTCCATGGCAAATCAAAAGTAATTCCATCTTCTCTCAATCAACTATACAACAACATTCAATGAGCAGTGAGTAGTGGTACTTATTAGAGATTTCTCCACAATGCACAGTGATTCGACTTCATACAACCGCGGGACAAAATTAGAAGGAGTGGTCCGTTCTTCATAAAATTTGGTATACTAGTTAATCATGGTCTGCTGAATTGAAATCTCCATTTGGTTTTTCTTAAACTGTTGTAGTTTGGCAATGCCTGAGCCTTAATTTTGCAAATTTCGTCATTTTTGGAAAGCTATAGCACCAAATGTGTTGGCTACATTTTTCAGATTTTACATTTAATCGGTAACGTTAACATTGTTTATTCCAAAGAGTAACAGAAATTGTATCGGGACCCTCTGGTTTTGCAATAAACACGATAATAATAGATGTATGTTTTGCATTTTTGCAGATTTTATCATTTTTCGTGCTAATTGCATACTTTTTGGCATAAATAAAATAAATTTCGTCGAAAAATACGTGTTTAGACCACTTTTCAAATTGAATTATTTTCTGAGATCGGAAGATATCGGAGGATATAATTACAGTATCTGACAAAGAAAGAATGCTTCTTAAAATAAAAAAAAATCCAGGAACGTACTTTCACATACTTTTTAGATATTTTCGTCTAAGTTTTGCCAATTTTCAGATTTTTAACTTAGAAAAATATTCTGAATTAAAAGTGAAGTAGAAGCCTACGCTTTGCAAATTTTCGGAAAACATTAAAAGCGAAAATGGCCACATCATTTCTTATTCTATATTGAAAGTTTAAGCAACTTCGTTCCAACCATGTATTTTTTAAATTTAAATTTTTTAAATTTCAATAGACTAAAAAACAGAAAATATGAGTTTAAATTTGTTTATGAAAAAAGTTTCAACTTTGAGCCGCTTTTGCACAGACACTAATTGATTTTTTGCACAGATTTTTTGGGGTTTTCTTAGTTGAGTGAAGCCATGTCAAGTGGGACCCCCAAAAATTCACGAAATCACCGATTTTTGAAATAACTGTCTTAATTTGTAGCGGGTATGATGCTGACGACTTGGCATTATTATTTCGTTAAAATTCAATTTATTGTTAATGTTATAAACAATCAAACTTTTTAGCCAAAAAAAACTTCTTAATTTTTTTCTCAAAAACTATTTTTTTTTTTTAAAAGATGACCACGCGAATTTATAATTAACTGTTGAGGCTATCTATTACAATTTTTTTTCACGCCCAATTAGTTTAAAAAATAACTTTTGCATTAATTTTTTATAAACAATTAAGTTTTCTATAGTCTTCTTCACGCTGCAAAAAAATAAAAAAAATGTCATCATATGCGGAAAACGTTCCCCTTTATTTCAGCGTTCACAGAAGTTTGTCGGTCTGCGCCGTTTTTCAAATATTAATTTTTTTATCTCCCGCGGCGTGCGCTCTCTAGGCGCAAATAAATATAATATAAATATAAAATAAAAAAAATATAAAAAATAATATTGGTATATATATCAAATGAAAGAGAAAATGCTCAAGAATTTAAATAAAATTAATTTTATATCTATTTATAAAAAAAGGATATGAAAAAGGTCCTTTGAAAACTTTAATCCTTTATATCCTTCAAAATTTACATCGAATTTTCTTAAAAGGTAAGTATGTTAAAACCCCAAATCTCCTTGATCACGTGTCAAAATTTCATTATTCTCGTTTCATTGATTTTGTATCTTTTTATTATTTAAAATACTGATACTCAAATAAATTAGAATTTTTGTACTTTATTAGAATTGCAGCTTCCGCCTTTTTTTAATAACTTTCGAACTAATAAAGTTAGAGTAATGAAATTTTGACACGTGATCAAGGAGATTTGGGGTTTTAACATACTTACCTTTCAAGAAAATTCGATGTAAATTTTGAAGGATATAAAGGATTAAAGTTTTCAAAGGACCTTTTTCATATCCTTTTTTTACAAATAGATATAAAATTAATTTTATTTAAATTCTTGAGCATTTTCTCTTTCATTTGATATATATACCTATATTATTTTTTATATTTTTTTTATTTTATATTTATATTATATTTATTTGCACCTAGAGAGCGCACGCCGCGGGAGATAAAAAAATTAATATTTGAAAAACGGCGCAGACCGACAAACTTCTGTGAACGCTGAAATAAAGGGGAACGTTTTCCGCATATGATGACATTTTTTTTATTTTTTTGCAGCGTGAAGAAGACTATAGAAAACTTAATTGTTTATAAAAAATTAATGCAAAAGTTATTTTTTAAACTAATTGGGCGTGAAAAAAAATTGTAATAGATAGCCTCAACAGTTAATTATAAATTCGCGTGGTCATCTTTTAAAAAAAAAAAATAGTTTTTGAGAAAAAAATTAAGAAGTTTTTTTTGGCTAAAAAGTTTGATTGTTTATAACATTAACAATAAATTGAATTTTAACGAAATAATAATGCCAAGTCGTCAGCATCATACCCGCTACAAATTAAGACAGTTATTTCAAAAATCGGTGATTTCGTGAATTTTTGGGGGTCCCACTTGACATGGCTTCACTCAGTTGGAGTTTTTTCTTTCAAATTACATCAATATCGTTAAATTCTGAGACCATACATTTTTTGAATTTTGTCTATGGAACGAATCACTGTGCAATGTGTCATTTTTTAATTTGATTAAAATTTACTTAATTACGTTGAACAATTTTCATAAAATATTTCATTCACTCCCTCTTGACATCAGTTTGTGCAACATTTTCCATTGCTAAAAACTCCAATTGTAGCGCACATCGCAGATTCCACCACGATCGCCGCATTGGGCCATCAGTTTCGTCTCTTTCACAGATAGCTACATAAATGCTTCAAATATTTTCGCTTTCATGGCATAAATAAAAGAAGCCGGAATTTATATTTGCTTGTGCATGTGTGTGTGTGTGTGTGTGTGTAGTAAATAAAGCGAAAAAATTAGAACTCACGTAGCAAGGCGAGTAAATTTAATTTGCATGAAAATAGAAATAAACGAGTTCTGGCGTCTGTCGCTGCTGTGCGTCTGCAGCTGCCTGGCGAATAGCTAAAAAACCACAGCGACAACAGCGTTTAGCTGGCGTTGCTTTTGGCAGAAGCTTCGAACATATGGAAAGTGTAATTGTTGTGCTGTGCGACGAGACAAATGCTGAAAACCGCTTAATTGCGCAACGCAGCGGGGTTCGAGCGTGGCGGGTAGCGATACGGTTTTGGCGTTATAGATTCTGTTATTTGAACCATAAATATGAATATTTAGATATAAAATAATATTATAAAGCTTAATCAGTTCAGGAACTCGACATAAGTAGCGGTCTTCGCAGCCAACTGTTGAGAAACGCCAACGATTATGGCGTCAGCGGTGCAGATCAATTCGAAAATTTAAAGAGCTGCTCTGCTTGATTGTTCGGTTAATCTTTTAATTAGTGTTATCAGCTTTGATTGCTTTAAGCGCAAACGGCGTTATCGCCTAAAAGCACGCAAGTGTTGAGGCCAAACTCGCGCCGCATAATCTTTCACGTTCTCGTCCGTCTTGGCTGCTTGTCTGCACTCGGCACAGCTAAAATTTATAGCTTGCAATCATGCTCATTTCACCCATCGATTTGCTACACTCTCATTACAGCCAACTTTGAAATGGAAACACGCACACACACACGCCCACTCCGGCCGACAGCCAGTGTTTGCATATTTCTAGTTGCACACAGCGACATTGTGGTGTTTATGTCGTTGTTGCTGCTTGAACTTTGCACTTTCTTTTCTCCATAGACGACAGCCAACAACGACAAACCAACCAACTGTGAAGCGTGGCACCAACGAACACACACACACAAACACACATTGCACCAGTGCCACATGTGTGCACTCGAAGGAATGCTGCCAAGTCGGTGGATGGAGCGGCGCTGGCGCACTTCAAAATCAAAACAAACAACTGCAACTTGGCAGCAACAACGACGCCCCATCGCTGCTGTCAACGCTGACATTTTACGTCGGCGGCATGAGTGGCCATGTCACACCCACTAGCAGCATGGCCACTTCCGTCCCGCTCTCAATCGCTCTGGGGCTGTCGGTCCGCTTCCGTCTGTCACCGCTTCCGCCTGCATTGCGCTGCACTGCGCCACCGAGAGACTTTTTCGCCACTTTGCTATTTTTACAAGTGCCATCTTCGGCCTTTTCTTCTTCTTCTTCTTGCACGTCCTCTTGTTCGTGCCACACGTGACACGGCACCGCTGCTGCCCACCGTCAGTGGCCTATCGAAGCGCTGGGCGTGTGTGTCTTGTGTTGACTTGTCGACTGTGTCGGCTGCGTCTCTTGACTTTTGTATCCTTGTTGTTGTTGTTGTTAGTGTTCCATGGCAACGTTGTTGTGAGTGTTATTACTCGCTGTTGTCGTCGTCGTCGTTGTTGTTGTTATTATGTACTTTGCTACTTTTATTGTTTGAGTTTTTGCTGATTTTGCAGCAATGTAGTGGTTGTTGTTGCTGTTGCTCTACGATAGAACTTATATCAGGTAGTTTTGTTGCTGGCATTGCTGTTGATTTTTCAGTTGTTGCTCATTTAAACTGTTTCATGGTTATATGTAGGTCCATTTTTTTGGTTACAGTTTAATATTGTATTATTTAAGTTCCATTTCATTCATCATTTCATTTTACCTTTCGCACTCCATTGTTTTATTTGCTGGTTCCCAGTTTTATATATTTCTTCAAAATGTATCATTTCAACTTCGATTCCTCGCCACAACCTCTCGCCTCGCATAACTGTATATACTTGGCTGCAGCCAACACTGCAACATCAACAACAAAATCAACAGCAACTTTGTAATGATTTCATCTATTTTTCAGTTGCATTTCTGTATTTCGTTTTTGCCTCACTCTTGCAAGCTTACTTGCAAAACTTTTGTATTTAGCTGCATGTGGCTGTCGGTACCTGCCACCTTCGGCCCTTCGCCGCACTTTACGGCGGTGCTGAGCGCAACATTTGTTATTGCAGTAAACTTGCTTATAAGTTGTCTCAAGCATTTACAGCCAAATGCTCAAAGTCAGCATGGAAAAACTAAACAAAAAAAACTTAAAACCACTACATACAGAGCACGTAAGGTGTCAGTTTCAGCAAAATTGAAAAATTTCGTTACCGCAAACAAATAAATAAAATATTCGAAAGTTCTTTAGTCAAAAGGAATACATGTTTACATGTGTCTGATTGTCTGAATGTGTCTGTAATGTTTGTGTGTTGTTTTTGTACAGACTCAAAGTGTTGTTTAAAAATAGACAATGAAATAAACTGTCGAGAAAGGAGTGTAAAAGTTATTTAATTTAAGAATGTTGCTAGTAAACACTTTTAAAGTAGAAAATGTAGACAATTTCATTTGTAAATAGTTTCTGACACTTGTTCATTTTTATTAATAATTAGATAAATAGATACGTTAATTTTGATTTAATTGAATTGTACTACTTTTTACATATTTATAAATAAAATTACAGCATTGACTTTATAAGTAATCTAATCGGAAGAATTGAGCTGATGCTAACCAGTTGTATTTGTCCCACAATTTCCCAGTTTTGGTCTGTTATAATATTTTTGTCTTAACACTTTCGTGTCCGATCACGTATTTTTACGTTTTGTGCCTAACAAACCTAGGAGCTATTCACGTGTTTTTACGTTTTCTGCTTAACAGAGAGCTAAGATAAATAAAAAAAAAATCGCGGCCCCAACGCAACGGCATACGTAAACAAAGCGGCAATAGGTTTTAGTTTAACTGCACAGAGAGCGGACACGAAAGTGTTAATAAATATTTTCTTATACAATATATATTTTTCCTTCAATCAATTAATGTGACTTATTATCTTATCTAATCTTATATATTTGTGTGTTATTGTTGATCTTCCAGTGTTAAATTCACTCAGCCTGAAAGTTTAAGTACCTGCAAAAATCGTTCCTTCTATTCTCAGCATTTAAAACGAATTATCCCTGAAGCCATTCAATGGGATAGCGTAAAATTTTCCTAGTGGGATATTTCCACAACCACCAGCCAACTACTAAAGTCGAAGAAAATCTGTATGAAAAAAGCCAAATAACCGTCAAAATGCCACAACATTGGCGTGACCCTTGAAGAATAGAACGTACAACAACCACAAAGCAAACATGTTGCCAACTAACTACATATGTATGTACTTAAGAGCCTATTGGAGGAAAAACAGCAACAGCAGCAATGGCAACAACAACAGACACCAACAACGAGCAGCGAAAAGCGGCACTCTCAGCCTTTGAATGCAACGTCAGTGCTGTACATTTAATTAATTACACTGTGCGTGAAATTTGCCCTCAAAAATTAAGACATGGGGGGGACCTACTGGGTGAGTTTTCTATAGGTATACTGAGTTGAGATCCACCAGCCGTTTGGTAAGATTGGCTCTAGTTTATGAGAAATCCAACTTTGAAGTTTGGTAATTATCGTCAAGTTTGTCACTTAAGTAGGTCCTAAATCGTTTCGAATATCGCTTTACTGTCTTCGGCAAGTTTGTAGATATTTTAACGACCAACAAATTTGCTTCAGACACCAATTAAAAAAAAATACATTCAAACTGTGTAATTGCGATGTGTGCATTTTTTTGTGCAGCGCTACGTGCCGTATGAGTGTCATTTAATTATAACACTCAACGTGGCGTATGACACTCATACGCCACGTAGCGCTGCGCAAAAAAATGCACATATCGCAATTACACAGTTTGAATGTATTTTTTTTTGAATTGGTGTCTGAAGCAAATTTGTTGGTCGTTAAAATATCTACAAACTTGCCGAAGACAGTAAAGCGATATTCGAAACGATTTAGGACCTACTTAAGCGACAAACTTGACGAACATTACCAAACTTCAAAGTCGAATTTCTCATAAACTAGAGCCAATCTTACCAAACGGCTGGTGGATCTCAACTCAGTATACGTATAGGAAACTCACCCAGTAGGTCCCCCCCATGTCTAAATTTTGGACTTGCACAGTGTTATTAATGCAAGTAGTCGGTACGTGCTGCAGCAACACCACCAACCACCACACGGCCAACACTCACAACAATGATAGCCGCAACACAACAACAACAATAACAATCCAGCCCAACCCAATGTACACCAAACCAGAGCCAAGAACGGCCATTCACGAATCACAAGTTACGACTGACAACAATTTACAGCTTACGACCAAACGGTCTGGCATTCCGGCGTTGCCTCGCAAAAGAAGACCTAAAGCCAGACTGCGCCTTTAACGGTCGCCCGTGAGCCGGTCGGCGCTTGCCGCATTCATTCATTGGATCCATTCAATCGTCATCGTCGTCGTCGTCGTTGCCGCTGTACGCTTTAAAGGTATTCACTTTTATGGCGAATCATTTTTGCATAATTGATTAAATGGTCGCCTATAACGGTGAATTGGTTAGGTTTACGAAGTGCGGCGGGTGAGAGATGGCAAAGATTTGTGTGCGAGGCGAATGGTGGGTGGCAACGCGCACCAAGTATTTATGCAGCCGCACGCGGACAGTACGCAAAGGTAGACGAAGCATTTGAGCAGAACGAAACAGATTAAAATGCCGATAATTGGGCGCATGAAATATGCAAACACTCGACTAGATGCCAGAGTTTCGAATTGATATTCGGATGGCGAAATTCCGGGGCTGCGAAGCGAAACATAAATATTCGATTAAAACATATGCATTCTAGATGAGATTACACTTACAGCGAGTCAATTGGTGAAACATGCCAAGCGCCACTAAAGCAATATTACATTTCATTACTAAGATTCCTTTAGCCATTTTCAAATCGAGTGTCGGCTGTCTAGTTTGCTCAGCAAATATTTGTGTTGGCACGTAATTTGGCGTCTCATGCAAACGCTGCAATATTTTGCAACATTTTGGGCAAGAAAGAGTAACAACTCGTTGCACACACACACACAAATCATTCGTATGCAAGTGCAGCCTACAACCAAAGCCCCCTCACCAGCACACGATATATATTTAAACGACATCCTGTCGAGACTAAATTTAAATTTATGCCATGACAAAAGCATTTACCAACCAAACTGGACACGCGAAAAAACGCCAAACACCCAAACGAAAGAACAGACGAACGAACAAAACATGTCAAGATCGTTTTCTATGGCTTTTTTTTTGCTCGTTTGCTGTTGCGCTGTTTCGGTCTGTTTCAGCTAGTTTATTGCCTGCCATATGCAATTGCAATATATTTGCACAGCAATAACAACAACAACAATCACAGCAACCATACAAACATGTGGGTGAATTTGTTTGTTTGTTTGTTTGGGCAAACTGGTCGCCGCTGCAGCGATTATGCCAGAGTCGGCTAGAGCCGAGTAAAAATAATGGCAACAGCAGTGAAAACAAGTACAATGCTACAACGTTGACGTTGATAAACGCAACTGATGGCAAAAGGCAATAACAAAAATCGAAACGCGCCAATTTCCACTGTGGGTGGTCGGTGTTGATACGCCTGGGGCGTGTTAGGCGCTAAACAGTAACCGAGGCGCGCCAGACATGTCAAGGTGATTGAAA
Source organism: Melieria crassipennis (assembly GCA_963668005.1). Lineage (NCBI taxonomy): Eukaryota > Metazoa > Arthropoda > Insecta > Diptera > Ulidiidae > Melieria > Melieria crassipennis. The sequence continues at coordinate 59,903,449 of OY764962.1, forward strand.
CTGAAATAGGTCGGGTTAGCCTTAATGTGCTTTGGGCAGATAAGATTTGAACTTTAGCATCAGCCAGCGAGATCAAGACGACTTATTTTGATATTCCTTCTTATGTTCCAAATCAATCATGTTGCATGAGTAGCAAAAAAGTGTATAAAAATAGTATATTTTCGATTTCCAAATTAGACGCTGCGAACTTTTACGTAAGGAAGCAAGCAATGTGCGCGTAAAACTGTCGCATTTCGAAATCTATTTTGAATCATTGCATCATCTTGAAAGTGTTTTTTCGATATTCATTTTTGGTTTTCAAAGCAAACATTTGGAACGAATTGCAAAAGTGCTCTGTGCGCAGGAATTAAAACTGTTTAGCTGACAATATCAGTGGCAGAAAAAAAAACACAACAACAACAGTTAGAGCAGACACATACAATAGAACACGTGCGGGCCCAACAGACAACGTGCTGAGCCGAGAAAAGCAACCGGGCGGCGGGAGGGTGGCCAGCGGGCGAGAGCATAAATAAGCCACATGTAGCGGCGCAAGGCTGACTGTCAGGCTGGCTGGTGCCACTGCCCGTGTCGAGTGACAACAACAGCGACGACAACGACAACGGCATCGATGCGGATGCCTCGCCGTGGCTCTATTCCCGCAAGAAAAATCAATGGCAGTGACAGCGCTGAATGGTCCAAGGCAGCCGCCTTTCCAGCTTTGCTTCTATTCTTTTACTTTTTACGTTTCGCTGTTTCCGCTGCCTCCTATTCTGCCGCCTATTCATTTCCACTGGCCCGAAGGATAATTTCCCTCATCCCTTTCGCTTCTCTCATTCCATGACCAGATTGAGCGCCGACTGGGTAGTCGCGCAGTGACACACATTTCGCCGCATATTGTTGTTGGGGAAATGTGTTGCAAGTTGTCAAGTGAGAGACGACAGCGCGAAAAATGTATTGAAATGTGCAAATGTTTTCGCTAATTTCTTACAGTTAAAATGTGCACAAATAGTTACTTACTCTTTAGTTTTCCGCGAAAAATCTGCTATTTGCCGGCTGGATGTGGCAAATTCCATATGCATTCCGCCGACAACGAACACTTCCGCCGGGCATGTGCGGCGGGCACACTGTGCGCCAGTCCGTTGCAGCCCGAGTTCGGCTGATAAGAAAACGTGCGGACGCACTCCCACAGCACAGTGCGCGCCCACTGACGGGAAGCGCGACGCTGGTCGTGCGAGCTCGCCACGACGCGTATGCGGGAGAGCGTGCGAGAGAGACGCGCTCACGAGCAGTGCGCCGCTTGCATGGGAATTTCACTTACCACACACAACACGCACAAAGCAATTACAAAGTAAAATGCAACAACAATGCGAGTGCAGCTGAAACGACGCCTCAACAGCCGCACAGCGTCGTCTTGCATAAATCAGTACAACAACATCAACAGCAGCGTACGAACGCCAACAGCGACGATGACGACCTTTCGTTCACGGCGACAACAACAACACGGTTAGTGGTTACTGATTGCACTGCGACGAGAGACGGACCGACCGACCGACCGAAGGACTGTATACGCAAATTCACGGCGTGCAACGCATTCGCACTCGCATTGGCAGTCGTCGTTGAACTTCGTCGATTAATTTTTCCATTTAACGCGAGGCACGAGTGTTTTTCCCCAGAGCGCGCACTCGATGTTGTTGCTTATGATGCTTTTGTCGATGTTGTTGCGGAGAGAGTGCATGCAAAAATGTGTAGAAAATCGACTGCTGCTCCTGCATGCGCGTGTATGTGTTTATGAAGCGGGGCAGTGGCGGCAGGTGGTCGCGGGAAATATCTCACTTAGTGTTTGGGAGTTGGTTTTCGTAGGAAAAATTTTCAAAACCAAAATTCGTTTGACGTGACGTTTTTCCACGCCCCGATTCGTAAATGGCTGTGGGTCAAAGTGTCTCAGTAGCCCGTTGCTATAAATCAATAATTTAAACTTCGCCTCACATGCCACACACACAGCAGCTGGCACAGCAGTTGCCACACTTTAAACGACACACAGCTGTAGGTTTGCGCGTATGGGGCGAGCGGGCGCGCGGAGAACGCTGCACACTAAACACACTTGTGACTGCTCAGCGCTTTTTCGGCTGTACTTTTGCCCCGGCACTGGTTAAGCAATAAATGCGAAAAAAATTACACAATATTCATTAAAACCGTTTACCACTCACACGCAACGAAAATGCGAAAATTCAACAGCGAAAACCTCCTTACGCCGAAGGCAGCGCACAACTTTACCGACAGATGACAGCGGAAAAACTGCTCTTTCCCAACGCAATTCCCAAGCAAACCAAACCAGCGAAACGCCAAACAAAGGCAGCGCAAAGCAAAAGCAAAAGCAACACCAAAAACGCGTTGCGAGCCAAACCACATGAAATGACAAGACACACAAACGGACAGGCCAAACACCAAATCACGAAACCAGCCAACAGCAACAGTATCGACACCACGCTCAACACTAGCAGCGGTCGTGTGGCAGCGCTTTGAGCATCTGCTATGTTCGTTTGCAGCTGTTATCGGACACTGCAAAGCGGTAGTGCAACCTTTCAAGGAGATTTGTCACTTCAGTGTGCCTGGCTGAGATGTTGTGTCCACTGTGGCTGTTATTGCTGCACTGTTAGTGCTTCACTAGTGCGCCACAAGCAGCAGGCAGACGTTAATTCATGCTCATTGCTCGAACACTGTTAGTGACAACAGCGCTCGCTCTGTACCTGTCTGCTGCAGAGATGAGACGCCAGTTTCACGACTAAGAGCATGGTGGCTATTTTAAAGAGGGTTTCCTTTAGTAGAACAGGGTGCAATAGTGTCAAATATTTTTATTAAAATTACTTAAAATTAAATTTTTTGTATTGTAATTCAGAATATCATTTAATCAATCGGAATATCAATTTAATTAAATTGTTGTTTTATTTTGTTTTTCATTAAAATAAGATGAAACTAACTAAATTAATTTAAATTAATAATTCATTTGTAATTTAATATTTATATTAATTTCATTGTGTTTTTCATTCAATTGATATCAATTGGAAATTCATCAGCATGGCTTTGTTCCTGGTCGCTTGACCGTTTCTAATCTCGCGACCTTTGCGCATGTCTGTATCTCCGCCTTTAACGCCGGATTTCAAGTTGATACCGTTTACACGGATTTCTCAAAGGCATTTGACAGGGTATCTCATCGCATTCTGGTTCTTAAACTACCCCAGCTTGGGTTCCACTCCATCTTCCTCGAATGGATCCGATCTTATCTTAGTAATAGGCAATGCATTGTTGTTGTTGATGGCTTTCACTCTGAGCCATTCACTGCTACTTCCGAGGTTCCCCAGGGCAGCATCCTTGGTCCTCTGTTCTTTGTACTCTTTATTAATGATATTAGTAGGTGCTTTTCCAAGAGTAAATTCCTGCTTTATGCAGATAATCTAAAAATGTACACTGCTGTCCGCAGTCCTTGCGATGCTGCCGATCTACAGTCTGATTTGGACAACGTCAACCTGTGGTGCAATAGAAACCAGCTCTCATTAAACCTAAAAAAGTGCTTCTATATGACGTTCTGTAGATCGTCAGTTTTTATCCAGTCCTCATATCATATTGGTAGTACGCCTCTCGAGAGGCTAAGCGTCTTCACAGACCTTGGTGTAATCTTTGACCCCAAGTTGGCGTTTGTTAATCATGTGAACTTTATTATCTCTAAATCCTATTCTTTGCTAGCTTTTGTCCGTCGTAATAGTTTCGAATTCTCTGATCCCTACACGCTCAAGCTCCTGTACACTTCTTTTGTTAGATCTCGTCTAGAGTATGCGTCTTTTGTCTGGAATCCATATTATTCTTCTCATTGTAATCGTATTGAACGAATTAAAAAAAACTTCTTGAATTTTGGCCTTCGCTCTCTAAAGTTTTCTTGAGAGTAGAAGAACTATCCTCTCTTTGGTGTTCGTCCATGAGGTTATTAATGGTTCTGTTGATTGTCCTTACCTCCTGAGTCTAATTAACTTCAATGTTCCTTCTCGTGTCCTCCGTCACTACGACTTATTTGTCATATCTCCCTGCAGGTCTAATTACGCCTTGAATGCCCCTTTCGTGAGAGCACTTTCCGAATTTAACAAGATCTGTGGTTCTCTTAACCTCGATCTTTCGATCTCCAAACAAGAATTAAAATCACGTCTGAATTGCTTTTATAAATAATCGTCATTCTTATTTGTATCCTATTCTTAAGTTCTATTCCTATTGTTATTCTATTTTTAAGTTCTTATATTGTTGTTTGCTTAGTCTGTAAGTTCATTTACTGTATACTTGAAATAAATGAAAAATGAAATTAAGAGCGTTTTAATGCATGTACATACAGTCGTGTCTGGATATAGTGAACTAATTATTGCAAGGCCTGTTCACAGTATCAAGGTTGTTCACTATATCAAGGTTAACATTTTTGTTCAAAAACTCGTTCTATTTGCTCAAAAAACACTATTTGTTTTTTGAAAAAAAAATTTTTCAATATTTAGAGGCTCCATATCAAAATTTGGGTGTTCACTATATCGAGGTGTTCACTATACCCAGACATGACTGTATAAAAATGTTATGTTCAGGTCCAGCTATATATACTATATAGATTGAAATGACGACACTAAATACTACAACGACCATTGGCATTGATACTGAAGAGGCTTTACTCTGCCCATTTTAATTCCATTTTACAAGTGTATTTGAATACAATTTAAAAAATCAAATATATTCAAAGTCAGTTAGCAAATCGAATCTTCATAACAACTTCAAACTGGGCTTAAATCTTTTAAAAGCGTTTTGATTGTGAGTTGGCATACAGTAAAAATAGTATGAGACTTAGCACAACTCATGCTTAATATGGACAATGTTTGAGTTTAGTCTCGTACTCTCTCATGTATGAGTTCATGTCCCATACAAACCAACATCAAAACAAGTTATTCTAAGATTTATGAAGATGTCACTCTAAGACTTTTGTTTTTAAACAAATTCCTTCATTAACTTTTCACATGTCGCCGACGTTGATCTCTCAACAAATGTTACTTTTCATTTTCAATTTTTACCATTTGCCATGAAATTCATTAAAGTTCATTAAAACTCTGTCTGCTGTCCGTCTGGCTATCCGCCTATCCTTCCACCTATACATCGCTAACTTTGTCTACATTCTTTTTTTCTTCTTGTTATTTATGGCAAAGAATTTCACCTGCAGCCAGTCTGCCAGTGAAGGACACTTTGGAATGCTCATGCCGAGGTTGTTGTGGCTGTTGGAGGAGGAGGATTGTGCAGGACATGCGAGACACACACACACACATAGTTAGCATGCCAGTCAGTATGTGCAAATTAAGTTAAAATCGATTTATAGCGATTTCTCGACTTTTCGCTCGATTGTCGCACTGCAATTGTCACCGACACGCACGCAAACATGCGAACGACACTACTTCTAGCCGCTGTCACAGAAAATTGCATATCAATCTGGCAACCGGCCTACACGCTTTCTCACGGCCAGCGTCAACGTAGCGTTGCGTTGTCTGATATTTGCATCAACTACAACTGTCAGGAATACTGCTGCCGGTCGGCCTTCCTCTCGCCCCACTGCCTGACTAGCTCATTTAGCACGTACACACATTCCTGTCCCGTGTTTGGTTTTTTGTATGATTGGAAGTGTCGGTTACTCGTTTCCGCACTTGGCAGCACTTCCTTGCTGAGCTGTCTTCACTTCATCCCCAACCCGCAGCCTTATCAGCATCTATGAAAGTCATTGCTGCCATCATCACCAAGTCAACTTGCATCTTATCACAGCAGGCAATGGCAACTCGTCCTCCATCTGCAGGCCAGCGACATGCAGGTGAAATGCAATGCTAGTGTGTGCGTGTAGTCAGGAAAGGAAAGTCCTGTGCGCTGCTGTTTGTGTGTGCGTAGGGACGCGCTGAAGTTGGCAGTCAGTAGCATGACTTTTTCTGCTTTCTTGGTGCCATCGAGCGTGTTTAGCTGGCAATCAAAAGGAAAAACAATTGAAGTGTGTGATGATTTCAATATTTAATGCTGGCCATTTGTGGCGGAGGATCTGCAATCTGCAAGTGACTGCAAATAAAGTTGGAGAGTAAAATTGTTGAGCTGTGACTAGGGCTCAATGGGTGCTGGTTCGAATGCCAACCAAGACAACTGTAAATCAAAATCATTTGCTAAAGTTGGAGGCCCTCAGCAAGCAAGAGAGTAATAGAATTGTCTCTATAAAGCTCCGAAGTGACTGTTCTATGTCTTATTTAGACCTTCTACATACTTTTACAGTTGACCACAATCACCGGCTTCGTTCACCCTCATTCCTAGGTGCTGTAAAGCGCTTCTTACATTGCATTGCTCACCAATTTTTTTATGTCTGGGCTTTGATTAAAATTCGCTGATTGATTTCGTATGGCGTTTACGTGCACTAACAGCTAGAAGCTGCAGCTTCAAGTCGCATTGACTGAATGAATGTTCATCTGAATGCTGAAACAACAACAATTGCTACACCAATAGGCATTTCTTTACTCACTTCAGTGCGACAGCGAAGGCCAGAGTTGCTGTTAAGCTGCCGCCTACCATAGCAGCACAAGTGTTTATGATGAGTGTTTCCCATTTGTGTTACCACATGTCCCCATTCCCAGCCGCCTCCTAGCGCCGCTGCCACTTGAATGGCGCCCACTGCTGTTGCTGACATTAATGTGTGGCATTTTCGCATTTCCTGTGCGCCGTTGAAACATGACGAAATACTATTTCAAACGTAGCAACAACAACAACGAGGGGAATAAGCATTGTTGCAGCAACAATCTTGGAGTAAGCACCATTTCACGTACACGGCCGCACCGAGGCCGGCTCCGTGTCAACGCGCGTGCACAGGTGTTTGGCTTGTAATGAGTTTCTCCCCCGCCACCTGCACGCGGCGTATGCGTACACATAACCGCTCGAACAGTTGTTGTGCTATTGTTGCAATATGTCATACACCCGGCACAGTGCCCATTTTTATCCAACGATTTTCTCATTGTTTTCTGGTTTTTGTTGGGTTTTCCTCTGTTTTCATCGGCTCTATTCATTTTTATGCTTTGCTCGCTCGACTCGTTCAAAGTTGTTTATGCCTTTTGCGTGATCACATTTCAGCGCTGCAGCTGTGTGCGTGGGCGCCGTTCTGCGGTAAAATTAATTTTGTCATGCACGGCAAAAGGTGCGCAAATCCTGCACCATTGTCGCCTTGTGTGGAATTTCAAATATGTGCAAGAAGCTGAGCATACATTCGGGCGCACTGACAGATGTAAGAAACTTGTGGAAAGAACTTACTGCATTACTTCATATGATTCAATTTTAATTGTAATTATTTTCAAGAATTACTTGAATTCTTTGGGTTAAAAAATATTGTCAACATCTCGAGTACGCAAATTGTTCGTTGCAATCATGCAAAATGTCAACGAAATTGCAACGCGGCTTCTAACAACAGCTCAGTGCTATTTGCGATTTACAATCGACTGAGAAAATCACAACCGGTAGTCATGCAACAGCAACAACAAAAACTACATCACTAACAGCCAGTACATCATTCAAGCCTTATTTACCTCGTAACATTACACGAGACAAATAAATGGATTGGCCACACTTGTAGCACTCTGCGAGCCAAGACTGCAAGGATTGGGCAATAAGGGCACTCACACTAATGCCAAATGCAAGCATTTATACGATCAATATCTCCGCTTAATTTTTACTGTCTCAGCGACCAAGTAAAGATTTACAGAAGAAATGCATTGTTTTCAGCAGTTTGGCATTGGTAGGTAAAATGTTGAAAGTTTTTTACGACAATAACAACACAGCTTCTTTCAAATAGTGAACTCCCCAATTGTTTATGTAGAAGCCAAAGTGACGTACAGCGCAGCACCCACTGCTGGTCAGACACGGCAGCACTGGCAGCCAGGTGAAGTGCGACCGCCGAGGCGTGGAGCGCGCAACGCAGAGTCGAAAATATGTGCAGGCACAGCTGCTGGACAGCAACGTTAGTGATTACACTCGGCAATAAACTAGAAGCCTCACAAGCTCTGCACTCGCAACGTGTTGCGGGCGGGGCGCATGAGCTGAAGAAGCTGTTCCAGAGTGCCAGCAAGGATGCAGTGCCTGAATGATGTGCAGTAGCCGTTGCAGCCATCTCGTTGGATGGTGTAATGCCAGAGTGCTAAACGTATTAGCACTATGCACTATGACTATCATTAGGCCATAAGCAGCCGAAAGAGCAGGCGGAGATATGTGGATAATGATTATGGAGCAGTAAATTGCGGAAAATACATTACATACACACAGTTGAGATGAACACAGCAATTACGAGTGTGTTGGCACATTTTTAAATTGCTTCTTCTTTGGCTTCAAGTATTCAACAAAACTGCAATAACTTTTGTGGGACACTGTGACAACAAAGTACAATAAACTGTACTGTGTGTACCAAGAAATGCTGATCAGTGTGAATTTTCAATGTGCCATTTAAATCACTGCACTTCTCAGTTTCATAAACGAATTCATGAAATGAAGATGAAATTGTGACTTTGTTAAATTCAACGCTGTCATTTTAATTCATAGAAAACGTCCAAAGAAAACACTCGCACTTGCTGCTCTCTTCGAGCGCATCCAATTGGTGCGAACATGTGAACGAAGCAATAAGTTTTACACAATGCACAATCCGAGCCCTTCGCAAGCAGCGCGCCGAGGGCTGTGATTGTTTTAATCCTTTTAATTTTCTTAAGTCGGCTGTTTCTGCAACGAATGATGGGAAAATCCTTGCAAGACGCGTTCTTGGTTGCTCCCCCTTTTCAAGTCGCCTTTCAGGCGCTGCAGCTGGCAGGTGTGTCCATCAGGCTGTCAAGCAGCAACAAGCGGATATTAACAACGCATGTTTTGACTGCTTGCCAACTTACTTGCACACGCTCACAGCGAGCGGCAGCAAATAAAATGCGGGGTTTTCAGTAATTAAAAGTGTGCGCTGGCACTTTTCTAGCAGCGACGCGCGAAAACCCTCTGCGACGGTGTGAGGCAGGAAACAGGAATTTTACTCGTTGACAACTTAAGTAAGCGTCAAGCAATAGAAATGTCAACACTACTTGCCAGCGATGACAGCAATAGCAACGAACAAAACGAGAGGGAAGCAGAGAAGTTTAGGGATTGAGGGAAAAGAAAAGAATTTGGGAAACTTTAAACGAAATATTAACAAGTTCGATTGTTGAAGGCATACATTTTAATTATTTTTCGCTTATCATTTCTCTCATCAGGGGCGAATTCAGAAAAATATTTCGGGGGGGTTTCAAAAAGTAATTCTTTAATATTCATAAAATATCTTTTAATTTGTATTTATGTAGTTTTAAATTCGATCCTAATATTTCGGGTGGGGGTTCAACCCTCAAAACCCCCCTAAATCCGCCACTGCCTCTCATGAACGGTATAGCAATATTTGGTGTGTTGTTACATACCTTGCATGCAATATTCGCACCGTTTAATTGAAATTCTTAAAATTCCTCAAGCTTTCTCAGATTTAAATTTCAAAAATTAATATATACACCCGGGCATCTGTTAGCCATCAGCAGTCACGTGCAACAACAAAAATAAAAGAAGAAACTGTTGCGTAAATTAAATCACAACCAAGCAACATTCAGTCGTCCATTTAGCTTCTTCGGACACGCTCGCGCTCCATTCGACAAGTCAATCTAATTCCATTAAAGTCAAAACTGTCCAGAATGTCCGAACCATTTACATTGCGCCTGTCAGTCAGCCAGTCAGTTTGCTGTGTAATTCAATTTTTTGCTAATATTGCGGGAATGCGTTGTGCGCACACCTAAAAGTCGACTATAAAACAAAAGCTTGAACAAATAACAATAATAACAGCAGCGCGCAACCTTTCGCTCTCCTGTCTCCGCCCGACAGTGCGGCGCGCTGATATGATTTTTTTATGTTCATTGGCAATTTTTCCAGTTAGCAGCAGCACCACGCCTCCAGTTATTGTTGCGCCCCATTGCTTTCGTATTTATTCTGCTTATGATAAAATTGAAAAATCAAATTTATTAATGCAACACAACGCGCGCTCGTTCACTTCGCTCACTTTGTCGGTGCGCTATTGTTGTAATTTTTTTGTTGTTGCATTTTTTCATAACTGCGCTTGACGTTCTATTTGGTGTTGTTGTTGGTTTTATGATTGGCCAGATTTTGCGTTGATCTGGCGGGCATTTGTGTGAATTACATTTTTCTGCTGCTTTTCACTTTGCATATTGCGGAGGGTAGATTTTTTAATATTGTTGCTATTGGAATTAGCCACCGGCTGTTTGGGTTAATCTGCGCGACGGACATGACCGAAGGTGTTTTGCGTTGTTGTTTTCGCTGTTATTGCTTTTGCCGTAGTAGCAGTTTCAACATTTTAATTTGTGATATTAAAATGTTGAAACTGCTGAAAGCGCCCAGGGCTTGAACTTTGATTGAACGGCCAGATGCGTAAATCCGACTGAACTTTGTGAATCTTTTGATATTGGAAACAGAGTGTAATCAAGAAAAGAGAAACGGTTTTCATGTTTCAAAAGTTCTTGGATGATCACAAACTTAAAGATTGTGAAGTTAAGCAGAGAAAATATGTAGCAAAAAAGTTGTTGTGTCTGCGAAATGAATGATTTTAAAATGGATGGTCAAAGTTCAAGGATTTTGATGTTCTTCAAAAGATGTTTAGAGATGAGTGACACAGGTAAATCGTAGGTGGGTAAGTTGAGGGGCCTCGAAGTCCTTGATTATTGTAACGTTATTGTAACCCACTGGTACACAATAACGTGTAAAAATAGTTTCTTGATGTGATGTGTTACTTTCGATTTAAACATTTATGCTTAATTTGGCATTTTTTAATAATTCATCGCATGCAATATTTTTTATTACATGCAATATTTTTTATTAACAAAACAAATACTCTTGTTTAAATTAAATTTAAATCAAAAAAAATAAATACATTTTTGTAATTTCTTGGCAAATAAAACATATTGTTACGAATATGAGTTTTCTAAGCTGTTCGTATCTGACTGTGCTTGAAAATAAAAAAAATTCATTTATTCAGCGCAAACGCAGTCAAAAATCAACAATCACTCTATTTACAACTTTACACTTGTTACTATATACTTTACTACTACTATTGCATGTTTCCCCTTTGCTTGCTCAACACAGACTCGACTCGTTGCGCCGCGAACCGCTGCTTATAAATATACCAGTTTTCTTATCGCGCCGAAGTTTCTAGCAACTTCCAATTGGAAAACGCTCCACCGTTCGCGAACCATCCTTGCCATATCGGAATAACACCAAGCGAATTATACCAAATTCGCCGTAATGCAAAGTACATGCCTAAAAGTATGCTTGGAAAAACATTCGTGCATAGAAAAGCATTCAGCACAATGCCTCATCGCAACAATATAATAATTCTTATGCGATAGTTATCAGAAGCGGTATACTCGGCATTTCAAACTGTAGGGGAATTCTTTGTAAGGTGCCATTCCTGCTCGATTTCGACGTTCCAGCAATCCAAGCAACAAAATTCCTACCGTCATTTTAAGTATATATGAGAACATCAATTTTAATGTGGTTTTTGATGGAACAGACGCAATAACACGGTCTGGGTAAAAAAAGTGTCAAATTGGTTAAAAAAAAACTTAAAAATAAAAACTGAAGGTTTTTCTTGCGGTGAAAAAGTAACCAAAAACTTATAAAAAAAACTAAGGTAAATATCAGTGTTGGACTTAATTTTTAATGGTTTTTCATAATCCAAAATGATATCTGAGCATATCGTAAAAGGAAAAAATGTATACAATGAATTCCAAAATGGCATAACAATTTAAAGTGCCACCTTTTTTTTTTAAGGTGCCACCCCCCTTTTTTCATTGTTTTGTGATCCTATATCGGTAAAATGCCTTTTTGTTGCTCGGGACCGTCATTAAAATGAATTTAAAGTGTTCTTATTAAATTTTTCTCGAATCCTGTCATGAGGAATAAAGTTCAGTTCAGTTTTGTATATTAATTTCCATATAATTACCGTTTTATTTGTTACCATTCAATTTTCATTTTGTTTTCGGTCATTTTATATTTAATTCAAATTAAATTCAATAATCTTTCATACATTTTCTAAATCATGCACTTTTACTTGAGATTTTTACGTTTTTAGCGGTTTTTTTAGGGGGTGGCACTTTACATTAAAAAATTTTAGGGTGTCGATGTTGAACACTTTGGGAAATTGGCTGTAAAATTCGTATTTCGGAAAAATTCAAATGAAGTGTTACCTTGGATAATAGCTCTTTACCTAATACCTCTTTCCAACGGTATATTAACATTGGCGATACGTTAATTTTCTAACGAGTTATGCGCAAAAAAAGCTATGGGGTAGCACGTTACAAAGAATTCCCCTACGAGTATTTTTGTCACCAGCAATTAAAGAATATTGAAAAACTTTAGACAAAGACAAATAAGAAAGAGAGAAAGAAAGAATAATTTTCTTTTCGTTTTCTTTTCTTTTATGTTCATTTCTTACATTCTTTCTTATTATATTCGTTTCCTTTATTTTCCTGTCCTTTCCCTTCTATTTCTTTCCTTTCCCTATGCTCAATTCAGCTTTAAATAACAACCAAAGTGCTAAAAACTGCATCTTCTAGCAATCATAAAATGTCCATACCTTAAAATTGATAACCACATAAATTCAAAAACTTTTATTTACGAGCACCTGGAAATGTACCATAAAAAATACTCAATTTCGAAAGACCATCAACTAGTCTAGAACACTTGGGAAATGCACAGAATGCAATCAAAAATCGTGAATTTCTGCACTTGCTGTGCGCTCATAAAGAATTTATCGTCAACCATAACAAGCGTTGCCCCTAAAACTATGCAACTAATTGCATATTTACCAACAGCTGCCAAGTGGGAAGCAAGTCAAGTGTTGCCACTTGAATTTGCCAACTTCATCGATGCCATTGCAATAAATTTGCCCCCGAAGGAAATTGCAGCACTCCCTCACCAGCCGGGCGGCTGACTGTGGTGGCTGGCAGAAGCCGAGCCTGCGTAGAGCACATGTCGGGTGGGGGAGCGCAAGTTCCCCCTGAGCGCCGGTAAATTATGGCTTGCGCGGCAAGAGGACACATTCGGCTGCTATTTTTCGGTACATAAGTGTACGTGTATGTGTGAGTGTGAGTGAGTTTACTTGTTTGCAGACAGTCGTGTGCGAGTGCAAGTTGAAATTTTCGCCATAAATTTGCACATTACACGATAAGTAAACGCGCATTACCTTCTAAGTGTGCGAAATTACAATTGTTTGCGTCGGTACAGCAATGTGCGCGGGTGTGGGTGTGGCTGTTGCTCACTATCAAAAAATCCATGACGCTGCAAGTGGCTCAGTGTGCGTGCGTGTGCGTGTGCGTGTGTCCCTATTGAATGGCAATACATTTTGCAATTTGAAATGGGAATTATGTGCAGCGACCGCGCCCGCAACTCGAACCCGCAGTCGGGCCGCATCCGGTGTGCGGGGCACGCACGCCAAGTGGCGTGTGACAAATTTCTATTGTTGTTTTTGCCGTTATCTGCAATTTGGCTGTACTCTGCGCTTTGCTTGCTGCAAAATTGCGTATGTTTTGATTCTTGCAATTTTTTTGCTTTTTGTTAAAGTTATTGTGGAGTCGCAGTGAATTTACTGTGGCGCTGTTGTGAAAGTCGAAACGACTCACGAGTGTTTTGTTTGTGAATTTGGCGCTTTATTTTATGTTCTCGCCGTTCATTTCTGCCAGTGGCAAAGATAAAATTCAAATCCTTTGCTACGTGAGAGGACTTTTTAAATGCGAATTAAGTGGAAGGAAATGCGCGCAAGAGGCGATTGTGTTGGTGTGGGACGGAGGCAGAAAACCCACGTGGAGTTATTAGCTGAGGATGTTTTTTACTTATTTATCAAATATATTGTTACGAAAATGACTAGTTCGTATCTGATTGTGCTTGAAAATAAAACAACTTCAATTACTCAGCGCAAAACGCAGTCAAACATCAACAATCACTTTATTTACAATTTTACACTTGTTACTACTTTACTACTACTATTGCATGTTTCCCCTTTGCTTGCTCAACACAGACTCGACTCGTTGCGCCGCGCACCGCTGCTTATATACCAGTTTTCTTATCGCGCCGAAGTTTCTTGCAACTTCCAATTGGAACACGCTCGACCATTCTCGCACAGTTCGCGAACCATCCTTGCCATATCGAAGTAACACCAAGCGAATTATACCAAATTCGCCGTACTTCAAAGTGCATGCCTAAAAGTATGCTTGGAAAAGCATTCGTGCATAGAAAAGCATTCAGCACAATGCGTCATCGCAACAATATAAATATTTTTTAATATTTAAAAAAAATCATTATACCCCTTTTTTAACAAGTGTTATGTAATTCTTCAAAATCCTTGCAATATTCTTCAACATCTAACTGCAGTCAATGCTCTCAGCTCTCTAACAAATCTCAGCCAATATTCAAATTTGCTGCTAAAGCATCACTAGCGATTTTCCAGCATTCTGCCCACTTTGAACTGATGGATTGCGCCACTGCAGGAAGCACTAGCTTAAATTATTTAAAAATGTTCCTCAACTTCTGCGCCATTTCTCAAAGTAGTAGAAAATTCGAAAACGAACGCCTCACAGGCACTTAACAAATAGCCTGCAAGCAGCCTGTGCGCGCCCTTAAAGAGTTAAAAGGCCCGCTGACTGCTTTCGACTGCATTAACCCTGCACATAAGTAAGAGTGTTGTGTGTGTGTGTGGGTGTGCAGATATGTGCAGCATGCGAATTTATTGCCTTCACTACAACACACCGACACCGGCCATAATTCAAAAAATCATAGTATACTTACGGGCGTTCGAGCAGTCGCCACCCCCTGATAACAGCCAACGCCACACAACGGCACCAAATCAAATACACTTAAGGTTTGTTGCTCTTATTTTTCGCATTTTCTCGTTTCGATTTGGCAGAATGGGCGGAAGGGTGATGGATGCTGAAGCGCAGGGATGCTGAAGCGAAGCAGAAGGGAGAAAGGGATTTATAGTTTGGCAATAAAACAGCAGAAACAGTGCTTATCAATTAGAAGCAGCAGTGGGCATTGGCAAGAAGCGCAAATATTTAATAAACAAATGGAAAGTAACTCGGCAATGAAGAAAATGTGCGGAAGGAAAATATGAAAATAAACAAAACTAAGACTAAGACAGTGCTGTAGTAGCTGGAAAATTCTCAATCACAAAGTAGTTAATCAAATTTCACTCTTAAAAGCTTCGACCACAAATGCAGCGGCACACTCACACACACACAAACGCGTCTCCCCATATGCGATTTCGTGCAGTAGACGCATTGAAATAAGCGCGAACACATTCATCAGCCCTAAACTACTTACTCGCAAGAAGTTATGATGTAGTCAAGTGGCAAGAACAACAACAAAAATAACTTGAACCGCAACACGCAACACGCACCACTAGTGGCAACGGCGGCCAAAACACACAAAGCAGCAACGCCAGCATTTTGCGGCCAAGACGAGCGATCCCGCATACATTCGGTGGCATACAAAGAATACAAGTGGCATACCACTTGTGAGCAGTTGCTGCTGTTCAACTACTTTTGCTGCACCATAGCAACAACAACAATTGAAACTGTGGCGCGCTGCCACTTGTCCACCCACGCAGCTTTTCCGAGCAAATGAAAACAGTATGAGTTGTTGTTGTTGTTGTTACGTCAAGTTGCTACATGTGCTGTGTGTGTGTAATCCACTTGGCCGCAAAATGCGAATATGACGAAAGTTTTTGTGCAGCTAAGGCAGCACTTCAGCAAGCCAATTTCCATTACATTAAATCAAAAAATAACAACCGCCCTCCCTCCCCTAACTCGCACCGTTGCCTACTCGCAAACAATCCAGCAGCTGCTTTCTGCCCGGCCGCCTGCGCTGCCAGTGAATTTGTGTTGTTGGTGTGCTTGAGTTAGTGCTGCCGGCACACACAATGACACGCTCCACAAAACGTCGCCTTGTTGCTGACGCCGCGAAACGTCAAACGGCCCTTCGATCTCAGCTTTCCTCGCTCGGCCATTTTTCATTCGTGCGCGCAGCTTTTTTCGAACATTTCAATGCGCTATAAAAATTGTGCACTTGTGCAGCGTTTTGAAGGAATGGCATTTAAAGGCGGCTGCAAGTATCTTCAGTTTTGAGCGCCAATTATTCGTGCTTATCAGATTTTGCAGAACCCAACAATCTTCCGGTTGTTTCAGTCGCAAAGTAGCTAGAACTGTAATGCTCCCCCTCCGTCCCTTATTGGCGATTGCCAATGAAAGACAAACTTCAATGTCGCAATCGCTCACATTCTTCTTCTTGTTCTTGAGTTGGTTTTTGCAGCAACTGACGGCGCCAATCTGCTGGAGCCAATCCCACAGCGGCATCTTGCAACAATTTGTGTGCATTTTGCAACAATTTCCGCAGCATGCGCCAAAGTGCCTCAGGCGATGCCGTTCTACGTCGGACGCGTGCAGTCAAAAATCTGTCTGCCAATGAGCAAAAAAACTCTAAGAATTCCATAGCACTTGCGGCCACTTATTGTCAACAGGCAACACTCACTCTGTCCGTCAAGCAGCGCCAATTCAATGCAGCGAGCGGCACGCGGCAGGTGGCAGCGAATTGCAACAATAAAACGACGCGCTGAAGATGATTATCTGCGAATGCGAAGCGTAGCGCTGACATTCAATGGGTCGCAGTGTTGCCACTGTCAGTGTAGCTTGGGGAGCGGCCAAGTTGCGCTGCCTGCTGTGCACCGCCGCGTAGGCTGAGGTCGCGGTCACCGGTGCAACGTTTGTTTCTGTTTTGGTTTTTTTTTTTTTTGCTGTTTTCATGATTGTGTTATTTTTATTAGTTTTTGTGCGCCCTGCGGCATTGTCTGCATTGGGCGCGGGGCGGCTGCAGAACACTTCAGCAGCCTCTACAGTGTTGCAATTCTTGTCCCAGATGTCAGTGGCGACATGAATAAGGCGCGACAAGTAGGAAAAAGTGGAATAGCTACAATGAACGAATGAACACTTGGCCTATAAAAGGAAGCAGTATGAATGCTGAGAGGAAGAGAGTGGTGACTGAATGTTGAAGGGGCCCCAAAGCGAGAATTGGTAGAGGCGCAGATCGTTCAATAGTGATTATGAGTATCCTGCTGCAAGGTCCACGCCCCTTTTAAATTAAATGCTTAACCCAATAAGGACCAACGTGACGTATACGTCACGATGGCATAACCCATCTTTATGGGCCGAGAAAAAAAATTGGCTACTGAAAATGTAATAAAAACTATATCATGACCTCATTATAAGCATAATGAGGTGGCATCATGACCTCATTATAAGCATAACGGCCGAAATTGCTTCAGTTGCAATCAAGCTTTCTTTGTGAAATTTTAAAATACGGAAAATATCGAAAATGGCAAAAGTCCAAAAGTAATTATATGTGTATTGAAATTAGTTTTCCCATGCAAGTAAACTAAATATTTTAAAGTACTAGTACTTAGAATCGTTTGAAGATGAATAGTGCAAAAAATAAATGACAACGTATTATATTTTATCCGTGTTTGATTGTGTTTTTTATTGCCGTGACGTATACGTTACGTTGGTCCAAATACAGGGCAAGTGCATATATTACTTTTTTATGTCATTAGATACTTCAAAAACCCATATAAAATGCTAGATTATCTGGAAAGCTTACAGGGTGATGATGAAGGTTTTGCAATTGTATATCGAGCCTCCCGATGACCCTAAGGTGTCCGATGAAGATTCGGGCGAAGAAGACTACGGCGGTACTATCGAAAATTTGGGCAGGAAGTAACTATTACCATGTGAATTAGTGTGTAATTCCAACGAAGATGACATTCCTGTCAACATCGATGACAATATCGTCCTTTAGTCCTTTGAAGGATCCTTTAATCAAGGATGTTTTTGATTCGTTGTCTCTTGGACGACGAGAAAAGACAGTTGCCGTATGGCATAAGTTTCGATAATTTATTTAGGTACTTCAATTCGAGTTTTGGTTGGTTTGAAACAGTGGGGCTACTGGGGGCACTGGTGTAATAAGATATACTTTATGATATCGAAATATTGCCCTTTGCCTGACAAAAGGCACTAAAAAAGAAACAAGGTGATCACATAGAGAGCATAAAACTGGAAAGTGCTGTTTTTTTCTATAGCTTTGACCATTTATGAATAACATCACGTATCCAAAGTCGGTCGATACTCACGAGAACATCGGAAAATAATCGACGTTCCCCGACCACATGCGGTAGCGATGTACAGAATACAGAATTGTAGCAAGATGCAAGAAATTGTGGTGGCCCGTATTTACCAACATTGGTTCCACCCTACTGAACGTATTCCGACTAGGCTTCCCAGTTTTTTGCAAAGTTAAGGCTTTTACTTCACTTTTAATCAAAGATATTTTTCTAAATTAAAAATCTGAAAATTGGCTAAACTTAGAGGAAACTATCTAAAAAGTATGTGAAAGTATGTTCCTGGATTTTTTTTATTTTAAGACTTTCTTTGTCGGATAATGTAATTACATGCTTCGATATCTTCCGATCTCAGAAAATAATTCAATTTTAAAAGTGGTCTAAACACATCTTTTTTGACAAAATTGATTTTGTCGTCTCTAAAAGTATGCAATCAACATGAAAAATGAAAAAAAACTGCACATATGCGAAACATACGTCTATTATTCTCGTTTTTTGCAAAACTAAAGGGTCCTAAGACCATTTCTGTTACTCTTTGGAATTATCAATGTTGACGTTACCGATTAAATGTAAAATATGAAAAACCTAGCCAACACACTTGGCGCTGTAGCTCTCCAAAAATGAAAAAATTTGCAAATTTAAGTCTCAGGCATTGCCAAACTACAACAGTTTAAGCAGTCAATTCAGCAGACTATGATTAACTAGTATACCAAATTTTATGAAGAACGGACCACTCCTTCTAATTTTGTCCCGCGGTTGTATGGAGTCGAATCACTGTGCATTCTGACAATAATTACGTGGGAAATAGCAAAAAAATGGTAACTAACTGACAAATTTTTATGAAAATACACCATGGTCTGGCGAGGCCATGGTTTTTGTGCTTAGGAAGTATCAGTTAAGGATATCATGAAATATGAGCTCGATAGCTTAACTACAACATTACTAAAGTGGATCCGAAGTTCGATGTGGTCTGGCCAGAACCGGATGCCTGCAGAAAGGTTAAGAATAAATGAATACAAAATTCAGTATTGCACTTGTTCTCGCAGAATAGTTGTATTTTCAGTGTTCCCAAAAGTATCGACTATTTACCAAAGTAGTAGTCAAACACAGGCTTCATGCCAACCCTGCATTAGCTGTTGAAATTTGAAAAAAATGCAGGTACATATTTTTGGTGAATTGTGTGTAAACATGGAAAACATGTTCACCTATATCATAATTAAATTTCAGAACGTCATACATTTTAATATATTATTTTTTGGTTTTAGTTTACATAGCTGGTGTGTTATGCTTTTTAAAATAGGTCTTTTGAGTTTTTCGTAATTCTACTAGAAGAAGTTTTCAAAATTTCATAACTTAAAACAAACTTGAATTTTTTAGTTGGGATTTTATGACTTAAAAATACGTGTCACTTGAATTTTTCGTTTTAAGAATTTTATTTTAGTATATGTACAGGTGCAAGGTGTCGAGTGTGAAAGGGATCCCCTGCTGGGGATCTTGAGTAGCACAGGGCTCGGTCAAGCGATGTTACGGCCGCGGTACCGGAGGTACCCAACCGCTAGCCTCTGCCGTAGCCAAGACCGCAGTGCGTGGTGTGGAGCCACATCCTGCTCGAGGTGACACTGCTGCGGAGTCCGCTACAGCGAACACCCATACAGAACACTGCGGATCTAGACTGGGAAGTCAATAAACATCCCCCCGTAAAGCCAGGGTGTTATGCGACCCGTGCCCCTGATTGGTTTGCAGCCGGGGGGTGAAGTACCTGGCTGTGTGCGAACGGAGCCTCCCCGATACCGGGCCGAATCGGGTGTAGTACTTGGCCTTGCCATGGCAGAGGGGGCGCTGTCATGGTCGACCATCGTTTCGCCCCCACCTCCTCAGGCCCGCCGCGCTTGCCTTGTCGAGCAAACCGGGCGATTATGAATATGATATATGGCTTCTTCCGGTTTGGCCTCGGAACTCGCGGGAGACGAGGATAACCTCTCCCTCACTGACTTGGACAACCTCTCAGGGCTAAGTCAGGACACCTTCACTGAGAGCGTCGGGGTGCGCGCCAGTGGCGCCTCCCCGGCACCCGTTTTAACGAGCGGACCGCAGACCTCCAGTGGAGAGAAGCGCGACGCGAAAAAACCAAAGTAGCGGACAGCGAAGGCCGCCTATAACCACGCCCTATTCGTTCTCGCTAAGATAGCTGAGAATGAAAAGAAGGGCGTAGGTATTGAAAGGGACGCAGCCGACAAGCGAAGGTACCAGGCAGTCGTCGATGAGTACCTCGCTGCGCAGGCTCGAGCAGAAGAGCATCCGACCACCAGCGGAAAGGCAGCTGCCATGCTGAAAAGGGTTAGGTCCCAGGAATCGGCCGACAACCATGCCAAACTAGTGAAGGACGCCAGAGGCGCCCCGCGGAGGAAACCGCACTCCTCGAGTGAGCAGGTCCGCCTCTTCAGTGAAGTGGCTAAGGATCAGCTCTGCATGGCATTGGTGGACGAAAGAAACAGCACGGGCCGGTCGATCAGCGAGCGATGGGATAAGATCGAGGCGAAGCTTTCCGACCTGGTGTTGGAAAAGCTGAGAGCGAAACCAGGATCTATCCCCAGTTTCGACTGTTCGGACGTGGTCAGGGGCCATCGGGTGATTAGATGTGACGACGAGGCCTCGAGGGTATTCTTGCTGGAGTGCGTCGCAAAGATCAGCGACGCCTGGGAGGGTCTGAAGCTCAGACTAGTACCTGCCAGCGAGATCCCCAAGAGACCGAGGGCGCGCATCTGGTTGCCTAAGGGGCAGACTGACCATGCGAGAATAGTGGAGACACTCACTCTGCAGAACCCGGAGGTGCCAATGGATGACTGGGTCATCATTAAGGCGGAGGAACCCTCTAAAACCAGCCAGACGTTCGTGGTCCTGATCAACCCAGAGAGTGTTGAGGCCATCGAAATGGCTGATGGAAAGCTGAGGTATGGCATCAGAAAGGCCAGAATCCGTGTATGGACATCCGACGCGGGTACTGGTCAAGATGACATACCGGCCCTTAATCCAGATGAGGTGGAAGACACCAACAAGTTGTTGGACGACCTGGCGCTGGATGACAAGGACAAACCCGGTAAAGATGCTTAGGGTCGTGCAGGTGAACCTGAAGCACTCGAGGTGTGCTTCAGACAACCTGTCTGTTCTCCTCAGCGAGGAGAACGTGGACGTCTGCATCCTACAGGAGCCCTGGGTCAGAGACTCCATGGTGAAGGGCCTGAGCATCCAGGGGTACAGTCTTCTGTACAGGGTCTCTTCAGGTACACCTAGAGCCTGCATATTAGCTAAGAAACATATTAACGCTTTTCTATGTTGCAGCCTGAGTAGTGACGACCTCACCGTTGTGAGGCTCACGGACGCGCGAGGGCAACCCCTATTAGTAGCAGCGGCATACATGGCCCACGACAAGCCGGCACCACCAGCGAAGGTGCAGACGCTAGTGGAGGCAGCCCGCATCGCTAAATGCGACTTGCTGTTGGGGTGTGATGCTAACGCCAGGCACACACTTTGGGGCAGCAGCGAAGACAACGAAAGGGGTGAGTCTCTCTTCAATTTTATCCTAGATATAGAAGGTATAACCTTAGTGTTTGCAACTTGGGTAACTCTCCTACCTTCACCTTCCCGAGCTCAGAGAGCTTTCAGGGGTGGGAGGAAGTACTCGACGTAACTCTGCTACTCGACCAGACTAACTTGAACATTGAGGGTTGGAGGGTGTCCGACAAAAAGTCTTTCTCGGACCACAAATACATCATGTTCAGTGTTGACACACCGGTGTGTACTCCAAAAAAGTTTAGGAACCCTCGGAGGGCGGACTAGAACAGGTACGAAACAATCGTGAAGTCCCAGTTCCAAAGGTTCCCGAAGTCTAGCATTAGCTCTATATCCGAGTTAGAGAAGAGAGCCAATCGGCTTGAAAAAACTCTGGCTACTCGGCAACTCGGGCATTTGACCAATCTTGTCCGATTCGTCACGAAATGAAACCAATTCCACCGTGGTGGAACACGGAGCTTTCTGAGTTGAGGAGGGAGACCAGAAGGGTCTTTAATGAGTCCTATAGGACCAAGGTTTGGCAGCCATACAGGGAAGTTCTGCGCAAGTATAAACGAGCTATTAGATCTGCCAAGAGGCAGTCCTGGCAAAACTTCTGTTCTTCGATTGAGAACGTGAAGGAAACGGCCAGGCTAAGTCGAGTTGAGTAAGTCGAGGCGGCGAGTCATTGGAACTCTTAACGTCCACTCATTTCCCCGAATGCGTTGTGACCGCACTTAGGGTGCTACCAGTTCGGAGTCCTAGGGCGAGAGCGGTCGCCCAAAAGGTGATCTCTAGGGAGGTGACCCGCTGGGCTATCAGCTCTTTCTCCCCGTACAAAAGTCCCGGTCCAGACCGAATTCTGCCCATCATGCTACAAAGAATGGGGGAAGACGTAATGGACTGGCTTCGAGAGCTCTTCGTCAGCTGCATAGCATTGAACTATGTACCCAAATCATGGCGGAAAGCCAGGGTGGTATACATACCAAAGGCAGGCAAATGAGGGCATGTCCTTCCGAAGGACTTTAGGCCAATTAGCCTGACTTCGTTTGTGTTAAAAACGCTCGAGCGCGTACTGGACACGTATATAAGAGGAAGCCTGGAAGAAAACCATCTATCCGCGGCTCAACATGCATACATCAAGGGTAGATCCACTGAGACTGCTCTGCACGAGGTCGTGAGGACCGTGGAGAGATCTCTGTCGTTTAAAGAATATACCCTGGCGGCGTTTCTTGACATTGAAGGAGCATTTTTTAATAACGTGGATAAAGAGGCCATAGTTAACTCCCTGCTAGACCCACAGGTCGAGGGTTGCATCTGTTCGTGGATCTCGGCTCTGCTAAGTAGCAGACAGATCCGGGCTGAACTCGGCAACT
Organism: Melieria crassipennis; assembly: GCA_963668005.1. NCBI lineage: Eukaryota > Metazoa > Arthropoda > Insecta > Diptera > Ulidiidae > Melieria > Melieria crassipennis. The sequence continues at coordinate 59,926,654 of OY764962.1, forward strand.
CGAGTGTCACACGATATGCAAAGAGGGGGACACCCCAGGGAGGGGTATTATCTCCATTGCTATGGCTTATTACTTTGAACCCCATACTGATGACTCTTAACCGGGGTGGGGTCAAGGTGGTTGCGTACGCCGATGACATCATCATTATGGTGACAGGGCCCTTCCTAGATACAATCAGTGGCATCTTGGAGGGTGCTCTGAGGACTCTGAGCAGCTGGGCCGCTCGATGCGGGCTGGGGATTAATCCTACCAAAACAGAGCTGCTACTGTTTACAAGAAAGTACAAGGTTCCCCCATTTCGACTGCCAAAGCTCAACGGTAGCGAGCTCAGGCTATCCTCAGAAGCTAAATATCTTGGAGTCATATTGGACACCAAACTTAGCTGGAAAACTAATATACAAGAGAGGGCCAAGAAAGCACTGGTAGCGTACTACTCGTGCAGCAGACTCTTCGGTAAAAAATGGGGCCTACAACCGAAGATGGTTCGTTGGACCTATACAGCGATAGTTCGACTAATTCTCACGTACGGAGCACTGGTGTGGTGGCCGACGCTAGAGAAGAACCACAACATCAATAGACTTAGTGCAGTGCAGAGGGCGGCGTGTGTCGGGATCACGGGGGCCTTGAGGTCCTGCCCTTCTGACGCTTTAAATACGCTTCTTCATCTGCTGCCGATTGAATCTTTTATTAGACGGACGGCCGCTTCTAGCGCATTGAGGCTGAGAGAATCATCCCAATGGGCGGAAAGACCTTACGGACACAGTAACATCCCCACGAAGGTTCCGATGGACCTAAGGGGGGATACGGACTACACCAAAGAGTGTGCCGACTTTGATGTTAGGTTTTTCACGCTCTTTCCCTCCAGAAGGGAATGGGAGCGTTACGCATTCTTTTTTACAAGCGTAGAAACCTCCCTATACACAGACGGTTCAAAGATGGACTGTGGTGTTGGGGCAGGTATTTACTCCAGAGATCTGGTAGTGGAAAAAGCTTTTCACCTACCAGATATATGCAGTGTCTTTCAAGCGGAAGTCTTTGCAATAAGAGAAGCCTGCAGGATTCTCCTACAGCAAGAAATCCAGAGTAGGGATGTTTACATCTTTTCAGACAGCCAAGCGGCCATTAAGGCACTCATCAAGCCCATAGTGAAATCTAAACTAGTCAGAGACTGTAAAGAATTGCTAGGGTTGGTGAGCGGCCGGGTGGATCTTACCATCTGCTGGATACCCGGTCACGCGGGTATCAGCGGAAACGAGTCAGCTGACGAGCTGGCGAAGGTGGGATCCGCCATGAACTCACAGCCCGAAAGGGTGGCATCGCCTTTAAGTGCAAGGCTAAAACAGTTAAAGGATTATTTCCTGAGGAAAGCGGATAGTAGGTGGAGCAATCTTTCCAGCTGCAGAGTGGCTCGACAGATCTGGCCACGCTACAATTCCCACAGAACCAACGATCTGCTGCTAAATTCTCGTAGGAATGTCTCTAGGCTAACAGCCGTGATCACGGGTCACTGGCCAATTGGTCTATATGCGGCGAGATTGGGAATCCCCCACAACACTTTTTGCAGAAGCTGCAGGGAAATTAATGAGAGTGAAACACTCGAACACTTCCTCTGCGGCTGCCCTGCCTTGGCTTTTAAAAGACTAAATTCCTTGGGGAACAGTCTAATTAGCTCTCTAGCTGATCTGTTTGAGACAAGACTGAAATGCATCAAGTCCTATTTGGACGATGCGGGTTGGCTTTAAGGCCCAGTATCTTCTCCCACGCAGGGAAGACCCAGTCGAGGAGGCGACAACAAAACGGCACATAGTGCTACTTGAGTGTGCTCAGAGAGCACGCAGTCGCTGCTACCTACCTACCTATATGTACATATGTGTGCATATATCTATGTATGTGCATATGTACAATTTTATGCAACATGTATTAAAAATAATACGCAAAAATGAAAGTATAAAAATGGCGTTAAACTGAATTTTTTGAATATCCCCCCCTTCCCGAAATCCTGGGGACGCCACTGAGGCTTCCCAACCGTCCTCCCTTGAGGAGGACAGTCCTCCTTGAACAGAAAATGTCCTCCGTCCTCCTCAAAGGCCAAAAAGTCCTCCTCAAGCTCAAATTAAATTTCATTTTTTTTCATTTTTTTATTCAAACGTAAGTTGCCACATTGTTGCCAATCAACTAATGAGGAAAATGTTTCCAATTTGTGTGGATATTTCGATGCTGCTTTGGGCATTCAAAACAAAATTATAGACTTCGTTGAAAATCCGGATGAGTCAGCTGCTGAAATGTTCAACATGATTAAGGCCGCATTGGAAAAATTAGACTTAAAAGTAGTTCCCATATAAAATCCTCCTCAAGCCAAATTTTGTCCTCCCTAAACCGGTTTAATAGTTGGGAAGCCTAATTCCGACCTTTCTTTCCACCTAGGATAATCAATCAATCCAAAATTTTTACCAATCTGATTTTCGTCAAGCAATTTCAAGCCGGTTCAGCAGCAGGTTCAAATACTGCCTGTAATAACACCTAAAAAAAAAAAATAACGGGAAAACTCGTTTTCTCTTTCGGTGGCTGTCCTCTCAGCTGGAAATGGCAAACCTCTGAGAGTAAAAATTGCTTATGAAAAAGCTCCCAACCTGCCGTTCGGAACCGGCATAAAACTGTAGGTCCCTTCAACCCGCGTATAAATTCACACGCACAACACGGGTGGTTGCGGGAAGCTAGGCCTTAGTCTCGCGTAAGCGGGCTCTCGTGCCAGTCAATTATTATTATTATTATTAATTTCAAGCCAGTCGTGGCGTAAGAAAGCCCCCTGAAGGTTATCGAAAGCCGAAGAGTGAAGATGAATGCACGATGGCATCGATCACTTTGTGGAGGTGATTGCAAATAGCAAACGTCGACGATGAGGTCAGAATTGCACAACGGTGTGAATAACTGCCTGCGGAAACTGTAATATGGGCTTGTGTTCTAAATGCTTAAAACACTATCACTTTTTGACCTAATTTTTAATTTTACTCATTTTATTGTGTAATATATAAAGTTTATTTTTTATTTTCCAGATATTCCTTCTATTTAAAATAATGAAAAAATGTATGATACATCAAAAAGGAAAATAAAAACCAAAAAATTCGTATACTCAAACACATAAAATTATCTTCACGTATGTATGCACTATGTGGATATGAGGATCAATGTGACGTATACGTCACAGGCTATATTGACGCCCCCTGCCAACTGTACAAAACTAGCATGTGCTAAAAATTTCAACATCTTACATAAATTTTAAGGGCTCTGTCCTTAATGGGTTATTGACTGCATAATAAATTGACGGACGTGTGAATAGGCGAACGAGTGAAAGGATCGGTAAATGGACGGACAAATTAATGAGTTGACCAGTGAATGGTTGAACCATTGAGTGAATGGACAAGTGAATTGGTGAACATTTAATTGTACGGACAAGCAAGTGGGCAATCAAATAATAAATTAATAACAACTAATTCATTTTTAATAATTTAATAATTAATAAATAACAAATAATAAATTAGAGATAAATTGACTATCGACATATATACTTTCAGTTTCTACCTGAATTGATGACAATTTATTTAATTTGCTTTATTCATTTTCGACCTCAAACAAACCGCTTCATATATTTGCGTCAAATACTGAAAGCACTCAGAATGCTTTTGAATTTGAAAATAAATTAAATTTCGCATGCAATTTCAGCTTCAACAGTCGGTCTCACTTCACTTCATTTTACTTCTTCTCTCTTGCTGTTAGTTTTTTGCAGCCAACACTTGTTTACTTGCAACCAATGTTGCATGCATTCAACGACCAAATGTGACTCGTCCAAATGATTTTCTTCGCTTTTACTGCACAATTCAACTTTGGCCTTTTGTATTTCTTGCGGGTTTTACGTTGTTTTTCCCGTTATTGTTGCAGCGAAGTGCTTGTTAAGCTATATGTAAGTTTGTGTTGTTGTTGTTGCTGTTGTTAGTTTCATTCGTTGTCGTATTGTTCTTGCTGCTTGCCATCAGCTAAACAATTTCACAAATAAATCTAAAGTGATTTGTATTTGTCACAGATTTTCCACGCAGACCTCGCCATACACATACACACACACACACATGCAAGCAACATAACAGGCTGAAGCCATACAAATAATAGCTATGGCTGTGTGTACATATGTATGTATAGAAGTGTGTAGCCACAACCCAAAACTTGCAACTTTCACGAACGATTTATTTGCCGCACTTTTATTGTTGGCACTGTCACTGCCACCAACACACTCACACAACTCACGCCCCTCCCAATTATCGTAAAGTGTTTGCTGTTGCTACAAATGCATATTGTTGTTGTTGATTCAGTACATGTTGTTGCTTGTATTGTTATTGTTGACCACATTGTTGTTGTTGCTACTATTTTCACTGCTTGTGTTTGTTGTTGTTGTTTGTGTCTAGCCATCGACTGAACGATACTGCCACATGTGCACAACATGGCCTTTGCCGCCTTCGCTGCCTCCGGCACATTCGAGAAATGTTTATTGTTGTTGTTGTTTATTTGAGCAGCTTCAATGTTGCTTTTTTCTCATTTTTAATTTAGCTGAGATGAAGCGGAAATGACTGCTAATTCATTACTCAAAAAGCAGCCAGAGCCAGCGACAACGCGCTGCTCGTTGGCGCTGAGCAAAGGACACAGCTGAACCAGAAGTCCTCGCAAATGACATGTGCCACAGGATTACAAAGCACAACAATAACAAAGCTTTCGTGCAGCTCATATGCATGACGTAAAATGCATAAAATGCATAAAAAGACATCAAAAATTCGCTAGCCGAGACGTTAAGTGAAAAAGGACGAAGAGCGGTAAATAACATTACTCGACGCAAAAAATGCACCTAAAAATGAAAGTGTTTTCTAGACTAACTTTTTTTCGCTGAACACGAAACTGAAAATCAGAAAATTTGTTTTAGAAGTGTTTTCGAAAAATCTTCGAAAAAACAGTTTTTTCCCTATTGTTTCAGTTATATCTCGTAAACGAATCATCCGACTAACTCGAACTACAGCTATAAATTATGGCTCGTTGAACAATACAAGTTTTCAGCTTTCCAAAATGGGTTCGATCTCCTTGCTACTGCAACGAAAAGGTGCGAAAATCGTAGCTCCTAAACTAGAAGAGATAGAGGACTAAAACTTTGCACATCAGGTTGCAGCTTTAACCTGCTGTAACTTCTCAGCCACACTGTGATTTCTTAGCTACAAAATTGAAGCTGTGCACATCTGACACAACCTTAAAATGCTGCAACTTCTACAATTTTCGAGCTATCCATCGTTCAGAAGATAATACCTTAGCCTTTTCAGCGATTGGACAATCTATAGATTGTCCAAACCAGATGAGATTTGGGGAAGTTACTGATGGTGAAAGTTGTAAAAAAGTGAATTTTGAAACCTTTTTAAAAAATCATAAATTTTCGAATGATTGATTTATAGATAAAATAAATTATCTCCTCTGGTTTTAAGATCTAAGATGAAAGATATATTATCTGAGCAAATATGATGCCTAACATCAATAGAATTGACAAAGTTATGAAGCACTTAGCTAAAACACCAACTTTAACTTTATTACATCGTGCGAGAAAAAAATTTTGTTTTGCCGATACCCATCCAAATGTTGATATAGACGTGAAACCAGAGGTCATATATAGTAACCTAGCATAGTCAGTTTTTCATTTTCTGACCCAAAGTCCTTTCAAAGGACTTTAAATTGTTAAGGACATACACATTTCAAATATTTGTATAACTATTATGATGATGAAAATTTATATACGAGTATATAAAAGAGAGTGGCAGTATGTGTGTGACCGCATCACGCTCAAACGGAACGGCCGATTTTTATGGGGTTTATTTTGTTGGATTCGTATTAAGTCAGTTCAGGTTCGTGCGAAAAGAAAATTCCGGAAAATCTATTGGAAAAGTCGGAAAATTCATGCCATATTTGACCGTGAATTCTGCACATTTTCAGATAATAACTTTGGAACCATAAGTCACACATCAATTAAATTCACTACGAACATACTATTTAGTCATGTCCTGCGACAGAGGGGGGCGGGTATTGGACGAGGGGGTGTGGCACCACCCATACAAGCTAAATTTTAATAATGTAATATCTTTGAAATTGTAAGGCGCACAGCATTAATATATATAAGTCGCAAAGCAATGAAACTAAGTACGAACCTACCATTTATTTATATCTTTCGACAAAGGGAATGATGAGGGTATTGAACAAGGGGGCGTGGCACCGGCCATACAAGCCAAATTTGTAATAGAGAATATCTTTGAAATTGTAAGGTGCACAGCATTGAAATTTACTATAGTGTCGTCCCATAGATAAGTCATTCTACTGGTAGAATTTTATGGGCGTTGGACAAGAGGCGTGGCACATTTTTTGTGACCCAAATATTTTGCTGAACTTTAAGTTGCACAGCAATGAAACTAAGTACGAACCTACCATTTATTCATATCTTTCGGCAGAGGGAATGATGAGGGTATTGAACAAGGGGGCGTGGCACCGCCCATACAAGCCAAATTTTTAATAGAGAATATCTTTGAAATTGTAAGTCGTACAACACTGAAATTTAGTACTCCATCGTCCCGTAGATAAGTTATTCTACTGGTCGGATTTAATGGGCGGTGGGAAAGGGGCGTGGCACATTTTTTGTGACCCAAATATTTTGCTGAACTTTAAGTTGCACAGCAATGAAACTAAGTACGAACCTACCATTTATTCATATCGTTCGGCAGAGGGAATGATGAGGGTATTGAACAAGGGTCGTGGCACCGCCCATACAAGCCAAATTTGTAATAGAGAATATCTTTGAAATTGTAAGTCAACAACACTGAAATTTAGTACCCCATCGTCCCGTAGATGAGTTATTCTACTGGTCGGATTTAATGGGCGGTGGGAAAGGGGCGTGGCACATTTTTTGTGACCCAAATATTTTGCTGAACTATAAGTCGCACAGCAGTTAAACTAAGTACGAGCATACCATTAATTCATATCTTTCGACAGAGGGAATAATGAGGGTATTGAACAAGCGGGCGTGGCACCGCCCATACAAGCCAAATCCTAATATAGAATATCTTCGAAATTGTAAGTTGTACAACACTGAAATTTAGTACTAAGTCGTTCCATAGATGAGTCATTTTTTACTGGTAAGATTTTATAAGCGTAGGGACAAGGGGCGTGGCACATTTGTTGTGACCCAAATATTTCGCTGAACTATAGGTCGCACAACAATGAAACTAAGTACGAACCTACCATTTTCTCATTCGACAGAGGGCATTGTGCGGGTATTGAATAAGGGGGCGTAGCCCTGCCAATTTAATATAAATATGATTCAAGCGCTATCCATTTCTTTACTGAAACTTAGCAGCAACATTGCTTATTTGTGGGCCTCGATTGCGTTAATCAGTAGCTCCTCCTATTCCTTTAGTTGGGTTTCTTCGTCAATTTGCATCGCCATCTCGCGTATTTCATTATAAGAAAACAAAAAATGTCGTGCGGGACGAAGTTCGCCGGGTCAACTAGTATGGATATAAAATGAAAGAAGAAAATTGTCTCCTTTGAACTAAATTTTCTAATTTGAACTTTGAGGACCAAAATATGTCAGGTAAGGAAAACATACATGTTTTGGATCTCAGTCTGTAGATTCATACATCCAAATTTTATTCTATTTCAAAGTTCATAAGTATATGTGAAATTTCTTGGATCAAATTGGCCCTGAGAAACACTTTGTTAAAAAACTGATCTTCGAAGTGATCCGAAGCGTCCATTTGTCCTAAAGAAGTTCCCATAGTTTTTTCAGTGCTGTGATTTTCCTTCAGAACTACTCTAAACTATCTCTTAACTACTATCAACTACTACCACTACACTGCGCATATCTCGTAGACCCTGTTTCCACATCGCCACCATGAACAAGAGTCTCTGAGCCGTCGGCGGAACGCTGTGGAGTAAAGAAAAACGCGGGGGGATGCCGGGGATGGCTTTTGTTATTTATTTATTTTTTTTGTTTGTATATAGGGGGGGCCGGGAATGGCTCTTTATTTTGGTTTTTTTTTTTTTGACAAAGGGGGGCCGGGGTTGGCTTTCTGCTGAGTGGGATGAGTGCATAAAGCCAGGATCACTTATCAATTGGCAGCAATTCATTGAGAATTTGCCTGCCATAGAACTTATCGAAATTCCCCATTGGGTTCACTATACCCCCAATCGAAATGTTCAGATCCATGGATTTTGCGATGCCTCCGAAAAGGCATACTGTGCAGCTCTGTACATCCGTACCAGCACAAATGGTGACAATCCCTCGTCACATCTCCTTGTTGCGAAAACAAGAGTTGCACCTCTCCGAACAATAAGCTTACCTCGCTTAGAGCTTTGCGGAGCAGTTTTACTCTCCCAGCTCATAAAATCCCTCTGCTCTCACCTCGGGTTCGATAAATCGGAAATCCACTTGTGGACCGATTCTGAAATTGTCCTTGCTTGGTTGGAAAAACCACCTTGCACATGGAAGACTTATGTTGCCAACCGCACGACTCAAATACGTCAAAATGTGCACAACGCTCCCTGGCGACATGTCCCAAGCGCTGAAAATCCCGTGGACTTAGGAACGCGCGGATGCAAGCCGCAAGATCTCAAAGATCACACTCTGTGGTGGAATGGCCCCAAATGGTTGCAGCAAGCTTCCGATGCTTGGCCCAAAGGTCACTCTCGCAAAGTTCCAATCCCGAAACAACGAGCGATTGACTGCCACCACCTTCTGGAAGAGCAGACCGACATCCTCTATCGGTTCTCCAGCTTCTCTCGAGCCCTGCGAGTAATCGCATACATGTTCCGATTTGTTAATAACGGCATCTCCTCCCGTCGCCAACACAATCCCATACACGGAACACTGTTATCCCAAGCAGAGTTGGCATTTGTTAAGAATCGCCTTATAACTCTCGCGCAAAGTTCCCATTATTCCCAGGAACGACAAGCGCTCTCTCATTCTCTTCCCATCTCCAAGAAAAGTTCTCTCTTGGTGCTCAATCCCTTCTTAGACAAACAGAAGGTGATGGCAGACTCGCCAATGCGGCATTGTCGTATAATGAACGACACCCCATTATTCTCCCCCCAGAGTCCCGCTACTGCAGTTTGCTTCTTCGCTTCCTTCACAAGCTATTACTGCATGCGGACCAACGACTCATGCTCCGTATGGTTCGGCAGGAATATTACATTCCGCGCCTAAAGCCGCAAATCAAAAAGTGAATTTTTCAATGCAAAACGTGTGTCATCCACAAACAAAAGCTGCGAACGCAGATCATGGCAGCGCTCCCCCCCCGAACGATGCACACTTACTATCCCATTCGCCACAACCGGAATCGACTTTGCTGGTCCATTCCAGATCAAAGCTTCCATGCTCCGTAGCTCAACCTACCTCAAAGGTTATGTTGCAGTGTTCGTGTGTTTCTCCACGAAGGCCGTTCACTTGGAACTCTGTTCGGATCTTACGACCGAAGCGTTCCGCGCAGCATTCGCCCGATTTACTGGTCGACGAGGGCTACCTCTCAAAATCATGACCGACAACGGCAAAACGTTTGTCGGTGCTCAACGTGCCATGGCCAGACACTTTGCCAAATTCTCGAGAGAAATCGCCCAAGATATTCTCGACCGATACGGTCCTCAGGGCGTCGAGTGGCAATTCATCCCCCCACATGCTCCTCACATGGGAGGACTATGGGAATCGGCGGTCAAAAGCTTCAAGACCCACCTTAAAAAGGTAGCCGGCTCTCATAGATTCACATACGAAGAGTTTACGACTCTTCTTACCAGAATTGAAGGGACGCTTAATTCACGTCCATGGCGGCTCGGCCGCATTCATAAGACACATCGCGGTCCCGACAATCATGTCCGTGTCGTGGATATCCGCACAGACTCTGGCATCCTGACAAGGCCAGTAGTCAAACTATGCCCCCTAATAGCTTTTTAAACTCACTACTTGCCCTGCATATATTCTCACATACACTTGCTCATACTCTACCCAATCACTATTATCCTTTAGTGATACACTCTTCTTGTTTCTTGCAGGGCAACGTCGTTCGCGCAACCCGCTCCAGCAAAACGCCTCACTCAGCGCTGCGCCATCGCGGACCGGCTAACACGCCACCGCCGGCAGCCTCAACGCCGAACCAGCCGTCCCGCAGCCGAGGCAGCAGATCACCGGCAGCTGATCGCAGTCAGCGAGGACGAGCCGCTCCGGCCTTAATGTTGCCAGAGGCAACGCGGGCCGCTATGTACAAATGTGTCGTTCCAATGTTCTGTGGATCCTGCAAAACTTAAATCCTCTCCCTTCTAGTTCCCCTTTGTACTTATGTTCCACTTTCCCAATCCACCGGCTCCGGCCGTTTGTGTCGTCTACTGTCTTACTATTGTCATTCATGTTTCAACCATTAAATAAACCGCACAGCAACTCGCAAAACCCCCGCGTTTTTCTTTACTCCACAGCGTTCCGCCGACGGCTCAGAGACTCTTGTTCACCCACTATTCATACGCCATGCTGTCATATGCCACTCAAACACATTATTTCAACTTTTGTGCGGTTATCTGTCAGCAACATCTCAACAAAACCACAAAAGTCCTTTTCCGTTTCGACAACAAATTACAAATGCAAAATACTCGAAATCCTGACAGCGAAATGTGAGCGAAATTGATGAATATTTGCAGCATTACGCGCACATAAACCATCCGTCCGCTCGCAAATCCGCCCACGTCTGGAGCCACGCTGCGTACGAGGCCGTCATTGCTCTGCTGATGCCTGTATTGTTGCAGTTATTGTTGGACACGCCACGCCAAATGCAAGACGGCGCACACAGTGCAATGCGAAAATGCCAAAAAGTAAACTTTGGCGCTGCCAAAGCGAGCAACGAACAACAGTTGTAGCCACGGACAAAAACCAGCACAGTGCGCTGAGTGAAGCGCCCGCGGCACTAATACGCGGCGGGCGCTCAGAAGAATCGCTTTTCGCAACCGGCGTAAAATAACAAAAGGCAGCCACATGCGTTCGTTCACATACGCGCGCAAACAAAGATGCGCGGCAAAAATAGCAAATAGCAAACTGCACAATTGTTACAATATTTGTTTAACTCACGAGTACACACACACACGCACACAGGCGCGCACAAACAGCGACAACAAAGCCCAGCGTAATACCGATGTGAAGTTATAGCCTATTTCCACCGGGCCTTAAATGCATTTAACGCTTAAATGCATTTAACATCGCATTTAAAAAACAATTTTCGGTTCAGATTTGTCTACATTTCTCTAGAAATTTGACTTTGACATGAAGCTATTTTTGAAAAGGATTTTTTGAGGATTTCTAATTTTGTAGCTCAGTTTGGTCAATCAGCTTTTTTCAGATTAAAGTGTTTATGTAATTGGATGCCTTTTGATAAAGGATCTTGTAAGAGTTCCGGTGTATTTGGTAACGGATGTATAGTATATGTATTTGTATGTAGATCCGTGCTGCTGTCGCCAATCCCCTGAACAAAGTGAACGAGTTTCTGCTCGACACGCTCTTTTATACAACATATTTGACTTAAAGATAGGTGCTTTTACAATGACTGTTACATGTTTGACTTAAAGTTAGGTGCGTTTACGATGACTATTAAAAATTATTAAAACTACAAATAGATGGCGCTTATATATTTATATATACGCTTATATATTTATATATTATTTGTATATAAATAACCCCCTGGTTACAATCTTTATTAAACGTCAAAAAATTTGTTGTGCTCGTGACGTCACACAGAAGCGAGCTCTAATTGGTCGAGTTTGTCACATGCTAGGAAATGTAAACAAAACCGAGAACAAGTAGTTGCCATACAATACGTTTTAACTATTGTATACAATTTAAATATATCCTAGGAACTTTTTTTTTATTACAACCGACTTGAATTATTCTGTTTTTGCTTCGAAAAACACATGAAAATTTAGAAAATTGATATATGTAAGTATATATGCATATAGAATTTTATAATTTTATCCATTTCTAGTATTCATAAAATACGAATTAATAATATATAAATGTGGCAAAACTACGAATTGCTCATTCTACGTCACAACATGGCGAGTGGCGTAACCTGTAATTTATAAACCTTGATCTGTTATCAAGGCGAATTCATACAATTTCAATGTATTTTGTTTTTGTTTTCTGGGTTTAGATTGTCAAAATCAGCCAATCAGAACAAAGCTTGATTTTTTCATTTTTAAACTGTCAAAGTTTTACACAGGCATTTTGACAATCTAAACCTTTTCCACCAAAAAAAAATCAATTCGCCTCATTCAACGAGGTCACCTGTATTAATTCGCCTTGATCTGTTATATAGCGAAGTGTCTGGTATGCCGCGGCGAAAACACATTTTTCGCCGTAAAAAAGTCTGTTGTATCTCTCTTAATGCGCTGTTATGACTCTGTTAAGTTTCTGTTAAGTCAACTCTGTTAATAGCCTATTTCCACCGAGCGCTTAAATGCATTTAAGGGCTCTGTTAAGCTTGAGAACTGTCAAGCGTTTCCACCAAAACTGAGTTAACTCCAACAGCTGGTTTTTGTTTACATTTTTAGTTGGTCAAGCCAAATTCTGCATTTATTTCTGGGCAGCCACAGCTTACCCATCGCCGCCATCTCCTTGAATACGTATGTATGGTTTCTTGTAGCCCCTCTACTGCAAGAAAACCAATTCGGTTTCCTTCTCAACAGTCTAGGAATGTCTGCGTTTTCATATTTGTGAAAATTAATTTCATTTGTCAATGTTTATTTCATTTATGAAAGTTGTCAGCTGATTGATACCAGAGCTGTCTGAATTTTTAATGTCAAGAGGGTTCATCAGAAGTTACACGTTTTTGATTTTATTTTTCAGCATTTATTATTGGCAAATAATAGAAGTTTTGACTTTGATTATGACAGACGATATGTATTTTTACGAAAAATTCAGTAAAAAGTAATTGTTTTAGCAAAAAATCTACCACACCGAACGCAATTCGGATCCCCTCTTTCGTTTGTGTTCGTACGGCTCTTGCAGCGCCGAAAAGCATGCTATCAAAATTTGTACATGTGTCAGTATTGCTCCAGCTTTTAACATAACATATTCTGTTAGACGTCTGTAAACGGCAAAACTGAGTTAACTCAGTTTTGAAAGTGAGTTAACTCACTTTGATACAAAAACAATTGCATGGGAATTAGAGCATTTAAATGCGATGATAAATGCATTTAAGCGTTAAATGCATTTAAGGCCCGGTGGAAATAGGCTATAAGTCGATTCTTCGCCCAATGCTAACTTCACACAAGTCAGCGCAATGCAGTGCAATGTTGCTCATACGCCCCGCTTGCCGTCGCGCTAAGCTAAACGCAAAAACTTGTGTGTTTACTTTCTTTTTATCTTGAAAGTCTACGGCTTCAGTTTTTTTAGTTTCTTCAGTTTTTAGTTTAGCAAAGAAGTTTTAACATCTTTCTCTGTTTAGGAATTTTGCTTTTTTTTAACTTTAATTTTGAATATTTATATTCAAAAATCAAATGTACTGTGCTGTTGTTTGGATTTTGTTTTTTTGCTGAAATGCCAAACGCGCTCGCCATGCTAAGCGTTTTATTGCTGTGCACAAAACATAGGTTAAGCGTTTTAGGCGAAAATCCATCTCCGTTGTTCGCTCGTTTGCAACCAAACTGCACTTTGCTGGGTTTTTGTTTTGGCCAACGTTGCAGCAATACGGAAATCAATGGCTCATGTGGCGTTTACGGGATGCAATTTTCGATTTATTCACTGTGCTGCTGGCATTTTTTCCGTTGCATTGTGTTTTGTTTGCCGAACTTACAGCGTGATTAAGAAAATTTCGAGAAGTTATAGTGGCAAATATTGCAATTGTGATTCTTTTCTCTACATATGTAGACTGATATACATCGCTAGGCTTGTTTTTTACGAGTGTCTGTAGTTGTTCTAAACATTTACATATACCTTTACTAGGGCGGGTCAAATTGTATGGAACGATTTTTTTTCATCAAGCGTATAGCAAAAACGTAATCTATAGGTGATTCTGAGAAATTTTGCTCAAGAGACCATAGCTCTAAGTCGGATTTGGAGCCCCCCAAAATTTCAAAATAGATATTTTTCAATATATACATACATAGAATAATTTAATTAAATTCGTCATAAAATCGGATAGAGTTATAGTAGATTTCTCAATCTGGGCTTGTTTGAAAGGTATTTTTATCACCTTTCAGAATCTGTATTGATACCAATATTTTTTTTTATTTTTAGTAGACATATTAGGAATTTTTTTTTTTTTTTTATTTAAGTATTTTGGCAAACTGCATGCGCATTGCACGATGAACGATTAAGGAAGAAGGAAAAGCAAGCTTGGCAACGTTTAGTGTTGGTAAACGTCATTATTTTGTGACGTCATTATTCTGTGTCACAAAGTTGTTCAATTGAACAATCCTGCCATTGACGACTTATTCTACAGGTATTACGGTAGATTACGTTTTTGCTATACGCTTCATCAAAAAAAAAATTAACCCGCCCTAACCTTTACATATATAGTATGTACTTACATATACCTATGACTATATCTTCATCCCTATAACTGTTGATTTGTGATGTGTTGTTCAATTAATAAGCGGAATTCCAAAATTTATCGCATGCAATATATTTGATAGCATGCGAGAATTCTATATACCTATATTTTTAAAATACTTCATGTAAAGAACTAATACAATTCATGTGCTTTTTAAGCTAATTTTCCAAGTTCAAGTTCACCATTGAATTTAGCTTTTCTGCTTAACCCTGTACGTCAAACATAAACTTGCATTCATGCGTGTATTATCCGTAAATTCCAGCAGCTTCTAAACAACAAACAACACTAACAATAGCAATAGTAACACCAACAACCACAAACAACAGTAACAATGCAACAAACAAATTGTAAAAGGTGCATTTTGCAGCTGCCCCGACTAAGCAGACCAAGCCATATCACCCCCCGCCCAGCTCTCGTTCACAGTCTAAATTTTCCAAAAACAATACGCAAACTGTTCATTTTTGCTCTATGCGCATTGTTGCCTTACTGCCAGCGCGCCTGCGGGGCAATGCGTGGCACTGCCACTGTTGTTCTGCACTTTATGCTTTTTGTATTTTGTGCTTTTGATGCTCATGCAACAACCACCTGAAAAAAAAACAAACAGCGAACAATTGCCATCAAACAGTGGCGGTGGATGGCAACAAATGAGTCAGAAGTGACGAGACGCGCCGTGAACAAAGGAGTGGAGTGTTAATGAAAATTATGGAAAGTGCAGGAAAATTCAAAGAAAATTGCATTCTAGTTTTTGCTTAGATATTACTTTGTTAATGATGCACAAATTTGTTAAAGTTATACGCTGCCACCCATATCGCAAGCATTTCTATATGGTCAACAGCCTCAGACATTGAAGCCTCCTTCACTGAAACCCTTAAGTGCTCATTTAGACAGTGACAGCATCAGATTTTTGCAAAGACTGTTGTCACTAAATTGCTGTCACTAAATTCCTAAACATTTGATTGCATTACCGCAACTTTAATTCATATTAATACATCACATTCTAAATACACTCGAAACACGGCAGCCGTAATCCCTCTAAAGCAGCCAACGTCATTAGAATGCAGCTGCATTCGTCAATGTAGCGTGCGCCTAATTCTATGCCATGCCAAATGTAGGTATGCTAACAATAGGCACCGGCAAGTGCCGCAGCGGGCGCGGCCCGCCCCCTGAATCCAAGGCGTTATTAAGGCTAATTGTGGTAGACATAACTTACTGCCGACGGCTGACATCGCATGCAAGCACACTCGCACGCACACGCACACCGAGACGTGCGCATTCAGGCACTTCCGCTGCACCTAATTGCATGCTATAAATAATTACACGCAACTAAGACCCGGCCGACTGAGGCTGCTGCCGCCATTATTCCGAGCGCCAAGCCGGAGCTTTTGCTAATTCTGTGCCAATTATTATACATGCTGTAAGGTGGTGTTGTTGTTGTTGCAGCGTTGCGCAGCGACAGCTTAAATCTTGCGGCTGTGACGCAAACGTGCACACCGCATACGTCACGTCGTTTTGTCATAAAAGTTTATGCGCTGTTGACAGCTGCGAAGAGATTTACCGCCTCAAATCCCGGTTTTATGTTTATTTTCATTTTTATTTTTAATAAGCAACAACCGAATTGAAATTCTGCCAGCGACATTAATTGCCCGGGCGGCGCACACATGGCGAGCGTTTAATTCCTTCATTTTTGCCAATCATGAAGAATTGTGCATAAAGTGCGCAACATTCGCATAAAAAACGCATAAATGTCGCGGCATGTTTACTGGCACCAACACAAAAATCGACCAAAAGTCTCCGGTCTCAAGTGGTGAAAGTTGTTGACAGCGCACAACAGCTGCGCTCTTTAAAGCTAATGAACTTCGCCAACAAAGTCAGCCGAGTGCGCTGTTGTCTGCTTTTCGGCGCTGCGGCCAATTAAAAAGTTGTGTTGTGCGTCAAGTGCAGTGCGCGTAAAATGAAAAATTACTACCAACAGCGCGTAATCGACAGCAGAAATTGAAAAATTCATCGCATTTGTTGGCTTTTATGGCGCAGCACAAATTATATGGTTGTTTTTTTTTTTTTTTTGTTTTTATTTTAACGAGGAGGAAGCATCAAAAGCCGAACCCCGTCAGTGTGCGACTTTAACACACTAAACCTCCTCATGTCACAGACCGGAAACCCCTCCGAACACTACCGTTACGTCAGAGGGCGGTTTTGAGCTTTCGGCTCACAGTATCGTTTTGCTGTCAGTGCAGTTAGTCGCTAGTTGCACTTACTAGGCACCACCACCGTAGGTCGTAAATAGTTCCCTCCCCATACGGTTTGTCCACCACCCCTCCTTGAATTTACGTCTCATTCGTGTGTCCGCGTAGTAGTAGCGTCCGTCCACGTCAGCTGGTTTGGCCCGATTACCGGTCGGCACGCCTGCTCTCTTCCTCCCTTCTCAGCGCCTTGTGGATGTCCGCGGCGCATTGGCACACCGCTTTCCAGGCATCCTCGGAGTCCAGCATCAGCTCAGTCAGGTTGTGCGGGGTTGGCATCGCCCCTGTGGCTACCGCAATGTGGTTTCTCGCTGCCTCAAACCTTGGACAATCAAACAGGACGTGTTTCGCGTCCTCTGCGACACTGCAGCGCGGGCATAGGGGTGAGCTTTCATGCGCGAAGCGGTGCAGGTAGCACCTGAATACACCATGGCCCGTCAGGATCTGCGTCAAGTGGTAGTTGAGCTCGCCGTGCTTTCGATTCACCCATCTTTTCACGTCCGGTATTAGCGTGTGGGTCCATCTGCCCTTGGAGGAGGAATCCCAGCGTTGCTGCCATCGTCTTAGCGACTCTTCCCTCTCCTCCATATTCACCTTCTCGCCGCGCTCGCCTTTCTTCTTCCTGCCGTGAATTCGGCTGCACTCGTCCGCCATGATGCCGATCGGAGTCATTCCAGCCAGCAGAAGCGCAGCATCGTCAGAAGTGATCTTGAAGGCGCTTATCACTCTTAACGCTGCGAGCCGATACACCCCTTCGTATAGCCGGCAGTTTGCTTTCGTTTGCAACGACGCTGACCAGACCGGCGCTGCGTAGAGCAAAATTGAGCAGACCACTCTTGCCAGCAGCTTTCGTCGGCTACTCCTCGGGCCACCAATGTTGGGCAGCATCCTCGAGAGGGCACTGTTTGTTTTCGCAGCCTTCTTTGCGGTGATCTCTGCGTGCTGCTTGAAGCTAAGCCAGTCGTCTATAATGACCCCGAGGTACCTAATGCTCCTGCTTGCCGCTATGCTGCAACTGCCAACGCAGAACGAAGCCGTTTCTGGTTTTTTTCGGCTGCTGATGAGCACCGCTTCAGTTTTTTCCTGCGCCAGAGATAGCCCGACGCTGCCAAGCCACTGTTCGATGGTCCTTATGGCCTCATTTCCTCTCTGCTCCACCTGCGCAATATGTTTGGCCACTACCGTGAGTGCAACATCGTCTGCGAACCCTATGATTTGGACCCGGCTTGGTAGAGGAAGATTAAATATGCCATTGTACATTATATTCCACAGCGTCGGTCCAAGAACTGAGCCCTGTGGAACACCCGCCGTGACTGCGTAACGCTTCGGTCCTTCTTCGCTGTCGTATGATAGGATTCGGCCGCTGAAATAACATTTTACAATGTTGAAGATGTACGCTGGGACGTTGAGCTCGTTCAGCGCATTTAGCATATGCTCCCAGCACGCGCTGTTGAAGGCGTTTCTGACGTACAACGTCACAATAGCGCAGTACTGCTTCGTTCCGCCTTTCCACCTTTTGCCAGCAATGGCGTCACCAGCAACTGACACCGCCAAGTTCGCCGCGTCTATTGTTGACCGGTTCCTTCGGAAACCAAATTGTTGAAGATGTACGCTGGGACGTTGAGCTCGTTCAGCGCATTTAGCATATGCTCCCAGCACGCGCTGTTGAAGGCGTTTCTGACGTCCAACGTCACAATAGCGCAGTACTGCTTCGTTCCGCCTTTCCACCTTTTGCCAGCAATGGCGTCACCAGCAACTGACACCGCCAAGTTCGCCGCGTCTATTGTTGACCGGTTCCTTCGGAAACCAAATTGATTTGGAGATAGCCCTCGTTCTCCTTCAGTGAACTTCACCAATCTGTTAAGAATTATCCTCTCTAGCAGCTTGCCGAGCGTGTCCAAGAGACAGATAGGGCGGTAAGCTTGCGGCGTACCTGGCGGTTTTCCCGGCTTTGGCAGTAGAACCAGTTTCTGCAGCTTCCACCTATCTGGAAACACCCCTTGCTCCAAGCATAGCTGCAATACGTGCGCAAAGACACTTGGCTGGTCGCAGAGGGCTAATTTAAGCGCCTTATTGGGGATGTTGTCTGGGCCTGGCGCCTTGCGGTCTCCTATTCGGCTGCAGGCGGCCACGATTTCATCCGTTGTCACCTCCTCTATGTTATCAGCAGCACCTACTGCCACTGGGATGCTGACTGTTTTGCGATGAGGAAACAGGGTCCGAACAATTGTATTAAGTAGCTGTGGGCATTTTTCTTGCGGCGCGTTGCACGTTTTTGCCATTACTACGCGGTATGCCCCACCCCACGGATTTGCATCGGCGTCGTTGCACAGCTGCTTAAAGGACTTCTTCTTGCTGCAGTGAATCTCGTCCCGCAGTTTCTTACGCCTATCTTTATACGCCTCATGCAGTGTAGCTCGCACGGCGTCATTCCTGCACCTCTGGTATTGCCTCCTTGCTCGGAGACACTGCTTTCTGAGGTTGCTTATGACGTCGCTCCACCAGTACTTCGGCTTGCGTTTGGAGCCATTCGCCGCTCTTGGCATTGCTGCGTCACACGCTACAACCAAAGATTTAACAAGCATGTCCGCCGCTTGTGTTGCCGCTCTCACCTCGTGTATTTTGCTTGCGCTTTCATTAAATGCCATGCAAAATAGTTCAGCATCAAGGGCGCTCGCCTTCCATCCTCGGCTTGTGGATGCAGCGCTGTTTGTGGAGCCGCGGCTGATTTCAAATACTACCGCTTGATGGTCACTGTGCGTGACAATGTATGGTTGTGCGCCGCAATGTATGCTTTATTGTTATGTAGCTGTTGCTCGAGTCGAGTTTTGGTTTTTTTTTTTGTTTATTAATTTTTGTGCCACTGACAGACGCTTGTGTGCCATGCGTTGTTGTTGCTTTTGTAGCACACTTTTGGGCGCACTCACTCTTTCAAGCGATAAATCAATACTCCTGCCTGGTTGCATTTTTTGCATGGCCAGTGGCAAATGGAAAATGTCAAATGCAGTCAACGTTCGCCGAGGGACGCAACGAACTCGAGTGCCATTGTTGTTGAATTTAATTGGCAGTGGCCAATAGAAGCGGCAATACTTGTGGCGTACAGAGGACGACTATTGAAAAGGATTTTCCAAAAATGTTATTGCTGCAATTGGAGCATATTTCTGATGTATCTTATATGAGTTGGCTGAGCAGACATGTTCTGAGGCCATTTTTAATGGGGTTTTCCTATTCAATGAAAATTGTTTTTAGTGTAATTTAAAGCTCAATGTTGCGCATTTTCATTGAACGAAGTTAAACTAAAAATAGTTTAAAGAAATCCCAAGTAAATACTTGAACCTGAAAGTATTTTTTCATATTTTTGGTACCAAATTTTCAGTAATAGAGTCAAACATACAAAATTTCAACTGCCACCATTCGCAGTGAATTTTTCGCTTCATTGCGTATGGAACGCACGGTGCGTCACCCGTGGCAGCACCACACGACAGGCGCGCTGCACATATGCCGCCGTCGAGCTCGGCAACAACCAGAGCTTATTTGCGCTGACTTAGCAGCACCAGCAAAACGCGGTTTAGCTTTCGCACGCGCCACTTTGTTTGCTGCTTTGCGGTGCGGAACAGCTGCTGGTAGCTGCAAATGGGAATTGTTGCGGACGACTGCAGCGAGTGCAAGACACAATAAAGCCAAACCACAATACACATTTCGTGCGCCACGGAACTTTATGAACTTTGTCGAGTGTTAATTTGGAGTTTTATTTTGAATATGGCAGGCGTTTTTGTAATTTTGCGAGCACAATAAGTGTGTGAGTGAAATCTTTTTTGGTCAAAAATACTTAAATAAAGGTACATCTATGTCTTCCTTATGTAATGTTTACGCGATCTACACGTTTAATGCGTTTCTGGTTGAGAATCAAAGATAAAAATACGTTTTGGAGTTTATGGATTCGATTATATGAACACTTGCATAAAGCTGATAACAGACATTATGTGATAGAGATGAGTACATATACATTCTTGGAAAAAAAGATATGAGTAAAAATTCAGTACCTATAATTTTGTCATCTTTGAAGTCTACAACTAGGAAGTATTCATACATAAAATGAAAATAACAGAAAATTTTATTAAGTCCTACTAACAACTAAATTCATTTGTTGTAAGGGTCACCTTCCTAATCAATTTCCAATTCATTTGATTCACCTAATATTAAAAAATTGCCCAAAATGCGATCTAATTATTTAAAGTAGGTATTTCACTTTAACGCAATTCTCTTTAAGGGGTTATAGGTATACCTTTCTGTGGCTCAAAAATCGAAAAAAATTTTTATGACTTATTTTTGAAGTACATACTTTTAACAATTTTTCTGCAAAATTTCATCGAGATCGGGGCACTAGAACCTAAGATACGGCCGTTCATAGCGCGCAGTTTCATGACTACTTAATGTCCACCTAAAACTTTAAACGCGATTATCTCGGAATCGTATTTTTGAAAGAATGCCATCGCGGTGAGCACGATATCCCGCTAACCACTATATCGATCAATTTGAAATTTTGAGGGGTTGTTTGTACATACAATACCTAATTCGTGAACGAAGGAATTTCGAATTTTTTCGACAAATTCTTCTATTTTTTTTTGGCAAAAAACTCAATTTTTCGACCTTAAAAAATCGACATTTTTGGAAAAAATAGCACTGTAACTGAAAAAATTTTTTTTTTTTAAATCCTTCGTTCACGAACAAGGTAACACTATGTACTAACATAGTTTTTTTTTTTTTCAGCCGAGCCGTTACCTCGATTTCATGCTCACCGTCAACCACAACTTCCCCAATTTTTCGAATTTTCGCTTGAAATTTTATACAAATTCACATAAGGACATGTACTTTTATAAACTTTGTATTGCATTTGAATAAAACTATGGTAACATGCTTAAAAAAAAAAAATTAAAACCCTGTATTTCCCTACAGAAAAAGGTATATAACCCCTTAAGCCTACAGCAGCCTACTTAAGCATAGTCAGCCAAGTTGTCCACCTTCCAAACTATAAATTTCAATATGTTGCTTACAACTCTAGGCTGAAGCAGTTTAGTGAGCTAACTTCGAGTGCAGCAAGTGCAATAAATTTAAATTTTGTAGTAACATTTCTCTTGCAGCCATAACTCTTGCACACGCGTCATAAACTACATCTCTGTACTTGTCCAAGTGTGCGGAAAAATCTTACTAAATCATGTTTTCGCAGACTTAATGCCATTGTAAGCAGATCGTGTAGAAGCGCAGATAATATTTGCATTCTTTGCCATAAGTCAACATGCAGCACACACTTCAGTTCTTGCCGCATAAATCATGCAGCTCACTTAACCTGCGACATCACTGTTCCTGCCGCAGATCCGCAAACGGCCGCTGACAGAACAGAACTCTTCTGATTTTTAAGTTATACGATTGCTGAATTATTTAAAGAACTCTAATTTACATAACACAAAAGACATTGAAGCTTATGAAGTTATTTTGCTTTTGGAAGTACACACATTTTGATTCTAAGTGCTCGAAGTGTTGACGCTGCTTGTTGCAAGAATGAACAATGATTGAAAAGCACTGCCAGCTTGGTGAAGACAGCTTTCTTACTTTAAAAATCTGTTTTGCGATTAGACTATCTCATGCCGACGGCATCTAACAAACAAACAGACAATTGGAGTATCTCAAATTTTGCATCAGTTATGCTGTCACTTTTAATGGCACCTTTTGGCAAATGAAACAGTAAAATTCAGGGTCGCAGCAACCAAAACAGCACACATATGCGCCTGACGTCAGAAAGTGCAGACTTTGGTAAAGCTTTATCAGATGTTCTCAGTTCGTCACACAATTTTTGATTCTTATCAAGAAACAATTCGCTTTTGTCTCTTCACATGTTTGCGAGCAAATTATAAAATGCTGTTCTACAAATATTAATGTGATGCAATAAATGCGATGAATTTAAAAATATTATGTGAAAATTACGAAATTAAATCATTTGTAAAAAAGAAAAGTATCTATGAAACTTAACTTGAAAAGCTTTCCTAAAGCTCAAAGCCCATTGAAATCCTCAATTACCAATTAAAAAACAAACACTCGCTTGCACACAGCGACACCCAGCAAAGCCAACAACACTCGCCACACACTTACCGAAGAACCTCGCATAGATACTATGGCAACCGCCTTGGCTGCTCGTGCTCGACGCTGCACTTCAGCTTCTCTAACTAACAAGTGGTAAATACTTGCACATGGGTGCCACCGGCCAGTTGCTGTTAGCCACATGGCTGGTTCGAGACATCCTAACAACAAAAAAAAGGGGTTAGAGATCCTGTGGTACCACAATGGGCCAAGCTTGGCCTAAGTGAGCTCTCATATGAGAGCTGCCATCACCACCTACCTACCTACTAGGGATTGCAATCCCGGGATCGCGAATCCCGGAATCCCGGGATCCCGGATAATTTCAGTCCCGAAAAATTCCGGTATTGACAGAATCCGATCCCGGGATCGAAACAGAAAAACAGCTTATTTTTTCGTTTGTCACTATAATTTCGAAAAAATCAAACCTTATTATTTAATATAACAAAAAAATTGCACGCTGCCTGTGACGTCAATAGCTCAGTTTGTGTACGGATACTTTGTACAAACTAGCTCTGTTTGGGTATTTTTCTATTAAAATTTATCGGTAACTAAATTCAGGGAGGAAAGACGCTTATGCTCCCAAAAATTAATCCAACCAAAAAAATAAACTAGAAATTTGTAAAAACTTGCAAGTTTAACTCTTACTTACACCAGTGTGAATAGTCACATTTAAAATAAACGGGGAAAGAGTGCAAATAAGAGCGTTAAAGATAGAAACAGCTGATATAAAAGTTTTATTTGAGGTTTAAAGCTATGGTGAAACTTTAATTATTTATATTACTCACATCAAATTTGACTTATTTTAAAATGGCGGAAACCATGGCCAAAACTTCAAAATAGTATATGAAGACTTACATACGATTTCACCTACTAGTATTGAACCAGAGAAATGCTTTTTATCAGCAGGTTTGCCAGGTGGTTTCGCAATTAAATGCATTTTAATGTTATTTGTCATGAATATTTTTTTCTTAGGTTAAAGAAGGAACACTTAGTTTTATTTAATACGACAATAAAATGTATTTGATTGAAAAAGACGTCTGATTTAGTTCCTTAAAATAATATATTCAATCCCGAAAAAAATCCCGGGATCCCGGGATTGCGATTTTTAGTCCCGAAAATCCCGGGATTGTAAAACTGGTCCGGGATTGCAATCCCTACTACCTACCTAGCCACATGGCAGCAACCGACAATGACCGCACAAGCCAATATGACAACAACAATTAATTATGAATGTCTGGCAATTCATTATCAAACACTGAGCGGCCATTAAATGCTTTCGCACACACCCACACACACACACGCCACTCTCACGCATGCAGCTGCAAGAGGCAATCACAAGAACACACAACTGGATCTGTGTGTGTTTTATGCACTTTCTAATGCAAACACACTGAGGCGTTGGCACGCTGCACTTTCTGCTGCGTATTTTGCCACATGGAATGCACTCACCCACGCGAGTTTCATAATGTGACCAGACGTAGTTAGTTTGCAATGTCATTGCCGTGCGGCCTGGAGCCATGGTTCATGCTGTTTTAATGCTGCCAAGTATTTAGTTCACTATAAAATTGCAGCTCCAACACATAATACACTTTTAATGAGTCCTCATTCGGGTTTGGTTACATTGCCAATCGGCTTTAGTTGAAGTCAAAAGACCTCAAGTTTAATTAAGTACCTGAGGTCTTCGTTCGGAACAGACCCAAGACACATTGCACGCATAACTTGGTCCCAAAAACTCCTAAACAGATCTAAGATATCAGAATATACATAAAAATTTGCCCAACTATATAAAACTTTTTTCATTGAATCTATTCTTTGTTTAAACTAAGCGCCCCACTGTACCGCCTCTTAGAATTTTACGCTCAGTTTCAGCAGCCACTTTGTCATTGTATACAAAAAAAATCAGAATGAATACAATTTTTTTTCGAAAGTGCGCATTTGTTCAAGTGTTTGCCAGCCTGTGGGAAAATACATTAAAATACAACAAAAGCTTTCCACTTACATTGTGTCCCAATGCAGGCAACAGCAAACAAGTTTTTGTCTCTACATGTGTTGGTCTGTATGGATATATACGAGTAGTAACTATCAGCGCTCTGCGCCCGGTGCTTAATACGAGCAAATAAATTAAGTATGTTGCTGCTTTTGACAATTCGGCTCCGCCGCTCACCCAACGCTTCCAGCATGTCGCCAAACTGCCTTTCAATGGCCGACCAGCTAATAAATGTTGGGACAACTATTACGAAAAATACGAAAACAAAAGAAATAAATTGTTACTAAAAGCATCTGACCCGTCTGATGGTTTGTGGTGGTAACATGGAAGTGCCAACGTTCAACGGTGAGCACAGCAATCCATACTTTTGCTGCTGACAATCAGACGGGTAGATATCGGTTGATATTTATACAAATACGATTCTTTGTTGGCGATGTTCCTATCTGTTGATTTCTGCCGTCAGTTGCGTTGTTTTCATTAATAATTTATTGTTCCTAGCAATAACCTTTAATTTCTATTACTTGAATTGTTACTCAATTGTACTCGCAACTTGTATATTTAAGTTTAAATCTGCTTTTATTATCTATAGTTATGAACACATGCGCACATAGCTTATTGAATGCGTTCTCAGTGTTGTTGTTTTGACAATTCTCATTGGAAATATGTAAGTAATTAATAAGTAAGTAAATATTCAAACTATTCAGTATTAATAAAACAATCGACAAACAACAACAACCACAAATCGAAATAGAGTACTTAAAACACTCAAGGAAACACTCAACAAATGGCAAAGCCGCAATGAGTCAATGGTCTGTTCAATCAATGTAATTACGGTAGCACGAAAACATGGAAAGCATGGAAAACATTTAAACTCAATGAGGAAAATGTAAATCATGGAAAATTCAATCAAAGTACAAAATGCAAATATTTATACTTGAAAGAATTTTTTACATGCTGAAGACAAAGAAAACATTTGATTTTTTTTTAATTATAAAATGTATTACTTTGAAATATCATTAGAACCATTCACCGCTTCGTTGGAAGCTCAAACTAATTCTGTGAGTAGAATTAGTCGTTGAGTTCGTGTTTTTGAGATTTTAGAGCTCAAGTGAGCTTCATTCAGTGCAGCCACTCCAAACCATTCACATATCTACCTAACTGCATGACAGCTATACGAGAGAAACTATTTGAGTTCAACTTTTTGCATCAATTTTATTCAGTTAATTGCCAAAGCATGCATTCTGCATGTTTTCCATTGCATATGCACCGAAATTTTGTCCGGCATACGCACAAATCACTTCTTATCTTCGCATGATAAATGCTTTTTAAAGCATTACCAATGAATTGCCATGAATTAATGGTGGCGTAAATCACTTAATGCCGCGCTACTGCCACATTTATCAAATAACTCCACGATGGCGTTTGCAGTCATAGTGTCCAGCAGTTTGCTTGTGAGTTCATTTTAATGACAAGACTTATCAGTTGTTTTACACCAGTCGATCACTTAGAAGTTTGCCATTCCACCAGCGCCAAAACATCATCAACATCGACAGTGCTATTGATTTACAAGCGAACAACCGTCCGCATGAGTCAACTGTCAGAGCAGCCTGGCCCATCGCACACGCATTTATCAGTTTTATCAATTTTATCTTTGCTCTCGATGAAAATCGAAGCGCAACTACCTGACTTGTGACAAATTTTGTTGAACAAATTTTTGCTGTTTCTTCTGTCGTTTTTTCTACAACTAATTAAAAAACAAATATTAACTAAACGTCAAGCGGAACGTTGCAATAGTTGGCGGCAAGTTTAGTCTGCCAGTGACGGTCGTTTAAATTAGTTGTAAGAATAACGGTCGAGTTATGCGTCGGAGTGCGGTTCAACTGTGAGCAACGATTTTCGAATATTGCTAAATAAAGTGAAATTCGAATATTGGAAGTTCGAAGCATAAAACGAAAAGAAAATTAAAAAAATAGTCTAAAATATTACAAATCATTAAGATATCTAAAAACAATCCATAAAGCCGTAATATTAAATCAAAAATTAAATTAATTTAAAACACTAAATCTAAAATATTAGAAATATTTCAAGATGAAAAATACCACCTAAAAATTACATTAATTAAATATTATATATATTACAATAAACATCACAATAATAAAAAAAGTTAAAATAATAAATAAAAAATATCACCAAAAAATTACATTATTAAAATAAAACTATATTAAATAAAAACCTACAAAACCTAAAATCCAATGAAAACTATTGTTTAATATGAAAATAATTTACAATAAATTGAATTAAACCAATTTTAAGGATTTTCTGAAGCTGTTAGCCGTTTCATTGTACTTGACGGTTAATGATATAAAATGTGTATTTAGATTCTAAATTTTAGAAAGATGAAATTGTTATCAATTTTTATCTTTGTTATATATTTTGTAAGCGCAGGTGAGTGATGCGACCAAAAGTGATGAAATTGAACTAATTAATTAAATTTGGTAAATGAGTTATCAATGGCGAGCAGACGGTCGAATGACAAAGAGAACAATCAGCTAATGTGTAGAGCTGAAAACATCAAAACTAGCTGAAACTGATACTAAAACACTCTACCTTAACAGAAGTGACAGAAGTTTTATTGAAGTGGAAATCATTGAAAGCCTGCATATGAGACTTTAACCCACTTAAACCACCTTTCTACTGTCCTTTGTTCCTCCTGGAACCACAGTTGGGCACTTCGTCAGGACGCATTTGCGCTGTGATGAACCAAACTTTGGGGCACAGATCTTTGTTATGCGAAACATTGGTCTAAAGACAAGAATGGCATCTAGGGGCCTATTTCCCAAGCAAAACAAATTTGCTTACCTTGTGTTCATCACCTTCTCATCAATGTCCATCAGAAGTCAGTCGAAATAAAGCGAGAATTTACCAAAAGCAAATACTGCAACAATTATTATTACAGTTCATCATCGGCAAAACATTTTGTAGCATTCATTGTCGAATAGTAGAAATTATGATAACGTTAAATGCCGACATCAAAATGTCGGTGCGCCTTTGTGTGCTCCAACAATGCCAAACGATAAGATAAAAATCGTTCATCGTGCATTGAGTGCCCGCCGCCGAGTGGCTCACTTCCTTATTGACCCAAATATGAAGAGTACTCCAGCGAATTTCCTTCGTTCCCTTCTTTCAGCGCGCGGCCAATACCTCGAATGCTACGTTTGCGACGATTGCGATGACACCGAACTCAACGATGGAATGCTACAGTACTGCCCACCACTTGAGCCGGACTCGTCCACAACGTCGCCACACGTTAGCGACTTCACGAGCACTACGACCACCAGCTCGTCCACCACTACAACCCCCGCCACAGCAGTAACAACACATGCCACCACCAATAGCACTGATGCCACAACAACCTCAATAACTGATGGGCCCAATAACATCGCATCGACAACCATTGCAACAATTGCTACCACAACAGGTGGCACATCCGATGGTATTACAGAGACTACGTACATTACCACCACCACAGAGGAGGCATTGACAACCACCACCAATGAAGAAATGTCCAACCCAACCACCGTCGAAAGTTCAACAAGCAATGAAATAAACATCACAACAGAACAAGAAACAACGACTGCCACCGCTGCTGTTGATGCCACTTCAACAGAAGTTATCAGTACATCGACCGATGAGGCAATTGACGGTACATCGACTACAGAAGAAACATTGACAACAATCGCTGAGATTGTCAGCTTCAGCACAACAACCGATGACGGTAGTGGTGATACGTCGACACCTATCACCAGCACCTCTTCAGATGAAGGGATGTCAACAACCACCAACGTTGAGGAAACCAACTCAACATTAGACATCAGCACAACAACTGAAGGAGGCGGTGACGAAACATCGAAACCTGTTACAAGTGCTACATCAGATGAAGGGTTGTCAACAACCGCGAATGGTGAAGTCAGCACAAATACCGATGAAATTAGCGATTTTTCAACACTTTTTACAAGCACCACATCAGATGATGCGTTGTCAACAACCACCAACAGTGAAGAATCCAACTCATCTTTAGGCATCAGTACAACAACCGATGATGTTGATGGCAATGCAACAATAACTATGACTAGTACTACTTCAGATGAAGGGCTGTCAACAACCACGAATGGTGAGGTCAGCACAATAACCGATGGAATTGTTCGTGACTCTTCAACACATATTACAAGCACCACAACAGATGATGGGTTATCAACAACCACCAACAGTGAAGAATCCAACTCATCTTTAGGCATCAGTACAACAACCGATGATGTTGATGGCAATGCAACAATAACTATGACTAGTACTACTTCAGATGAAGGGCTGTCAACAACCACGAATGGTGAGGTCAGCACAATAACCGATGGAATTGTTCGTGACTCTTCAACACATATTACAAGCACCACAACAGATGATGGGTTATCAACAACCACCAACAGTGAAGAAACCAACTCAACTTTAGGAAACAGTACAACAACCGATGATGTTGATGGCAATACAACCATAACTATGAGTAGTACCCCTTCAGATGAAGGAGTGTCAACAACCACGAATGGTGAGGTCAGCACAATAACCGATGGAATTGTTCGTGACTCTTCAACACATATTACAAGCACCACAACAGATGATGGGTTATCAACAACCACCAACAGTGAAGAAACCAACTCAACTTTAGGAAACAGTACAACAACCGATGATGTTGATGGCAATACAACAATAACTATGAGTAGTACTCCGTCAGATGAAGGAGTGTCAACAACCACGAATGGTGAGGTCAGCACAATAACCGATGGAATTGTTCGTGACTCTTCAACACATATTACAAGCACCACAACAGATGATGGGTTGTCAACAACCACCAACAGTGAAGAAACCAACTCAACTTTAGGCATCAGTACAACAACCGATGATGTTGGTGGCAATATATCAACACACATCACTAGTACTCCTTTAGACGAAGGGTTGTCAACAATCACCAAAGGTGAAGTCAACACCACAACCGATGAAATTGTTGCCGATTCTTCAACACTTATTACAAGTATCACATCAAATGGGGGTTTGTCAACAACCACTAATGATGAAGCAACAAACTCAACATTAGGCATCAGCACAACAACCGATGATGTTGGTGGCAATACATCAACACTTGTCAGTAGTACTACTTCAGATGAAGGATTGACAACAGTCACCAGTGGTGAAGAAGCCAACTCAACACTAGTTGGTACAACAGCAAATCATGTTGGTGGAAATAAATCAACAACTATCACCAGTGCCACATCAACCACAAGTAGTGATGTTCGCATAGCAGCGGCTGTACAGAAAATCAACCCCCGCAGCTCATCTGCGCTGACCATGAGAAGTCCAGCGCAGTTTCTGCTTCAAAAATATCGGGGCAGGCGCACAACACGCATCACCAACGCCGATGCCACTTCCTATCACTGCTATCGGATAGCGGTTCAAGGCAAGTGCGACTAAATAGTTTACACTACAGCTTACAGTTTACATCGACAATATTTACAGATGGCGACCGAACGCGAATGAAGCACGGCTGTGTGGCAGTGCCGGAAGACCGGAGCGCCTGCGCAGTGTTGAATGACCAGTACGGCCCGAAGGCAGTGCGCGATTGTTGGGTGTGTTCAAACAACAAATGCAACAGCGGCGCGACAGTGCAAGCTGCAATCACGATAGTGACAACGTTGCTGTTGTTGCTGGGTTTTCTGCGGTAAAGAATGTGTATGATGTAATTTGTTGGTATTGGCATCTCTGAGCCAATTTCTATATTTCTGCTTCACTATATTTCAGTCTTATTTATTTGATAATTGTAACTGTTCCTGCTTAATATTGTCATTAATATATATTTTTTACTAGTTGTTCAGACTCTGCACATATGAATGTTATGTGACCAATGTCAAACGTTCTCACGGCAGAATTGGGCTCGGTTCCCACCGCTGCAAATATTAATATTACGCGCCAGTGTTACCTAACATTTGGCAGTCAATGCAGTTTGCATACTCAAGGTCAATTCGACAGTCAATGCATTTTGCACACGCAAATTCCATTCCGCAGTCAATGCATTTTGCACACTCAAATTTCACTTCGTTAATCGCAACATAAGCAGAAGCGGCGTAATCAATATGCAATACAGTTTGGGCAAGCGTGGGAATGCTAAGTCAGCAGCGAGGCCCAACGTGCCCGTGAGAACGTTTGACATTGGGAATATTATAAAAGCCAAAGAAAATTGCAAATAAAGTGAGTCAATTTTTAAACAGCAAACACACAACACGTTTATTCGTTGCTCCGGACTGGATTGAGTTCAAGTGCTCAATTCAGCAATTCAACTATCCTGAATTGGTTCAAGTGCCGAATCAGGTTCCAACCCAACTGTTCTGAATCGGTTTTAGTGCCGATTCAGACTTCAGTGGCAAATTAGTCATTGAACATTTTTGGTGACCCCGACGTGATTCTTTCACGTTACACACGGGCAACAGGAGTTCCCCAACATCAACAATCCATCCTCGGCAGTAAGCGACTGCCGTCACAACTTCATTCGTTCTTCGGTAGCTGAACAGTCTGAACTGGGTTAGGAAGTTCAGCAACTAATCACCAACTTCAGAAAGGACTCGAAGGACAGGAAGACAAGTCGCAAATACTACACCGAACGTATTAAGCGACGCAGTGAGTTGTGGAATCAGTTCGACCACAACGACACAACCATCAGAGAAGTGCCGGGTGTAGACACAACCGATGTTTACTTCACCAAGGACTATTTCAACAACATCAAGGTGTTGGTAGAGAAGTACCGACATCCTCAGCAGTGAATTAAATGCACTCCAACCTCCGGCCGCTACCATCGAAGAACCGGCAGGTGTAGCATCTCTACCGAAACCACCACCATGTGTGGAACCAGATGCAAACGCATCGCGCCTGGTTCGCAAACAAATTGCCATGGGCACTTCACTGAGGCGACTCATCGCAGGCGCCAATCGTCAAACGGGTGTCCAGGCGAAGTCATTCCTCGTCCAGACGAGGTCAATATCGGAAGAATTGAAAAGCTGTGGAACGAAATTGAAGCCATAAATTTCGAGCTTTGGGAGTGCACCAGCGATCCTGCTGCAGTGGGATATGATCTTGAGAATTATGTGGAGCTTGAGGAATTGGTTCAGTCAAACCTAATTTCATTGGCTTCAAGGCTGGCAGATCACGAACAACCACAACAAGTGAGCAGCAAGTCAGACACCGCTTGCCTATCGCTTCCTAAAGTAACCATTCCAAAGTTCGACGGAAATTACTTGAAATGGGCTCAGTTCGAAGATTTGTTCACGGAAATGATCCACAAACAATAACTTCCTGGC
The DNA here is from genome assembly GCA_963668005.1 of Melieria crassipennis. Lineage (NCBI taxonomy): Eukaryota > Metazoa > Arthropoda > Insecta > Diptera > Ulidiidae > Melieria > Melieria crassipennis. Next base: position 59,959,058 of record OY764962.1, read on the forward strand.
GCACAAAAAATGTGGTATCTCAAGGGCATCTTATCCGAAGAAGCAGAAGGTTTGATTCGACACCTGTCATTGACCAACGAAAATTATGAAACAGCCTGGAGGTTGCTGCAAGAGCGGTACCACAACAAGAGAATCATCGTTGGAACAATCATCGAACGAATCCTGAATCAGCCATCAATGACAGCCAATCCATCAGCGGCAGAACTAAGGACATTACAAGGACAAGGCCAAAATGTTTGTCCAAAAACTGTGGCAATTAAAGCTGTCATGGGATGAAGCTCTACCAGCGGAACTGCACACTCAGTGGACTACCTTCCGCCAAAACTTAGGTGAGCTAAACAATGTGAGGGTGCCACGACACATTATGCACCACAAACAATCAAGAAACATTCAACTTCATGTGTTTACCGATGCATCCGAACGCGCCTATGGAGCCGCTGTTTACATCAGAGCAGAAATTACTGATAGAACTATCTCGGTCCAACTACTCTGCTCAAAATCACGCGTCGCTCCACTCAAAACGCAGACAATACCCCGGCTCGAGTTATGCGCAGCACTGTTAGGAGCACAACTGGTGGCAAGAGTAAAAAGGGATTTGGAATATGAGCAGCATCCGATTTATATGTGGACCGATTCGGAAATAACGTTACATTGGATTAACTCAGATCCATCCAAATTCCAAACCTTCGTTGCTCACCGTGTCAGTAAAATTCAACAGTTGACACTAGTTGAACAATGGCGGCATGTCAACACCAAACACAACCCAGCTGACTTGCTATCTCGAGGTGTAGATCCACTTCACATCCAAGGGTGTACACTGTGGTTTTACGGGCCATTATTCCTTCATGGCAAGCAAGATTGTTGGCCGCAGCCATTTCGTCAGGAGCACGTCATTCCCGATCAAACAGACGCAGAAGTCAAGAAAGAGGCAAACGTGCTTACTATCGCACATGAGGATGATCTGAGCAACATGGTCTACACAATACGGCATCGAAACTCCTTCACAATGTTGCAACGAATTGTATGCGATTTATTAAACGTATACATGATAAGAGCAAACATAGTAGCATCAACCTAACACCAACCGAACTGGATGAGTCGCTGTACGTCATCATAAGATCCATACAACTAAGCGATTTCAGTGAAGAAATGCATCAGCTATCAAATACGGGTGAAGTTAAGGGAAACAGCGCTCTCGCTGACAATCGCGGCATCATCAGGGTAGGGGGCCGATTGACATCATCACATCATCACATCTCACATACGACGCCAAGCATCCTATGTTGCTGCCTTATAACGATCCGATAGCAAGACTTATCATGCAACACCTTCACGAGAAAGGAGTCCATTGCTCGCCACAGGCATTGTTGGCTCAAACCAGACAACGATTTTGGCCAATAAAGGGCAAAATTATGGCTAGATCCATTGTCCAACACTGTGTGCGATGCACGCGGGCGCGTCCCCAGATGTTCAACCAGATCATGGGAAATTTGCCAGCTGATCGAGTACAACTGCAGAGACCTTTTTTCAACGCGGGGGTGGATTTCTCTGGCCCGATATGGATACACTACAAAATAAGAGGCAATAGGCCATGCAAGGCTTACATTGCTGTCTTCTGCTGCTTTGCTACAAAAGCAGTGCATCTGGAAGTCGTCAGCGATCTTACAACAGACGCATTCATCGGCGCACTTAATCGTTTTACGTCAAGAAGAGGCCGTTGTCAGAACTTATATTGTGATAACGCAACCAATTTTGTGGGTGCAAAAAACCAACTGGAAGAATTGGTTGAAAGCATTCACAGCAAAGATGCCCAAGATAACATAATGCGGTCAGGTGCAGCCCAAGGAATTACATTCCACTTCATCCCCCCGAGAGCACCACATTTCGGTGGACTGTGGGAAGCGGCTGTCAAGTCTGCAAAATATCTCTTGGTGCGAACAATTGGCACCTCCTCGCTCACATATGAAGAACTGGAGACGGTGGTAACTCAAATCGAGAGCATGTTGAACTCTAGACCACTAACACCCTTGTCATCAAATCCTTATGATCTGTCAGCACTCACACCGGGACACTTTTTAATAGGAGAACCATTGACAGCGATTCCAAGTAGCTCAACAACGACAACCAAAACATCGCTTTTGACCAGATGGAAGTTGGTCAACCATTTAAAAGAGGAGTTCTGGTCAAGGTGGTCCAAGGAGTACCTCAATGAATTACAATATCGCAATAAATGAAAAACGCAATCACCTGATATCTCTAATGGAATGCTGGTACTTATAAAAGAAGATAATGCGCCTCCTCTGCAATGGCCACTAGGCAGAGTCGTTAAGTGCTATCCTGGCAATGATGGAAAAATCAGAGTTGTTGACATCAAAACCAAAACTGGTGTTTGCAAACGGCCCATCCATCGGTTAGCACTGTTACTGAAGGAGCAAGAAGTATCAGTGGAAGACAATTCTGAGACCAACAACGGGCCAACGCCGCAGAAACGAAGCAGACGCAGTGCATCACCTGTACTGATGGCAATGATCGTGTTCATCTTGTTACCAATAATTACTGCAAGCCCAATCAAGGTCACACAATTCGGTGATCGCCCAGGCATACACTTCGAACACGTCGGAAGGATTAACCGAGTCACGGCAAATTGGAACTTTCTGACATATTACGATCTCCGTCCGCTCCATAGGGAGTTGGAGCTGCTCCAGAATGGTACGATCGCGTTATCTAACCTATGCAACGACATGAAGGGTGATGTCAGTTGTGCTGCAATAGTAACACAATTCGAGAATACAAGACTAGAAATAGCCACCACAAGCATACTGTTGGGAAGCAGAAGAATGAAACGAGGTGCGATGGACATAGTGGGTAACGTCGCAAACTCACTGTTTGGAGTACTTGATTCAAACTACGCAACCCAAATGGCGCAAACCATAGAGCACGTAAAGCGGAACGAAGATCACTTGCTCCAGCTACTGCGAAACCAGACGTCCGTGTTGGACTCCACCACCAATATACTGAGATATGAGCAAAGGTCACGACAAGAAGGATTTAACAACATAACGCAACAAATACATAAGGCGCAACAACGTCTAAATGCGTTATCCAGCGAAAACACTCAATCAAGAATGATTCAATTATTCACTTTGATGGCCCTTCAGCTGGTGACTACTGCATCAAACATACAGCATCGTGAGGCAGCCATCATTGGAGTGGTAACAGACACGCATCATGGAACAATCAGCCCATTACTGTTGACACCAAGACAACTAAAAGAAGAGGTAACTCGAATACGAGGACATCTGGCGTCGTCTGCTCAGTTACCGACAGACGTAAATAGAATATCTGACCTCTACCCACTCATGACCGTCAAGAGTGGATTGTTTGAGAATCAGATACTATTTCACGTAACAATAAGCAACCATTCTGATCGATAAGCAACCATTCGATCTATTCACGGTGACAGCAATTCCTGGCGTGATGAACAATCTTTTGGTAAAGATTGTGGCAGACACTCAGTATCTCGCCTTTAACTCCCACCGAGACGAGTACATGCCATTGTCAGAAGGCCAACTGGCAAGATGCGTAATCGCAACAGATGAAACAAGATTATGCTCAAACACTCAGGAAGTCTACAATGTAAACTCCGATATTTGCTCCTGTGAAGTTCACGCATTCAACAACGACTCTACTACCGCATGTACGTGGCAACCTATCAATATAACCTCGTTATGGATGAAGCGTGTAGCACCAAACAATTGGCTTTATTTTACCCAGAAGGCAGAGAAATTTAATGCGGTGTGCAGGCACGAACATTCACAACTTGTATTACATGACGCTGGCTTGTTGGAGTTATCACCTGGATGCACAATAAAACATACATTGGCAACAGTGACCAGCCTTAACACCATCACAAGCCGTCTACGATACTCTCATACCAGCTTCAGCTTGACACCTTACCTCTCTATACCATCCAATGACGAAGAACTGGCGAACCTACAAGGAGCTCTCAAGGCAATCAAATTTCAGGAACAGCTGCCGGACACCTTAACAGCCATTGAGCAACACCACTTCCTGGTAGAATACGTCGCACTGGGGCTCGCTGTGGTGATCATCATCTGTCTTCTTTCACGCTACATCAAGGATCTCATTAAAAACCACAGCAACAAGGCAACTCCTCCACCACGACCACTTCCGCGGGTTCGTCCACAAGCTGACCGTCATCCGAACTTAGAAATAGATATCGAGTGTTGACCATATGTCAACGGGGGGAGGATGTTCAGACTCTGCACATATGAATGTTATGTGACCAATGTCAAACGTTCTCACGGCAGAATTGGGCTCGGTTCCCACCGCTGCAAATATTAATATTACGCGCCAGTGTTACCTAACATTTGGCAGTCAATGCAGTTTGCATACTCAAGGTCAATTCGACAGTCAATGCATTTTGCACACTCAAATTTCACTTCGTTAATCGCAACATAAGCAGAAGCTGCGTATTCAATATGCAATACAGTTTGGGCAAGCGTGGGAATGCTAAGTCAGCAGCGAGGCCCAACGTGCCCGTGAGAACGTTTGACATTGGGAATATTATAAAAGCCAAAGAAAATTGCAAATAAAGTGAGTAAATTTTTAAACAGCAAACACACAACACGTTTATTCGTTGCTCCGGACTGGATTGAGTTCAAGTGCTCAATTCAGCAATTCAACTATCCTGAATTGGTTCAAGTGCCGAATCAGGTTCCAACCCAACTGTTCTGAATCGGTTTAAGTGCCGATTCAGACTTCAGTGGCAAATTAGTCATTGAACACTAGTTTTACAAACCATGTGACTTATTTTCTACTGCCTATATTTGAACTATTTTAAAAGTCTATTTTGGAAATTCTGACAAATTTAGGAACTTTAAACTCTTCAAATGATTGTAAAGTTTTTTGTACCTATACATTTTAATATTCATACAGTTTTCTGATTTCTATCACAAACCGGAAAAACATTACGTCTCCTGCTTTTCCTTATCATAGCATCCACAGTTGCTTAACATTTTCATATCTGATTGTTGGAAACAGAAAAATTACATAAAAAGCCAAAAAGGACAATGCTGAGAAGCAAAGCGAGCAAGGAAATGTTTACAGGTGACAATAACAACAACCCAGCTGCCATAAAAACAGACATCAAATACATGAAAACATAGAATATAGCACACAAATTAAGTAGCGTAGAAAAAAAGACAAAATGGGCACAAAATGCGCCGACGGCTAAATGTTGACCTCGAAAATTTTAGCAAAATGCTTACAAGCAAAATAAAAACATGCAAAGAATATGCAAAACATTTCGTAAATGTCAAAAGAGCACGAAGCACAAAACTGAGACTGGTGACAGAGCGCGCGAGGCGGAAATGAGATGGCGGCTGTTGTACAAGTAGGTGATTGTTTTTTAATGCTCTTTAAATGTCGAGGGCCCTAAATATGAATCACTGCATATAAAAGGCAAAGTAATAAAGTTTCCCAAAGAAATATTTTCCCACAAAAAATTACTTTCAACCTCATTGAGGATAAGCAACACAGCAGCTTGGTTCTCCATGTTGCTTGTCGAGTTTTTTCAGTTTATAGAACCAAACAAACATATTGTCGTTGAGATTGAGAGCTGCGAGCCAGGATCAGCGCTCATTAACAATGGCATCCATGAGCTTAAGTTTAATTTGTATGCCTCAATTTTTATTATTTATGATAGATTTTATTTAAACTTTTCTCTACAACTTTACAACATTTTCTGTGAGAACATTTTAATTGCGACATTTCGACATTACTTTTCATTTCATATTTTTACAAAGATTTTTATTTACAAGCACACACATACACACACACACATTTTCGACGCGTTGGGCAGCTGAAGCGGCGCTGGACGAACACATATTCATAAAAAGTAAAATTCAATTGTTTTACTTTATGGCATTGCGAAAATTGAATTTTCTTTCTGCTCTTTTTTCCACTTTCTTTATAAAATTTTATTTTAATTAAAAACAAATTGCACCGATGCGCTAAAGTTGCGGCGCGTGTTGCGGGCGAGAATGGAAATGTGAGACAGCACAAAGGTGCGTTCGGTTTGCCCTTACAGCGAAATGTTTCTGGTCTTTCCATAATTTGCATGGTTATATTTTTTTTTATTATTTTAATAAAAATGTTGAAATTTTATTATTTGTAACTGCTTCCCTCTGCAATGGAAATAAAAGAAAATGTAAATTCAATAAAGTGAAAATAATTGAAAGCCGCATTCTTACAGGGGAAAGTGGAAGCGGAAGTTTAAGTGTTCACTCTTAGTCGCTTTGATTCGCATATGCGCCTTTCTTGTGTGCGCTCAAAGTATGCCACACAAGTTTGCAACAACAAAAATTGCTGCCATCTTCAATCGGTACAAAAGTGCACAAATTGAATTGGCGAATTTGGAGCCACAAAAGCAGGCAAATCAATTGAATGGAACATGTGTACACACATACGTTGTTATGTGTGTGTGCGTTTGTATTGCATTTTTTTGTGTACCTTGGCACGCAGACCATATTCTGTAAATATTGGCACTGAATGGTTTTTCATAAGTTGGCAGTGTCATTATTGCTGTTGTGGAGTTCATTGAATTAAATCGAATGTGTGTGTGTGTGCGTGAAAGGATTATTATGTGTATTCTCCCATTCATAATAATACAACCAACAGCAAATAATGTGTTATGTTTCGAAGTTTCACGGCAACCCTTTAGGCTTGTGAAAATTGCATGGAATGCGAGCGAGCGAACATAAATGAAGACATGAACACTTAGCTGGTTGGAAACGTATAGTATTTTGTAGCGAACGACTTTCAAATGCGTATAACATTTCAGAAGACTAGATTATCCTCACTAATCACTCTTTAATATATATTTATATGGTTTATCGGAGACTTTATACCCATTTTTGGGCAACTGCGCAGTTCCTCTGAATTCCAAAACTTATTGATCCTTCTGGTTACGAAGCTGATTGATCGGCTTTAATCAAAGTCATCCTTCATCATTAGCTTCTCTCGACTTTCCAATGTATATCGAGAACTCTTCTCCTGTGCATGGCTCTTAACATTTTAGTAGCCACACAAAACAAACTTTCTTTGCTTTTTTCCATCCACCTAAAGCTGAAGTGCTTCGCCAACAACACCACCAGTCAGTCACCAGTAAAATTTTTGTCAGCTTAACTCACAGAAAAGATGCGTTTTCAGCAAAAATTTAATTACACGCACTTTTGAGCGAAAAGTGGTTGTCTTTTGTTGTCGTGCGGCTGAAGCAGTGAGCGTCAAACTATGGGTCGAGCGATTCCAACAAGCAACTTAATGTGAAATGTTAGCCCTACGAACTGACTAAAAAGTTTGTAACATGTATGCATTCTTCGTAAACCGCACCGCCCCCCCCCCACCTACCACCCCCTAGCGAGACAAGTGAGGCGTGAGTGAGTATGTGTTTGGTTTTTCACGCTTACAAAAGTTCGCATACGCTATGAAATACAGAAAAACTACTTCATCTTTGGTAATGTGCGCGTCATCGGCAACTACTTAAGTAACTGTACATTTAAGCCGACCCCAACACACGTTTGTCTTCCAAGTGTACTTACGCTTCCGTTGCGCTGCGCCTAAACTTTTCTGGCTTGCGTTGTCAGTAAGTAACAGTCAAACCTAAATTGGAGCGTTAGCGGCAAGCAACTGTCAAAATTGCTTCATGCCCATACAAATTGTATGGGGCAAACCGCAATTGAAACGCTCTGACGCTGCGCTATTCGAATTTCCAATTTTGACAATGCGTTAGCGGTTGAAGTTGGCTGCGACTAACAAAAACACCTGTAATTTATATTTGATTTGATTTAAATTATGAGGAATTTATTCAAATAAGAGCTAAGTTTTGCAAAATAATAATAATTTGTTGTTTTTTTGGCAACTAAACAGATATTTTTTTTACATTTCATGATTTTTACAATCCCAACGCAACGCTTCAATTTCGGTATGCCGCAACGCTCAACGCTCCAATTTAGGTTTGACTGTAAGTAAGACGTTTCGCTTATTCATTTGTTTGTTGTTGGTTTTTGTTTTTATTCTGTGTAGCAGATTTTCCACACATACCCATTACCTTCAAATTTGTTTTTGCTTGCCTGCATTTCACTCCCTGTCAGCCATATTCAACTGCTTTCTGTTGTCTAAGCTTTCATCGATGCGAAACTGTCGCAAACGAGCTAAAATTTATATTCACAACAAAATCATAAACAGAATCCACTTCAAGCAATGGCGACGCGTTTTTCAGCCGTTTTATGTTGCTGCTTCCGGCGCACCTTCGACTTGTATCTAGGCGCGAGCATAGTTTCTCGGTTTGTTGCTGTTCTTTCCAAGGCGGAAACGAGCACAGCGAAAAATTATAGAAAACTGCACGTATGTGTGTGTGATTTCTACGACTCACGTGAGACGCGCGTACGTAAAAAACAACAAGCAAATCAACAACCTAAAGTGTGCAAGCGTGTGGTCGTCGTTTTGGCAGCAGCGCGTGTAGGGGAGCCACCGTTTGTGGCACTGGAACAGGAACAATTCATGCGCTTTATGGAGCATGTGATTGCGTGTATCTCAGCGCGACGTGCGCCGAAATCACAGGGCAGCACTGAGCGAAAGATATGAGGGGCGAGTGACGGTTGACGGTAGACGACAGGATTTGAAGTTGTGGAAATTTGCTTAGCGGCAAAATTTATAAACTTTGCTTACCAGCCGGCAAAGCCTGACGTATTTACGCTCTGTGCTTTTTACGGGGGCCAATATGAGTACGAAACATATCAACATTTGAGGCACTTGAAGCGAATGTTTACAAGAGCAACAATAATTTAAGCGAAAATTAAAAGATTTTAATAAAATTCATACTTTGCAGCACTAAAATGTTGTAACTGAAAAGAGCGTTGAATAGACTTTTGATTGGCAATAATCATAACAGAACTTCTTCACTTAGGACTTTTACTTCTTCCTCAAACTAATTTGATATACGAGCGTACGTGAAGCAATATTTTTTTGGGGCTTTCACTTCTTATTACAATTCAATTCACTTCCCAACAGGCCCTCGCGTATCGTTTGGAAAGCTGTCATAATTTCCCATCAACATTATTTCGTTTAATATCCGCTCCATGCGGATTTATGGCCATCAAAGCCCTACTACAACAAAATGTTAAAATGCTAACGAACCCCTTAAAAAAATAACCCAATTTTAGGGTCAATGTTGCACTACATAAATTTACCCCCAACACAGCACTGTCAACCTGGAAAGAAGAGTTATTGCATTTATTACAGGCGTAAGTTGCCCGTCGCCCCTGCTTATCGACGCGCGTAAATACCCCAACAGTGATCACGCGTCGCCGTTCAGCAGGCGCGGTAGCGGAAATGAAAATGGAGTGCGCTGTCGAAGAAGTGTCCAACTACGTTGACCCTTTTTAACACAACGCTTTGACGCGCCGCACGCTGAAGGCGTTTTCTTTGAAGATTAATTCATATCGATAAGCGAGAGTGGACACTACACTGTTCGTTAGACCAGTTCAAGTTTGCAACTTCAGATCAAGTGATAAACTTGCATTTACCCTTTAACGCACAAGCGAAACTAAAAATGAACAACTTTTGGGAATCCATGCTGTGCTGTTTCGGCTCCCAAATACTTATAAAAGTAGAAGGAGGCAATACCTGGGCCAGCACTGGCTGGCAGAAGAGAATATCAAACACCTTAACCCCCGTGAGTTACTGAGCTTCATTAGGTCGGTGGGATTAGGGGATGTTCTGTGAAACTTGTAGGACCCACAGTAGATTATCTCTGGTCCCAGTGCAAGTACCCCTTTTAAATCTATCTATCCAGAACTAATTTTCCCCCATTTGATTTAAAAAAGCCATGTCTAATCAGAAAGAAATTTGAGCACAACTGTCAAATTGGCGCCTGCAATGCCAGCCCGTGCGTCCACTAGGCGCATTGTCATGCACGCCACTCGTAGTCGCAACTCTGACAATTTGTATGTGCCCACCGCTGCTGCCAGCCATCGATTCCCACGACCAACTTGCTGTAAACAATATTTGCACAGTTGTCATCCGCTGCCGCAGGCCACATAATAAAGCAATATTGTCTTTGGTGTTGTTTCCCACTTACCGAATGCAACAACTACATATCTGCATTTAGCTTATGTCACATGCCATCCGTCCTTCCTTGTGGCCTTCCGCTTCAGTTCACCGCTCGCATTCGGCTCAGTTTGCAATTGTTATTCTAATATAATTTTCATTTTGATATCCTGTAGGCTGTGGTCCAGTGTCATTGCCATTGCCAACACTCCGCTCGGACTCAGGCTGCATGTTTCCGTGCAATGGGCAACGATGATTTGCATTTCTACTTGTCGACCGTTGATGTTTGTCTTGTAATTTGCATCACTTCTTGCTTCACTCTAGCTGGCGTTGGGGAAATTGGCGGACATTTATGAGCGTTACAAAGTAGCCATTTGCAGCATTTGTACACTGTAAGTGCGTTTGTTGATTTGTTTGCCATACAAAATTTTTAGAAGTGTCGAACTTTTCTATAAAAAAGAAGATAGTTTCAAAGAGTCAGATACATTATCTATGTAAGTCAAATTGTTAATGTGGTCCACAAAAACTACGAGTAAAACTACTTTCTTTTGTATATCATGCGAACTTCTTTACAACAAACCTTTTTTGCTCTTTAATGAATTCTTTTCAAGAAACTGATTTTTCGTTCTGCTTGCATTATGTTTTACTCACCTTATAATAAATATATCCATATGTAATGAATTAATCTCTACCAAAACAAGTTTTGCAGCTGAAAATTTAAAAAGTTGAATATGCCTAAGGACGTCCCCTAAGGGACAGTTAGCTCCTACGACAGGGCTGTTATTCGCCACTACAGCTCGTACACCCTGTGCGCTCTGTTTCTCCTATTATTCGTTCAACTTGGTAGTACACTGTGCGGTTTATTAGCAGCTGATCCAGCAGCTGTTTGTTTGTTTAAAAGTCACTCAAACGGTCGATAAAACTGTAAACATCTATGAGCGAGCGGCCTGATCAATTTTACTGTAATTTTAAGCAGCTCAGCAGTAGTCCAAGTGAAATTTATACGCAGAAGAAGAAGAGAGAAGCAGAGCAAACGCAGCATGTCTTCCGACTGCAATGATATGTCGCTGCAAGATTGGGTAAGTGCTGCATGTAGGCTGTCTGTTGGATTGACTGTAGCTCTGTCTCGCCCCACACAGACCGAGCTCATCAACAACCGGCTGGGCGCCATCTATAAGGAGCTGTGCGATTATGAGGAAACAATTACTACGCCAACAGAGGACGAGCTGGGACAGGTGAAGCTGCTCGATCTGCTGGAGGCTGTCAACGAAATCTATCAGACTGCTCAGAACATGCGGCGCGTATCGGCGGCGCTGAAATGCAAGCAGAACGATTTACAAGAGGAAATGGCGCTCCTGGAACGTTCGGTGGTTCTGCTCAAGCTGGAATCGGGAGCGGATGACGGAGAGGCAGTGGACGATGCCATGCCAGAAGAAGACTAAGTGGGGGCAAATTTGAGAAAAATCGTGGTCTCGTGTTCGATATAGCATTAAAATGCATAGTGCAAATTCCATTCTTTTTAGATATACTAGTTGTAACTAATCATAAAGTAGCTTAGATCAAAATAAAATAAGAATTTTTAAAAAAATGTTCAACATATTCCCCGTAGTTCGCTCAAAAATTAAAAACTGCCAACATTGAATGGGAACTTTCGCTTTAGTATTAAACAAAAAATTTTAAATTTATTCTGTGAACAAACGCAATAAGGGCTAAATTTAATTCAGAGACCCGCAGCATTATTTAGTTGAGGAGCCTTTGACCACAGCATACATATTTTGTCAATCTTTGCTTTCCTGCGCACTGAAGCAAGCGGGAAGAATAATTTTCGCAAAGTATAGTTTTTAGAACATTGAATAAATGATTTAATGAAGAAACGTATAAATATCCATTTATGTTTATCATATATAATATATCCCTTTAAGTACTTAAAATTGTATTCGATTAAAAAAGTTTACAGGTTATTTGATTAAACACTAACACATACACAAGTAATCTTAGGTATTTAAAATATGGAAGTAAAATATACATACATTCGTTCATTTTGTTGAAACTGCATTAAAGAATTATTAATTAGAATTCAAATAATTAAAGTTTTTTAATTAAATTGCACAGATATTTAATTTAAAATCCGTTTTAACCGCCAAGCAAAAATTGATAAAAAATAAACAATCGACTTTAACGTTGCGCCGCAGCAGAAGAGAACGCAGCATTTAGCCATATTTGTATTTTAACTTTTAATTCCTTTTCTCTTTAAGCATGGCAGCTGGGGAATTTTCAAAAGAATATCCGTTGCAGTTTGGCAAAACAATTTCTAGTTGAACATTGAGCATAGCTAAATAACCTTCAAGGTGCAGCTTGGAGCCTTACAAAGTACCACAAACAATCTAGAGATTTTCCTAGTCATATAGAAAGCTGGACAAACTGACGGACTGTAGGTGGCAAGCGTGGGAATAGCGTCGAGCGCGGAAATGAATGCCAGCTAACTGCCGCCACGCTCAAGGTGCAGCCACGCCAGCAGCAGTTGCAACGCCGGCCAGAGCAGCACCAAATTTCAGATATCAGTGTTGATACTGATACGCGTCAGAAATTCCCCGTGTGAGTCCGCTACAGCACGTATTATCTCCAGCAGCAGTTCGCGCGACAAGCCGCCAATTTTCGGCAGTCGCGCCACTTTGGCAAAGTCCTTCACAATCAGCCGCAGCGCGTACTCCTTGATGTCGTAGATTTTCGTTATATCCGATGCTTCCAGCGTTTGCAGCACATTCTCGTAGGTGATGTTATGCTCGAGCGAATATTTGCAAAAGGCCGCCAGCCGATTGTTGGCCAAGCCGTAGAAGCAGGGCGCCTGGAAAAGGTATAGAGCGTCCTGCGGCGGCAGCTTTGTTTCGCCATAGTAAATGTAGCGCAGCAGCGATTGAAATGCCTCCTGCGAGGGCGAAATTTCACCTATTTGTATCTGAAATGGAAATCCGTATCGTATCGACTATAAATCACGATTTTTGCTACAACGACATTCGCGATACGCACATTGACCGTGTTATCCGGCGGCATGAACGACCTGAACATGCCCTGGAAGTATGAGCAACGTGCAGACAGTATGGACTTGTGCGCCGGTATTATTTGCCCGTCCAGTATCAGGTTGATGTCGCAAAAGTCTTTGCCAGTCGACTCCAGGAAAACTGCCATGTCGCTCTCCAGTGTGGTGCCTACAAAAGCAAAGTTTTTTTTAGTTGATATACCGATTAATTATTACTTTACTATTTCTTAGTAAACGCCACATACCAACATTCTTTTCGAAATTAGCGTCCATCGCCATTTTGCTAGGGCACAAACGTTTGCGTATGATTTCCACTATCAACGGCTTATCGAGGTCGCTAAATTCGCTCGACATCACCACGTCGGTGTAGTTTTCATCTTTGATTATGAATTGCATGCAGTGGTCTTTGATGATTTGAATTCTGAATTCAAAACAAGGAATAGAGAACACGAATATTGAAGTTTAGCAATGAGAGCATCGAGTCAGGTCCAGCACACTCACTTATTCTTGTCCGCATTGTAGAGCGCCTCCAGCACATTCTGTTTGTTGATCTTGAAATCCAGATATTGTATGCAGCCCTGTGCCAGCCGAGGCATCAGAAACATGCCGGCCAGCTGGTAAATGTCGGTGATTAGGATTATGATGTTCTTGCTGTACGACTCCTTCAGGTCAATGCGATCCGTGTAGATGTAGTTCAGTATGATCTCGAAGGCCTCCGGCGAGGCGCTGGTCAGACGCACCTCCAGCATAGGCGCCCGATCGCCGCCGGCGCAGCCACCCAGTGTGTGCATATCGACGCCTGCGCCGAATACCTTCTCCATCTGCTGCTGACGTGCATCGCGTGCTGCCAGTATTTTAGTACGCAAGTATTTCGAACGCGCCGCCACAAAAGCAATGTGCGACAGTATCTTTACAGCCTCCGGCCCAACAATGAACTGTATATCGCAAAACTGCTTCTCGTGGAAGAATTTGCCGAAGTCGTCGCGCAGCGTGCACTTCGGATAGCTGGAAAACTGAAAGCGGTACGTGTCGCCGCGGCGCACGCTGTTATCCACAGTGCCGCCGAAAATGTACATGGCATCGCCGATGACGGCGCTCGCATGGAACACACGGCCCGAGGGCACGTCCGAGTTCGGCTCTGGCGCAATCACCGACCACAGCTGCGAGTCCAGGTCGAAGCAGTGCAAGTCGTTGGGCAACGTCGAATCGGCCGAGCCGCCGAACACATACAGAAAACGATCGTGATGCACCATGGTGTGGCCGTAACGACGTGACGGCGGCGCTGATGCTGCACCGCGTAGCACCGACTCATTAGAGATGCGACGCCAGCTGCGGATAATCAAAGCAAGAACTTAGCACAGGCTCTAGCTCAGAAGCTATGCAACGGCCTACGTACGTTTTCGTCTTAAAATGAAACTCAAAGAGTGAATTGGTGATCTGCAGCCCACTTTGTCCTGAGAAAACATACATGCAGTCACGCGCCACAGCGACGGGGAAATTACAGCAAGTTGGCGGCCGTTCGCCCTTCTGTTCAACCTCTTCCCACTGGTGGTTCTCACCCTGTGTAAAGTATAAAATGGATGTACAACGAATATTATTTCAGCGACAATCACAAAGTGTGATTCAATGTGATCTGATCTGATCTGATCAATGACGATCTTTGGACAAATGAGAATAGAAAAAACATTGTCAAGTACCGTCAAGTTCAGCGTCCACATATCATTGAGACGAGCATTGCCATCGTATCCTGCGTATATCCACATCTTGTTGTCGTACACGGCCGCACCGTGTGCTGAACGTGGCACTGGCATTCTGTATAAGGAAAACCGAAAGCATTCAAAGAAAAAATCATCATCAAGTGATAGTGGTACCCACCGCCCCGAGAACTTCCACTCCATCCACATGGCGTTCTGGAATGTATATTCGAATAGATCGTTCTTGTTGGTTAGATTCGAATTGGAGTGTATGTCGCCCGTATAGCCGCCGAAAATGAACATCGAGCTGCCGTATACCACGGCCGAGTGGTGATAGCGCGGCGCTGGCGGAGTGCCCGTTGCGCACGCCCTGCCCCAGGACTTGTCCTTCACGCCGAAGCGTATCAGATCGTTGAGCATGGTTTTGCCATTGTCGCCGCCGAACACGAACATCGCATCCTTGTAGGCGACCACGGTATGCTTGCTGCGCCTGTAATAAACGCACACAAAACAGCTTGCAAGTGAACACGCGGCACCCTTTTGCACCCACTCACTTGGCGCCCACAAACTCGGCACACTCCAGCATCTTGGTCCACTGATGCGTAGCCGTGTAGGTGCTAAAGTCCACATTGAGCGCATTGCAGCTGTAGCTGCCCGGCGACACAGACTTGCAGCCACCGCTCGCATCGTAGACGCCGACCGAGCTTCCGCTGGCGCCCCCACTACGACTGCTGCTGCCGCTGCCGCCGCGCATCGAACTCGACGTCGAGTGCGACATTTTGCTGCGCGACGAGCAACTCTTGCGACTCTTGCGACTGCCCGAGGAGTTGCTGCTGCTGCACTTGTCCGCCGGCGCTTGGCAAGCGGCGCACTCAGCTACGCCAACGCCAACGCCACCACAGGCCGCACTCAGAGTGCTCGATATAGAGCTGGACGCTAGGCTACCGTTCCCCCCACCGCCGCCGCCGGCGCCACCACCGCCCCCACCTCCGCCGCCGCTGTCCTCTGTGGAATCTGTTGACTCTGAGCCGAGCAGCGCCTTCAGCATTAACGAGTTACAGGTGTAGAATCTCCTGCGGTGGCTTATTTTGCTGGCCGTTCTTTAGCGCTCCACGGAGCAAAAGTCAAACACGAAAACTAAAAACACAAAATCGCCAAAACGTGTAGACGATACACCGTCGACGCCCACTCAATGTGATGTGTTGTCTCGGTGTGCACAACTTCCTGGGCCACCTGCAGCAAAGCAAAGTGGCAGTGCAGCAACCGAACGCTTTCCGCTCCGGCAACTCCAACTATTCGCTTCCTGAAATATTTTTACGCAAATTTTGTGTTTTTCGTTGTCAAGCTTTTTTCCACTGTTGTTTCTGTATACCACAAAAGCGAGCCCATAACGCCACCACCCCACACTTATGCGAAACCACCCATAAACAGCAGCGACCTCAGATTTAAGGAATGAACTGACAGTTCGGCTGTAACGAACAGCTGTTCGCTGTTTGTAGTTCGTGCAACGAGAGTTAAAGGGAAACGTTCATCAACGGTACACAACGGGAAAGCTATGAAAGCGAACGGCTGACAGGGAGAACAATATGCTGGAGTTTTTTACCGTTGGCCAAGCTCATAGTTGACTAATTTTTAAACTTAAATGCATATTTAAATATAATACATATGCAGGTATTACTACTGACTATGCATGCATTAAATTTCGATAACTATAACTTTGCCAGAAACGAGATATATGAACTACAAATTAATGTTAAACTACTTAACAACCCTGGCCTTGTTGCCAATACCGTTACAATTCGATTACAGTGCATTGTTTAATGACGTTGTGCATTGTGAAAAACAGTCCTTAACAAGTAAAATGTCCTTCGTTGCTGTATTGAAGTGTGGCGCCACTCCTGAGGTAAGAAATACACAAACATTGTTGTTCATTGTTCACTGCAGTCGACCAATAATAGGTGGAGGCCGAGAATTTCGTCAAGGAACTGCTGCAACGTTCGGCGTCAGCAGGCGAACTTTGCCAGACGTTGGCCGCGAAATTTGTAAACGATATATTTAAAGCCATTGGCTTCTCTTGTGAAATCGCCGAGTCGCAGCTAGAAGTTGGGGACGACTTCGTTTGGCCAATCAGCTGGAGGAGCTACGTTTTCCGCTGCAATACGCTCTTCTTTAGCGCCTTTGAACGCTTTCTACGGCACATATGCTGCACTGTGCGGACGGAGCAGCAAGCCTTTGCAGCAATGCAGCTGGACGACGAAATGGGCGAAGAGTGCCCGCTGGAGTGGCTGCTGCAATTGTTGACCATTTGGAGCAATGTCGGCGATAAATTACTGCAGCTGGAGCGCAACATGCCGGCTCAGTATTTCGAGGAGCCACTGGCGCGAATCAGTAAGATAGAGCTAATAAAGGGAACCGGTTAGGCTTTGTTCATACTTAATTTTAATGCAGATTATCAGCTCTACTGCGGCCTGCATGAGCTGCGCAAAGAGCATGGACGCAAACATCCACTAATGGACCGCATTTGTCAGCGCTTCTTTTACAACGCACTGCAAGGACTATTGTAAGTTGTGCCATGCTATTTCGGTAATCAGTAACACTCATCAGTCAATCGTTACTCCATTGTAGCTACAAGGCTTGCCACAACCAGATTGCCGAAGGTGTTTTGTCTCTGGTCGAATCGGATTTTGGCTCTTGCACAGCATTTACCAAAGACGTTTTGGTGTTCTTTTACGAAGCATTTTCAGTCGAGGTGCGTTCACTGGCTGCGCTGAAGATAAAAGTAATAATCGCCCACATATTTTTGCTTTTAGCAACGCACCACCCACTGTCGTCTCTACAAATGCGCAATGCGCGTGCTGTCCGCGCTTGAAGCTAACAGCAACGAGGAATTGCACAGAAGACTTCTAAATTTCTGCATCTCCTCGCGCATGCAGTCAGTATATTATACTACACTGAAGTTGGACAAAACCAAAACCACATTAATGGCCGCTTTGGAATTTTTAAATGTCCTACAGGAGTAAATGAAATTCCCTGCTTGCTGCGATTATTTTAATATTGTTGTGTCTTTAACTACTTCACAGTCAACTCCTCGACTTGGATTGTTTTTCTCAACCCTTCATTGAATCCGTACTGGCAAATGTGTTGCACAGCGACCAGAACGTTTCACTGTTAGCAGCAGAGCTCTATGTGGTGATGACGCGCCGCAAGCTTAACAACAACGATCTGTTGCTGAAGCATATTTTGGAATATTACTTCAAAAAACTGGTAAATGCTAAATATTTACTCAAATGAGTTACAAATATTTATTTAAATTTTCAATTTAAGAATAAAGTAGTTAAAAAACAATAGTAAACAAATAAAGGATCAAGTATTAAAAATGGCAATAAAATCATTAGAATTTCAACTTATTTAGCTTCAGCTTTTCATGAATGTAAAAAATTATGAATGAAAAACTAAAATCAGTTATTCAACCTTATTAACCTTCAATTTATTTGCAGAACTCACCAGCTAACTTGTCCTCTTATGTAATCGCTTTTTGGCCACACTTTCCCTACATGCAGTCCATGACAGTCTACGCAGAACTATTGCAAAACACAAACATCGAAAAACCAATGCTCTGCCTCATTGCTCACTTTGCCGTGGCGTGTTACAAAGAAATGCTAAAGCATCTGGGTGAGCACAACGGTAGCCAACAATGCCCAACGAAAAAAATTGTCTTCCTCCGTTTTGCAGAGAAATATGAACAGCAAATTGTGTACATGCTACAAAACTTGCCCAGCCTTTCCAAGCAACTAAAAGATGAGACCATGAAGGGTATACTGCTGCAAGTATTGGCCTCAACTGAGCTCGATTTGCTAGACGGCAGCACCGCCAACTTGGTAAGATGAGTGCAACTTGAAAACCAAACAATTTAACGTGTCTTGGTAACTGCAGTTTCTTCTGGACTTCGAGAACTATGCTTTGGCGGAGTTTCAGCACAGCAAAAATATCAGCTACACGTATATTTCGAACTTATTCGCGCAGATACTACGTTGCGTTGAGCACACCAAGAATTTCTCTAAGCTGGAAATGTGTGCTGTGTATGTGCAGCAGCAATACGAAGAGTTAGAACATTGTCTACAGCAATTGAAGGACCCAACAAAGGTGATAGCAATGTTGTCAAAGTGATAGTTTTTGCTTACTTGTATTTTTAATTGTAGCCACCAAAAACTGCGCATCTGCGTCGGTACAATGACGTCCTGCAAAAACTGTGCGCGCTGCTAAAAGTCAAATACAACATTTTAGACTGTTTGGAGCAACTACTGCAGACCCTTAATGCGCGCTTGATTGATAAGCAACAGTTTGTGACATTCATCGGCAACAATACGCCTTTAATAGGTGAGCAGTTTCCTTCCTTCAAGGATTGCATTGAGTAAATTTATAATCTTTGCATTGCAGATGCCTATGCAGTCGAAGCGATCGTAAGCTGCTGCATTAAACTTGCTGTCGATGATGACCAGCTAAGCGCCAGGAAAAATCTGCTCATAGCCACGCAAGTGCGCGCCATGGAACTGTATCTGCTCGGGTGTCTGTCCAACTTGAATGTGGCCACAAGCGCTGATTTGGTTCGCCTTAAAACGGTATTTACTGCTCTCACTTTTCATAGCTACATTTTGTACGAATGACGGTACTTTCCCTGCTACAGCACTTTAGCGCTCTGATTACTCTGTATCTTGCGTTCCCGCCCAAGTCCCACATTTGCAATTTGAGATTGCAGCTGCGCCCATATCAAGCGCTGGTGCAAGCGCTTATACTTGGCTGCTTGGAAGTTAAGAAATTGCCGCTGAAACCAAATAGTGCCGAGGATTGGCAGCTTGAGTCGCATCCGCAGCGCATTTACGAATATCAGCTGCTAATGTTCAAGAAGTTTACACAGCTGCACACCTGCACACATGTCAAAATACCCTCCGGCATATCATGGAAGCTGTGCATAAATTATGGACTGGTACGAGAAGCAGAGATCGATACTTTTACCAAGTCAAAGTCGTTTCAATTTTCATCTAATTTTCTAGACCCCACACAAGTTCAACGCAGAGCTAGCCGCATTTATGCACACCCTGGCCATGCATCACCTCAAGATCTACACGCACGTCACAGCTGTTTTGGTGTACAATTTGTACAAACGTCAGCCACCTTTCAAAGAGAATTCCATATTGGTGAGTGTGCGTCTTATAGCAACAGCAGATCTTCATATGTCTCCAATTTTTCCTCAGGCTGCCATACGCTTGCACAAAGCATTCATTGACAAGCTGCCATCCTCGCGCTCCCCGGCCATAGTGAACGCTACCGTTGTGCTGCAAGTGCTGGAGTTGCTGGAGCATTCGCTACGGATGCTACCCCCAACGACTGGCGGAAATCGGTTGACCCCGCTCAAGCATCTGCATAATTTTACGGAGAACTTAAACGTGAATGATGGCAATGTGTTACGCGACGTGTAAGTTGCAGCTATAGCATTTTCTGTAATTTGATTTTTTTCTAATTTGTGTCCTTTCGGCTTTTCATACTTTACAGCTTAACACATGCCAAGGCCTTGCAAAGTCACATGCTCAATGGCGTCGAACAAATGCGTTTGAGCGGCTACATATACACTTTGCTGAAGCGCAAGCGCACCATCAACACAAACAATCCTGCTGAATAGTAGTTGTCGCAAAGTGCATTAGCGAACAACTTCCAGAAGTTTGCCGAGTCGTTAGAATTCTTTGTTGCACTTTTTATATTTACTTCCCAATGACATAAGTGCTTAGAGCCTGTATTTATCAGCGATTTAAAGTTAGTCGCTCAACTGTTATTATTATCTAGCTTTAAATGCTATCAATTACTATGACTTTATTTCTATCACAGCAAATGGAATTTTTTAACTAAATATTCCTTTGCCATTTTACGCTTTGAACAACAAGATTTTAATGGAAAACTTGTATTTGCGTCATGAATTTATTAATGTGACCAACCTTTTATTTTTTGGGTGTTGTCTGCTTAGCAATTGATGCAATTAAGCACCGAATAGGTTATCTGTCTGAAATTCACGTTCGTCTGTCACAGCCGCTTCGCACGGGTAAATAATACCCACCCACTTTGCTGAATGACGTTGTTCACGTGAAATTCAGACATTTATGTACTTAAAATGTTATCTTCAGCCTTTGAGGCAAACAGACGGCAAACAAACGTCCTTAAGATGCTTTTAAGTTTTATCATTCAAAACTTTCAAATGTATTTGTATTTTGCTAATTCATACAAAATTGTTTACAAAAGTTATGCAAAATAAATACGAATAGTAAATGTTTGTTGATAGCGTTAAATATTTGTATTTGATTTACTAGAACACTTTACACATTTGCTTAAGCAACTCGATTCACTTAAATATGCAGCGTTAATTTTCTTGCAGACCTCTAAATGTCGGTTAACCACAGTTCGGCGAGCCTTGATGGTTTAGAAACGTAGTCCAAATTTTTTCGAAGCGCACTTTATGCAAAATTGTTCCAAGGGGAAGTGTTCCTCGTCGCATCGTTGTCTACTGGCAGTATCAATAAATCATATTTTAATATAATGTATGCAATTTAGACTGACTAAATGAACTTTTTCAGCTCCGCTTAATATTGCTCAGATTTACCTAGGTGGCAGTGCAATTACAAACATTGTGGTTGTGTGGGAGGCCTCATACCACCCGACATTATAAATTTCTTCTGTAGAATAACAATAATAACAAAATTGCATTTACAGCCAAACCATTCATAAACAATTAGTAGCTTCGTTTATTCCTCATAAAAATCCACACTTTATGACTCCAATAACGTGCGTGCTTTTTTGTGCCATATTTCCGAGTTTAATAGAGGCTATACACTTTAAAGCGACCTGTGCCAATTAGCAACAACTTCTGTTGCTTTTTATTGCGTTAGCTAATAAATTTTAGGAAATTGCGTCCGGTTTGTGTGAATGTGTTGATGACAAAAAAAGTATTTAGTAGAAGACGGCAAGGATTGTACCACATGTGAAAACTGTACACTAAGGAATTTTCGATGTTTCAAACTATGTTATATACAAAACTAGCTGACCCGGCGAACTTCGTCCCGCACGACATTTTTTGTTTTCTTATAATGAAATACGCGAGATGGCGTTTCTATGGTGATGCAAATTGACGAAGAAAACCAACTAAAGAGGAGGGGGCTACTGATTAACACAATCGAGGCCCTTAACACTAGATTGCCCAAGGAAGTCATTTTGACTGCTTTTTAATTTCAATGAGAAAAACAATTATGTATATAATGACGCAATTTCTTAGAATTTGGTGACTTTTTATACAACATTTAAATGCGTTTATTAAAAACTGTAGTTACCTCCCCGCTCCTCATTTCCAGTACATATATATGTGTTATACCTATATTGCCCAAAAGCAGTCATTTTGACTGCTTGGGAAATTTAAAAAATCAAACGATTCTTATTACTAAATTGAGTAAATTTCTTATATGACTAGATCGGCTCTGTATTGAAATAACAGTCTTAAATTTTTTCGATTACCGTCACATGATTACATACAAGTACAGTGTGTTTAGTTGCTTTAGTAGCAAACAAAAGAGAACTACCCAAAGCAGCCAAACAAACGAAGGATAACATGCCTCGTTTTTCCACTCTGCTATATAAATCAGAGAATTGTGTTCTTACAATATATAAAAGCAAACCAAATAAAAAATTAGCTGTTCTTAGTTCTAAGCATAAATTTGTGAAAATTGATAAAAGCAATAAAAAAATTTTGCCGGAATCTATTCAATTTTATAACAGCACAAAATTTGGATTTGACATGGCAGATCAAATGGCCAGAAAATAAACAGTAAAAGCTAGTTCTCGTAGATGGCCCCTCCAAATATTTTTCAATATTTTAGATTTGGCTGCTATAAATGCCTGGATCCTTTACAAAGAATCGACAGGAACACAAATACAATGAAAAGAGTTCTTGTTTCAATTAGCAGAACAGCTTTCCACCGAATACCGAGCTGCAAGACCGAAAAATTCATCAGAATATGAGGTCCCACAAAGATCAACTGCAACATCATCAAATGCAACCCATTCAAACAAACGCAAAATTTGTCAAGTACGACTTTGTCACAACAACAAAACAAATAATATATGTGAAAAATGCCAAATGTATGTTTGCGGAAGATGTACACGTAAAAAGATGTCCACTTTAATTTGCATTAAATGTACAAATATGTAATAATTCATTCTTTTTTCCAAGTGAAGTAAAATTCTGTTATGGTTAATAGTTACTAAAAACTTGTTCTATAACTGTAAATAATATACAAAATATTAAAAATGAATTTTAAACAAAATTCTTTACACATTAGCTATTCTTTCACAATGCAGTCATTTTGACTGCTTTCGGGCAATATAGGTATATACTAAGTTTCAGTCTTTCTAGTGTTAAATAAGCAATATTGCTACTAAGTTTCAGTAAAGAAATGGATTGCGCTTGAACCAGATTTAAATTATATTGGCAGGGCCACGCCCCCTGTTTCATTGCTGACCGACTTATAATTCAGCGAAATATTTGGGTTACAACAAATATGCCACGCCCCTTCTCTAACGCTTATAAAATCTTCCCAGTAGAATGACTCATCTATGGAACGATGGAGTACTAAATTTCAGTGTTGTACAACTTACAATTTCGAAGATACTCTATATTAGGATTCGGCTTGTATGGGAGGTGCCACGCCCCCTTGTTCAATACTTTCATCATTCCCTCTGTCGAAAGATTTGAATATATGGTAGGTTCGCACTTAATTTCATTGCTGTGCGACTTATAGTTCAGCAAAATATTTGGGTCACAAAAATGGCCACGCCCCTTGTCCAACGCCCATCAAATCTTACCAGTAGAATGACTCATCTATGGGACGACGGGGTACTAAATTTCAGTGTTGTACGACTTACAATTTCAAAGATATTCTATATTAAAGATTTGGCTTGTATGGGCGGTGCCACGCCCTCTTGTTCTATACCGTCATCATTCCCTCTGCCGAAAGATATTGTTACGAATACCAGTTCTAGTGGGCTAGTACGTATCTCTGGACTGTGCAATTTAAAATAAAAAACACACTTAATTTCTCAAACGCAGTCAATAAAAACCAACAGTCACTTTATTTCACAAATCTCACACTTTACGGTCTTTACACTTAACTATTTGCTTAATTACTCCGTGTGGCACCTTCACTAGTCAAAATCAGACTGACTCCTGCGCCGCACCCGGCTGCCTTTTATACCTGTCCGGCCATCGCGCAGATCGTTCTCGCACATTCCGGAGTGGACTAAAGGTTTCCATGATGATCGCGACCATCATTGCCAGGTTGGACTAAAAGTTGCCATCATTGCCAGTTTGGACTAAAAGTTTCCATCATTGCCAGGTTGGACTAAAAGTTTCCATCATTGCCAGGTTGGCCCAAAAGTTTCATTTATTATCGCGGCCGTCGTTGCCAGATTGAATTATAGCACGGCGCGTAGCGACAGGGTTGCTTTGCACAGCAGACAGACTGTCTTATCGTTACACTGCCCACCACTTAGCCTTGTTCGTCCCGAACATGTGCCGAGGTCCCGCTATGATAAGGCGCCAGGGGCTCCAAATGGACTACCTTCAGCTTAGCGCCTTTATTGCTGCAACGTTGAATCCTGTATACCACGTCGTTTATCCTAGTCACGACTTCGTAAGGTCCTTCCCATGACGCCTGAAGTTTCGGAGACAAACCTTTCCTCCGCTGCGGGTTGTAGAGCATTTCCAGATCGCCTTCTTGGAACCCTGCTGAGTTGGCCCGTAGATCATATCGGGCTTTCGCCTTATCGCTGACCAGTTTGGTGCGGCTCCTTATAAACTGGTGAATTTTCTCGAGTTCCGCCCGCTTATTGACCACGTAGTCCGTCTTAGCGCCTCCCGTCGTGCTGACTACCCCGAACTTCAAGTCGGCGGGTAACCGCAACTCCGAACACTGCTCGGGCTGGAGTGACTGATGTCGTGTCGTGCGGGGCTGACCTATACGCCATCAGGAACAGGGGAATATGTGTGTCCCAATCCTTTTGATTCCCGCCTACCACTTTCCGCAGGTATTCCTCCAGTGTCCGGTTAAAGCGTTCCACCATGCCGTCGGACTGTGGGTGCAAAGGCGTGGTACGAGTTTTCTTTATCCCCAGTAGCTCACACACTTCCTTGAATACCGCAGACTCGAAATTCCGGCCTTGATCTGAATGCAACTCCAACGGAACTCCGAACCTGGCTACCTAGTTGTTTACCAGCTTTTCCGAGATCGTAGTGGCCTCCTGGTTAGGAATAGGGTACACTTCGGGCCATTTGCTGAAGTAATCCATTACCACCAGCACATATTTGTTGCCTTGAGTGCTAGTTGGGAATGGGCCGGCTACGTCCTTAGCAATCCGCTCGAAGGGCGCTCCCACGTTGTACTGTTGCATGCGGCGTCGAGATCTTCTGTCGGACTGACTGTCTTAATCCAGTCGATTACAGACTCCTGACATCCTACCCAGTAGAATCGTCTTTTTATTTTGGCGATGGTTTTGGTGATGCCCAGGTGCCCTCCACTGGAGTCGTTATGGTATGCCTCGATGACCTCGTTGATTCTGCATTTCGACACTACCATTAGGGAGTTGATGGTCCGACCATCCGCGCTTTCCCATTCTCGGTACAGGCATCCTTCCTTCAGCCGCAGACTTTCCCACTGCGCCCAGTAAGCCTTAGCGATCGGGCTTTCACCGGCCATCTCCTGCCAGTCTGGACGTGCGCCTTGCTCCTTGCCTTCGACGATTTTTGCAAGATCCGCATTCTCACGCTGGTCTTTTTGTAGCCTCTCCGCAGACCACGCTTCCTCTGGCATAACGCTTACCAACCGGACGTCCACTATCCGTTCTTTGCTTTCGGCTCGCAAGCACTGCCTGCATTCGACTTTGCACGGACGGCGTGACAAGGCATCGGCATTTCCATGGCTACTGCCCTTGCGATGCTCTATCGTGTAGTCGTAGCTCTGCAGTCGCTCGATCCACCGCGCCAATTGCCCTTCAGAATCTTTAAAGTTCAGGAGCCATCTCAATGCCGCATGATCTGTGCGCAGGCGAAACCTTTGTCCATACAGATATTTGTGGAAGTGTTTTACGCAGTCCACTACCGCCAGCAGTTCTCTCCATGTCACACAGTATTTGCGTTCCGGTTTCGACAGAATCCTACTGTAGTATGCTATCACTTGTTCTTGGCCGTCTATTATCTGTGATAGCACACCGCCAATACTATGCCTGCTTGCATCTGTATCCAGCACAAACACCTCTCCAGGCACGGGGAAGGCCAGAATTGGAGCAGTGCACAGTTTTTCCTTCAGACGTGCAAAAGCCTGCTCCTGCTCTTCGTTCCACTCGAAAGCTTGACTCTTTTTCGTCAGTTTGTGCAAGCTGCTGGCTATGCTCGCGAATCCCGGAACAAATCGGCGGTAGTATGTGCACAGGCCCAGGAAACTGCGGAGTTCGTGTAGATTGCGTGGCCGGGGCCACTCCTTCACCGCCGTGATTTTGCCTTCATCCGTGTGTACTCCGCGGGCGGAAACCGTATGACCCAGATACTTGACCTCTCTTTGGAACAGCGAGCACTTCTTTGGGTTGAGTTTAAGCCCGGCTTTTTGTATCCGCTCGAATACCTCCTTTAGCTTTCCCAGGTGGTCGTCGAAGCTTTTACCCATCACGATTATGTCGTCGAGGTACACCAGACACGTCCGCCAATGCAGCCCTTTCAGCACCCGTTCCATTAGCCGCTCGAATGTTGCTGGGGCGTTGCAGAGTCCAAACGGCATGACGGTGAACTGCCACAACCCATCGCCAACACTGAAAGCCGTTTTCTCCTTGTCTTCGTCTGCAAGCTCTACCTGCCAATAGCCGCTGCGTAAGTCGAGCGTGGAGAACCACTGCGTGCCTGACAGCGTGTCCAGGGTGTCATCGATCCGAGGTAATGGATAACTGTCCTTCTTAGTCACATCATTGAGTTTCCGATAGTCCACACAAAACCGGGTACTGCCATCCTTTTTCTTTACTAGCACGACCGGCGAGCACCAGGGGCCCGAAGAAGGCTCTATGACCTTTTCTTTCCGCATGTTTTCGATCAAATTTATGACCTCTTCCTTCTTGGCCAGAGGAACTCGTCTTGGCGGTTGGCGGATCGGTTTTGCACTTCCGGTGTCGATGTTGTGCTTCACTATGGCTGTTCTTCCGCCCGCTTCTGCTGCAAATATTGACCCATAGTGCTGTAGGAGTTACCGCGCCTTCTGTTTCTGTTCGGCTGTCAATTCGCTGCTCCACTGGTTCTCCTGCGGTATGGCGTCCATGTTAGAACCGCGTTTCCTACTTCCTCCGGGTGGACTGCTTTCGCAATTGACAACTGCTTCAGCCTCTCTACACTCGCCAATGACCGCATCTTTTCCGACATATCTGGGTGTGTTCAGTGGGTTGAGCATCCTGACTGGTATTTGGCCATTTTTGAGTTCCACTAATGTACATCCGATAATTATGTTGTATCCTTGTTTTGGTGCTTCTACAACCCACAGCCGACTTGTCCCATCGTCCTCGTCCACCTTTGCCCACACAATCGCCTCAGAATTCGCTGGTATCTTCTGGTGTTGACAAGAGACAACTTTCCTTACCGCCACGCTTCGCTCATAGCCGGTGTGCAGGGGGAATTCAACGTTGGCATACCTCAGCACATTTTCTTTCAGATCCAGCGTAAACCCGTACCTAATCATTAAATCCACGCCGATAATCACGTCGTCCATTATATCCGCGACGATGAATTCATGTTCCAGGCTGCTGGTGCCGATAGCAATTGTTCTTGTTACTTTTCCTCTTACCGACGCACGCTCGCCAGTCGCAGTCCTCAGCTGTATGCCATGCAGTGGTTCCCAGTTCTTCAGAAGCTTCCTTTTTATGATCAAATATGACGCTCCAGTATCCAGTGTCAACACGAACAACTTTCCATCTATCTTTCCTTCAATCGTCAAGCTGCTGGGTTGTCGTTTCAACTGCGAGACAAGGACGGTGGGGCAGAAGGTTGTGGGGATCAGCTTTGGGCTGTCCCTTTGTAGTTTAACGGCTCCGAGCTTATGGCCTGGATCGTAATGTCGTTGTCCGGCTGGATCTGGCGTATCCTTGCAGGTGCATACCGAGTGCTCCCAATCCATGTCGCCTCGTATGTCATCGCGCTGATCACCGTCTCCCTAAATGTCGGCTTGCCCATCATCAACGAACTACGACGTGTCTCCGGATCATGAAGACCTTCAATAAACGCCTCAATCTTCATCCTTTCGAGATCATCAGCGCCGAAGGACGGGTAGCACAGCTGTACGAGCCGCTCAATGTCTGCTGCATTGCTGCTCGTTGGCTCTTTGCCTGCGGTTCTTCAGCTCACAGTAGTACAGCATTTTCTTGTGCTCGTCACTGTATTTGGCTGCCAGCGCCCTTATGACGGTCTCGTACTCACTTCTTAAACATTCCGGAACTGATTTTATTACCTCAGCCGCAGCACCTTTAAGAGCCAGCGCCAATCTCCGACCTTTCCTTACATCGGTCCACTGATTTTGCAGAGCAGCCAAGTCGAATTGTAGCTTGAATGTATCGAACGGCGTAGTCCCATCATAAGTAGGCACTTCTGCTCGGGTGGCAACACTTTCCGGAACCGGCGGCAACCATTCTCGCGGCTGTACCTCTCTAAGCCGCTCGTCCATTTTTCTGTTCATCGAGTCTTCCAGACTATGAACTCGTTTGTTCAGGGCATCATCAAGATCGTCAACACGTATGTTCAGGGAATCATCCAGGTCGTCGACTCGTTTATCCAAGTGCTCTACTCGCGTCTCCAAGTGCTCGACTTTCCCATTAATCCTGTCCGAGATTTCCCCCACTTTTTGCTCCAAGTGCGCAGAATTTTCCTGAAGCTTGCTGGACAACTCCCGATTGGCATTTTCAAGTTTTGCTGACATTTCCCGGTTCGCCGTTTCAATTTGCGCCGACATTTCACGATTTTCACGACTGACATTCTCAATTTTCGCAGAAGTCTCCTGAAACATGCCTCTCATTGCAACCATAAACTGGCTCATGTCCATTGCTTGTGGTGGCGCAGCCGCTGCAGCCGTACTTTGCACCGGCGCAGCACTCGCAGGCAATTCCTCCACTTTGGCCGACGCCTCTTGTTCCTGCGTTCCGAACTCGTGTGCAGCCCAATCGATGCCTCGTGACTCACACGCCTCTCGCAAGCGCAGCTGCAACTCCGCCAGCAGTCGGCACATTCCAGGCAGCCAGCTCCTTCTTCAGCTGGTCCACCTTCAGCAGCTCGAGTTTAACCATTTCTGCGTTTTTATAATTTTATTTATTCTTTTTTTGTCATTTTGTTTCAATTTTCCACAATCCCACTTCTGACACCAAATGTTACGAATACCAGTTCTAGTGGGCTAGTACGTATCTCTGGACTGTGCAATTTAAAATAAAAACACACTTAATTTCTCAAACGCAGTCAATAAAAACCAACAGTCACTTTATTTCACAAATCTCACACTTTACGGTCTTTACACTTAACTATTTGCTTAATTACTCCGTGTGGCACCTTCACTAGTCAAAATCAGACTGACTCCTGCGCCGCACCCGGCTGCCTTTTATACCTGTTCGGCCATCGCGCAGATCGTTCTCGCACATTCCGGAATGGACTAAAGGTTTCCATGATGATCGCGACCATCATTGCCAGGTTGGACTAAAAGTTGCCATCATTGCCAGTTTGGACTAAAAGTTTCCATCATTGCCAGGTTGGACTAAAAGTTTCCATCATTGCCAGGTTGGCCTAAAAGTTTCCCTTATTATCGCGGCCGTCGTTGCCAGATTGAATTATAGCACGGCGCGTAGCGACAGGGTTGCTTTTCACAGCGACAGACTGTCTTATCGTTACAATATGAATAAATGGTAGGATCGTACTTAATTTCATTGCCGTCCGACTAATAGTTCAGCGAAATATTTGGGTCACAAAAAATATGCCACGTCCCTTGTGGGTAAAAATTTACCCAAGAAAATTGACTTTTTAAAAAAATCACAGAAAAGTTCGTGGTAGAGATATCTCAAAATCATTGATAGGGATGGTTGGGGTGAAGATGGAACTACCTTAGTCTAGTAGAGGTCACCCTAAAATTCCGCCATCTAGCTAGAGCTGCCAGACTCCAAAAATTGTGAATTTTCCGGAGGTGGAAAATGTGGCGGCGAAACGTAGTGGCCTTAGAACTTCACAAAAATCTGCCTCCTAACTCACCTCAATTCAACTTTTGTTCACTTGTTTAGTTGATCACTTCAAAAAGTATGGAAAAAGGCTACCATTGCTGCCTAAAGGGTGAAAAATACCCAATGAATATCTCAGCAACGTGCAGAGATAGAAAGCTGAAATTTGTTGTTTCTGATCATTTTGGGTCAACTCCAGGTCGTGTATGAAATTTTATCAAAATCGTATAGGCGGAACTGGTACCCGGCTTTAATGGGTTAAGTTCAAATTCAACGTTCAAGTGAAATGTAGACCTAAATTTAATTACAATTAGTTTGCTGTACCCGTTTATGGCGTCTGCCGGAAGTGTTGAATGTCCGTCTGTGACAATTCAATGTAAAAATCTCACTTCTTGGCCGCGCTTGCAGTCAGCTGACCCAGACAACAACAAAAAACACCAACTGCTTACGTCCCTACCTGTAGGCGCCTGCAGACATTGCACCAAAGCTCCACGCGCTCAACTCGCCTTAGGCGTTTGTCAACTTACTGACAACTACAGACTGTTTAATAGCACTTAATGCCACTACGCAACGAGCAACTATACACTGCAACAAAGGCCGCTAATATCGGTTGCAAATTTTACGAAGATCCGAAAAGCCCACACCGAACCTCAAAGCACTTGAACGCCGTTCCGGCCGCATGCAGCAAACTCACTCCACTGCTTGTATCTTTTCCATGCTTCAGCTCTTTTCCAATGGGAGCCGGGACTTGAGTGCGATTTCTTGGCACTTGCATGTAAATCAATGTGTAAATAAACAGAAGCGGCCGTTGAGCGGTTAAGCGCTACCAAACAAACACCTAAGCTCACAGATAAATTGACTATGGATCGTACTGCGAGTTGTGTTGAAGAAATACATATAAAACGAACACGGGAATGTTTTTGCTAAAAATGCAAAATTTTTGGGTTTTGATAGATTTATTGGAATATAGATTAGTTTCTTATAGCTCCAACTCTTACAGCTTCCAACTTCAATACTTAATGTTACTAAGTACTCAACCAAGTCATTGTGCATCTCATCTGAAATCTGCACCTATGTGCAAAACGGGTCCTTAGCGATACGAAAAAATCACCTGGTTGCCACCCTCTTTTCAGTTTTTTCAGTGTGCTCTATTAAGAATCAATATAATATGGTATATAATGATCAATGGCATATCTCCTAACATATCGTATGTAATAACTCTGTGCTGAGGATTCGATTGATGCGCAGATTTATCTTTTAAAACGGAACTAAAGATAAACTTTACGAGTGACTATCTTTTCTAAAAACAATTACATGCCATCCTTTGAAAAATATCATCCACAGCATAACTTTGCTATGCTCTAGTTCGAATCACTCTTTCATTTGTAGAATTTATATGTTTCTTCATCCGGTTCAATTAACCAAGTCTAGCTAGAAAATTCCAGTATGCCGCACCGCACCTTATGAAGCGCCAATTAACGCTTATATTGGAACATTTAAAATATTCTTTGATGCACTGTCCGCTCGACTTGAAACCGCGTTTTGGCCACTATTTAAAACGCAGCCCAACGTCGCTTAGCAGCTCACAATGCGATGTTTCTAATTTCACAATGCGTACTTAAGAAACCCCAAACTCCACCATTAGCTGATCGATAATTCTTGATGGCGACACTTGTGGAAAATTTCACAACAATTTGCATTTGCTCCGTTTGTGCAAACACTGAGGCGAAGAAGCCGCCAAGTGGGGTTCATCAATTACAATACGTTTAAATAATTGCCTAATGTAAATATTGATATGGTAAAAAAAACCGAATCAAAAATATCAAGCAACAACAACGTATATGTGCAATGACAACCAAATTTAAATGTTGACAGCCTGAGCGCATAAAGTCTGGTGGCCATGCGTCAACTGGTGCGATACGAGCAGGCGGTTTTGATTCCTGCACTTCGTCATCATTAGCCCACAACTTGTCGCGCAGACTGTGCCCAAAAATGTTATCACCGGCCATAAATCAATACTAAATATGCGGAGTTCTAATGATGTCGTTTGCACCGCCACCGCCTTGTGCTGTTTGCGATTATCTAATTGCAATAAATTATGCTTATCACTGATCCTGACTGATACTCAATTTTTAAACTGTCTTGTGCGCAATGACAGCAGAAGAGCGGACACTTTCTTGAAAAATCGTCTGCACAGCGAAAATTTGTTTATTTACAAACAAATCGTCAACACTGATTAAGTAAACAAGTCTACACAAGAAATGTACTAAGAAAACATATTTTGTTATAAATTCAAAAGTTTTTCAGTTTTCAATCAATTCTGGTAATCTAAAACTCATCTATGGCTCAACATTTTATTACGGGCCCTGAATCAGAATAAATATGCGGATGCTGTCAATAGAGAAACAACATATAATCTCCAAATGTGCTAATGGTCCAGAATAAAATAAATTTCAGAAGGCCTTGAATTTCTTTTGACTTTTACTTCCCTACAAAATTTTCATGAGCCAAAAGTAAATGTTGGCCTCGTTCCGACCAAACTTCACCAGTTTGAACAAGATTGACATATATTTTGCTGGTACGATCCATTTGCCTATTTTTAGAACAACCAACTAGTAAATAATTAGTTAAAGTTACATATTGAAATGTTCAATTCTTAATTATTATTACTTTCCTTAATATGCACGTCTTTGTTTGTTAACGTCATGGCAAGTAGTCTCATCACTTCTATCACATTTTCTAATCTTAAATTCAGAAGTGAGAGGCTACACAAAACATTCCCAGTCGACACTCGTTTTCAGTTATAAGTATTTTATACATATAGTACATATTCGAGAAAAGCTCATTTCAAGGTTTAAACAAACTCAATTCAAAGTTTAATTACTGCTCTGATTATCTCAAGACTCAACGTCAGAGTGTAATAACAGCTTCCCGGTTTGTTTATCAGTCTTTGGAGTCAATTTCATCCGCCGCATGAGACGCACACGTTTATGCTCTGTCCTCCAGCTGAACTCCCCGCCGCCTTGTTGTGTAATTTGATACCATTGTTTTTTATAAAGACGCTGATTTACCGCTACTACATTTCTTTAATGTCAGCAAATCATTTATTGTCATAATCGTCGCTTTTAGCTGTGCACTTACATATTTACTTAAATAATCTTTATTTAGCATTGCTGCATTGTTGTGGGAATGTTTGGTACATGGTTAGTACCGAGTAGTCGGTACAAGAAAAAATCTATACCTAAATAAATCTATACAAAATCTATACAAATCGTTATCAAAAATGTGCCAAAAAAGTGTTGTGATTGGTGCTCTGCTCTACAGTAACAGCTACACTAACAGTAAACCGAAATTGCTCGTTACTTTTTAAGGATGGCGACTACGAAATGCTGACAGTACTCTTAAGAGGTCATACATTTGCAATGCAAACCTTTAAAATGTTGCTGGCCTTTTCATACTGTTCGACTGCTGCTGCCTCCACTTAGGAATATTTTTATTGTGAATCCTGCCGCTCGTGGTGGAAAGCTACTAACACTTTCGCACGCCCAATGTGAAACCTAGTTCATGCTTAAGTCTTTGCAGAAAGCCAAACAGCATTACGACTTGATTGCCCATTGCTAGCCACTTTATTTATTTCGCGATGATATATTCTTGTCGTTTACTCATAAGTCGGTTTATATCAAAGCAATCGGTTTTCTCATTAGCGCCGAGTACCCGACAACGTCACATATCTAAGCAAAAATGCAGAGGTCTGATTAAAACGAAGACGCAGCAAATGTAGACCATTGTGTCGATCGTACATTCGTACAGTAGGTGTGTGTGTGTGCGCACATTTGTATCAAGCAAATCGACGACTACTCACTACTACAATTTATCTATGCCTTGCAAATTTCTTTTTCTACACTTGTTAACTGTCGGTTAAGTGGCGTTGAACGTCATGCTTAGTACGCCGAGCGGTTAGCTGTTGCTGTGTGCGCGTGCTCACCTACACATGCGTCCAAGTGTGTGCGTTCCATCGCATAGGGCTTTGGATGCGGGTGGAGGCGCTCGTCCATATGTGAATTTGTGTCTTTCTGTCCTATCGGCATGGGTGTGTGCGTGTGTGTAACGCCGTTTTTCGGCAGGGCTTTACAGTTGACAATAACAGCAACCAATTTTATTGCATGCAATAAAACTCGCGCAAAACACTTGAAACATTGGAAGACGACACACACAGAGGCATGCACGAAATGATATGCGGAGCGGGCGGCAGTGGGTAGCGGCTGCCGCAAAGATACGTTTCTTGCGGCGCTGATGTAGTTGCTACAACAAATACAACGAACTGAAAATGTCGAGCGGCACATTACCAACAAATGAAGCAGAACGAACTGAGCTGATTGCAAAAAGAAGTAAAGTAAAACGAAACAAATAAATCACGGCACTTTACGCGACGCGACACAGCACTGCACACGATCGAGCGACGATCGGCGATCGACGCCTGCTGGCCGGCTCGAGCGCGTCTTTCGCCGTACGTATTCCGGTAATATATTCGTTCCGGTTGCGGCGCTGAGTTGGTATTGGTGTGTGGGCGCTCTGCGTTGCTGGCGGCGTTTGTTCGGAGCTCCAAGCTCGGGCTGATCTTGCGCGGATTTAGGGTTGCCTGTGCGTGTGTGTGAATAACACCTCGTTAGTCGGTGTGTGGGTGTGTGCGCGCACAGCCGCATTGGTATTGGTGATTGAGTGATTTTCATTGTAACAATAACAACAAACAACAAAGCAATAAAAATAAAAGCATAGCGACTTTTTTTGTTGAGCTCAAATTGAAAATCGGCCGACGGATCACTTCCAGCAACAGCAACAAAATCGCAGTCGCAACCACAGCAGCAACGGCAACGATACGGCCGCCGCCGGTGGCAGTGATTTTTGCAAAGAGCAGACAGTTTCGAGCTCTGTTTTGTATATTTAACGTTGGCTGCAACCGCTGGCTAGCAGCCAGTCATATTATGGACGTTTCGGCGATCGTACACCCGGCCTAGTGCGACAGATCGGATCGACTCCTGCATCGGCTAGACTCCTGAAACTTGGTAGTGGACGTCGGCGAACGCTAACCGAGCCCCAAGACATCTCCAGCCCGTGAGCTGAGAGTTCAAGCGAGCCTCTGGTTGCAGTGGTGAATCGGCGGTGCACGCATTGTACGTAAAATTGCGCGGATGTTTGCTGACTGCTGGCGTGCGAAATCGTGTGGCAAAAGGCGTGAAAGTGGCACTTGCTTACGCATCAGTCAAACCTTTGCTTGGTGACTGTGCCGCTCACTTATCGGACAAATCGTTTGGCACTAAAGACCTGATATTTGTTTTCGATTTCACAGTGTTTACAATTCAAAATGTTCATTTGAAAAAGTTGCCAAAATAATACGAATTGTTGCATTCATTGGCGGAAAAAATCCATTAACAATAATTTTGTGTATAAGTGCGTCCAGAGAAGCAGCACTACGAGTGTGATATTTTCGCATCACAGGGACAGCTGAACGGAGCAGCGATATTGTAGCGGCCCTTGATCAAAAACTAACGGTAATTGCATAGTTAAATTATAAATTTAATGCCAAAAAATGCAGTTCAAATCATTCCAAGCGGCGCTACAGCAACTGAGCTTGGAGCTGGTCCAAACAGAATTCAAAGAATAATGAGATAATTTAAAAAAAGTTCTATTTTTAAACTATTTCAAAGGAGTTGAAGTAAAGGAAAGGAAAAGAATTTGTATACTTGATTGATTTTTGTATAAATTCGTATGGCTTATGAATTTTTTCTTTTGGGTAATGCACAAATTGTTTCCCTTTAAAAAATGTTGTATGCACAAATTCAAATTCTTTACTTGCACAAAGGGCCGGTTACAAGTCTAAAGCCTGATGAATGAAAAGAAAGCACTTGGAGTGGAACTTAAATTTGCACCCACAACAGTGGCGGATTCAGCGGTGGTTTTTTGGAGTTGAAACCACCCCCGAAAAATTACGTTCGACTTTAAAACTACATACACATTAAAAGGAATATATATAAACATTTATGAATATTAAAGAATTACTTTTTGAAAGTCCCCCCCAAAATACTTTTCTGACTCCGCTCCTGACCCACAAAAATGAATTGCAGAATTTTCCAACTTTGGTGATCGCATTACCATTTTTAGATTTCAATTTAAAAATATCTACTTAAAATTGCATTTTATTTTACGCTTCCCCTCCTAACCAAAATTTGACAGCAAACCTTTTACGTAAACACACCTGTCACTTTGGTGATTCCCATTCGTGATCACATGCTGCTTGCTATCATATAGCATACATAGAGTATCGAATGTACATATGTATGTGATAATATTCGCGTCAGAGTTTTGATTTTTTGCTTCCCTTCTGAGACATTTACCACTTGCCCTCGAATCCACTAAGCCCTGTTGGCACCAAAAACAAAGCCAGCGAGGCGTTCTTTGACTGGACTACGGCTGACACTTCAACTGTCATTAGGTCTGTTTGGCCAGATTTCCAGTAAAAATTATCCAGTAAAAAATATCAGGAGAGTAAGCCAGCTTACGCTCCCTAAAATCAAACAATCCAAAAAAGTAAACAAACAGCAATTTGTAAGAATTTGCATGTTTTAACTCTTGGTTACACCAGTGGTACTTCGCACACTCACAATACAAAGTAAAAAGGGTGTAAACAGGAGGGTTAAAGAAAGCAACAGCTGATCTAAAAGTTTCATTTGAGGCTTGAAGCGGTAGGAAAAATTCAGTTTAATCATACATTTAATGCAAAAGGCAAATAGTTCGTTGCGCTCAATCTGCGATTCTTCCCTTTCAGCTTCAGCGGGTAAAGCTGAGCAAGACGGTTGTGGGTCAGCACACTTGCGAACGCACAAATTCTTTGCAGGGTCCATTTGCCTCCAAAAGTTTGCAAAAATGATTTCGATCATGTGGCAGCCAGTCATATGTTTTTCTTGTTCTTCTTCTTACTGGCTAAAAGTTACTGGACAAAATTTCTCCAGTAAAAACTTGCAAGTTCTCACGAAATGAACTGTCACTTTACGCTCTCAGTTTCTCTCTTGTTACTGGAGATTTGGCGTGAACAAACAGGATCCAGTAAAAATTTGTACAAATGTGTACAAATTCGTACAAATTATTCTCTGCCAAACAGACCTATTCTCAAATTATTCAAATATCAATAGTGACAGTCTAGCGATGTGGAGCCGGGCGTTTGCGTGCGCCATGTATCTTGAGCTGTAAATATTCGATGAGCCAGCCAAGAGATAAAGATACAGTTGCTTATCATGTGACGTACGTAGCCACTATATGTCTTACTGCCGAAGAGAGAAAATGTTTTTATTGAATTTTAAATTTGACAATCATTGCATGAGAGTTGGACGCTTGAAGCTTCTCATTGGTGGTGCAGGAGTCAGTGTGATCACATAACAGATCCAAATGATAGGTAAATTCTATTCAATGTTTTATATTTAGGGTTCTGCTTACGAAATTGTTGTGTTTGTTAAAAAAGTTATTTGAGATTCTCTTGTAGTAACTAAGAATGATTAGGAAAACAATTTGTCAAGTCAATTAGGAAACAAAGCCTACAGAGTGTAGAAACTTGTGGCCTAGAAGCCTGCTTGAGTTGTTTGGGGTGTGAAGAAGCGATTAGAAAGCGCAATAAAGAGCGTAGAAAGCAGTGGCCTAGAAGAGTTCTAAATGCAAACGTTTTTTGGGAAAATTGTATTTGTAACTAAAGTAGTTACTACAGCTAACAAAATGTTCAGAAAACATTGTAGTTTCAAACACAAACTGTATGAAAATGTACTTTGACTGCACGTGTCGCAGCCTAATTTATAAAATTTACGAGTACTTAAACAATGGAAGATTTCATTGTCTTTATACAAAACAATTGTACCCAAAAATCATAAGGTGCAATTTACGGCATTTTTAAGTATAGAATGTCTACAGACTCGTATGGAAACTAGAGCGCGATAAATCAGCAGATCACACATTTTCAATCATTGACGATTAGATTTTTGTATTTTAGGAACTTCACCACAAGCCAATTAAACAGCAATACAAATAAATTATATTTTATTATATGTAATTCTCTGCAGAAAAATTAACTCATTTCAGTTATTGGCCAAAGTTTATCACTTCATAGACCAAACACAAATTTCACTGTCACAAATCAACACAGCAAAAACACGTCGTTTATCAATGAATTACATTTTAATGCACACTTTTATTGTGCTACGCAACGTATTTATGTGTGCTTAAAATTTTGCTTTTATTTATTTAAACAAAGCAACAAAACAATACGCCAACTGATAGGCAACTTTAGCGGGATTTGAAGTTTCTTTCGACTCGGCACTTTATGATGGTTGCTAGCTGTGCTCCCTAAAGTCAATAAAGCTATCAATTTTATTGAATCCTCAATATTGATACATTTAATGCATAGTTTGCTTTACTATGTTATACCTGAAAAAGTATAAACAAATTGTACTATGATTTCCGCATACAATTTCAAACAATTTAAAATTAATACAATACGACAAAATATACACCAAAAAATCCCTTTACTATAGAAAAAACATTCCAAGAAATTTGTAACAAAAGTTTAGCCTTTAAAAGTTCATATAATAAAAACTTTGCTGTGTAGTCCCAACAGTTTTAAACTCCAAGATTTAGTATTGTTTTACTTTAAGATTAGTTATTTTATATAATTGTTTTTATATATTTTTGCTTGACTTTCTCAATCAGCGTCAGCCTTTTCTTTCATTTTTTAACACCACAAATGCGATCGTAATTGAAAGTAATACACTTGATCTAAGGTCTTAGTCCCTCCCTTTCGGCGCTATCCCATTCAAAAAGTCCAGATAAAAGCTCTTAAGTTTTGATTGGAAACTGTCAGCTCGACTTTAATTGTGAGTGGGTTTTTGTTCACTTAAAACATTAAAATTCACCAGACATTGGAGCTTTCGGGGAAAGACATACACACTTTAGGAACAACAACCATCTGCGCACTCACAAAGGCTCGAAACAAAATAACAAAATATCGAAAATGTAGTTCGCCTGCATTAAGAACTCATCCATAATTTTGGGCCAAGCGTGAAGAGATTTTTCATGTTAGCGCCAACTGTCAGCCTTAAAAAAGTGTTTTAAGACCGAAAATCCAGCGTCAAATATGCCGCAAACGCCAGCAAATACCCAATTGACAGCGATAAATGCAAATGAATTACAAATTAATTTGTAATCAATCAATCATTTTTCACGCTGCAGTGCGTCGAAATGTGTCGCAGTGTGTGTGTGGAATTTTAATTTATAAGCAACATAAATTAAAGCGAAACTAATTAAACGCTAATAAGACGCGAATTGCGTGCTCGGCAGCGTCAGCGTCAGCCATGAGTGTGGCGGCCTGGGCAATAAACTCACTTCAAAATCTAATCGCTGCAGTATAAACAAAGCTGCAGTATGAGTTTTAGCTGTGGAAAACTTTAGGGTTGGGCTCAGGGAGAGCAACAAACTCATCAGGCAATTCTTCGATTTGTCACTGGCAGCTTATCTAAAAATCAAAGTGAACCAGCAGTCGAGCAGAAGTTTAATTCTTGGGAAAAGCTATACAAAATAGTATTTTTTAATACATACATATATGTATAATTAAGTATTTCTGTGGCAAGGAAGAAATAAGACCAATGTCTAAGGCGATGTTTAAAATTGCATAACGCTCGCATTTTTCACTTAGAATCAACTTCAAGTTCATTAAATTACCAAATTAGTTCAATAATTTTAATGAGCGTTAATGATATTGATTAAAAAAGACAACAACAATGCAAACAAATATTGCTTTAAGGGGGTCAATACGTGTAAACAGTATATTTTTGGAATCGCGCATACGCCGGAAAAAATTAACGCAATGTACAATTTTTTTTCATTCTTTTATTAAAAGTTAATCGCATTGAGATGCAAGCATTTTCGCTAAACTATAAGGATTTTCTTACTACATACACATAAATAGTTATGTACGTATATTTGTATAAGCATATGACATACATTTGTACATAATCGCTGGCATTATCGCCGGCGCGTGATCGCCTCGAGTAGGTCTTGAGTGTATTATCAAATTCCTCGCACTTATAAGTGATTTCTCTCAACAGCTAACAGCGTATTAATCAAGTAACCGACGTTCTCCCCAAGTTAAAAATACTTTAGAAATGTTCAATAATGTTATAGATTGACGCAATACTATTTAAACAGCATGTTAGTAAAAATATCTTAAAGGAAAACAGACTATGGCATTCATTCCTTGTGGCAAATAAATTTGCTAATTGCATGGTGCCAACACCAGAGAGAAAGCACACTTCGAAACGCCTGATTGCAAGATTCTCGCGATTAAACTAGTTAATCTGTTTATTCCACAAAATTTTAGGTTTTCCCTAGCGACAGCGATCTTTTAAAAATACTAACCAATATTTTGCTATTGTTAGTGCTAAAATCAACTACTCGTTCATTTATTGATACAACTTCCGCGTGGCGTTTCCCCTTATCAACTGAAATGTTCACGAGAGACGTGTTTTTTTTCGAATAAATTCTCATAGAAATCGATGCACCCACCCCAACTTCGGCAGGCGCGTGTTTGCTTTCGATTTCATGTTTTCGTGTTTGCTTTTTGTCACAATCGTAAAATCTTTAATGACAGTAAACCACCACAACCAAACAATGATGCCAGCTATATATGTATTTGTCATTAACATGACACATGATCATGTCTACCTCTTTATAACTACTAATGTAAAGAAGTTTCTTCATGGCGTCAATAAATTGCCAAATTGTCACCTACAGCACAGAAACGGCCCGAGCTCACAGTTTCACCAGCGTCAGCATACAGGATCATAAATTATAAAAAAATAAATAGATCATACACACGTTACATTCAACACACTAATTAATTAAATGCTGTTGATAAATTCACAGCCATATTTTCGAAACGTTCGAATTCATCCATAAAATTTGATTGAAATCAAATTCATATGTCACGTTTGACAGTTGAAGGAGACTTGCAAATCTGCGGCGACACACTTTACACTTGCTACGATTTCGAATAGTACTGAAGATCAACGCACGCAATCAGGCACGCAATAGTCCGATCAAAGTCCTTCAAGATAACAAAAATAGTAAACAAACATTACGTTTTTTAGATAAGTTTAGTTTATTAAGTCTATGAATGACAATAGATCCTTACAGACTAACATGACAGTAAATTGGAACATAACATGTAAAAATGACTAGTGACAATAGAGCAGAAATAAAAGATTATTTCACTTTGTGACAACTACACAGTTGCACTATTTGTCATTTGAATCAATCCGGTTTCGGCTAAATCCTTCTACAACAACAAAATATTACACTTTGTCTTAAGCTTCCAAAAAGCTTTCATAAATTTCAAATAACTCTTAAGAATTTAAAAATACCATCTATAAAAAATCAATTCCTGGCACCAAGCGCCCACAAAGTTGTATGCTGCAATATGACAACAAAACATCAAAAGTGTTGACAGTCTGCCTTTAGTGTAATTTTCATATATTCATTCGTAGCATTTTTTGATCTAATCTGATATTATCTCTTTAATTGCATACAATTAAGAAGTGAAAAAATTCCATAAAATGCTAGCCGTGCCCGAATTGAAATTAGGCTGTTCGTTCTAAAGCGTTGCGACATTCAGCTGCTCAGCACAAACTAAAGATGCCCCAACCCAATACACTTGAGCCGCTAACAACTTGACTGTTATACTTCCACTTTTCAAGACTAAACCGAAACTATTTCTGTCAATTAGCAGGTGCTGGGATATTTGTTTGAAAATCACGATCAAAACGTTGACAACGTCATTTTCAGCAAAGTCAGCTGAGTGTTGAAAGCGCATTCGTCCGCTTAACTGTTTCCGATTTCAATGTGACAAAATGTGACAGTTTGCAAAAATTGATTCCAAACGCTTACAATAATTGTAGTAATCGCACGCTAAGTGAGACCACATAACACGTTACGTATAGGAAAATGAAAATATTTTGCTGCAAACGAGCAACAAGCTCGCTGTGCAATGGCAATGCTAAAAGTTGAAAAGTTGGATGTATGGCTTACGAGAGATAATCGCAAGCTACAACGAATCACAACAACAAAGTAGTATCAATAACAAATACAAAAATCACAGCATGTTTTGAGTGTTAAATCTGCTAATACGAATAACAGCAAATAATAAACGACATTTAGCACGGATCACGTATTACAAACAGCGTCACCCATCCCACCTACATACATATAGTACACTCGTACATATGCGTGTGACAAGTGACGCTAGTTGGCTCCTCCACCGTTTGCCGAGACCACAAAATTTGCGCTACCAATTTACAGTTGACGACAAATTTTTCCTTCGTTAATAAAGGAAAAAAATCCATTTGAAGAGTGAGAAAATAAGAAAATTTAGAGATGAAGAACGAAATTTGTATTGCAAGCGTGCCGGCGCACGTTTTTTAACGCCCATGTGCGAGTGGCCGAAGCGCCCTCAGATATATAGATTTAACTAAAATTAAAGTTAATATTTTAAATTTTACGTCTTCGGCTTCTATGTTGTTATATTGTTATATTCCATAAGAATTTTTTTAATTTTTATACTCGGACCCTGTATTTTAGAGTGTTTTTCTATGAGAACAACCACATCGTTGTGGCTGTAATAATTACTTAAACATTACCACCACCAACAGTGAAAAATCTCGTGGACCACTGCAGAGCCCACGGAAAAAACCTTATCATAGGTTGTGATGTCAACGCCCACAACATAGTATGGGCCAGCACAGATACAAACAGTAGAGGTGAGTTACTCCTTGAATATTTATTAACTAGCAATATGACAATTGCAAATAAAGGATAAATTCCGACATTTGTAAATGCCATACGACAAGAGGTACTCGATTTAACCCTTATCACTAACAAAACTTCTGATCTGATACAAAACTGGAGAGTCTCAGAAGAGGACTCAATGTCAGATCATAGGTATATTTTCTTTAATATAGAAGGGCCGACAAATCGCAGCCCAAAATGGACAGACTG
Source organism: Melieria crassipennis (assembly GCA_963668005.1). NCBI lineage: Eukaryota > Metazoa > Arthropoda > Insecta > Diptera > Ulidiidae > Melieria > Melieria crassipennis. Next base: position 60,002,315 of record OY764962.1, read on the forward strand.
GAAGAGATATGCTGAAAATATCTCCACAAAACTAACGGGTCACAATCACTTCATTAGGATAATAGATGAACTAGACAGAGAAGTTGCAAACATAACTGAGGTACTCACAAACTCGTACCATGATTGCTGTCCACTCAAAACTAAGACCTCCACGAAGAGTGTTCCTTGGTGGAACAACAATCTGGCACAACTTCGCAAATTGGCTAGGAAGGAATTCAATAAGGCCAAAAGAACTAACTTCTGGGACAACTATAGGACAGCCCTTACAAAGTATAATAAAGAATTAAGAAATTCTAAAAGAAGATCTTGGAAAAAATTCTGCGAGGAACTGGGGGACATTCCGGCAACAGCCAGAATCAAAAGTACCCTGTCCAAAGGACATACTAACCCGATAGGCACATTAAGGGACACTAATGGTACCCTAACAAACTCATTCGGAGACACTCTAGAGCTTCTTTTAAAAACTCATTTCCCAGAGTGCATAATACGGGAAAGGGGTCAATGCACTCCTGAAATTATCCCACCTGTACAGCCTAGGCCTGGCGACACCATAGCTACATTTACACTCGATAGAGCAGGAACAGGCGGGTTAGATGACACCGCATTTTTAGACGTCCCTCCCCCGACCCGATTAATGGAAGGAGGGGGGGAACAAATAGATCTGCGGCGAACGGCCGCGCAGTTTTTGCAAAAGAATCCTTTACCCGAGTTAAGTAAAAACTCAAGGTCCGCAGGCAACAGGCCAACACAATTCGAGTGGAAAAACTCGTTACACTTGCCGGACTGCACTTTGGTTTGGCTACGGTCAACTTTTTGCCCGCAAACACAGGGCATTTTTATAAAAAGGAGTCACTATCTCAAACACTTTAATAAATATGAATCTGGTTAGTTCAAAACCATTTCAGAAACGAAAACAACCAGAAAGCACAGAGCGTAGCAAAAACGCGACCGCTCACGACGACGAAATTTGCACAGTATTATATTAAATTATTAGCTTTGATAGGGTAAAATGGGCCATCAACTCATTTAAGCCCTACAAATCGCCAGGACCAGACGGCATATTTCCGGCACTCCTCTCAAGGGGCACGGACAAACTAATTCAAAAAATGGTTCTAATCTATAGAGCCAGTATTATACTGGGTTATATTCCAAAAGTCTGGAGGGAGGTAAGGGTTATATTTATACCTAAAGGGGGAAACAAACGACCTGACTCCCCAAAATCCTACAGGCCCATCAGCCTCTCATCGTTTATGTTAAAAACGTTGGAAAAGCTTATAGACCTCTACATAAGGGATGAGGTACTATTACAAACTCCACTACACAAATATCAATTTGCATACCAAAAGAACAAATCAACTATCACAGCACTGAGTTCCTTGGTGACTGATATAGAAAAAGCACTCGATGCAAAAGGCATAGCCCTATGCACATTTATGGACATAGAGGGTGCCTTCGACAATGCTAGCTTCCAATCTATGGTATTAGCCCTCTCTAACCAATTGGATATGCAGCATGCTAAAACAAAGGGTAATAACCGCTAATTTAGGACCCGCAGTACTAAGCATCAACGTAGTAAAAGGCTGCCCGCAAAGTGGGGTTTTATCCCCCTTATTATGGTCTATACTGGTTGATGAATTAGTTAAATTACTAAATTCCAAAGGACATAAAACTATAGGCTTCGCGGATGACCTAGCAGTAGTAACAAAGGGCACGCATGAAGGCACATTGTGCGACCTTATGCAAAATGCCCTAAACGAAACCTGGAACTGGTGCAGTAGAGAGGGGCTATCAATTAACCCCAACAAAACTACCATCGTTCCATTTACGAGAAAACGGAAGCTCAATCTCCCAACACTAAAAATAAATAATATAACTGTTCCAGTTAAGGCTGAGGTCAAATATCTAGGAATTACCCTAGATCAAAAACTCACTTGGGAACCGCATTGAAACACAGTCCTTAAAAAAGCAACGAAATCGCTGTGGACCATAAGACAATTACTGGGTAAATCTTGGGGCCTTTCACCCCGTATGACATCCTGGGCGTACACACAAATGGTAAGACCCATCATACTATACGGTGCTCTAGTATGGTGGGGTAAAACCAATCAGAGCACAACAATAAAAAGATTAAACAGAGTTCAAAGGTTTGCATGCCTTAGCATTACGGGAGCAATGAAAACAACCCCAACTGCCGGCATGGAAGCCTTACTCGATCTAACACCGCTACTTATAGCCATCCAAGAGGAAGCAATCTCAAGTGCACTCACGCTATATAGGCATAACCTACTTAAACAGGGCAACCTAACGGACCATTTGGCAATTTTAAAACAACTAGAGGACACCCTCCACAAATCGTCATATCTTGACTTCATGAAATCCCATTTCAGCCCAACAAGGAAATATATAGTTGACTTTCCGACTAGGGAACAGTGGGACAACAACCCGAAATGGTTAGAAGAGGACGCTCATAAATGGTACACCGATGGCTCTAAAACATCTTGTGGTGTAGGAGCTGGAGTAGTGGGCTCTGGGGTCAACTTATCCCTTCCGATGAGCTACAATACCTCAATATTTCAAGCTGAACTCTATGCAATATATGAGGCAGTTCGAACAATTGCTAAAATGCACCCTCAAGGAACAAGGTTCACCATACTCTCGGATAGTCTGTCAGTTCTAAAAGCCGTTGACAGCTACTCCTATACATCAAAAATCCTGCTTGAATGCCACAAGGAACTCAACGCCCTAGGGACCCAGAACAGCGTTGTGCTCGTTTGGGTTCCTGGGCATGAGGGCCATGATGGCAACGAAAGGGCAGACACACAAGCAAAAAACGGGGCAGAAAGCCCATTCATAGGGCCGGGCCCGATGTTTGGATTCGGTAAAACCGACCTAAAACAGGATATCCACAAGTGGATCCAGAGACAAAAACAAAAATACTGGAATAATATCGAGGGACTAGGTCACTCGAAAAGACTAATAAACTTTAATACAAAACGAGCCAAATCTGCTATACTTCTTAGCAGAAGACAGCTCAAAATCCTATGTGGCGCCCTAACCGGCCACTATTCTTGTAACTACCACCTCCACAAACTAGGCTTGGTCGTCGACAAAACATGCAGATACTGCAACGAGGTCGACGAAACAATGGCACACATTATCATAAACTGCCCCGCCCTGGCACACAGACGTGCAAAGTTTCTAGGGAAGCATATTCTCGGTGATGAGGACCTGATGCAAATATCGCAGAAAGGTCTGATTCAATACCTGAGCACATAAAACACCAGATGATTCAAGGGGCACAATAAACCTACTAGGTTGCAGTGCGCAAGGGCATTGTCCCTACCCATTATCATTACATTACATTACTTAAACATTAAACTTTTTACGCATAACGAAAATTTGAATATTTCTGCATTTACTTCAGCCAAAATTAAAAAAAAAAGGTATCTAAATTTAAAGAAAACGTCAAATTAAAAAGTTCTCTAATTTTTTCTACTTCTTCTTCCTTTACTATGTCAAGATATACCAAGGGGGTCCTCTACTCTCGCGGTTTCGAAAAATCGATTTTTTTTTTGCATAATTTCAATCTATATGTATCTGAGAATACGCCACAGAAAGGATTCCGTGAAAATCACATTTCTTTGCATGTTGCTGGGAACCGAAAGGTAACCGTCCCCTGCAAGTTAACGTAATTTATCTTTAAACGCGTTTTCCCGAAAGTAGTGTTTTTTTGGCTGCCGAGGAAGACTTTTTATAAAAGTATTAGTCCGATTTCGATAATTTCTATGTTTTCCCGAGTACGATTTTCAAAATTTTATTTTGTTCCGTTTTTATAGCGCCTAATAGGTCAAAAAAAGAGGTGAAAATTAGAATTTTTTACAAATTGTTGCATAACTTTTACACAGTGCAAAATAAAAAAATTCTGCCTGGGGAAAACATAGTCAACGTTACTATGATTGTAACGAATACCAATTTTCTGATTTCAGATCACCCCATTGGCCACAACTTTGCTTAAGCGGGACCATTGCAGTTTTAAAATCCATGTCATCAATGACATTTCAAGGTCCGGGGAGTTTTTTTTCCTCTTCAAAAATGAAAATTTAAAGTCAAAACATGTATTTCTAAAAATAAAAAAAAAATAGTTTATTGTATGCAGTAGATCTTTCGTAATTAATTCCCCAAATAACAGCTCAATTTCTTGCCTGAAGAGTAGAGGACCCCCTTAAATTTAAATATTCAGTTTATTAATTTCGTATTTTCCTAAAACTTCAAACTATTCTAAAGACCAACAAAAAAATGTATTCTTGCAACTATAGAGGATGCAGACGTCCACAAAGTAGCATGTTGCCATATGGGAACAAAATAGCGAAAGGGTTAAGGAACATTTGCATTTTATGATGTTAATAAGTTTTTAAAAAAATATCTTTATATCAAATACTTTCAAATACACTTTCTTTGGCTCTTTCTTTGGATATAGTAATTATTAGTATTATATATGGTCTAGAAAAGTTCAGCTTCTTCAATAAGTAGCAACTGCTATGTTGCATTTAAAATTTGGTTATTCCAAAAATGCCTTTGAAACCCCACAGCGAAACTTTTGTTCTGAACAGTCGGCCACTCTACAAACACACTAACTTCGTTCGCCTCAGGTCATCTCATGTGTTGATCATCAAGCCGACAAGACCCAAAACAACCCTAATTGGGTGCGCTTTGGCTTTTTTATCACAACTTTTTACTACGTGTTTTGTGTAAATATCGAGTGTTATCGTTTTTTGTATCTCAAGTGGTCAACACTCGAGTGATTGCATGCTGTTTGACAGGCTTATCTCGGCTGGTCTCTGGAATTGTTTCACGGCTCGTCTGCCTTCTGTCGTCAGCCAGATCTAGTCGTACTACAATGCACTTCGGCTTCCTGCCAATACAATCTAAATAGCTGTGATACGATTATTTGCTAATATACACACAAGGAACAACTTTTATCGCCAGACTGCAACTTGCACAATATTTAGAATGCAATAGACTTGGCCATTCACTCGTTTCCTCGCTGCGTCGCTTGCACCTCGCTGCGCCGAGGAAACGAGCAACTCGCTCTCAGCCACAAAGCCACGAGGAATTCTTATTGTATATGTAAACCAAAGTTCAGCGTTCTCACCATATCGCCACGCACTCTAAACGCCGCAGATATACGACTCGCACATACATTGGTGTTCCCCTCAAATACGAGCCACCGCCGTATCGTAAACTAACGCAATTGCTTCATAATAATTACCCAATTACAAGCATCCTTATCAGGGGCGCCAAGCAATTAGGGCAGCAAAGCCTGCTCGCTCGCGTGTCCGCCCGAAAATTAAGCAGGTTATACGCTCGACACGCGCCGAAATGCTCAATACAACAAATATTATAGGAGGTTGTGACGACACAAATACTGATAAAAGCATGGCATACGGAGTTGAATACGGCAGGAAGATTATTATAAACGACAAATACTTGAGCAGAGCAATGCTGGCAATTACATATACAAATCAAATATTTCAGATCTCATCAGATACACTAAACTGGGCCAATAGCTATGTGATTTATGTACATCGAGTAATGTTAAAAAAATTAACTGATTAATGCACATAAGTAAAATATCAACAGGTGACCATAGCTAATGAGCTCATATTGAATAGAAATTTGCATATCTATCTTTAAATACCTATTGTCGAGATGTACTGTGCTGTATTTAGTGATCCGTCGATCCCATCACTAATGTTCCCCCTATTTGCTGCTCCCCGGCTTCGGCCGTTTGTATCGTTTAATGTTTCTTGTACTATCTGTCTCTCGATATTCATACCTCCATGAATAGGCATCACTAAACCCGAAACACCGCGTATCATTATTTCCACCGCTCCGCGACGAATTTTACACCTATAAACCCAACTAGGTCTTGGGACTACACAAATCTGGCAACATGCGTTTCTTTTAACCTTCACTCTGTGCATGGGGTATACAGTTCCCCATAGCCACAGAAAATAGGAATTTGTGAAGGTATTTCCTTCTGAACGATATATTAATACATATATCATTGGATAGTTATTGATGAAAAGATTCTAAAAACATAATCAGTTATTTTTTTTTAAGTGTGATTGGGCAAGTATACCCACATATTGCACACAAACTGTTTGTTGTGCTACGGTGAATAAATGACCCCGTTATTTATACCAATACATTTTGTATGCAAAACTTATCCAAGTTCTGAACCACTCAAGTTCTAAATCACGAGCACACTCACCGGTGGAATAACAGATTCAAAGACGGTGTGCAAAAAATAACATAAAAAATACTAATACAAAAAACAAATAACAACAACATTAATAATACTATAATGATAATATAATTATTTCCCAGAAAACTATTATTTTACTCATACCCATACAAACTATACTGATTCAGTTCTTCAGAACTCAGTTCCCCATTGCACGGGATTAGGGTGTAAAAACCATGCACAGAGGGAAGGTTAAGCAACAACTCATTACCCCTATAAATGCTTGTCCATAAAAATCAAATCGAACTTGAGATAACTTGATTAAATTTTTTTGTTTACTTTTTTTTTGTACTTCTGTTTGTCAATATTTCCAGTTATACCCAATTCCAAGCAATTAATTTTCCCATAGACAGTGCCCCGCAAAAGTATGTTTACAATTAAAAGCAAAGAAAACACTATACAGTGGACGTCCAGGACTTTCCATTTAACGAATTTTCGATTTAACGTACGGCCAAATTTTTTCCATTGATGGTTCTATATTACGAACAAATGACAAAAAATTACAAATTTGCTATTCGATATAACGAATATTTATGTTGTTTTCATACTTCGAATTGTTTTTATTTAAGCATTCACATTCTTTACAATAACAATGAATGTTTGGTTTCGTAGAGTGAACGGTACCTCAATAGCTTTTGTTTTTGTTACGTTAAAACTTTCAAATTTACGTCAAGTTTCTGATAATTTTCACAGGATTTGTTTTGCGTTCGGTCGGCTTTTTTCTTTTAAAAAATAAAATTTAATAATCATTCGAGAGCCATTGCCATACCGAAAAGTTTTCTTGCGGTAGAGAGGCAATCGCGCATCGAAGACTTTTTCTGTCCTTTGCTCAAAATTGCGTTCGCTGTCCTTTGGGGTCAGGATGGCCTCAATCAAACGGTTATATAATTTACTGACAAAACATGAAGAAATGTTACACATAAATCACAAAAGAAAAGGGGAAAGCCCCGAAGTGTTTTTCTCGATGTGTTATTGGGTTGTAAGCGCGATTAACACTAAATAACATAAGTAGACGAGTGCACAAAATCGCTCAACCGTTTTTTTAATTCCGCCTGGGGTCAAATAGACCCTAGGGACAGGCAGAAGGTAAAAACTGAATATGTGAGACTTATTTCTTTAAGAAGGGTGATTTAAAACAAAACAAATTTCGATCGATTTAACGAATTTTTCGATTTAACAAATTGGGGGTACAAGATAAGATTCGTTATATTGGACGTCCACTGTAATGTGTTCTCTTTGGTGGTTATGTATGAAAAGCTGGCAAAATTTTGTAAGCCACTGTAACTTTTACTATCTTCGTTTGATTGATGAATTGAACCGACCATTCCAATTTATGATGATATCCAAAGTAAAAAACTTGAAATTGTCAGCGCATTATCTGAGATACTTATGTACATAGATACGCACATGATACGAAAATATACAAGTAGATTCAATCGAGCAAAATTAAAAGTCATTTGCTTTTTTGACAAATAAAAATAAAATTTTAAGGGTGCAAAAAAAGTAAGAAATACAGAAACTGAATGATATACTACATAAACTAATTGCGTAATTTATTAATATACACGTCGCGTTTGGTTTCTCTAAGCATTTTAGCGACTGCGCAAAAGTTGTAATTTTGTCAAAGTCACTGTTGCACATGGATTTGCTCATGATTGAACTGCAATAATAAAGCCCCATTATAGAAAGCTTAAGGCTCTAGCTACACTCTAAGGGATGATTTATTGAAACCAAACCAAAAACATTTACTAATCGTATCGACGTAAGAGATTGCGTCTAGTATCACTTTTGGCGACTTCCACTTCCCCGCGGCCTTTTCGCTTTGCTTTTTGATTAAGACTTGTTCCGTTTAGGAGCAGCTGATATGACTTCAACTGATATGATTAGTGCAGTATAGCCCGCGCAGACAAATCGAGCCAAATACTGATCAAATTCCCTTGGAGTAGCTCAGTGTAGCAAAGACTTTCTCTATGGCATGTGCCGCGAAACGTGATTTTGTTGATAAAATGGGGAAGAAAAAAAATAATGAAAATAATCTCTGCCGGCAGAACTTTGAATGATTTGAACTTTGCACTGCCTTTACAAATTATAAAATTCCTTCCACAATGATATAAATAATTGAAATTAAAATACAATGGTGAACATGTTGTGCTATTGTGTGTCGAAATCGTTGGCAGACCTACAGCCGCACGAGCACCGACAGAGGCGGCCCACCCACCACGGCCTTGCTAAGAGCTGCGAGATGTCGCCGAGGCGCTGGATCCTGCTGCTCATCTTCTACGTGTCGTACTTGATGTTCGGCGCCAGCATCTACTACCACATACAGCATGGTGAGGAGAAGCGCGAACGCGCCGCAGAGCTCGAGGAGCGCATAGAAATCAACGGTAAGTAATCACTGATCCGATGGGGCGGCAACTGATCCGCAAAATGCATGCCACTTCAAGTCGCGTTCAGCCTTGTCTTTGAACATTCACATCCGATAGAAATGACGCCCTGTGCAAACACAGCCTGCATGCGTTGCAAACGATCAAAACAGAAATAGCGCGCACGTTAGACGGAATCTCAAATTTGTTGTGCACACAATCGGGTATTAGTATGGCGGCTGCAAGTGACTGTAACGTTTTACTGGCGCGTAAATAATGTTTCATTTAATTTCTTGGACGCAAATCGTGCGTGTATCAGCTGACAAACGTCATTCGCTAACAATTGTACTCAACGATATTATCCTAAGTACATATTTTCTCAGAGCCACTTTTGTCGGCCTTTTCGGAATTATATTTTTAATACGCCGAGCATAGCCATAAACCGTCAATGCTGCTAATAGCATTTCAAACAGCGCAAACAAATTTTAGTTCAGTTTCAGAATAAAGAAACATGTGCTAATGCCTTTGGCAAACAAACTATAAATTCTCAAACTGTCTAATTTGGCTTAGAAAGCGATGATTTATGTTTGAATTTCATATTGACGAATCCACAGCGACGTCGAAACAACGATCGACGTCGTGCAATGCGGTAGACAGTTCTCCTTCTTCTGGGCTAACTGAGATAATACGTGAAGTATTTCGCTCGGTTTGTCGAAACGAAGCAGGAAACCGGGTTATGAATTGCACAATTTCAGGCTTATTTCTGTTGAGAACTTTCTTAGAAACGGGCTGTCAGTGGTTGCCGCAAATGGCAACTGACCTAGAAAACAATTGAAATCAAGCAGAAATTTTCCCAAAATAACAACGCCGCATGCATTTCCCAAGCATTACACAAGCCCGACCCGAGTTCGTCGCTCACTACACCCACCACATGCAAATCAGAGCCGAAAAGCAGCCGGTAGCTAAAGAGCAACAACAAAGTAAACAAAACATGACATCGAACTTGAAAAATGTCACCGCCAAACAGCGCGCCGCAGTCGTCGCCACCATTTTCCTTCCGTAAACTGAATTCAGCAGCTCGAATTAATTTGTACGATAAACACACCTTCAAGCGTTTTTAAGCTACTGAGCGGCGCTGCGCTTAAATAGCTGGCTGGCTGAACTGCCCACGAGCACAATTGTCCAGCCACATGGCGAGCGACGCCGACAATTCAACGCACTGGCCGCTGGGCCGACAAGTGCAGCGACTAGTGATCGGCGCGCCAGAGTGGATCAATGGCGCGGCAGCGAATGATGACCGTAGACGCGGCAATTGTCTTTATTTAAATTGCGTTTAAGCGGATAATAGCCGAAAATTGTAAATTGTATCACATGACGTCACTGAGACTGTCACTGTCACCGGCACTGGCAAATAAAAGCAAAGCCACGGGCTTCGGTAACGGTAGTGGGAATGTCACACATTGGCCGAAATATGAATGGATGTGTGTTTGTGTGTGTGTGTGTGTGTGTGAGCGGCAATTTCTCAGGCATGCGCTGATTTTATTAGCTGACTTCGGCGATTTTCGTGTTGATAACATCTCCACTGGCTGACTGACTGGCAGCGGACTATCTGATTACTGCAACCACAGTTTCCCCGCTGACCTTTGTGGCCATTGTTGTCAATTGATATTTATATTTTGTATTTAATTACGCCGATATGTTGTTATTTGTTAATGGTTGATTGCGTTTTTCGTTAATGTGCATTAAAACAGCAAACTGTGGAATTGCTGCCCATGGCCCGCAAAAGCGGCCTGAGCTTGCATTACATAAACCTGTCAATGACTATCAGTCAAGGCGAGATTAAACGTTAAAGTAATTGCACTAAGTTTCGTAGTGCTAACAGGCTGTGATTTAACTATGAAAACTCCGAATCTCTCAGAAACACTTATGAGTCTTCACAGCGGAAGAGGAACGCGTCAAGTGCGCAGCGATAAAGCGCGGACGATCAAACTTTTTTGTTTGCCAAAAAGGCCAAATTAGCTATTAGCCGCAAACGGAAATGGAAACAAATGGAAACTTTTTTATTGGTTCTATTTAGTAGCCATTACTTTAATAGCCGCTCTCTAGTTTATAAACCCATATTTGCATTTGCCTTTTGTTGCAGTGCAATTTGCACGACTTTTCTTCCACCCATTCTGCAGCCTTTGAAAGCGCAAATTGTATTTAATGCAGCCAGCATTTGACCGCATTATCAGCATCATTACTTTAAATGGCTGCAATTCTCATGTGGCTTGCAGACAGTGCGACAAACTGCTAGCGAAACAGAAATACAGATAGGCTGGCAGTTGCACGTAGAAATAACTTATTGTGTCTGACACAATTCTCGCAAAATAGCGCTTATAAAAAATGCAAGGAAACCGGGGAAGAGGAAGCGCGGAAGCCACTAGAGCGGCAACTACTCAGGAAAATTATCGCTTTTGACAAACGTCACTACAATAGCATAAAAATTCTATTCAATTAATTTGATTATTTAATTAGTGAGCGCGCAGGCGTTTCAGCTTTCCTTTCATGTTGTGGTCGTTGGTAGTTTGGGCAGTGCACTTTAGGTTGTCAACAAATTGTAGCAAAGCGACTAATTAAACAAGAACGACATTTGTTTGTCTGTCTTTAGTCGGCGAATTACCAAACGAATCACCTCTAACGAAGGTGTGGCGTGACGCTAAATATCTGCAAAGGCAGTATTTGTTAGTTGAGGTTCCACGGCACGCACACACACACACACACACTTGGGCATTCGAGTGTAATGGTCAACCACCGCCAATCCGATAGTGTTCGGCTGCTGGCTTGAGTACGACCGCCAACGATAAAGCGCCGGCCCGCGTGTGGCCCGATTGTGCCAATTAATATAAATCCAGCGGCTACGAAAGACTTTTATATCTTTTAACAGCTAAACAAGTGATAATTCAATAAATAACGTCGTGCGCACAAATTCGCACTTGTTGTGGGATGGGGATTGGAAACTCAGGCTCCGGCGCACCACGACAGCAGACACATAAATTGATAGCAAAAATCATTAAAATTGTTGCGACATCTTGAAGAAAAACGGCTGCACCGTTATTCAACGTTTCCATTTTACTTTGCTCCTTTTCAGAATATCTGCTGGAGCAGTTGGCTGGCAAAAATGCGAGTACACAGCATCAAATACTCGAAAAAATTACCGACTACTGCGGCAAGCCGGTCACTAACTACACAGCGGACGAGGAGGAGATACCCTACACCTGGACATTCTATCATTCGTTCTTCTTCGCCTTCACCGTCTGCTCGACAGTGGGCTACGGCAACATTTCGCCCACCACTTTCCTGGGGCGCATGATAATGATTGTGTACTCGGTGATCGGCATTCCGGTGAATGGCATACTTTTCGCGGGACTGGGCGAGTATTTCGGCAAAACGGTGAGCGCCGCACTGTCGACGTTCCCCGAATTCATTATGATTTCGTTGCCGGCTTGTCATTGCAGTTTGAGTCCATTTATCGACGCTATAAGAAGTTCAAAATGAGCCAAAATAAACACTATGTGCCGCCACAATTGGGGCTCGTCACCATCATCATCATAGCACTGATACCGGGCATAACGATCTTCATGCTGTTGCCGTCGTGGATATTTTCGTATTTTGAGAAGTGGGACTACTCGATTGCCCTGTACTATTCGTACGTGACAATGACGACCATCGGTTTCGGTGATTATGTGCCCACATTTGGAGCCAATCAGGTGCGTAATGTCTGCTGCTACAAGTATTATTTTATGATTTCTTTATCCCTCTTTCTTACTTTTCAGTCTCGCGACTTCGGTGTCTGGTTTGTGGTCTATGAGATTTTCATAATATTCTGGTTTATATTCTCGTTGGGTTATCTGCTCATGATAATGACCTTCATAACAAGGTAATTGCTTGCAGAATTTCTCTGTGTAAATACGAGTACTAATTTTGTATATGTTCGTTTGTATTTGGGGTATCTGTATTCATTAAAAAATAAGTCAATGCAATCACTAATCATTATTTCGAGTAACACTACTCCTGACAAATATCAAATATGGATGCATATACAAATATATATTGTAGTAACAACACAACTAGCTCATCACATTCAGTTCAAGTTCAAGACTCAATCTTATCAACGCTTATTGAAGTAATATTCTAACAATTACAACTGCTTTTACAGCAGTCTCAGTAAAAGTACCACCAACCAAATTAAATATTATTAAATACAAATATTTTCATTATGAGACCCGTGCACACGAGAAAAGTTTTTAGTGCACACAAATGTCAACAATATAATATATTATATGACTTGAAAAATGTTTGTAAATATTAAATAAAATTTGTTTGCCATATTATCCTGTGCACCCTCCAAGCAAATATCTCACATTAATCACTTAAATCCCTTTTCCACTCATTGCTTTAATGTACATTAATCGATTACCGCAAACTCACCTACACAATGCCATTGCAGTCGCTAGGTTCTAAAATCCCATTCCAACTACTATCAATTTTCAGAGGTCTGCAGAGTAAGAAATTGGCCCGCCTGGAACAGCAACTCTCCACCAATATCAAAGCCACGCAAAGTCGCATTTGGACGGGTGTTACCAAGGATGTCGGCTATTTGCGTGGAATTTTGAATGAATTGTATATTTTAAAAGTTAAGGTACACAAAAAATGCAACTACAATTACTTGATACGAAGTAGTTCTACACAAATATTAATATTTGTACATATGTAGTTACACGTATTTACAATTTCAAAACAAACATTTGGTATTTATATAAAAACACCCATCTCGATATTTTCGTAGTAAAAATTGGCATTTTAATAGATTTTTCACTCATATGTAAAAAGATGTTATTTGAAAATGTTTGTGTGTTCTTTTAGTAAAACTCGTATGCTTAGAAATCTCTTTTAAACCGGATATTATGCACAAATTTTGTAGCACACGTATTTCCAATGTTGCACAAGACTTAAATTCTGCTAAAACTCAAGTTGTTGTTTCTCATTTGCAAACAGTTACTAAGCGGGTTAATGCACCGTTTCAAGTACCTGAACGTGTAACAATAATTTAACCTCTTTGTATTTATTTACTTTTTTCAAAACCCGTGTTTTAGTTTTTTCACAAAACAATTTATAGAAAAACGGCCCAAAAGTTGTGTAAGTACCCTAATATCAGACCATACAAATCAAGATATCGCAGACCCGGTTTTACTTGATTAAACGCATTCAGAAACATTTCAATATTTCAGTCCAAATTGAGCGATCTATAGTTTTGCAGTTACCTATTGGGTGTGTTTTGTTATAGTACATAAATATTAAGCAGCTTTCTATATACATATTTAAATTTTACTGCTTTACTGCTCAAGGTACGTTCAAACTAGGCGAAACCAATGCCACAAATATGAAAATATATCCTCAGAATCCCGCCTACAAACAGGCACCGCTATTAACGGATCAGCTAGTAGTTAACAAGGGGAGGATTTAGGGGGTTCAACCCCCCAAATACAAAAATTTCTAGTGAAATATATGTTTTGTTTCCCCCAAAATGAAATCCTGTGTGCGCCACTGTATGGTTGCACATCTTCTCACGTTGCTGGACGATGTCAGATTATTAAGACTAAACTTGTATTCGTTTTATCCAACGCTGAATAAAAGTAATAAATATTTCAGTGTCCAAAAGCTTTTAAGAGTTCTCGAACGCATTCGATCGCTCCGACAGAGAGCATATATTAGTCTACTTTGAGCGTACCTTTACCAATTCAAACCGCATGCAAATAATTTCCCCAATTTTTGTCTTCTCCAACTACTTTATTCAGCCTGTCTACACCGAAGCAGACGTCAATTTACTGTTACACCGCTCCAACTCCTGTCCCGACCTCAGCATGTACCGCGTGGAGCCGGCTCCCGCATTTGCCCGCAAACGCGCATTTTCCGAATCCTATGACGTCATTGAGGCACGTGCGTCTGGCACGCCCATGCACGCCTCGTCCGACACGGAACTCGACAAACTGGACAAGCAAAAGTCCTTCCAGGCTGCTGATGCCTTCCGACAAACAACTGAACTGCTGGCCAAGGTGGTATCAGCGCTGGGTACAATGCGTCCGCCGCCACTTGAACAGGACACCACAATCGGCTCGGGTGATATGTTCGGTGGCTATCATGGCTTCTCCGATTCCCAGATACTGGCCAGCGAGTGGTCCTATCCGAGCATCAGTGAGCTACCGCGACCACGCGGTCGTGCCAGCTCAGACTTCAACATTAAACCCAAATGGCACGTGCGCCGACCCACCGTCCAACAGAGTGAATGGACCTGGAGCGGTGACAACAATCAGATTCAAGAGGCCATCAATAGTCGCTGCAAGCAAAGCAGCAGCCAGGGTTTGTACCGATCTAGCTTCGGCCAGCTGCCACAGGACTATGTGGTGAACATGGAGGACGAGGATTTGCCCAAGCCACGCAAAAAGTTCTCCATGCCGGACGGCCTGCGTCGCTTATTCCCCTTCAAGAAACGCTCATCGCAAGAGGGCCTGGCTGATGAAGCGATCGCCAGCAAGAATGGCCGCAAGTATTCGATTATGAGTGTGCCGGAAGCGCACCTGAACCTTCCTCCCCCGCTGGACTACTGGACACATGAATTCAACACCGTAACGGCCAACGCCAGCCCCTCGTATTTCGGTAATGGCAAACTGAGCGACATGCCAGCACTGCCCACCGCCAACAACTATACCTCCGACGGCAGTCTGGCACCGAAACTAAGCGCTGGCGCTCTAAACGGCGGCACGGGCATACGCCGTGGCAGCACCACTGCCGAGGCAGCCACCGCTGCTGCCTACCAAAGAAACGCTGGCGGCGGTGGGCGCAGACGTCGCGAGTCGATATTCACACAAAATCCGGCACTGGGTACCAGACGCGCCAGCATGTTCCCATCGACCAGCGCTGCCGGGCTGACGCAGCGTCGCGGCAGCCTCTACAGCACTGGCGCCGCCTCTAACAGTAACGCAGCACCGCCACGCCGCGGCAGCCTCTTCCCGACGGAGCGAACGGGCAGAGCGACTGATCGCCGTCCCAGCCTCTTCTCGGTGACATCCGAAGAGGACCGTGAAGTGCTGGAGAATACAACCATTGCCGACCTGATACGCGCGCTCGAAGCAGTGCACACGCAGGCGGTGTTAGACGACACCGTCGCCGGCGAGCCGGTCATAACCCACAACGACCTGAGCGGCATCTTCGGAAGCGATGCGAAGAAGCGCCGTAAAGTTGGCAACGCCGGTCTAGATCCGCCCGAGCTGCCGCCGCTTCTCTCGCTTTTTGCCGGCGACAACTCGAAGGCGCTCTCAGCAGCAGCAGCTAACCGCCTCTACGCACGTCGCTCCACGGTGGTAGGCACATTGCCAAGCACATCGTTCGCCGGCGGCTCCTCTAGCGCACCTCAGCCGGCTGCGCTATCAACAGGCCCAACAAGCGTGCTCACGCGCCGTCGCAAGTCATCGGCCGTGCAAATTGCGGATCCGCCGCCCAGCTATAACGAGCGTGACACCAACGCAAGTGCCGCACCCGAAGCCACGTCTGTTATCTCCAGGTTCAAGCGCCGTTTTAGCGTGCGTCCCACTGCGCTGCAAATTCCACCTGGTAAAGCGCCGCCACCGGGCGTTAGTATCAGCAACGTACTGTCGCAGACGCCACCAGCGCAGCAAAACATAGGGGCGCCTGCCCCAGCGCAAAGTGTGCTTCAGCGTCGCCTGTCGCTGCGCCCATCGCCACTGGCACGTGAGCTCAACGTCTCGACAACGTCGACGACCAGTAGCTCTGGCGAACCCAGCCCTACCAGTCCGACCAGCAGCGGCACGGCCAGCAGCATAACACGCCTGTTGCCATCGGGGTCGGCAGGCACAGCAGCGACTACAGCAGCACCCACCGGCGCTGCAGCGCGGCCGCCAAACACGGCAAGCACGCACTCGCCACTGTCGCGCATCGTACAGATCGCGCAGGCGCAGCGGAAGGCGAGCATGCCGGAAGGATTTGCGCTAGAGCGCACCAAAAAGCCAGACAATGAGAAGTAGCCGATCCGCCAACTGTGGTTATTGCATTTGCAAATGGTTTATAAACTAATTAGCTTTTAGTTGCTAACGACGAGCCAGTCAGCTTTCAATAAGTTATGCATATTTGGGATAAGTAAACGTTGTTAATATTTAAATATTTTAAGCAGCCGGTCTGTGGGCCGACCAAGTACACAAATTCATTTGCATTAAGGCATAAGTAACAAGATATGCAAGTTCCGATAAGTAACAAGAGAATAATGCTTGTGGTTATTATCCCTAGATCTCTTTTATTCGATAAGGTATGCAATCGAGAGTTAGCCATAAATTTTATCTAGGCCAATCGCAGTCAGTCGGTTCACATCTACATGCATATGTAAGATATTTATTTTGTTTGATGTTAAAGCCAAGCGAGATGTAGCCTTAATTCATATTCTAAATAATTTGTAAGTAGATAGTTACTCAATATTGCCAAGAAAGTTATTATTACTATTGTAATACGCCGAAAATCAATCGCCAATTTATTTAATTATAATCATTATCAGTCTCTGCATATGTATGCATGTAGATATGTCAATTGGTACATACCATAGTGTATCAATGCATGCAATGACATCGTCTAATTTTTATCGAAACTTCAAGTGAGTATAAAACTTAAAAGAACTGTACGAGTGAATGAACAAAGTGGTCTGTAGTTTTTAATTTTAATTTTGTTCTTAAATAAAAATTCTAAAATGAGACTATGAAAGCTGAAAATGAATGTTTTGTTTTATTCGAAAAGAAAAAACTGTGTGCCCAGTGTGCACAGAGTGGGTGCTGAGAAGAAAATAGTTTAGCGACTTAGCGAAGGATCATTTCTACACGAATCGGACAAAAAATTCTCTGTTCAGAGTAACTTAAACCAATAAAAATAAATAAATGATTAG
Source organism: Melieria crassipennis (assembly GCA_963668005.1). NCBI lineage: Eukaryota > Metazoa > Arthropoda > Insecta > Diptera > Ulidiidae > Melieria > Melieria crassipennis. The sequence continues at coordinate 60,019,968 of OY764962.1, forward strand.
TATGTCGTGTACTAGTAATATATGACTTACAACAAAATATTCCACTTCCAAATCGTCTCATGTAGGGAATTTTTCTTCAATGTTCTAACAAGATTCAACCCTGCACTGTGGAATGTAACTTAACAAGCGATACTTTCGTTATGTCACAACAGCAGCGTAAACAAATCAACAAGTGTTGACAGTTCGAACAGCTGTTCGCCCACGTTGAAGGTATGTACATATGTCATTTTCTCTTTTGAGTGGCAGCTTTTTTGGTTGAATTTCACAAAACGACACAAGTGACTCGATATTACAAAATATCATCAGGTAAAGCGGTTAATAAATGAATAGAACTCCCTCAACGTGAGAGATCGTAAGTGCCGTCAACCTCTACACCCGCAACATGACTGATGAACACTCGTTCGACAACTACTTCCTCCGACCCATTTGCGACCCCCGCGCAACGTAAGTGATTAAAAAAACTTAATTGTACGCATTACGCAAACACGGTTTCCTTACACAGCAATGCACCATTGCCGGCTACGGCCCCGAGTAAGGCGATCGTCAAGACGGAATTGCACGAGCTGCGCCTCAATGATGAGTCGCAGAAGATGACCATGGAAACGCTGCTGGCTATACACGGCGAAGACTTCCGGCTCAACGATATTGCGTTTTACAAAGACCGCGGCAATCACATGAAGAAGGCCTACTGGCAGGACCGCGGCACGCTAATCGTGCAGAGTGTTACAAACTATTCGGCGATCAGCAGCAGCGCCACGAGTGCTAGCGATCAAGCCGAAAATCAGTTACGCCGGTTCGCCCTGCTCAAGCTGGAAAATTACGGCTTCGCCCCGTCGCACTGCATAGAAGCGTATGACTATTGCCACGGCGACACAGATGCGGCCCTGCTGCTGCTCTTTCGGAAATATATGGGTCTGCCTGACACGCCGGTGCCGGACAATGAGCTATTGCCGCCTAACACCAATGCCAGCGAATTGCTAAGCCTACGCGCGGACGAGAAAGCTGCCCTTGAGTCTATTTACGACGATGTATTTGAAGAGAAGGAGAAGGACACCATATGGAGTTTGAAATTCAAAATTGAGCACTTACTTGTGCATAGTCCGTCGGAGATGCGGAAAGTGATTGAGGCGGCAGCGGCGGCAATCAAAGAGAAGAAGGCGCAGAAAAAGCAGCGCCCGCGTTGCCGGAATTTCGAATTGAATGGCACGTGCAAGTTTGGCAGCAAGTGTCGATTCGAGCACGTGTCGCCGCTGGATGAGGAGAAGAAGAAACGAGGTGACTATCAGTCGGAGCGTTAACGCTGCTTGAGATTGTTATTATTAATATTATGGAAAATTCAAATTGTTTATTGTCCATTATTGCAGCTATGTTCATTGATGAAAATGAGAATGAGAAATGGTTCTACCTCGAAGTGCGCTTTCCGCCGGAAACCCGTTATCCCTACGAGGCGCCTTACATCTACCTCAAGACAACCTGCCACGATATACCCCGCGAAATATTGCTGCGAATCGGACGGCGCCTGCACCTGGAAGCTAAAGAGATATGTCGCGAAGGCATGGCCTGCGTGTACACCATTAGTGAGTCATTGCAAATGGACGAGTCTCTGTCGAAGGCCATCAAACAGGATCATTATGCCTTCCCTAGTCCGGAGAAATCCATATTCGCCACAGATGAAATCGACGAAACGACCGATGAGAAAGTTGCCGACGAGACGCTATTACCAACGCATTATGAGCGTGGGCAGACATCGCACGCCGAAGCGGTGAAGCGCACACCAGACCAACTGGAGCGTGAAGATCGGACGCTGATGCGTCGTTTTCTGGAGCGACAAAACGATGATCGTTACCGCAAAATGATCACTTGTCGGCAAAATTTGCCCGCCTTTCAGAAAATGATCGAGATACTGGCGCTTATGGAGAAGTCCCAGGTAGAGTTTGTATTTAAGCTAGAACAATTTTTCCATGAAACGTTGTCATTCATTTCCACAGGTGTTGGTTATTTCGGGCGAAACTGGTTGCGGAAAATCGACTCAAGTGCCGCAGTTCATACTCGATAATTGGCTTTTTCAGGCCTCTAAGCAGCCAGAGCAAAGCAAAATCGCCCACGTCGAGATAGTGTGCACACAGCCGCGCCGGTTGTCAGCGATTGGCGTAGCAGAGCGAGTGGCTGACGAGCGCGCCGAGCACATTGGCCAAACAGTCGGCTATCAAATACGATTGGAGAATAAAATCTCGTCCAGCACACGCCTCACCTTTTGTACAGGCGGGATCCTACTACGACGCTTGTCTGGCGACCCCATGCTCAGCGCCATTACGCACGTCATTGTGGACGAAGTGCACGAGCGTAGCGCTGAGTCCGATTTCCTTCTGATGATACTCAAAGATATACTCCGGCATCGGCCCGATCTTAAAGTCATACTCATGTCGGCGACGCTCAATGCCCAACTGTTCTCGGAGTATTTCGGCGGCGCACCAGTGCTGGACATACCCGGACGAACGTTCCCTGTGGAACAGCTCTTTTTGGAGGATATACTGGACGCGTGCGCATTTGTAATGGAATGCGATTCGCCGTTCAGTCGTAAAATTAAGAAGAAGGAAGAGGAGGAGCTGTTTCACGAAATAGAGTATGCGGACGTGAAGGCGGCGAATGCGGCTCCGGCCAATTCCATCAAGGATGAAAATCTGAATCTGGCCCAAACATACGCGCGCTATCCTGGTACATTTGGGCTGTGATGCTTCATTCGGAGATTTTTCTAAAATTTTCTCTTTTTTCCAGACTACTCAAAAAAGACTTGTAAAAGCGTTTACCTGATAGAACCGATGAAAGTTAATCCGGAATTGGTTGAGTCTGTGCTGAACTACATTGTGTCCGGGACGCACAGTTGGCCGAAAGAGGGCACAATATTGATATTCCTGCCGGGTTTTCAAGAAATTCAAGCAGTGCATGAAGGCCTTACCAACAGTGCAACTTTTGGCGGAAGGTAGAACTCATTGCTCAATTCATTACTATATATAAACCCTTTTTTAAGCACTTCTCTCATTAATCCTTACACTATTTTTGCAACAGAAGTGGCCGCTTCGTGCTCGTGCCTTTGCACTCGACACTATCAAGCGAGGAACAATCGGCTGTATTCCGGCCGGCGCCGAAGGGTAAAAGAAAAATCGTCCTCAGCACTAATATCGCCGAAACGTCGGTGACCATTGACGATTGCGTGTTCGTCATCGACTATGGCCTAATGAAGGAGAAGCGATTCGACTCGAACCGCAATATGGAGTCGCTGGACCTGGTGTGGGTATCGCGCGCCAACGCAATGCAACGAAAAGGTCGCGCCGGTCGCGTAATGCCCGGCGTTTGCATTCATCTGTTCACCAGTAATCGCTTCTATCACCAGTTTCTCAATCAGCCAGTGCCGGAAATACATCGTGTGCCGCTAGAACAGCTGGTGTTACGTATCAAAACACTGCCAAATTTGCGCGAGAAGAACGTGATCGAAGTGCTGGGTCAAACTCTGGAACCGCCAACGGAGGAAAATGTGTTGTCGGCGGTGCAACGTCTGCAAAACGTCGGCGCCCTGGACGAAGTACAAAGTCTCACTTCGTTGGGCCACCACTTGGCCGCTCTGCCGGTAGATGTGCGCATCGGAAAGTTGATGTTGTTCGGTGCCATTTTCCAATGCCTGGACAGTGTGCTGACCATCGCAGCCTGCCTCAGCCACAAGTCGCCGTTTATTAGTCCGTTCAATAAACGCGCCGAAGCCGAGAAGCGCAAACGGGAATTTGCCATCTGCAACAGTGATCATTTGACATTTCTGACAGCCTACAATGTAAGTGATTTGCTTCCATATCCAAACACTTCATTACTGATTCGTATTTTTTGTATGAACAGAAATGGTTAAATATCTCTAAGCGAAACTATTTCTCCAGTCGCAACTATGCCGACGAGCACTTTCTCTCCCTTAAAACGCTGCAAACCATATCCGATGTAAAGTATCAATTCCTGGAGCTGCTGGTGTCGATCGGCTTCGTGCCAATGAATATTCCACGAAAACGCAAAAATGCCGACGACAACATTCTCGAATTAACCGGTATTTATAGCTTACACAAGTAGCTTTCGTTTGTGCGCTAATTAAAGATTTTATCCAACAGGCAGCCAACTAAATGCTAATGGCGGCAATAACCGCCTGCTGATCTCGCTCCTCTACGCGGCACTCTATCCGAACGTTGTGAAAATACTGACGCCGGAACGAAGTTACGTGCATACGGTGAGCGGCGCCATGCCCAAGTTAAGCTCTGCCAAAGATTTACGCTTTAAGACGCGCGACGACGGCTACATCGCCATACATCCGTCCTCGGTGAATTCGGACGTAGCCACTTTTTCTTCACCGTTTCTCATCTACCAGGAGAAAGTGAAGACATCACGAATTTTCGTGCGTGAATGCTCGATGCTGCCGCTGGTGCCATTGGTTCTATTTGCTGGCAGTGATTTCAAAATCGAGCTGCACGACGGTGAATTCCTTTTTCTGCTAGAAGAGGGTTGGATCATTTTGAAAGCGCACACTCATGAAACGGCCGAGATGATACAATGCCTACGACTAGAACTGCTGAAGTTGCTGGAAGAAAAGATTTCTGATCCGTGCCTGAATTTGCTAAATCACGAGAATGCACGAAAAATTATACAAAATATAATTTATTTGATAACGAATAATAATTAAGCGAACACCCTAGATTTGAGACGCCCATAGACAATTTTCAAAGCGTATAATACAAACATATGCGTAATTATGTAAACAGAACGAATATGTTTATGTTTTGTATTAATGTACATTCATTATGTGTTTTCAGTTTTAATTTAATATTATAAATAAAACCAGTTCAATGTATATTTTTCTATGCCTGTGTGCAATTAAAGCGCGCTTGTTGATGCCCACATTGGCCACATAAATGTTGAATAAATTTTGTAACTGCAACGCAGATTTTCATACTGATTATGACATTAATTAAAAAAAAATTATTAACTATTCTCTCGCGCTCACTGTGTATATGTGGGCAGTCCGATAAGTACTTGGACCCACCGCGCGATGGTGCCACCACAGATAACTCATCATGAGTTATCTGTGGTGCCACTATCGTAAGAGAAATTTACTATCGTGTAGTACATCCTCGTAGACGGCTACTGTCAAAATTTCAGCCATATTGGATTTGTTTTGACCGCGTGTGGAAACGAACGTGTCCGCGGATTTTAGAAAAATGGAAAAAGAACAATATCGGTCGGTGATTCGCCAAATTGGTCGCATTATGCTAAAAACAGCTGCCCCATCCACCGTATTCTCCAGATTTGGCCCCATGTGACTTCTTTTTGTTTCCAAACTTAAAAAAGTCACTCGCCGGGCAGAAATTTGAGTCGAATGAGGAAGTTATCGCCGCCACGGAGGCCTCCAGAAAACGTATTTTTCAGACGGGTTAAAGAAGTTGGAGCATCGCTGGGTCAAGTGTATCGAGTTGAAAGGAGACTACGTTGAGAAATAAATCGCCACTTTTCCAAAATTTTCTTTTTTCTTTTGTAGGCTAAGTACTTATCGGACCACCCACGTATAGTATTTATTTCACTCTTTAAATTTTGTTTATTTTTAGTAGTAGTATTTATTTTAATATATGATGAGAATTCAACACATTGAAGTTACGCTTATCTGCTATTCAAACTGTTATGACGTTCGATTATTGCTTCTCAATTTAAACAGCAAAGATCTGGCAACACTAAATCGAACTTTTGCGCCAAACAAACCGAAATTGTGGTTGACGGCGTCGTTTCATTTCAATCAGTGTCAATTGTCACATAGAAAAAGCGGACGCAGTAACGTTTCACCCTTAAAAAAATACATAAATATTTTGGAAAGAGCTGAAGTCCAAGGCGCTTTGAATTTGCCTTGGCTAAAGTCGAATTAGTCGTAAGGTAGCCACCAGTCGAGATGAGTTTGTGTTTGGTTGGAAAAAAACGTCGTCCTGACGGCTCGACAACTGCGCCAGCAGCGCAATACGCAAGAACTGCTGAACCCGAAAGTACGCAGCAACAAGCATCTGCGGGCGCCGAGTCCGTGCCAGCGGCTTCAACAAGTGGTCGGGCGCAACGGCGAAAACGCAACAATGAACAGGACACTGCTGCAGCAAGTCTACCGAAAGCACCACGTCATGTGAGTTGAAAATTTTTTGACCAATTGCGATACAATTACGAGTGCAGCTTTTTCATTATTTTTAAACCAAAAACTGAATTAAAAATTTGTCCCACAACGCAGTCGGCATCGACATCGCGTCTGGTGACGGATATTCCCCGTTGTGGCAAAATCCGGAAAATCGTCTTGATGAACTTCATGTGCCACGAGCACCTATGCGTGGACTTGCTTGAACGCATTAACTTTCTGGTTGGCAGCAATGGCAGCGGCAAAAGCGCCATTCTAGCGGCGCTTACTGTGGGACTGGGAGCGCGCGCACGCGTTACCAACCGCTCCGGTGCACTGTCAAGTGAGTATGGTCTCTTACAGCACAAATCATATCTAATGCTTTGCGGATTCGAACTCCTTGCAGAATTAATTAAAACTGGCGAAAGCACAGCTAAAATAGAAATCACGCTATCTAATGAGGGGCCGGACGCATACGAGCCGGAAATCTACGGCAAGCAGATTGTGGTGCTACGCACCATTGGACACTCGCGCAGTGCGTACCGAATCAAGAATGCGCAGGGTAATGTGGTCTCCGAGAAGTTGGACGATCTGCACAACATACTTATGTTTCACAACATTCAAGTGGATAATCCGGTATTCGTCATGAATCAGGATAGTGCGCGCGAGTTCCTAAAGGAGTAAGTGAGCCGCAAACTTGGACAGTGCAGTCAGCATGAACGTATGTCAATTGAATGTTTTCGTGGAATTTTTAGAATGGATCCGAAGAAGAACTACACACTCTTTTTGAAAGCCACACAGCTGGAGCAGATACAGGAAACGCTGAAGAAATGCCACTTTGCATACAAGGACCACATAGAACAAGTTAAAAATATTAAGCAGGTGATTTACACAACATTAGCACTGAAAGTGCATTAATATGTCTATGTATGTTGTATATTATAGAAATTGGCGCTCGATCAACAGAAAATGGATCAGGCCAAACGAAAATTGCAGCAGTTATTATCGTTCGCTCAAGCAAAAGTAAGTAAACATGTACGAGTGCACACTGTCAAACATTATCAGACCCATATTGTATTGCACATATTAATTGCTTATTATTTGTTGCTGATAACTTAGAATGAATTGTACCAGAAAGAAGTGGAATATGCCTGGTTGCTCGTTACCAAAGGGGAACAGCAGTTGCAGGAAATACAGCAAGATATCAGCAAACTTGAAGTGAAACGCAACAGTCTTATGGAGATTTCAAAGCGCAAAAATGACATAGAAAGTGGCTACAATAAAAAAATTATGTTAGTAAATCTGTAATATTAACGAATTTAATATAGTTAAAAAAAAATTAGCCATTTTATTCTTTAGAATGAATATTATAAATATTCTAAGAAATTCTGAACTACTTTCTCTGAAAACAGGGAACTTAAAAAGCGAACCCATGAGAAAAGATCTGTCTACAATGGCACAAATGCCAAATGTCAGTCAATTAATGAGCAACTATCCAAAGAATTGAGGAGCTGCCAAGAATTTGAATGCAGCGTAAATAGCGCGAAGAAGTACATAGCCAGATTGGAAACGCAAATTGCAGAACTACGTCGAAATATTGATGAGCGATCAAAGTATGCGTTTAGAGCTTCATGTTGATTTTGTAGTGCAATAATTTGAGCATATAATTACAACTCTGTCTATTCGTTACAGCAATATGGGTATCGCTGAGTTACGCCGTCACAATGATAATACGCTGCAGGAGCTGCGAAAGCGGCACAAGGAACACACCGCCATGATTGAGTCAGCCAAACGCGATTGCAATCTTTTTACTTGCGATAAAATACAGAAGGTCGACCAACGTAATACCATCAGAGAACGCATTAACCAACTGAACACATCGATATGTGAGTGTAATAATTAATTTTTTGATCGTTATGCACATGTTCGCTCTTTCTTCCGGAAATGTCGTCAACAGCTGCACGTAAAGCAGAAATCACCAACTTGCAAGGCAATGCTGGCAATTGTCTTTCTATCTACGGTGAAGATGTGCGCCTTCTACTGGCGGAAATCGAGCGCCACCAGAAGGCGGGCAAGTTCAGCAAACAGCCACGTGGTCCCATTGGCCGTTATATCGAAGTACCTGATGTCAAATATCGCGATATGGTCGAGAATCAAATCGGTGGCCTATTGCACGCCTTCATTGTAAACAATAAACAAGACCGTCTATTGTTGGAACAAATTCTGAAACAAAAATGCCCCAACTATTATCCAACCATCATCACAACAAGATTTCACAATCAGGTACGCAGTAAGATTGAGATTTTACTTCGTTCATTAGTCGAAATTATTGAACTTTTCACGCAGGTCCACGATGTGAGTTCAGGCCGTGTGCGACCGCCGTCTGGCACCCGCTTGCTGCTGGACGTAATGCGGTGCCAAGATGTGGTCACGATGAATTGCCTTATCGATCAGCTTCAAATAGAGACGATTCTGGTTAGCGACACCAAAGACATTGCCGAACGCTTCACCATGCACCAGGAGCAAGTGCCGCAGAATCTGAAAAAAATCGTTGTGCTTCAACCGGGCATGGAGTATTTTCCGGATCCGAAATTTCGCATGTATTCGCTTCGAGTTCAACCAGCTCGTTACATACAAGTCAACGTGAACGATCGCATATGGTATGGTTTTGGTGGTATTTTACTATTTTGAGAGTGTTTAATGTAATTTGTACACCAGCCAACTGAAAGCCGACGTTAACGATATGAGCAAGCAAATACAGAAACTGAATGAGGAGTTGGTGGCATTGGAGCCACAGTTGCGCGACATGGAGCAGCGTTTGAATGAAAAAAAAGCGCTACTAAAGCGACAAAATGAAAATTCTCTTGAACTGGAGCAGCGCATAGACGAGCTGGAGAATTTCGAATATCCTGATTCAAATGAAATTGAGATTTTGGTGAGTGGGTTGCAGAAAGCGATATTTTTATTTTATTGTTTTCCTATAGGCTTATTAAATAAATAAATATTTCATACATGAATATGTGGCTTTCGTTGCAGCAAAATGAGCTGATCGAAAACCAGCGTCAGCTCGAGGCGCTTCAACAAAAGTTGGCTGCTAAGGAAACCACATACAGCGCAGTTAAGACGAGAAAACAACGCATTGAGAGCGAATTGAATGAGGAGAAATCCAAGATGTCCAACATTCAACTGGAAATCAATGAAATAGAAGTGGGTAGCTACTTTAAATTAGCGTCAGTACTTTCACATACTAAGCCTTTTGTGTTTTTTTTGTCTTTGCAACAGAGCGAAGAGCATGAGGTGCAAATGCAACTGCGCAGCTTAGCTGGACAGAGTGAACAATGTGACGCTAAAATGGCGCAAATAAATGAACAATTGCAGGAGCTGGAGGTAAGCGATGCGCACTTACTGATTTGCTGTTACAAATTAATTGTTTTTTTAACATAATATTTACTTTTTTACTCAAACTGAATTCGCTTGCGATAGCTGCGTAAACAAAATCAAGAGACGTCAATTGCTGCTGCAACAAAAGATGCGCAAAAACGTGGCGAACGACGCGACGTCACACGCACCGAAGAGGATATTCTGCAGGACATAGAGATTCGCAAGAAGCACTTGAGACAGGGTGCACAACTGGCCGACGATCCGAACGAAGTGCGCCAACAGATCGAATCCATGGAGCATGCAATAAAGTCGAATCGCTGCGAGTATAGGACGCTGAAGATGGTGATTGAGCAGCTGCAGCGGTCGCAGCACAAGCGCGCCCACTTTATGGAGCGCTTCAAGCGACATATGGTGATGATGCTGCAGTACTCGTTTGGTGTGCGTATCACGCTTAATTGCTTTTGTCCGTTTTCACGACAACGCTCTTATGGCAATTGTTTAAATATTTCAGCAAGTGCTGTCGATGCGGCGTTTCACGGGCAACATTGAGGCTGATCATGAGAAGCACACTTTGACTGTTTCGGTGGTGCCGCGCGACAATAGCATCCGCGATGCTGTATCGAATACGCGCTCGCTATCGGGTGGTGAGCGCTCCTACGCGACAGTGGCCTTTCTCATAGCGCTCTGGTCGTGTGTGGATCATCCCTTTTTCTTTCTGGATGAATATGATGTGTTTACAGTGGGTGAATGAGAATCATATATAGTAATAGGACTGCAAATTCATTAGTACTTTTTACGTAATTATTTATTTTAGGATGATGTGAATCGCGAATACATGACACGCTTGCTCTTGTACGAGGGTGAAAAGCGCCATAATCGCCAATACACATTCCTCACACCACAAGATATGGCATTGCAGTCACATGCCCACGTTTGCATACATCGGTAAGTGCTAATTTCGTGATAATATGAAAAAGAAAGCAATAACAAACTCGTTTTGCTTTTGCGTCCTTTCAGATTGGCTGAGCCGAATCGACATTAAAATGCGCTGAAATTCGCTTTCGATCGAAACTAAAATTCGCTGGAACTTACTTAAAATTTTTGGCAAAATATATGAATACAAAACAAAATCAACACTTCAAGGAAAAAATCCAAGTAAACAGTCAGAACATTGCCGTAAAAACGGCAATTTTCGTGGTTAATTAAAAGTATTTAATACTTCTATTGTAAGTATTCAATACTTACAAATTATTAAATACCTTTAATTTACCACGAAACTCATTGAACAAGGAACTGTACATTTGTATATTTTATTTTACCAAAAATGTTAAGTATTAAATTGCAACAAGTAGAAACATAAAAGGCGAAACTATAGGCAGAAAACTATTGATAAGCCTATATAAGTTAACTCATAAATACGCCACAAAAACCACTCCCACTCTTCACGCATTGAGCCGAATCGACGCTAAGATGTGCTGCTACCTGTACAAAATACTCAGGGAAATATATTTAAAGAATGCCCAAGCGAGCATATGCGAATCAGTTTTTATAACAGCCTATAGTTTGGTTTTTTTGTTTTTGCTTATAGTTATTGCATTGGAATACTTATATTTTAATTTAGCATGCAAAGCATTAAACAAGGAAGTGTTGTATTCATGTTTTATTTTATTTTACCAAAAACATAAAACGCAAGGATGTAGGCAGAAAGCCATTAAGTGTGTACAAATAAAGTTTTTGTTTCTGATATATAATGTGCGTATGTTTTTCGTCCCATCGAATTTTCCTATACTTCCGCCCATTTCTCTACACATATCTGCAACCTTAAGATCGACTGGCGCGCCAGTGCGCCATGGCGGTAACTACGTGTCTCATTGTTCTATTTCATTATTTTTGTGATTTAGCTTTTGGAATTAAGATTTTTAACAAAATTACGTTACATGAAGCCCAGTTAGGTCCTTCGAAATTGAATATTTAAATGTTCGCTGCCGCAGCAACCAACGAGCTTCAGCATTTCTTGTGCGATTTGTCGGCTGCGAACTCGTTTTTGTTGGAGTCCCGTTCCTGCATGCATTCCTTGATCACACGATGCAGCAGCTCGATTTCGCTTTTAATAAAGTCCAACTCCTTCTCGACTTCATGTCGCTGGTATTTCGGATCGCGATCTGAGCGCATCACATGAAATTCAATTAGCATAAAACTAAATTAAGGACCTATTCACATGGCGCTCACTTTGACGCTTGCAGAGCATGCGGTACATGTCGCGAATGCCATCCAAGGAGCGATCCTTGTTGAGATCATTCAGCGCAACGCAGTTCTTTGCATTTGCCATTATGCGCTCCCACCTGAGGCATTCGGCGCGGGCCTGATTGTATGAACGCTCCAATTCGGCCAGGTCATTCTTCAGGCCCAGCACTGTGAGCGCTGCCTCGTTGGTCACTTTTACCATTCGCTTGCGCATCTCCTCGATTTCGCGCATTTTTTCTTGCTCCAAACCAGAGATCTCCACCTGCGCAAGCACTGAGGAAAACACAATTCAAAATACTTGGCGATGTTGTTTGTTGATGCATGCACGACTTGAATACGCACGATAAGCAGATAGCATTCTTTTCACTCCCCCACCCCACCATACATACTCAACGCGTCGCAGCGATCCATGCAATCCTTGACCGAGACGAAAATCTCTGATTTGTCCACCACATCCTGGATGACTGTCTCGTAGGGCTCAAATTCCTTAACTGTTGCCTTCAGCGCTTCGCGGAACTGCTCCAGCTCGTCTATGGCGCTCCTATATTTGGCGATATTTTCATACAGCTCCTTATGCAAGGCGGTCTCCTCGGCCACCTTCTTTTCGGCCACGTGCTTCTTGTCCTCGCAGTCCTTGAGGAAGCTGTTCACCTCGATGAAGCGCTTGCGCAGATTCGCCTGTATCTTGTACAGTCTGCGTATGCGGCTGTCGTTGACGGCCGCTTGTCGCTTAGAACTCTCCAGCATCTCGTCCTGCAGACGCAGCATAGCCGCATGTTCCCGCTCGTTGCGTATGTAGAGCAGCTCGATCGACTCGCCGGCCGAGTCCCAGTTCGGCGGCTTACTGGCGTCGCAGAGAGAAAGTCAGATTAGTTTAGATCCCAATGCCTGGCGATTCTGTGGAATCGATATTTACACGAAATATGCCTCCTGCTGCTTCGATTCGATGTAGTGGCCAACCGCTTTCTCCGGATTCAAATCCAGATTTCCGATAACGTCAATTTTCGTGGTGGGCTTTATGCGCGGCATCTTTGCTGATTAGTTAAAAGTGTAGTGGTGATGTCAAGCAAAATTTTTACAAATAATTCTAAGCAAAAAATATACGTTTGGCAGCACAATGCTTTATTTTGCTTCCGATGTGTTCAGAAAATTTTGATGATTGCGAGCAAGTTTACAAACAAGCAGATATTCAATGCCTGATGACTTTTCAATACACATCGAAGTACCAGTGATTATTGATGGCAGCCGTCTAGGCAACCAGAGCTTCGCATTGGTCTCCGGAGCGCAAAATTGTTGCTACTGGTTGCCAATACCAGCACGAATGACAGTAAATAAACAAACATTTGGAACATGCTCAGAGCACGACCACGCCAAATGTCAGAAAGCAATCAACTGAAGATTTTGTTGCACGGACGCACACTAACCCAATAGTCCAACGCTGCTAAGACGATAGAGATCTGGATGTAACCAATTCGGCTTGTCTTTTAATATTTTAATTTAATAATATTTAATATTTTTGTTGTTGTTATTATATCATATATGTATATATAATAATAGCGCAATTACACAAAATCATATTTATTAATAGACAATAATATAGTAATAATAATAATAATGATAAATGTTTATATTCTGCTTTCTCTGTGTGTGTATTTTCATTAATAGAAAAATAATAATAGTAATATTGTAAAACTAAATCGTTATAGTTATGAACTTTTTGCTTTACTGCTGCTGGTATATAATGCATAGGTTTTTACTATTTTAAAGATTTCATTCTACATTTATGGTAATTCGCTTTTTCATTTTCGATCTATTATACTCTTGTAAACTTATCGAAATTTCATAGTTTTACATCACTGCAAAATTACGATGTCGACCAGCAAGTTGTGGACACTAGCGCAGTAGGATCTTTGTTTTTATTGTTGAGAATGTAAAGTGGAGGGAAATACGCTAATACAGCATTAGCCTGGGAAAAGAATAAAAAGCACAAATCACACAAAAGGCGCTGAAGGACCTGCGAGCAGGTGCAAGTAAAAGCGAGCAGCATTTATATGGATTTATGGACCAGATTCCGCAGTGCATGCCGAGTAAAATTTACAGAACTGCGTGTTGAGCTAGTTTCTGCACATTCATTGCTTTACGCTTTCTTTGTGATTTGTTTCGCCAACATTGATTAAAATTTTCATTGCATAAACATTTATACGCGAATGTTGGCTCTTATGTGCGCAAGTACACTACGGCAATATGCGAATAGCGCAAGAGAATATTGCGGCAAAGCAAATTGTTCAACAGTTCAAATCTGTTCAAAACTTTACACTCAGCGGTATATGTAATGCAATGTCTCATCTCATTGCAATTCATATTTCGTTTGTCGGAATTGTATTTTATTGTTGTTGTTTTATTGTTGTAAACATTAGCAATAGCGCATAGTTTCACCGCTAGTTCTTTAAGATTAGCCTTTTAAGACGGCCCCGCTGGTATGCGGGGATTAGCTTCAACTTGCCATACAGCATGCAAAGTGGTGGATTTCGAGTGTTTCGCATTGCTCTTGTTTTTCGATTCGTTTTAATTGCAATTTCAATTTAATTTAATTAAAAACTTCCATATAAACTATACGTTTACGTTATAATTATATAGTTGTTGTTGTTGTGTTGTAGTAGCAGCAGCTCCCCCACACCGTTAGTTAGTTGGGGCGCAGGAGACGGGTTGACGCACAGCAGCAGCACCGCCTGCCACAATCGGTCACTCAGTGTTGACGGTAGCGCCGCTGGAATTATTTGTAACTGCAAGCAGAACAAAAAGAAACCCATTAGAATATGTAAACAAATTAGTCAATATTTTCGCAAAACATTCAAAACAGCTATGTTACATTACAAATAATGCAGTCGCAGAAAAACTAAACTTTCAACTAACCAAAAAGTAGAAAGTAACAATTGGCATCGAATCGCACACACCCAGAAGCAGACACACAAACGCAAAGCAGAAACTGTGGCCGGACGCAGTTGTTGTGCCTTCTGTTATAATAAATCTGAAGTTAAACGCGCGACATTTGTTTCAGCAACCCTAATCGCCAGCAACGTTTTCGTTTCGTTTTGCTGTGTGTGTGTGTGGGTGTGTTGCTGCTGCTGCTGTTTTTGTCCGCCGCTGTCGCCATTACTGCGCTCCTTTGCATTTACATTGAGTTAATTTACAATTGAAACTATTTGATTTTTATTAAACAAAAAATAAACTTTACTTAAGGTAAACAAAGAAAATTAGGTCATCGATTTCTTGTTTCTTGGTGCGCGACTCACCCTATTCTTACTGCTTTTCATGCGTACAAACATAAAATCAAAAGCGAAAAATCAACAAAACACGGAACAAAGTTTTAACGGTACTGTAATGTATACGTGTGGGTGTAAGTGTGAGCGCGTCTGCTGCTTTGCCGTATTTAATGCAATTTCAAATGTATCTTTTTTGTTTCAATGTTTGTATATGCAATGCTGACGACGCCTTGATGCTGATTTGTAGCTGTTGTTGTTAATTTTGGTGGTGTTGTGGTTTGATTGCTGATGGATTTTGGTAGGTTATAGTTGGTTTGCTGTGAATTTGCCTACATTCCATAGCCGGGATATGCCATGTTTGGCGCATAGCCAGGAGCATAGTTTTGCGCGTACTGTGTTGGTATGCCCATGGCCGGTCCTGCTGTAATCATCAACTGCGGCTCCATCGTTATGATGTTTTTGTGTTCGACGGTCTCGTCCTCTTTCTCTCGTTGCGCTTCGTTCTGTTCGAGTTTATCCACCTTTGAGGTATATTCGCGGATAACCTGCCGAGGACAAACAGTTTACATTAATGACTGTCATACAATAATCAAATTAATAGAGACCTGTATCAAGTAGGGCATGGCAAAGTCCATGATGTTGTGTTTCCATGCCAGTTCCAAGATCACATCCGGCCGCAGCAAGTCGTAACACTGTAAAACTCAAATAAAATAAAATTTTGTCCCACGTTCAGACATTTGTTTTTGCAAACCTGGAATAGACATGCTGCAAAGCAATCGTGTGCGTTGCGCTCGAGGAACCAGCCCAACAGCTCTTCGGCAATCTCCTGTTTGCCCGACTCGGCGGCATATTCCATTGCATCCTTGTACAGTTTGTCCTTTTTACATAATTCCACGCTTTGCTTCCAGCGATTGTTGCCTGCAATTCATAATTTGCATCATTACTCAATGTGCCAACTCTCCAAACTTCACGTGCAAATGCTCCAGTACTCACCCTTGTACAGGTAGGCAGCAATACGCCTGAACTCGGTCAGCTCGTGCTTCTCAAGTTTCTGCGCCAGTGCGATCGTGTCGAAATTGTCGAATCCATCAATCGAATTACGCAGGCCCTGGAAGTCCTCCTCCTCGATAAGCAGCCCGTTGAGCGCCTCATTGATCGCCTTATTGTTCAGCGACTGCACGGAACGCAAATATGGTTTCACCAGCTGCAGGTGGCCGGTCTTGCTGAAGAAGCTGACGGCGCGCGTGTGATCCATGCGCGGCGCGAGCACCAGCAGCATGTCGTTCAGCAGTAGCGGCTTGTAATCCAGGTAGAACTGTATTGCCTTGTAGTAGAGCTCGATGTTGGCCACCTTGGTAATAATGTCTTTGAAGTGGCCCTCGCGCCACGCCTCCGTCGGGTGAGCCATCATAGCCAGCACCGCGTTGTCGTACTCCTCATACTTGTCGTAGAGGAACACCAGTTCGGACCAAAGGTGCGCCGACTCGGCGGCACGCAACACCTTCGGTATGTTCACGCGCGACCAGAACAGCTCCAGGTGCTCGCGCATTTTTGACGGCTTGAATTTTGAATAGAGTATAGCCAGCTCGGTGAACATGCCCATGTGCGCCCGCTCCAGTCCCAGCGCGGACTCTAGCAGCGCTATCAACTCTTCGAAGTAACCACGATCCTGGTAGTAGTTAATCAAATCCTCCAGCTCGTCGGCATGCACCACAATGTGTAGACCGCACATTTGTGCCAGCCGGAATTCCTCCGCATCGACGCACGCGAAGCACACCTCCTTCCAGGTGCGCGTCGAATTGGCCTTGCGCGCCGAGTCGACGGCGCCCTGGAACTCTTTCAAGTAGACCAACGTAATGGCCAGCCGGGCAAAGTTGCTAACGTTGTTATACAGCAGCTTGGCAGCATCGTACATGCCGTCGCTGAAGCAGCGATCGCCGATCTTTTGTATATCGGCATGATTGGGCCCAGAGATGAATTCCTCCAAATCAGCTAGGCGGCCGGTACGGGCATACGCGTAGATCAGTTCGCTCTCGATGTACGATTCACGCGCCTTCTTACGCGCCATCTGCAGATAACGCACCAGATCATCCCACGAATCGGCCTTCGATGCCACATCGACCACGTCCATGTAGGCACTCGGATCGTCCGCTTTGATGTACGAGTCTATAGCCTCCTTGACGAGACCCTGTTGCAGTTGTGCCTTGGCCAGTTGTGACCACACGGCCGGCTCGTTGCAGCGTTCGGCGAATTCGTTGGCGCGCTCAAGATTGTTTACTTGCTCAATCAGCACCTGTATGGCTGAGGTATTCACGTCGAATTTCTTGAAAATAGCGAATGCCTCCTCGTACAGCTGATTTGAGATGGCGATGTTCGCAATGTCCGGTGCATCGTAATTGTCCAAGCGGTTTATGTAGTCCATGACGCGGGTACGATCCGCCTTAATTGCGGTCAAGATCAGCAAATTCTGTAAGTTGCGGTGATCTGAGAACACCGACGAGTCGAGGATGATCTTCTCCAACAGCTCAATTAGCTCGTTGGGCAAGTCGGCTGTCATGAAGGCTTTCACTGTTACCGAAATGTCGTCGGGATCCTGCGTTTCCGAAAGCGCGGTCTGCACTACCTGATCGATCAGCTGACGCTTGTACGGATTGGCCTCGGCCAACACTTCGGCCCACAGGTCAGCATCGCGACGGCGCACCAGGTAACGCGCTTCACTCTTAAACAGCGAGTTCTCGTTGCAGACAGCAATCAACTCGCGATCGCATTGCCCACGCTCGTACGCCACACATGCCAAATGGGGATCGCGCTTCTCACAGTAACGACCCACTACGCGGCTGTCGTAGTACTGGTTTTCCTTGAGGAATCGTTCCGGATTGTTATTCGAGTCAATGTAGATTTTAGCTAGCGCATTGTGTGTGGCCGGCTCGACGCAACCCTCATGCACGCGTGATTCTAGCCAAGGCAGCAGCAACTTCAACCGGTTGCGCTTTTCCACCTCCTCCACGAGCTCGTCGGTGGAGAACTGTCCCTTTACCACCAGTATCAGATTCTTGATAATATCCTCAGAGCAGTCGACATCTAATAAGCCGCCGACCACAACGGGCAATCGCGATGGATTCACTTTTTGTACGTAAATCTCAATGTATTTCTGCAAGTTGTTGCGATACAGATAGAGCACCAAATCGTGAACAAAATCGAAACGATCGCAGACAATGATCAAAGGCAACTGGTCGGTCAGCTTGGCCTCCTTTAAGAAGTTCTTTACACGTTCGGCGTTATAACAGTTGGACTCGCGGCAGATGCGCTCCACTTCCTTGATCTGGTTGGTCTTACAGGCGGCCTGGATGTACTTGAAGTGCACCTCAGGATCCTGCGAGAAGTTCACAATTGAGCCAAGGAAGTAAAAGAGACCTTCGTACGACTTGAAGCTCTCGAAGAGATCGATCAGTGCTTTGGTGGTCAGCTGTTCGTGGTACTTGGTGGCGATCTGTACGCAGATTTGGAGATTCTGGCGAATGTTGGCAGTTAGCATGGCCTTCAGGCATTCGAGAGAGTCTTCCACGGACAGCGTGCCGAAGAAGCCCACCAACCAATCAGCATTCAACAAGTGCGTATGCACCACGGCCCTCTTGATATCGTACAGATCGGTGTAGTGTTCTAGTGCGCGTTGCAGCAAGCCCGCCTTCTCACACAGCTGTGCAATGTGTGCACGATCGTAGTGCGTGAACATGGCGTTGCCCAGAATGGCATCAGCAACCTGTGGCGCCGAAATCAGATTCATCTCGAGTAGGCGGGTCTGCAGAGCGCCCTCGTTGGGACGGTTGTGCTTGAGCGCATCCAAAAGAAAGGCTGTGCACTGCTGCACCATCGAATGCTCCATAAAAATATCCACAATCTGGTTGATGTCCGCCAGCGGCTCCTCCTCGGCCACCAACATCGAGGCAAAGCCAGCGCCCTGTTCCGGATTAGTGCGCATTACGGAACGCAGCAAAAAGATATAGTCAGGAGTGTAGTTCACTTTCTTGGCGTACAGGACGATCTTCTGGAACTGACCCGTTTCGGCAAAACACTGTATCACCTTGTTCGGCACATTGGCTCGCAGGTATATAGACAGAGCCAGCGTCAAATCCGAAGTCTTAACCAGATCACCCAACTCCTCGCTGCATTCGAGCTTTTCCTCCTTCAACCATTTTTCGCACAGCTGCTTTTTGCCCTGCACCAGCACGGGCCGACACAATTCCAGCGACTCGTATTTGTTTAGCTTGCCCTGGTCCAATAATATGCCAAAGTATTGTAACAAAGGTGGCGTGGTAGAACCGGCCGGCGTCTGCACTTGCTGGAAACGCTGGATGGTCTGCGGGGTGCGTAGAATACCCTTCGGCGCCAGTGCGGCCACCTTGGCCGCTTCCGCGTATTGGCCGGCGGTGAAGAGCTTGTTGAACTTCCGTACGAACAATTCCTCTGCACCCGACAGGTTATTGCGCACAGCCATACGCAGCGCCAGATCCGGATTCTGCAGCACGGTGTTTATATAAGGAATGATTTGCTCCTCGTCGACGGTCACGGAAAGCACCTGACCCTTGCGATTTACTCCGATTATGCCGCCGCTGGCCTCATGCGGTGCCGTCACAAAGATCGTATCAGCCGAGATACGATTCATGTAGATGCACGTGGCCGTTTCCATGTCGTACAGATGAATGTAGCCATATTTGGTGATCAAATAGATGGTATCGTATTTAGCGGAAACTTGCATGGCAACGGGAAAATCGCTCTGCGCCTCCGGCGGAAAGAAAACATCAACCGACTTCTTTGGGAATGGCTGATTGCCGGCAGGGGCGGCTCCCACTTCGATAATGTGCAGCTTGCCGCCAGTAGCGGTGCGCACAGCAAAGCAGAACAGTGTCGACGGTTCCTTGTTGCCCTCCAATTTGAAAGAAGCAAACGAGGCGGCGTGACCTATAATAAGAGGAAAGGGATCAACTTATATATTGAATTTCTTTGTGAGATGAAAATGCAAATTTATGCAGTCACGAGCAAGCTTTATTAAGCTTTCGATGAGTTATAACTATAATGTCTGCTCCGGCCGAGTTTCGATCCAAAACTCACCTTCTATGGCTTGCGACACCTTACGCTCCACCGAGTACAGCTGCATAGCACCGGCTACACGATTCGGCAGAGCCGATATGCCCACCAGCAGCAGCCACTGTTGCGATGGATTGCAACGATAGTTGATGATTTGGCAACCGTTCAACGAGGAATGTCTGTCGAACATCTTTTGCGGCGTCGAATCACCCTCCATCGACCAATGGTACACCGAAGTCTCGGTGACCAGTGCCAGCGTATTGAGGGAGATCCACTTCCAGAAGACCACGTCTTCGGTCATGGTGTGCGCCTTCATTTTCGACTTCATTTCAATGTTGAAAATTTGCAAAGTCTTTTGCGCTGCTTAAACGAACAACACCAAAACAAAATGCGATAAAATTAACCTAAAAGTATGCAATGCAAACGCGGCAATGGTTACCTTTGAGAGCGATAACTTTGCTGGCCGGATTCATGATGGCCGAATCCGCCGATATGGGCCGCCGGGTCGGATTGCTCGGATCATTCATATCAATGATAACTACCTGAGCGGTATCATTGACCTTCTCACGAACACAGATGAACTTGTCCGACTCCATGGTGAGAGTGCTGAACGATATCGAATTGATGTTGATGCCGACATTTGTGAGCTGTAACAGTTTACTACAATTACTTTCTTTTTCGAACGTAAACATGAAAAAGGTCTTAGTTAAATATTTGCCACGTTTCACCTAAATATGGGAATTAATCGAGACAAGAACGTTGGCGGGTTATGTTAGTTTTCTCTTCATATGTTTTCAGTTTCGTGGGGTTCATCATTTCAGTTGTTTACAACGAGTGAAAGATTTAGTGTTTTTGCTATTTTTAAATGCTCTCTACTTTGTACTCTTCCCAAAAGCAAAATTCAAATGCAAGTTCAAGGTCGTTTTGTTTACAGCAAAACCGCTTAACAATAAAAGTGCAACAAAATTAAATATTCGTATCTTACAATAACTGAGAAAGCACGAAAACCCGAAATAAAACCGATGCCTTAGCACAATTAAAACACAAAACAGAGTAGGTACAGCAACAAAATACGTTTTGGTATTGGGACTGATGATAAGATTTTGCATTTTGTTCCTGCTCAGAGTTCAATAAACTAATGCTCATATCGTCTGGGTGTCGCCGGAAAGTCAACTCAGTAATTTTTTCAATTAAATTAAACAAACATATAAATGCAAAATTGTAAGTTGAAAGTTTGTGTGTCGTTGTTGCTTTTCCAGTGGTTAATCACCTTCAGCTTCCAATCTGAACCAACTGCAGTTCTTTCTTCTTTTTCGCCATTCATTCAGTTAAATGAAATTTTCTCTTTGAGAATCTTTGAAAAAATTGCGCCACATTGTTTCCAATAAATGGCGTCGTTGAGAATCCGAAAATGACAATGTGCAATAATAGAAGAGAGTGATGAACAGCTGAACAATTGTTTTGTGGTCACTTTTCTCTGGCATGTGGCCGCAATGCCACGCCATTGGACACGCAACTCAACCTCCATACCCCCACCAGAAATTCGTAAATAGAAGCAGAGCACAAATTCCAAACTACCAAAAATCAACAAAAAATACTGCAATTTCCTTTTTAATTTCTTTAGAATTAGCGGAAAAATCTGAATTTTTTAATTTTCTAGTAACTAACTTGAGCAGCACTGAATCTCTGACCAATATTATTTTTATTTTAATTTGTAATCTCTTCAAAAAAATATACTTTTATTGCATGGAAAATGCAATTGTTATTGGGAGCGTGATTGCAAACGTGACCTTCTGGGGTTATCGCTGTGTCTCACAGTAGAGCCAAACACATCGCCAGTAACAACGTTAGCCAAAGCGCAATTAATCACGCTAACTAAACTGTTGCCACTAAAACGCAAAACAATACCAATAAATAATTGCACTAACGCAACGTTCACACGGGCCTGCAAAAACATGCAACTTTTGCTCATTTCAATTTTACTTTTCCCCACGTAACGACTTTCTCCATGCTGTTGGTTATTATCTCATAACGAGCAGGAAGGAGCCGCATTATTTGCTCCAATATGTTGCAGTGCGTTGCGTTAACGTGTGCCGTATTCTGGTGCTTTTTTCGCTTGCTTCTTGCTTCTTGATCCGGAGTTGCTGAGGCTGGTGTGTGACTTACTTAGCAGCCACAGAAGAAAGATCTGTGCTCACGACCGAAACGCTGTAAGCCGAAATGTCCAATACACACACACTCGAAAATCAAGGTCAGACGCTCAAATTTGCTATTCTTGCAGCACCCACCGAGTCAGAAAGCAATGAAAAGTCACTGACTGTCTGATTTTGCCCTCAAATATCATATTTTCATTTTCTACGCTTTTTTACAGCTTCAAGTCTGCATTACATACTCGAGCACACACACAACCACACGTGTGTGTGATTAGAGATGTTTGTCCCAATTGGAACGAGCTAACTACTTGGAGCATGGAAAATCTCCGAAAACGATTGGTGCGCATAACAAATGAAACAAATGTGGCTCGGTGGGCGAGCAGCAAATGTTGACTGGACATAACAAAAATGAACTGCCGTAAGCGTACGAGTACAGTAGCAATAGCTGCACTTGCACACATACGGCACAAACAAATGTTGAATGTTGTTGCTGTAATAGTGGAGCAGAGCTCATTGTTATTGTGCAGCAGAGCGAAAGCAGAAAACAGAAAAAAATCATAGTTAACGAACATGACGACATCAGATGTGGTGAAGAGAAGAGGAAGACGTCGGAAATTATGTGGAGCACTGAACGACGAGCAAATGAGTTCCCCAAGTGCCATTGAGAAATCACATGAAAATTTCAGTGGAAATGTCTAACAAACCACGGCATTTGGTGGAGAATTCGGAGTCAAGATTAATGTTGGGTAATTTTCCACTTCGCGAAACAAAATTGTGAGAGACATTAACCGCTTTTTTAAGACAACATGAACGAACAGCGCACAAAATATGGACCAGCAGTCAAAGGAACTGGCACGCATTTCTGCCGCTCCGTCACCAATAATTCAATTATGAAACCGCATGCGACACAATAGCCGGCCACATAATGTCCCAGCGGTCAACGGCTACTCATGCCAATGGTTGTTACGCGCCAACTTAATAACAAATGCAAAAGCGCCAATAAGCCTCGACAAGTCAACTCAGTGAGCCTGAGCGGGTGATGTGGACAGGATAGCCGGGGGAGGCATATATGGCAAACATATGAAAGTTCAAGAACCCATCGTCGTAGACACATGTACATTTGCACTCAACTGAAGCAAATGCTGAGTGTGGGCAACAACAAACACCAAGTAACAAATAAGTTAAGAGGTGTGACGAAGACAAAAGCAATGTTTGCAAGACAATTTTATAAAGAAGGCAAAGCATAAAGGCAACAGAAAAGACTGAGGTACTAAGTATGAGTAAGCGCGTTATATACAAACACACAGCGGAGAAATGTGGGTTGCTTCATCGCCGTGTGTATGGAGAACCGGTTTGTTGGGAATGGCGAAGACAAAGCGTTTTAAATCAAAAAATCATAAAAGAGAAACAGAAAAGAGCGAAGAAGTGGGAACAAGTAGAATTAGCAAATCAGAACAGCGCTTTCTTGCTAGATCAGTTGATGAGGTGCTGCCGGCTGGGCGCTGACTTGAGTTGATGACCATTTGATTTGGCTGACGTTTGAAAGTTACTCAATGGCAACTTGTTGACCATGTTCATAGAAATAATTACTAAAGGAAACAGGAGAGTGAGAGAAACGTGAATTTTTAAAACGTTAAATCAGCGATTAGATAATTGATGTCATAAAGATATGAAAACTTCCAGAGTACAATATAATCGAAAACAGTAGTTAACCTATGTAATTATACTTTTTCAAACAACCCTTGTGAGAATCAGCGATGATTTAAAAAGTATTATTAGTAGAGTATTACCTGCAGTGCTATTACTACAGCACTACCCTTAATTTTTGGCGTCTTCAAATCAAGCCATATTTAAAAAATGTTGTCCAGAATTATATCTAGTTCGTGCTATGTACGGCATATCACCTCAGCAACAACACAAATCAACGACTAACTGAAAGTGATAGTCCGACATTTTTTTACATTTCAATGCCTTAGCAAACAACACGAAACCCAGTATCAAACAACACCAACAGTGTAAAAAGCCGACAGTAAGTAGAAAATAATAAATTCGGCGAGCATAGGCACTTCATGCCTCTATTCTGTTTCACACTGCGACACCCCACTCCGCACCGCATGCGATGACTCACAATTTGTCCACACTCCACGGAGAACGGGATGTGCTACTCTAGCTGTTGTGTTGTTGTTGCTTTTGGTCGGCTGCTACAACCAGTCACCGCTTTATCACAGTAACGATTTGTTTCGATTCGCATTATTTCTCATGAAATGTAAACCATTTGTGGCGCAAATGCCGGCGAAGCTGAGCAGCAGGCAGTGCTTATCAGAATGTGGGAGGCGTACGCGGCAATCGAAAAAAATCATAACAGCAGACCAAGTCTGAGGAGAGTTTGCCATTAAAACAGAGGGGAGTATATGATGCGAACGATGCTGTGTGTAAAATACTGGCGTACTGGCTCACCTGCAGATGCTCCTGAAAGCGTATAGGCAACACTTGCGTCATTTCGTTGCTGCTGCTGTTGTTGTTATGATAATTTTTGAGCACAGAAACTGCAACACTGCAATGTTGACAATGATGACTACACTGATTGCGGTTGACGGCAAAGCTGCTCTTGTTTTTGTAGTTGTTGTTGCTGCTGTGGTTACTCCAATAGCTGGTGGAATCTCACAGCAGTGATCGTTGTTGCTGTTTTTTTTCTTTTTCTGTGTTAGCTCGTCAGGTGTATTGCGCGTTCTTCGATTCGTTCGTTCTTATACTTATTTTCACTGCTTTCTCACCGCACGAAAAGACACAAACGAAAAAACAACAACGTATGAATGATCGTAATGCACGCTCGTACAACAAAACGTTTAGTGTGAAATTGTACAACGGCGCAGCAGTAGGGCGGTAATTTCAAAGACGAATGCGTTCGTTTGAAATTGTCTCTCGCTGCTTTGAGTTCCACTGGTTTCTTTTTTATGAGCAGCAGGACGGACGACAAGCACTCGAATCAGTGTTTTCTGGTATTCTTTCGTTTTTTTTTTCTTTCGGTCGTTTTAAACTTCGATATAACTTTCCGGTGTTACAAAACACATTCGTTGGCTAGCTGGCTCTAGCACACAAAGAACACTACAAAAAACACAATTTTTAGAGAAATACATTTACGCACATGTAAATTCAATTATCAAAACTACTGTTAATAGTTCTCACAAAAATATTGCAAGTTTTTTTTTGTATACGCCTCCAAAAATGTTAAACCACCCCGTGGGCCCCACAATTTCTCGACTACTTCATATCACACTCTATCTCCTCCTAGCACGAATTTACTTCACTTATAATTTATAACCTCATTGAAACTTTTAACAATCCGCTAAACACTAAGGCCACCAACAAATTTACAAAAATTCCTTTGCTTAATCACAAGAGAAAATTTTTTTATTAACAGCGCTTCTCTGCGCTGCTGCACTCGTCTTCTCGCCGACGTTTACGTTTGCCCACTCGTGTTTAAAATGTGAAAAAACCCATTGTATCGAGTATGGTGAAGGTGCGGTGGCAGCGTTCTGCAATGGTGAGTTGTGCCAACGTGGTAAGTACGACGCCAGCAAATGCACAAAACACAATTGGGCAATTCGACCGCAATTAGAAATTCGTTGTTACGGCTTTAGGTAGTGATGGGGAAACAAATTCATTAATCGATTAATGAATCATATGATTAATTGAAACAGAGCGATTATTAATTGCAATTAATCGAAGATAATGGGAAATAATCGAATAATCGAATGATTTTTTTAATATTTTAACTTAACCGTGTAATTTTATAGTATACTATTATGTGAATTTTTACCAAATGACTTATAAAAACCATAACAATGAATTAATAAATGAAAGCAAGTACATATCAAAGGAAAATAAATATATTTTTATGTTATTTGTTCTTTGCAGAAAAAATGTGTTATTTGTTTTGACAGGCGCGAGGTCGTGAACCTGTTCCTCTTTTCAATGGCTTTTGAAAAGAGGCGCTCTGCTGGTACTGAAGTTCCAAAAAGATAACAGTACCGACGAGTTATTATATAAAGCTTAGGGTACACCGATCGCATTTCTTCCCAGGCATTGATTTTTGCGACGTTTGTGAACTTGTGACTTGTGGTGGGCTCATAAATGACATTCAACATCGCATCAATGTCCGCCTTAAGCTTTTATTTTGCGCGAAAGAAATGTGGTGATAAGTTTTTCGATTATTTTAGCATCTAATCGATTAACGTTTCGATTAATCGGAACCCATTTTTCGATACAATTAAATCGTGAATTGAAAGAAATAAATCTATTATTGTGTATCAAATGATTAATCGTCCCATCACTAGCTTTAGGCAATTTATTAACAAAAAAATAAAACAGTGTCAGGCAGCGGCAACTCCAAAGTAGATCATAGTATAATAATTATTATTATTATACTATGAAGTAGATAAGCTGCTACTTTCGAGTGTTGCTCTCACTATGAATGTGAATATGGCCGACACAACTCACCATCACCACTTTTTTACACCACTTTTCGCACTGAGTGAGCCTGCAGGTCAAATTGAAATTCAGCTTTAACTTAATGGAATCCAGCTAAATAAAACCTATCTGGCATATTGCGAAAAATTCGTATCTTTATTCATATGAAAGACGCTTACATATTCATTGAAATGCTTGTGCCTATAGTCCGTCTATAAATTTATGCACTTGTAATGTAATTTCCACGTATGCCACATAAACAAAAAATATATAAAAAACACGAAAAGTACAAGCAAAAGCTTAATAACCGCCCACAAGTAAGAAGTACAACAGCAGCGGAAACCGCTTGCTACATGCTCACCACAACCACACGGAGAAAAAGGACAACTAATATGTTATTTAGTCTCTACTATTTTCTTCTACTTGTACTTTTACCACAGCAAAAATTTTCCACTTTTCCTGCCTTTCTGGCTATACTGCTACTCTCAAGTATTATGTTTTGCTAGAAAACACACTTTTCTTTGTGAAATCTGTATGCATTGCAATTACCAGCTATAGTTACGATGTTCTTTAATAATTAGTTCACTGAATTAGAATAAAATTCGCACTGAAATTGCACTTAAAACGCGACCAACCATATTGATTTGTACACCAGCCTAAAGCGAAAAATGACAAGAGAAAAAATTCTGGCTGACAGCAGAAATTCGTCAGTGGTGAACTTGTATCTGGTCAGTGACAGGAGGTGAGTTGAGCAAAAATGCTGTGTTCGATTTGAGTGAACGAAATATAACTTTCATCTTTGGGATTTTCGTTTAAATTAGACCGTAGCAGCAAGAAACGTATTTAGTTCTTTATTTATTACGTTTTAATACATCATTTATGAGTAATTATACTAGTAACTATTCAAACAGAGTGTTGAATTGTTTATGTTTCGGTGGTGCATTAAAATATTACTTTGCCAGTAATGCCAACTCCAACGCGGCTGCATACTATAGTTGGCAACGCCACTTGGACCGCGCGTGCGAACAAAACTCAAATCTTGCGGAGTGCAGGAATCGCGTACAACCATGTAAACAATTTTATTTTGTGCAAAAAACGAAAGGAGCAGCAACGCAAAATTGCGGAAAGGACGTGTAATAAAGACATTGAAAAGTGCTTAACACGGTTAAAACAGCCATTCGACAAAATTTGATGTGAAAAATCAATAAATGTCAAACAATCCACGTTTAATTATTCTTGTGTTGTTTTGTAAAATCTGTGGTTTCACCCATGTGAAAATTACAGACATCTAGCAATAATTAAAACGAAAAGTGCAGTGTGTGTATGCATTAGAGGAAAAGGACACGATGCTGCAGTACGCGTAGAAGAAAAATATGGTAAGTGCACGCGTAAGGTGCTCTAGCCGGAGTTGTGCACAGTTTACTGAAATTGCACTAAAAGCTAGACTCTTCCGCTGAATTGCAGTGCATTTTTGTCTGCTTTTTATTAATTATAAAATATTTTTATGTACTAAACTAATACTAAACTAAACTAAAAATACTCATTTTTATGTGCTAAAAATTCATTTGCTTGCTTGCTTGCTCTTACTTTGTTGTATCTTTTACTTGAGAATTCTGCTTTGCGGTTTCATGTCTCCTTTTTGTGTTTTTTGCTTGTTATTTTATTTTGCTGTCTTGATGTCTCCTGCAGCGCTTCACTCTGCGTAGCTGGTGTTCCTTTGGCTGCGACTGCCTGCTCTTGCTGCCATCCTTTTTATTTGTTTTTGTTCTGGCTACCGCTACCGTTGCTGTTGAATTGTGTTGTTTTTATGCCTCGCTTGGGCTGTTTCTTAATTTGTTGTTTTTGTGTCAGTTTTATTGCTGGGTGGTGTGCGTGTCGCTGTCATTGCAGAAGCAAGAAGACAACGGCGACGACAACATTTTCAAAACAGCCAACTAAATTCAACGATTTTCAGTTAAACAAAGAACGACTCTGTCAGAACAGAAGTAGGGAAATACATTTTTGTAAAATAGAAGTCATGAAAGTTCACTTGCAGTGGATTTGGATTTAAACAAAACTGCAGTATTGAAAGTTGTAGAATACGTTGACGTAAGGTAGTAACTGTTACTTAAACTGTATGGAAACGTTTGGAAATGGAACAAAAAAGTTTGAGAACCACTAGAGCTCAAATTCAAATTAATATGCATGGGTATGAATTTATAGACGTACAAGGGTATGGAATATAAATCTAAGTTAATCGTAAAATATTAAAAAATATAGTCTTTGCCGCACCAAATGACGAACTTTATTAATGTTTCGTATCTGCACGCAGCCGCCGTGGCTGAGTTGGTTAGTGCGTTGGACCGCGAGTCGAAGGCAGCGACCCAGGTTCAAATACTGCCTGTAATAACACCTAAAAAAAATAACGGGAAAACTCGTTTTCTCTTTCGTTGGCTGTCCTTTCAGCTGGAAATGGCAAACCTCTGAGAGTAAAAATTGCTTATGAAAGAGCTCCCAACCTGCCGTTCGGAACCGGCATAAAAACTGTAGGTCCCTTCCACCCGCGTACAAATTCGCACGCACAACACGGGTGGTTGCGGGAAGCTAGGCCTTAGTCTCGCGTAAGCGGGCTGTCGTGCCAGTCAATTATTAAAAAATTATTAATTATCTGCACGCAGTACAGCAACAATAGGTCTGTTTGGCCAGATTTCCGGTTAAAATTATCCAGTAAAAAATATCAGGAGAGTAAGCCAGCTTACGCTCCCTAAAATCAAACTATCCAAAAAGTAAACAAACAGCAATTTGTAAGAATTTGCAAGTTTTAACTCTTGGTTACACCAGTGGTGATCCGTACACACACAATACACAGTAAAACGGGTGTAAACAGGAGGGTTAAAGAAAGCAACAGCTGATCTAAAAGTTTCATTTGAGGCTTGAAGCGGTAGGGAAAATTAAGTTTAATCATACATTTAATGCAAAAGGCAAATAGTTCGTTGCGATCAATCTGCGATTCTTCCCTTTCAGCTTCAGTGGGTAAAGCTGAGCAAGACGGTTGTGGGTCAGCAGACTTGCGAACGCACAAATTCTTTGCAGGTTCCATTTGCCTCCAAAAGTTTGCAAAAATTATTTCGATTATATGGCAGCCAGTCATATGTTTTCTTCTTACTGGCTAAAAGTTACCGGACAAAATTTCTCCAGTAAAAACTTGCAAGTTCTCACGAAATGAACTGTCACTCTACGCTCTCAGTTTCTCTCTCGTTACTGGAGATTTGGCGTGAACAAACACGATCCATTTGTATTTGTACAAATTCGTACAAATTATTCTCTGCCAAACAGACCTAATTTCTTATGAAAAATTGGGTGAATAAAAGAATGTAAATTTTTGTATACACATTAACCAAAGAACAATTTTACAGTGCCTACTTGCTCCACCGTCCCATCGGTGGAGCCAATCGGTCCGCCAGCTAGCCAGCCAACATTTTTCCAGCGCTAATTTTAGTAAAACTCCACCTTTTTTACTTTTCCATTTATTTTTACAATCTCCGTTCTTATTATTTTATTTTGATTTTTTTCTTTGCCACTTCTTCACAGTTTTCATGACGCCGTTTCATGTTGTTGTTGTAGTGGTGGTGGTGACTTAAGATGTATTCTAGCAAAGAAAATAAACATACAGAATGCGCATGTCATACAAGCAAAAATTTTGTATGGCGGGTTCTAACATTACGACCCGCGCTCTGCTTTCATAGATCAAATATGTGGTGAAGCGTTGCTTTGCAAGTGCGAGCGTAGTTCTATCTGTGTTGCGCTCTTTGGTTGTGCTCGCTGCAGCGATTGTGAGTTAGCACATTGCTGTGGCGTGGAATGATTGCGAGGTGAAGACGAACGCTGTTGTTGTTGTTGTTGTTGTTGCGCTGGCGAAAAGCTGAAATTGTAAAAAACGATTTCTAATTTCTGGCTGGCTTTTGTTCTTCTTCTATAAGCCTGCACGGCGTCGCATATTGCTCCTGAACTTATTGCAGACTGTAGTGTGCGCCAAATCTTAGAAATGAAAATAAAATATGGTTGGCATGACGACTCATATGGTCGCTACAAACAAAGTTCCTAAAGAATTTATCAAAAAAGTAGACCTAATATTTGATTGCATGAATAGGGCAATCGGATAATTGCTTTAGATCGGCTTTACAATTAAATAATGAGTCGTACAAATTTATAAAGACTTTTTTAAATTATTTGAAAGAAGTTAAATGTATGGATGATAAATGTCTTTTTTAGAACAAAAATCTGTTTTTTATCACTGATGAAATTAAGCAAAATAAATAAATACATAAATACATACAATACATAAATTTTGTATAACAAATAAGTTTTTTAACCAAGATAAACTAGAAAATACTTTTACAATTTTGGGACAAAATTCAAATATCACTCGGTCAAGTGTAGCAACTAATTTCGAAGATATACAGGATTCTATGGATCAACTCCTATTACATGCTGAGACAGACGAAACTGTCTTTTGTATTATTTTATTTCAGCAGTAATGATCACGCAAAATATTTTGTAGATAAGAAATATTAAATTATTAATGAAATAATTAAAAAATTAATTGTGGCATCTGTTTCCAAAAACTAAGAAATGACGACGTTTTCACTGCGCTAAGTGAAACATGTTCCATAAAAATTGTAATACAAATTATCAATCGATTACAGACTTTTGTTATAACCTATTTGCTCCTTCAGATTCCCTGATGAATGCTGTGACAGTAAATTAAAAAAAGGAAGTTCCAAACGATGCAAAACATAAACAATAAAAAAACAACAAAGGAAGAGCTGTTTTATTGACCCGCAATAATTTTTAAATTCCGTTGTTTGGAGTTTCCTTTTTTTATGGCCCACATACAATGTTTGCGTAAAAGAACTAAAATAAGAAAATCTAGGATTTTCAATTTACTGTCACAGCATTAATCACTGAACCATTCGGTAGTAGAATTCTTGCATAAGTCGGATATATATGCCTTAATACCAATTTTTTCAGGCTCCGACTCAAAAATTTTGTGAAACACCAGAATGTGTTTTTGCTTGCTTCCATAAGGGAATCCGAAGGTGCTAATAGGTTACCAAAGTCTGTTACCGATTGATAATTTTTATGGAAAATAAATAGTTCACTTGGCGCAGTTAAAACTTCATCTTCCTTTCTAAAGTTTTGGAAACATTTTTGAGAGAATTTTGATTTGATTGATAATGGCAGTAAACACTGTTCAATATTGACGTCACATTTTTCTCGAACTGTGTTGCAAAACCAATCGCCAACACAAAAAAGCATACACACAAAAACTACAACAACAAAAAGCATTGGCGTCGTTGAAACGACGATCATTGCGCTGGCTGATGACTACATGACGCGAAACTCGGAGGGGTCACGGTTGCTAATTCGGTAAAACCAGGCCCCAGAGTCGCAAATTCGGTAAAACCAGGCCCCAGAGTTGATTAGGGTTTATTTGCAAATATGTTTATTTGCAAATAAAATAATTGGGTTTTTTTTGCATTCATTCTGTAGTACGTTTATAAGAAATTGATTGCAAAAAAACGTTGTTGCTGAAAAACGTCATAAGTCTGTTGCCTCGTGTTTTAATATGATTTTACATCAGTTTTTGCTGACTGCCCTCAAAGCCTTAATGTTTGCATTGCTTGAGTTGCAGCTCTGCGTTTGCAAAGAGTTCAACTTGCCATCACTGTTTTGTGCTAGACACGGCAAACTCAATGAGACATGAGCTGAAGGAAAAAGCAACCGAATATCTGCTGACTTCAGCGTATGAAATAATTTATTTCTGCTTTTTTTTTGTACGCGTTACAATCAAAATTACTTAGACCTGTAAAACAAGTTGGTTTGCAATGCTATATTAAGAGCGAATAAGAAAAGTTAACACTTTAAGATGCAAACCATTGACTGGTAACCGGTGCTGTGCGAATGTTTGGGTAAAAAAACCCGTACACTATCGGACGATTGGAAAAAGCAAAAAATGGTCTGAAAATCATTTCTCCTCCGAGTTGCGCGTCACGTAGTCACTGGTTCGCACAGTCAATGAGCGTAAACTGAAGCGCTTGCTCTCCTTGCACCGCTCTTTCCCTTTTGTGGCTTCCCCCCGCTCTATGAAGCTCGGAAACAAAAATTTGAATTTTTGAGCTCAGATGCGCCTTCTATACACTTCATATTCTTTGATTCTAGTCATAGCGGCAGAGCAGTAGAAGTTTTTTCGCGCTTGTTTTATTGGGGCGCAATTAAATTGTGTCGATACAGGGTGCACAATGCAATATTTTTCTCAGTTCAAACTATCTTTTTCCCCAGTTTGACGTTGCAGAGCTATGAAATTGCAAACAATTTCTAAAAGAAAATTGGCAAAACTGGTTCTACTGCTATAACTTAGTAACTTGGGAAACAATCGATTTCGAGTGGTTTTTTATATTATAACAAAATCTTAGTTCAGCATAAATATGAAACTTGGTTGTTGTGGTGCAAAATTTCCGATGTATCTCTTTAGAATGTCGAATTTTTATTGCAAATACATACATTTTCCTCTGCTTAATATATGTATTTTCCGCTAACGTGCCATAAGGTTTCGCACAGTTAAATTGTAAAATGAAATATAAAATTGTTAATACTGTTATTAATGAAGACAAGTTTCTATTGGCTACTTGCGGCTTCAGCGATCATTGTTGCTTTTAGTATGGGACTTTTATTAAGCCAAGGGTGGTTCGACCCCGTCCCGCCTCCGCCGCTTCGTGTTGGGGGGTTTTTATTTTATTGTTGTTGTTAATATTGACCTTTCTTTTTAACTATTTCCCTTATAGTCCAAGCGTACTCAACGAAAATACCGTACCGTTCTCCCGGGTGTTATTCACTCTCCTTTAACAAAGCATCTTTTCAGTTATCGTTTTGTTTTTGTTGTTGCGAATACATTTTTTTAATTTAATTTCGTAGCATTCCATTCCCTTTCTGTTATGCTTACTCTTCCTTCATTTATGTATATATGTTAATTTTTTTTCTATTATATGCTTGCGTTTAATCCTCGCCAGAGTTGCCGCAGTCTTTCGTTTTATTCGCGTCAGAAAGTGTTCCTCGACTACGCTGTAGTCGTGGATAACTAGCAATTTTTGGTCATGCCAATTTTTACGCAAAGCATCTATTGAAAGGCCGACACTAGCAGGTTCTTATACGTAATTTTAAATATCCTTCAGTTAAAGATTGAGTGTGCACTTGGTAACCGTATATCCTGTTTGGCGCTTGTACTTGTTCTGTTCTCGCACTTTGGTATTGCTGCTCTGACGCTCTCTCTATCTACACTTCGGGACATTCGCATTCGTTGTTGTATGTGTTTTGCTGCTAAAAGCATTCTCATGTCACACTACTTGGTTGGATTTGTAATAAATATTTGTTGCGTTTCTGTCTGCATTCATCTGTGGCAACGTCCAACTGAGTGCGACTTCTGTTGTGTTGGCGCGGGTTGTGTGCAGCGCATGGCGCTGTGGTTTTTGCCTCACAGCCAAAAGACACATGTGAGCAACACGTTTTTGTTGCTCCTGCCAGCATTTGCGCCGTGATTTGTTGTTCCTGTTGTATAGAATTACAACGTTGAGCACGCATTTAAGATTGAAATGGCTTATTAATTCGACTGAGATGGTTGTCAACTTGCCCGGAAATTCATTCTTCAATCGCTGTTCGCAGGATGATGTTGATAATTTATCCGCCGCTTTCCACTACCTACTTTTATTCGCTTTCTTGGATTATTTATTTTTGCAGTATTTTCTACTAAACCAACAATGTGCGCTCTCTCGCGCTCGTCATGCATTCACTCGTACGCCGTCTGTCCTTGCTTTCGCTCAGCGAGTAGAGTTGGCCTCCACGCTCGAGCATGTGTCGGGTTTGGGCCTGCTAGGCTGCCTCGCTGGCGGACTGCGCCTGGTTGCCTCTCCTTTTATTTTCCTTGTTGTGTTTGCCTGTTTCTTTTTTTTTTACAAAAATGCTAAAGTACAGTGTTCAAAATTGCTCTGCAGCATATTCGTAGTTGTTGTTGTTGTTGTTGTTACTGGTGGTGCGGTTGTAGATGTTGCTGCTGCTGCTGCTTTTATTTTATTACTTTACTTTTCAGTATTTCTTTGTCTTTTGGCGTTTTCTGTTAATGCAAAAAGGAATAACCTGTATTCGGTTGAGTTTGAGTCGAATTTCTTAACAAAATTTCGCAGTAGAAAATTGCAAAATATGTAAACTGTTCGGAAATGAAGATTGTACATAGTTTTAATTGAAAACTTCGACAAATTTCCAGCCAATGGGTAATTATGGAAACAATTTATGTATTAAGAGAATATTCATATCCTTTGTGCGGTTTGTGTTAGTGTGTGTGTGTGTTTGTGTGATGAGTGTTTCTTCGTCCTTGCACGTATTTGGACAACTACCAATAATTATGAAACAAATAAATTTGACTTGCAATGATTACGAAGACAGTTGTGAAATAGTCGAAAAAAGTATCTATACATAAACTTATTCTTTTGAGTATTTTTATAAAATTTTACAAAACATCCAACACTTAGTCAACCATTTATGAGCACGTGATCTGGGGAGTATAAAGCGTTAAATTTGCTGTGCATTGAGTTAAAAATGATTTTTTTGAGAAATAATAAACACTTTCGATTAGCTCACTTACATACATGTGTGTGTTTGTGAAATGTGTAGACAATCTACATTTATATGGGTTGACTATGTGATGGGTCCCAATTTCCTTTAGATCAATCTGAATATTTTCAAATAATATAAATATTTAAAGTCCAAAACATGCATATCGATGAAAAATCCAATTATTTCAATGTAAAAACTTTATGTTGCTAAAGTAATGTACAGAAAGCCTTGTTAGCGCTGAATATCAGTCTTAGTACTTTGTATTTAAAAGTGTACGGAGAATTTTAGCTCTAATTTTGCATTTTCTCGTTCCTTACAGCATTCAAATTCACACGTTTTCATTGGCGAATTAAGGGTTTTTAAAATACGACTTGAATAATCGAATGATTCACGCTTCCGGCTTAATCAAGATAATCACACAATAA
This sequence comes from Melieria crassipennis, assembly GCA_963668005.1. Classification (NCBI taxonomy): domain Eukaryota; kingdom Metazoa; phylum Arthropoda; class Insecta; order Diptera; family Ulidiidae; genus Melieria; species Melieria crassipennis. The sequence continues at coordinate 60,055,807 of OY764962.1, forward strand.
CAAACTTCCAAGGGCTACATAAATTTTGCGCTTTTTAAGCCTGCTTTGGCACTCGAATCGCTCGACGGGACGCCCCACCATGAGTGCATCGCAGCGACAGGAGTTCTGTGTGCGCTGGAACAGCCACTTGGGCAGCATTGGCGCTGCCTTTCCACAGCTATTGGCCGGCCAGCGGTTTGTGGACGTCACACTGGCCTGCGAGGGCCACCAGGTGCACTGCCACCGCCTGGTGCTGGCCGCCTGTTCGTCGTACTTTGAAAGCATCCTAGCCGAGAATCCCTGCAAACACCCGGTTATCATTCTGCCCAGCGAGATCAAGCTGTGGGAGATTCAGGCGCTGGTCGACTTCATGTACAAAGGTGAAGTCAACGTGACACAAGCCGGTTTGCCACAGTTGCTGCGCTGCGCTGAGCAGCTGCGCATTCGTGGCCTCTACGGCTCAGACGCCGCACTAAATCTGAATCAGCTGAAGGCGCTCACTAGCAAGGCAGCCGCGGCGGCTGCTGCTGCGGCAGCGGCAAATGCAATGAATGCTGGGGGCGGCGGAGGGAACGGTGGAGGCGGCAGTGCCATCAATGACAGCAGCATGGAAACCGATGACACTAATTCGACTACAACGACCACAGCAACGGCGGCAAGTGCGCTGCAACAGCTGCAAGCGGGCAGCATGGCTGCCGCAATGGCTGCCCAACAGCACCAACAGCTGCAGCACATAAAGAAGGAACAACCCGCACTGCAACAGCAACAGCACCCTCACCAACAACACCAGCAACTACAACAGAGCAACGGCACAATTTCGCAAAATGCGCTGCAACAGAATCATCACGTGCAACAGCAACAGCTCCACCTGCCGCAAATAAAACAAGAGGTCACCGGCCTCACGCATGTTGCCAATGCAGCAGCAGCTATAGCCGCCGCTGCCGCCAACTCCAATGCCGTCACCGAAGAGGACGACGAGTCAGCCGATGACTCCACATCGAACGCCTATGATCGCTACGAGCAGTACGCCGCAACTCAGCACGCTGCTGCCGCAGCAGCGGTCAAGAATGTCGCCGTCACCGCCGCCGCCAATGCCGCAGTTATTGCTGCAGCGCACGCCCACCTGGAATCTACCGTGGAGGAGGATCACAACTACGTGGCGCACGACGAAGACAGTAGCTACGGCGCCAGCGCCGACACTGAGCATGAAACATCGGCCAACTCGTCGTCTGCGACGCTACTACAGGGCGCCGTTGACGCTGCGGGCTCATACAAACGTGTACGTCGGTCGGAAGCCTCACTCGCGCAAGCCGCGAAGTGTGTATCCAAGGGACAGACGTTCCAGACCGTGAGCAACATGTTCAACATCCCCGTTTCTACGATACGCTTCTACATGGCGCGCAAGGGCATTCTGCCGCGACGTAAGCGCGGCCGCGGCGCATCGTCTGCGAACAGTGCGGGAGCAGCGGGAGCGCTAAATGCGGTCTCGGCGGCCACCATGTCGCAAGCGCTGGCACAAATGAAGCGCTCCGGCAGTCCGCCGCTAGCCGAAGCAATGTACCACCATCAGCTAGTGAGCAGTGGCGCGGCGGGGGGTGGCAACACCGGCTCTAACTACAAGTTGAACGAACAGGGTGCGGCGCACCTTATTTAAAAACGCGTCAACAACTGCAACAATAAGAACAACAACCACCACCACCACAATGAAGAGCATAACACGAAAGTGCAGACAGAACGCCAATTTACTTATTAATTAATTAAGTAATTTAATTAAATTAATTAAGTAATACTTTATACGCCACACCCAATCGCCATCATTCTCCCAAATTTACTTACTGTGTGGACTGCAGTAGATCAACGTCTCCCATTAAAAAAAGCTTTCATTGTAAGCTAAAACAAATAGAAGCGCGCCCAGCAGGAGTGCCAAACATGTTGAAGCTCTGGTTAGCTTATAATATATAAACTTTATATGAACGTTTGTACAATTTCCGGTCTGAATTCAAAGAACATTTTCAGTTCATATCAGTATTTGTGTTTAGTTGTTGTATTTTGAAGTCAGTACAATTAGGCTCTCAGCATATTTGTAAAACTCGAGCATCTGAGCCGTATTCCTGCTGGAGGCGTGCGCAAACTTTGCAAACTTAAATATTTCGTTACGAGTATTTTTGTTACTGGTAGTACATAAAGTGTGACATTTATTGCATTTACCTTTACTTAAGCTAGAATGTGAAACTTATGTACGGTAGTGTTAAGCTTAAAGAGCGTGTGTGGATGTCGATAACATGCATACGTATGCGTGTGTGGTTGTGTGTGTGCGTCGGCTGCGAACTATTCAAAATTATTTCACATTTTAAAAACAGACTATCCGAAAGTTCAACTCTCTCACTTATAATGGGACTCTCAGTTGAAGTTTTGACCATCATACAAAATTTGGACTTTTAACTTTTTGCGTTTGCGCTTAAATTCAGGCGACTTTTCGCTCCATCCACACACAAACACATACACTTGTGTACATGTCGACCAGGCTGTGCAATGGTCAGCCGCACGTCTCAACTCGAATGCTTCAGTTTCATGGGTTTCCTATAAGTACTACTCGACGTATGTACGTACATATATAATTTACGTAAAGAAACATAACAATTTACATTAGTCATTACGTACGTTGCGCGGCAGCAAAAATCGCAGTCGTACACAGTGCAGACGTATGTCTGCGCATTTTTTGTTGTAACAATTTTTCATAACTGTGTATTCAACGTCTCGTTTGATGCGTTTTAGCTGTGTGTATATGTAATTTTACAATCATTAACTGTAAGATCAAATACTCCGGTGTTGCAGTGCATAGACAAGCGCCGCGCATCCAAGCGAACGTGGCAGTGACTGCGGGTACGTTGTGGTGTGTTTTAATTATTATAAATATTATTCCCTCTCAAACTTGGGCAAAACTCTATCTAGCTACGTGTACAGTCCGTAGGATCGTCAGCTAGTGGAATGCATAACGCCAGCGTGTACCGCGGCAGAGGACACTCCACACTTGACCTAACCATACAGTGCTCTGTTAACGAGTGCTCCACCGGCATTGGCCATATTCTAGTTCGTAGTTGGCCTTGCCTAGAGCAACTTGGCATCTGCCTGGTTGTGCACACTGAGTAACTGAGTGCGCTGCCGTTGTGCGTCTTGCGTTGTTGCTGGCACACACAATTTTTTACCGTTTGAATTTGACTTGTAATTTTTAGGAAGTAGGTTCGTCTGATTTTTTACTACAATTATTTATACTATTTTTTACTTTTCTACTATTTATTCCGGCAGACATTTGTGTGCTGTCGAATTATTGTCATAATTTTAAACTGAACCAATTTGTTTGAGCGCAAAAATCCAGTCAAGTACACAATACCAATAACACAGCTACAAATCACCTCCAATACCACTAAGCAACTTGTGAAGCCACAGCAAACGACAGCAAACCAAGCAAAGTCAAGTAAAGATGAAAACAAGCATGAAATACCTCGAATTTTTATTTATCACGTTACATTAAATATTGCATAAAATACGGAGAGAGAACAATAGCAAGTCAAGCGTCAATATTTTTGTATTTTAAGTGTAGTTTATATTTTTTAGACGAAGCTTTTTGTCACTAACGCAAAGCAGTGAGTAACATTTATTTCTGGCTGGTGTTAACCAGGTGATACAAGAGTTGGACAGAACGTCAGAGAATTGCGCATATGGCGATGCGGCAGTTGGCAAGGTGGATGTTTTGTGTTGGATGTGAGGAAATCTGTATTTGAAAAATGCAATCTTGCTAATCTGAAACTTTTGTATCACCTGGTTGATTCGGACAAGCCGACCGTTTATGTTTATTCAACAGTCATTAGCATTCAATCTTGCTATTATTATTGTTTTTTGAATGCAAGACAACAATTGCTCGTATTATGCCATACGACCTTACACGAGCATTGCCGTGTTGCGAATGCTAGAAGAAGAGCAATTGAATTCAATATATGAGACATAAAAGTAAAAAATCAAAGTGAAAAGCGTAGAAAAGTGTATTCTCGACGCAAAATACTAATCACAAAAAGAGTAATTATTGCTTAAGTGAAATTATGTATTACATGTAACATACATAGACATAAATATTTTAAATACTGTATAAAATAGCAGAGAAATAAAGGCAGACTATTTAAACGAGAATGAGCTTTTGTTGCTTTCATTGGTTCTTGCACAAATTTTCTATTTTTATATTCCTTTTTCATTTTCGTTGCAATAGCAAATTTGAAAGCGGGTACACTTCGAAAGTTTGGGAATGCCCAATCGCCATCAGCTGTTCGGTTGACGCTACTTTTTGACAAACTCCAACGAAAACAATAGTCAACAAACAGTTCAGCCAATTGGAGTGCTGCCGTGATGTTACGAAATGGCCTGAAGCCCATCCAGCAGCTTCATCGATTTGGAGCACAGGTTAGCGTCACTGGGTGTGCGCGCCATTTCTGCACCGGCAATGGCGTCCGGTGTGCCAAGCACACCAGCCTCCATCGCCAGAGCAAAATCATGAACAAACTCTTCGGCGAGCGAGTGTCGGGCAGCAAGAAGCGTTGGTATCTCACAGTGGGCACAACCAGCGGCGGTGCATCTGCTCAACAAGGTGCGCACGTCTTCAGAAGCTCGCAGTTCAGCAAGGCGGCTGGAGGTGGTGGTGGCAAGAGTGTGACGCGGCGCATGGCTGTGCTGAACAAACTCTTCATGAAGCACATTACCGACCTGCTAGCGACGGGTGAAGCATCCGAGGCCATATTGGGTCGAGGTCTGCAGGTGACACGAGTGAAAATCTCGCCTGATTTCGCCGCGATCAACGTGTACTGGCTGGGCAGCGGCCAGGTAGCGGCTGACACGCTGCTCGAACGCGAGCTGCAGCACTGCAGTGGACGCTTGCGGCACGAGCTGTCACAGCTGATGCTGATGAGCGAGGTGCCGCGCGTGTACTTTGCGCGTGAGAAAAAGTATACTAGTGGAGCGCAGGTAGAGGTGCTGTTGCGCGACATAGATATTCGGCAAGAGGAAGACGGGGAGACGCAGCAGCTCGTGGCGGACGTGGAAAAGCGCGCTGAGCAGTGGCGAAATTTCGCAGCCAGCTTGACGCAGTGCGAATTTTACGGCATGAACGTTCAGATGCCAGAGCCAACACAAACGACGAATACCAGTGAAGCTGAAGTTCCATGCCCGGAGATGCGGCACGACGTGCTCGGCTTGGATCATCGCGACATTATGTCGAGAGTAGTGGCGAAAATGCGCAAGTCGAAACAGGCGTGGGATCTACACGCGCAACAAGCAACTACAACTGCGCCGCCTGTTGATAATACGCAGACCATTGAGCGCATCAATCAAACTCTGGCAACGGCGGCAGAAAATGAAGACAAATTCAACAAGTTTCTGGCAAAGAGGCGCGATCGCAAAAATACGCCTGAGCGCAAGAAGTACGATCGCAGTGGAGAGTGGCTAACCGAAGCAGGCAGTGACGAATTGCTGGTTGCCAAACCTAATCAGCGACGATTGCACGACGAAGAAGACTACCTATGCGAAGACCAGGAGCTGGACAAGGGAAAGTAGTTTAAAACTGTGATTTCGAACACACAATATTGCAATTTTAAACAAAAATTATACATGTATGAAATAAAAAGTAGTAACGCTTTAAACGTGTAAAAACTTTTTCTTGCTTTATTTCATAGAAATAATTCCATTTCTGTTGTACAGGTTCAAGCCAAACTGCGAGTATCCTTTTGAAAAAATCCAAACAATTGTCTTAAACCTCACTCTGCTGATGTTGACTAGGCTCACGGAATCTGAAAGAAAATGTTTATGTTAGTAACTATTTCGATGCAAGTCATTCTGTTTAAATGGTATTCAAAATGGGTCAGTAAACAACTTATTTGACATCAACGTTCATGATCAGTCGAAAGATGGTGAGAAGTTTTGTTCATCATGGAAAAGAAGAGACTAATCGAGCTTTTCGCTCCACTTACCCACAAAGTTCCTGCACGTTTCAGTTGATGGTGTCAGACCGCCGCTCTCTTATTCGAAGAGACCGAAGCCCATGTCGTCATCCTCCGACTCAGACTCTTCCTTCTTCTCCTCCTTTTTGGCTTCCTTCTTGTCGCCACCGGCCACAGCAGCTGGCGCACCAGCTGCTGGGGCTGCCGCGGCAGCAGCACCACCACCAACCGGCATCGAGGAGAGTTTCTCGCGTCCCTGCTTGATCAAGTCCTCAATGGACTTGCCATTTAGTTCCTTGACCACCTTGCTGAGACGCTCGCCATCGACCTCGATACCAACCGAGCTGAGGATCTTCTCGATGTCGGCATTCTTGGGATTCTCCTGTCCGCCAAGGACAGCCAACATGTATGCAGCCACGTAACGCATTCTGAAAATATATTCAAAAAATTTTCATTTTAAAAATGTTTGCTTCTTGTCGACGAATCCTATAATTTTTCCGCAGTTGCACCAAAATACACATCTGCAAATATCATTAGCATCTATCATGCTAACCCATTGCTTTTATCTTTATTGCATGCAGCATGGCAATCGCTTTACTTCGCGAACAAATTCTCAAATTTACTTACTTTTAAGTCCTTTTTTTCGACACGAAACGTGTACAGCACAAGAAAATTACAACTTTCGTTTAAAAACTTTAGAACGAAAAGACCGATGTCAGCCAGGTGACATCTGCAGCTAACTTCCCATCACCACTGAACAATAACAGGTGATCTATTACAATAAGAAACTGTCATTTGTCAGTTGTAAAAGACTGGAATGTCAACTTTCGAAATTCGATGCTGGCAGCCATGGCACAATAACAAGGTCGTGTTACGGGGGAGAGGATTTTATTTTTTTCTCGTCAGAGTTCGGTAGGTTGTCAAAAATTGTTGTTGGTTTTGTTTAAATTCGGCGAACAGCATTGCCAGCCAACTCTTTTTCTGTGCAATTTGAAGCATTTTTCGATGCTGGCAAGTGAACCCGATTTTGACAATGAACCGAACAAAAATACTAACAAAATACACGTGAATTTTTTCGCTCATTCCTGCCACTACCTTGTTATTGTGCCATGCTGGCAGCACTAAAAAGATGCAATATCGCACACAAGGTGTATTAATAAAGTGATGGCACTAGCATTCCCATGTATTTTGTTAGTGCTTTTGGGTATCCTCGTTGTCAAAATCAAATCAAAACACAGGCAACACAAAAACAATTTTACCAATTTTTGATAATGAGCATCCCCATTCGCGAAAAATCAAAAGAAAATCAGAAGAAATCAAAAGAGAATCAGAAGAAAAAAGTTTAAGCAGCTGTGTTGCCACCACTACCTTATTAATGTGCCTTGATCGCACACAGGCACAGCAAGTCAACTCGTTTGTGTACTGCTCTCCCGCTCATCGATTTCTGCCACTACCACTGTGTGCTGTCATCGCCGTTTAGTTGCCAATTTTCTGCGATTCCGTTTGGTCGTGTTAAAAAATTTTCAGTGTGGAATTTTGTAACAAAATTTGGTGTGCCTACCAACAGAAAAGATGGTTTAGCACTACGAAAACAATAATTGGCAACTGAAACGCATACATTCCAGCAACGAAAAATAAATAATTCATTGGGTAAAAGCGTTCGGGTTACGCAAAACAACGAAAATTATAGGTGCAGATTATCGGTTTCGCCCTATTTTAATTTTATTTAGTGAAAGGATGATGGCAATTGAGCACTGTGTGCGAATGGGTGCAAATCGAAATTAAAACTTCTGTTTCAAGTGAATGAGTCATTGTGCGTCCAATCGAAAAGAAAAAAATTAGATTGGAAATACTTTTATTTTTTAATTTACTTGAAATTTTCATACGCAAATCGGATTTGTATGTGGCACACCAATTTGGAGTTTTGTAATTTTGTCCTGGCAACGCTGTCGTCAGTTGCCGTTTGCTAGTACACTCGTTTCTTTCCACTCATTCGCACTTGACTTTTCCTGTGACACTGTTCTGAAAGTTCTGACAATTGGATTCTTTATTATTTTTTTGTTGTTGCTCTTGTTGTTTTATCTTCTAAACTGCGTTCGCGTAGTTCGTGTTTTCGTTAAATGAAGAGAAAAATTAACCAACGGGCAACAACGAATGGTAAAAACAAATAATCGAAAGCAGTCGAGGGCGAATCGAAACCGTAATAGATACCAACCAAAGAAGTGTGTGAAGTAAGAAAACGATTTTTTCCGAGATTCCAATTGAAAGTGCAGAAAGAAGAAAAAATTTAATTGTGTAAAAAAAAGCAATAATACAGTTAAAAATATATAACATTTAACCGAATTAAAAATTGAACGTGTACTGGTAAAAAAGGAAAATATAGTAATAGAAGTAGAGTTGGAGCGGAGGCGCAGGCCAGCAAGGGAGTCGTCGTCGCTGGTCCGGAAAATTTGCAACCAAAACTACTGCTGTCAACAGTTTCGCACCAGAGAAAACGCAAGTAGGCGCACAGGCAAAAGCCGCAGTCGCCGCCCCCGGGCAGCAGCAACAGCAGCAGCGAAATGGATCAACTTATTCCAATTGTGAATAAGCTGCAGGATGCATTCACACAACTGGGCGTGCACATGCAGCTCGATCTGCCTCAGATCGCTGTGGTAGGCGGACAGTCGGCCGGCAAGAGTTCCGTGCTGGAAAATTTCGTGGGCAAGTAAGTTATTACAAGCGGAAGACGAAAACAAATTACTCCTTCGCTCTCTTTTTCTCTAATACACTTGACCACAACTTTCCATAACTTGTGTATTGTTTGAATAATCAATGAATTGGGCGCTTTCTGCTCAGTGCCAAACCACTCAATAACGGCCCACCACCACCCATACCAGCCGTGTTCACGCACCCACCCGCCCTTTGCGCCGTTCAGGCTATCAGCCAAGAATCCAGCACAAGGGGTGGGGTTTCGTCTGTGTCGGTCTCCATCTGTGGAACCTTTGCGTTGCGCTTCTCACCATCTGTCCCTCGCTCTCGTGGGATTAGCCTTTCGGCTACTCTTGTAGTGTTGCCACATTTGTGCACTTTGTGAAAGGAAGAAAGCAGTACGAGAGAATCTAAATCCTCCAAAAAATGTCAGTATATTTCTCATTAAAAATTAAAAGAAAATAATAATAAATAATGTATTGAAACAATTTGAATGAAATTTTTTTGGAAGAATGACTTAAACTAAGATAAAAAGCACTTAGAATAACACAAGGATAAAAATGTTCGTGCTTTAGTTAAAAAATCCACGAGATCTAGCGGAAAAAGCTCCAATTCGGCAACACTGCCAGAATCAGCAAGAAAGCAGCAGAAAAATCAATGCGTTGACATCTCCACCGTGTATCGTTAGTTGTCTGCCCACTCGTTCTGGTCTCTTCCAGTTGGCATTTGTTCTTGTTGTGGTCATTGTATTCGTTTATCTCTCGGTCACTTGACGTTTCATTAACTATAAGTTTTAGTGAAAATTGGCTTTTTTGGCATAATTTTGCCACTCGGGTTTTCTGTCATACTCGTTCTTTTCCCTATGCACGAGTCCGTTTTTTTAGGGAGCAGAGGGTGCTTTGTATGTGTATGATTCCCTCTTTCGTGAAATCCGATAATTTCTGCGTATACACACACTTGCACATATTTTGATTGTTGGCCGTTTTCTTTCGTCTTTCTTATATTTTTGCAATTCCACCGCTGTTTCGTCTTTGAAGTTTCCCCTCACACCCTTGGCCATAACTACATATTTGACAATTTGTGTGCTTCATGTCGGTTAAACTTTTACCAGAGAATTGTGATGTGAAATCATCACATTGGAATTTACTTTCGCAAAGCATCGCGTCCTTGTTTTTTCCTTTCAGATCTGCAGGCGCCTTTACAGAACGCCAACTTATGCCTACTTTTAGTTAATGTCCCCTAATTTTGGTAGGGACGCGGAAAACAAAAAATTACTGCTGAGGATAATGAAGGAATAGGTTCAAGGTGTATTAATGTGCCTTGAATAGGTTCTTTGTGTCCAAAGATGACCTTTGACCTATCTTCAGCGTCTGTTTATCTTCTGGCCTCTGTCGGCTCTGGCCATGGCTTCGGATAAACACGAGGAATAATATTAGCAAATAAGAAAGGAAAAGGTTTCCTGCAATGTCCTGTAACACTTATTACGAAGTATATCATATTTTCTTGGACATGTTTTGTTATTTCAACAAATATTACGTAAATTTTTTCGCTACCTCTACTCGTGTAACTTGTGTTGTTATTGCCGTTGATTTGAAACAAGTGTAACCAGTCGTTTCAGCATGAGAAATTGTTGCGATAACTTTGGCAGACCTCACAGACAACAACGCCATTGATAAATGCAAAGCGAAAAATGATACAAACGGGACAATACATTTAACCCATTTTCGGCCGCTGGTCGATTTTTCGACCAGCCACTTTGAAGGAGAGTAGCTCTGCACTTAGACATTATATCTTTGAACTTTTGATGCAGAAAGTAGCTTTGGTCTTTTGGTAACCCCTCGAAATAATAATTTTTTTAAAACGATAAATTTAGAGATGTTGGCGAAGGCACGAAAAAAGCATGTTTTTTAGTCATATTTTGAATATTCTGAAAAATATATAACCTTTTCAAATTATTGATTTATTATTGATTATTTATGAAGCCTAAAGACCAAATTACCACAATCAATTGATATCCATAAGATTATGAAAATATTTTTACTTCTCAGCCCCGCGTACTTTTCAGTGGTCGAAAAATCGACAATTGGCCAGAAGTCGTCATGTATGTACATATATAAGCCAACAATTGTTTGTTTTCATGCTTGATTATTATTTGACTAAAACTATGTACATATATATTTGTTTTTATTTGAAATTGAATTTTTATTAATTTATAAAAAAAAATTTGTAAAAAAAAAAACAAATGTAAGTCCTTATAAGGAATTAAAAAAATATTGGCTATTTCTGGTAGCGGCCGAAAATGGGTTAAATAGTAAAAAGGGGAGTATTGCCGTTATGGAAAGCAACAACAACAACAGCATTGCTGCGTACCACGCGCGCAGACTGTTTGAGGCGTACTGGGCTACAGAGAGCACGAGCACTGCGAGCGAACGGCCTGAAAAGGAAATCAATGTAATTTTTCCTTTCGCCCACACACCATGTGGGGCCGTCCGAAATGTCGAAAACGGGGAAGTCCGCTCTCTAAGAACAAGGGAAACTCGAACCCACATCCGTTCGCTGCAGACCCAACTCGTGTAGCTACTTTACCGCCCACGTTACGTGCTTCTTTGTCAGTGTTGTTCTTTTTTTAAATACCACACTCATTCTTAGTAAAATTCAGGCATGACAGCGTGTAAATTGCTTATCTATTGATTTATGTACTTTCATGCTTTGTTAACTATTTTTTAATTCATTTCGCTATTTACCATAGGTAGCACAATGTTTGGCCCGAAAATCGATAAAATTACTTTTCCACAATTGTTGCTTCGTTGTGTTTGCACTGGCACTTGATTAGATTACAGTGGGTTGGCCGTTTTGCTTTTGTGTGCGGCCACACTTGTTCATCATAATGCCTTGCTCTAATATTTACCGCAATTATCTTCAGTTTATTGGAACTCTTTGCTACTTTTTTTGAAAACTATATATTTGCCTCTTTTGTGCAAATAGTTTTAAACAGTCACATCCACCACTTGTTCAAGTATCAAGCAACAACATATTAAGGCAAGTTTCTACCTTGTGCGGCCGAGAAAACATGTTTTTTTTGAAAAATTTTTGATGGGAAGGTTTTTAAGATAAACACTGGCAAATTTTATCAGATGTAGGTATATGTTTATTGTACAAGTTTCAAGATAAAATATGCAAAGGGGGGGAGGGGGCCATCGAGCAATGGCGGCAGGACTTCCTTACTCGCGGAAGTCCTGCCGCTGTTTGAGATGACTTGAAATACAAAAATGAAATTTTTTCTTATTCTGTATCCTTTTGTCTATGGCTGGAACTAGGATTTAAAAAAAAAGATGAAAAATGAAGGATATATGCGATTTTGACTAAAAAACTCAACTTTCACCTACTTTTTTCAATACAAATTTCTATTTCTAATGAGAAAAAATTATTATATCTTGAAGATCCTAGTTCGTGCCATAGCTAAGACCTTGATAAATGACTGGTTAAAATTTCGTATCTATTGCTCAACTCGTGTGGCCTAAATCACTTCCGCAAGGTCAAAAAATGTAGTTTTGAGAAAAACGCGTTCAAAATTTTGCTTCAGCGGCTCGGCGCGCTTGACACCGCTACCTGTTTTGATAAATTGCTTCCGTAATTCGAAAGATTTCAACTTCAAATTTTGGGAGCGTATTCTACAATCATGTATTAATCCAAAAATGCATGAAAAAAAAATCGATTTTTTTGACCGCACAAGGTAGAAACCCCCCTTAAGATCATCCCCCATACGTTGCGTTGTGTTATGTTGCCTGTGTCGCAATCTTTGACCTTCCCGACTTCAGGACATGAATCCCAGCATGCTGTAAATAAGAACCGGAAGGAGCAATGTCAGTGAAAATTATTAAAAAAATTCTCCGAATGGGTATTTGACCCCATGTGGCATTTAAATTTAATGGAAGCCTTTGTTGCTATTCGCATGTTGCCGCAAAGCAACCACGTCGTATTTCTGTATCCACTCTAACGTTGATATTTTAGTTATGTCCAATTACACCATACATGTTAGAATTTTCCTTTACGTCTTACCAAATACCTGATTCCTACACTCTTCCTTTGTAATCGCTTAAAACAGCAATTTTCCACAAACAAAATGAAAACACAATCTTTAGTGCATACTTCCGAAAATATGCTAAAAGCGATTACACCCACCGTGGCGGGTGTCAACGCTGTATAGTAGGAAAATAATTGAATTTTATTGCGCTAAACACATACTAATTTTACAATTTCATCAAATTATTGCATCAATTTCCCTGATCATTGAATTAACTGGTAATCAAGTATATTGCAGCTATGAAAATTGCCCACTGCCCGCCAAGGTCGGTGCAACTGCAACTGGAAAATGTTGCAACAATTCGCTTCGCTTCGTGTGCCTTTTGCACGTTCACAGCGAAGCTTGGAGTACTTGTGGCCATTGGTAACGTATTTTACTTCAACATATACATACATAAATATGAGTGTGCTTTCGGCATTAGTTTTTCGCTCAACTACGTTTTATGGCCAATGCGCTGGCCAAACTGGGTCATTAACATCAACGTTCTGCTTGCTAGTTTTTTCGGAAGGTTGCACGACTTTTTGTTGCTGTCGATTTTTGTATTTTTCGGCACGGCTTGAGAGAACCAAATGCATTTTTTGCATGTTGTCAGCTTTTTACTTGTATAAATATTTGTTCATTGTTGAATTTCATCCTTAAGAGGGCTTTTGCCTTATTTGCCTTTGTGCTATTTTGAGTCCATGTTGGTTTTTGTTCCTCACAGACGGAAAGGGCGAAACATTTGCGTGTACTTGTCTGCTTTTATTCTAGATTTTTACCATTATTGTATTTGGATGTAGATCTGCGAATAGAGCGGAACGCCAATGCTGTGCTATTTATGTACATTTTAGGAATAATATACATATGTCGGCTTTTTAAATGGGCTTTGAGGAGTGGCAGGTTGCTCGGGCAGCAGCTGGCAAATTTAAAATCTTACTGTAATAATTTGTAGTAAATGTCGGCAGAGACATTTATTTATTTATATTGGTTTTGACCGTATGTTGTCTAAAGTATGCAATATAGAAAATTTGGTTTTCGCAGTCTACTTAAACTGTAGAATTTTGAATAGTTGGTAGTCCAAAAACGATTGGACTTTTTCCGTTTGCATAGATTTAAATCGTGAGTCGAATTTAACTGATTTTCGAGATCGGCCAGCTCGTATTGCTTGTCATGCCTAGAAGGGGGTCAGGTCGATGTATAGTAGATCAGAGATAACTTAGTTCGTTCGTGAACGAATCACGTACCGTGTACGACTCCCAACCAACATCCCAAGTAGTAATCCCTTCTTAGATTTTCTTGCTTCACCTCATGTGAGCTCCATAGTTTTGTTTACCAAATAAACAGTTTAACAACCCTAGCGGTATTTTCATATACAAATTCAGCAACCTCTGTTAAATGCCAAAATTAGGTACTTCGGGGTCAGAGATCGGTTCCTCTTTCCCGTAGACACGATTGCTCTCTCTTTCTCTCCCTGTGAGTGTTGCACTTTTCTAAGTTTCTGCGATGTGGCAGAACAACACCATCTGAAAACAATGACATAATGTGTCATTACTTAAAGAAATAACATCGCATCTGGAGTCGACTGCTTCCGAACATTCCGCTAAATTGCATTGACGCTATTCGTATTAATTGCTTAACAACTGATGACTCACAGCCGAAATGTGTTGAAGGAAAACAAAAAGTTGGCACAAGTTGGCTTGGCACCAGACAAGAATCCCAAAACCCCAAGGAAAAACGAACAACATTCCTCGCCAGATATGCTTTTGTGTGCTGTAGCGGTGCTGAACACTTTGCTGCCGAATGCAATCTGCGTTGATAAGATCTGAGCGGATCGCCGGTGTGATTCACCTACTTGAATTGCTCGATGGCTATCTAATGCCAGCATACTGGAACGACCCGGACACCCACATACATATAGTGCCGACTACCTCGCGCTGCCTTCGCTTGTCACATAGCTTTGCTAATAATCACAGCTGGTGTTCTTCTGTTGCTGCTGTTGTCCATTAATTAACATTATTGCATAATGCAGAAGCAACAAAAAAGGGTAGCAACAACCACCAAAACAAGAAGCACACACACACTTGCATAATCATGAAATGACAATAAGTATAAAAAATAATAATAATAACACTGCACAACAGCATGTCTGTTGCATGGAGTTTTTTACATGAATCTGAATCGTTTTTCCACACTGATTTCAAAACCATACTCCGTTTTTATGTAATAGCTCTAGTTTTCGCAAAAAATGGGCGTGTCACTTTTACGAATTTTCCTCGACTTTTTTCACAATTTCGACTGTAATTTCCGAACCGATAATCCTATCGACATGAATATGCTCTTTTATATGTTACATTTCTAGTCTGAAACACAAGCAAAAAATAAAAAGATTTTGAATTGCTCAAAACAAACAAAATTAAAAACTTTGCATATTTTTATGCCCCTAATTTTTTAAGGAAATTGCACACATTTTGATGAAAATGGCTATGGTACATTTTTGCTATTATTTTGATGCGAATGTGTATTCCGCCAAATAACACTGAGCAACAGCCAAAATTTTTCCGAGTTCTAGTAAACCTTTTCTAAAGGATTTTTGGACGCTGATCACAACTGCGTACTTAGTTTTTTGATTGTTTGAGCGGTTTGTAAGTTATTGGTGGTTTTTGCTAGGAGGTCTTTTTCACGATTTTTCATCTTTGAATTTTTATTGCATTTATAATATGTTGAAAAACACGATAATTTTTTTATGACACAATAACGAATCCTCAAGCTATAATTTTGACCATAGTCGATTTCGATTGGTCAAGGGTTAACACGGCTATGGCTCTTCAAAGTTCAATTTTCGCGAATTTTTTATAAAAATTCATTTAAATTCGGGGTTGCAATTTTCAACTAGGTTTTAGTGTGCAATGTATAGTGTAAGGTTGTAACTTAAACTTATAGACCAGATTTTTTGTGT
Source organism: Melieria crassipennis (assembly GCA_963668005.1). Taxonomy (NCBI): domain Eukaryota; kingdom Metazoa; phylum Arthropoda; class Insecta; order Diptera; family Ulidiidae; genus Melieria; species Melieria crassipennis. The sequence continues at coordinate 60,071,477 of OY764962.1, forward strand.
TGCATGTGCCATTCTCGGCCTATACTCATTAGAGTGTAAATGCGACTTTACTTTCTGAACACGTGTTTGTATTGAAATCTCCTAATACTCTTCGCGTCATTGACGAAAGTATCTAAAGTATTTTCGCAAGCGTCAATATTTGCCTTTTCAAGGGCATTAACAAAATTTGAATTGGTTCATTACTGTAGGAGCTATTCTAAAAAGAGTTGCATCACACAAGTAAAAATTTCAACCACACACACTTAGCAAACTACTTGCTGTTTTTCCATATTTCATTGCGACATATTTTTAGGGACAAAAAATTCAAAATTCGAAAGCTGAAAATTTTATGAATTGAGGGCATTTGTTGAATGTGAGCATTTTTATACTGTTGAATAAAATTGTGCTCCAATATTATAGCTCAAAAGTAAATCCTTGCTTTTGTTGCTGAATTTATGAATGGAGAACTTAAATCTTTGTACACATTTTCTATTACAAACATCGTATTTCAACAATTTCTTTTTTAATTGAAAGCCCCAACATTCTTCTTTCACTGTATGGTAATATATATTTGTTGTAAGCAACATTCTTTTGTGTATTCGCAATCTTGCAAAGTAACTGAAAATTTGACTTTGCAAATGAATAACTCTTGCAAATTTGAACCGATTTTAATGTTTTAAATTTTAAATACATAGTTAGAGTATTGTTAATCTATGTTAAAAAAATGGCATTTAAGACATCAGGTTTGTAGGAGCTACATGCATGTAATGGTCAAAAAACATGTAAAACGCCCTCCAAGGAAAACCATCAATATTTTCTAAGCCGCTCAAACAATCAAAAAACTAAGTACGCAAGTTCAAAAATCCTTTAGAAAAGTATGGTTTGATTTCAGAAAAAAAAATAATGTCGATTTTGTTGCTCTGTGTAATTTGGCTGTTTTGTATTGCTTGATGTTTCTTCTTAAGATATTCATATACTTCGTAACTTGATTTATGAAACATCTGTACAATTTTCGCCATCAGAAAAAACGCCTTGAAATTCAATATTTTCCGACTTTGAGGTCCAATTACCGCGGCATTTTAAAACTAATAAAAATAAGTTGCATCGGAAAAGCCGTGCGGTGTTGTTAATGCGATAAGATGAAAATCATGTCTATCGGTTTTTTGGTTTAGAAATTACAATCAAAAATATGGAAAAAGTAGAGAAAAAACTGAAAAATTGACATGGTACCGATATCTCACATGAGCTGCTAGAAAAATCTGAGGATAGAGAAACAGTATAAAAACTCCATGCAACAGAAGAAAGTGTTTTTTTGTTGTGCTGTGTAATCATTTGTATGCACATTGCTCACATGTACATACATACATACCCACCTACTTAGGCAGGTGTGCTATACACGCCGGGCAGATAGCGCACCAGCAGCTTACATACCTCCGCCGAGCTGTATCGATTTTCCAGACTTACCTCGACGGGGAATCGTGTGGTGGCCAGCGTTCTAACCTTTGTCGCTGCTCAATGTTGTTACGAAAGATAAGGAAAATATTTAATTGATCACACTGTACAAATGCAAAGGTTCAACGCCGCACTGAGTCAGGTGGAGCAAAGGCAACTGGCTCTCGATTGCCAGTCGATCGACTGGTGGCAAGTGTGGTTGGCCAATTTGTGGCTTGACTTGGATCTTTGATTTTTGTACAGGTTTAAAGCTCGAATTTATAAATTCACAACGCAATGATACAGTTTGAATCAGAAGGAAATTCTTCTAAAAACGTGGTTTATCCAAGGACTGTAGGATTTTTCAGGTTCTATTTTTATATAAGAATAGTAACCAATGCCTATTCCACTAATCTGATTAAATTCAAATCATAATAATATTATTTTGAGCACTAGTTTAGATTTTATCGAGTTTTGGATAGTAGTCAAATGAAATCTGTAATCGCTGCGATTGATTCTAGTTGATTATAAAATATGTAAATAAATAATATAAAATAAAAATAAAATAAATAAAAACAACATAAAATGTTGATTTACTTTTCTTAAATTCGAATTTAATTTTACAACTACATTATTTTGTGCATTTCACAAAAGCGTCAGAGTTATATTGCGCAAATGCGAGTTGAGCGAGAACATAATAATATAATTAAAATTGCGTACATGTTATCGGAAAATAAGGGGCGAGTGTGGTGTGCAAACGCAAAAGGGCAATGAACACGATAAACGTTTTGAAGTCAATTGTCTTCTCTTAATTTTCTCGAAATCAAATATGAGGAATGGAAGTGATGGTTCCTAGTAATGCGTGTTTATGAATAACGAAAGTGCGCTTGATGGGCATGTTGGATTCGTCATCAAACGGAAAGCTATCGACTGTGGTGTTGAGACACAGGACCGGCCTGTAAAATATCACGACATTGTTCGCGTACTTGCACAGCAGTCGTTGTCACGTTCATTATCGCCAACAGCGTGGGACAGCGAACGCGAAGGCGATCGCGACAATGCATAGGCAATTTTTACAACAGCCCGCCATGTTGCTTGATGACTCAAATCGCGTGCAAAATATGACAACAACACCAACAATGCATACAGCACAATGATGAAATTAAAAAGGAAATAAAACAAAACAGCAGGCGCCTCCGTCAGCTATGCCGCTTCGGCGTTACTGGAGGATTTAAATTGTTTTCATCTTCAATTTGAATTTATTTAATAACATTTACGCTCATGTTATTGCTGTTGTTGTTGTCGGCATGCTTTCACTCATTGTTTGGTCGGTGGTTCGGCTTTTTTGGCGCTGAACCTGGCATTCATGAGCATACTTTGAGTTCCCATTTTTAGCAAATGACAATGCTGGCAGCTTCCACTGCAACAAAGTATGCGAACAGTAACACAAGCGTTCGTTGTAGATGTGCGAAAAAAAATCCTACAGTTTTTCGTGGCGAAAATTTAGTAAAGAAGAATGACAGAAACTACGATAAACGCGAGAGAAAAACCCACAAGACTGAAGCACAAGAAATTCCGTTAAAACTATTAAGAAATTTGCATCAATGAAATTCATTTGCATTTAAAAAAGCCAAGTGACGGTTAGGCTGTGACCATATAAGAGAAGTGGTTTCAGCGAACCAAGTTAATGCAAAAATATGAGTCAATGACAGTAAAATAGAGAATTGTCAGACAAATCTTCGATTCTGGTTCCTCTCCCACCATCACTCATTTATTGATCAAACATTTCCTTACATTTGAAATCGACGCTTGCTGTATAAACTTTGATTGATCGTCAATTTTGTTTCCAGGGACTTTTTGCCGCGTGGTTCCGGCATTGTAACACGACGTCCATTGATCCTGCAATTGATCAATGGTATTACCGGTAAGATTCCGTGCACTGTGTCAATGTAGAATTCTATGTTAAAATCTGAATCTTTTCCAGAATATGGCGAATTTCTGCACTGCAAGGGCAAAAAGTTCTCCAACTTCGATGAGATACGCAAAGAGATCGAAGATGAGACTGATCGCGTGACCGGCAACAACAAGGGTATTTCAAATATTCCCATCAATTTGCGAGTCTACTCACCGCATGTCCTCAATTTGACACTGATCGATTTGCCCGGCTTGACGAAAGTGGCGATCGGTGACCAACCGCCCGATATCGAACAGCAAATCAAGGCAATGATCTTTCAGTTCATACGCAAGGAGACTTGCCTCATATTGGCTGTAACACCGGCCAATACGGATTTGGCCAACTCGGATGCATTGAAATTGGCCAAGGAAGTGGATCCGCAGGGTGTGCGCACAATCGGCGTGATCACGAAGCTCGATCTGATGGACGAGGGTACGGATGCACGTGACATATTGGAGAATAAACTGCTGCCGCTGCGACGTGGCTACATCGGCGTCGTGAATCGCTCGCAAAAGGACATTGAGGGACGCAAGGACATACATATGGCATTGGCGGCCGAGCGTAAATTCTTCCTCAGTCATCCTTCCTATCGTCATATTGCCGATCGGCTGGGTACGCCCTACTTGCAACGTGTGCTCAATCAACAGTTGACGAACCACATACGCGACACATTGCCTGGTCTACGGGATAAGCTGCAGAAGCAAATGCTGACACTGGAAAAGGACGTGGAGCAGTTTAAGCATTTCCGGCCTGATGATCCCAGCATCAAGACAAAGGCGATGCTGCAGTAAGTTTCCACCTAAGCAAACATGTGATAATATTAGCCATGCTATGAATTTGGGAACGTTTCTTATTTGACAGAATGATTCAGCAGTTGCAGTCAGACTTCGAGCGCACCATTGAAGGATCCGGCTCAGCATTAGTCAATACGAATGAACTATCTGGTGGTGCTAAGATTAACAGAATTTTCCATGAACGGTTTGTAGCTATCGCCACATGACCATTAAATATGTATTGAATTTGTTTTAATTTTTTTTCGCTTGCTAGTTTGCGTTTCGAAATCGTGAAAATGGCATGCGACGAGAAGGAGTTGCGTCGCGAAATCTCATTTGCCATTCGCAATATACATGGTATTCGTGTGGGTCTTTTCACGCCGGACATGGCGTTCGAAGCGATTGTGAAGCGTCAAATCGCTCAACTCAAGGAGCCCGTCATCAAGTGTGTTGATCTAGTTGTGCAAGAGTTGTCGTGCGTGGTGCGAATGTGCACGGATAAGGTTCGTTTGCCGCTCGTCTGAGTGTTTGTTGAACTGACTTAAAATGTGTGCCCGCTCACTTCCTAGATGTCACGTTATCCGCGCTTGCGTGAGGAAACCGAACGCATCATCACCACTCACATTCGCCAGCGGGAGCAGTACTGCAAGGAGCAAATTCTGTTGCTCATCGACTTTGAATTGGCTTACATGAATACTAATCATGAGGACTTTATTGGCTTTGCAAAGTGAGCATGATTGTAATGAATTAAATGTTGAACTTCCTTTATACAAAATTGTTATACCTGCTTACAGTGCTCAGAGCAAGTCTGAGAACGCCAATAAGACTGGCACACGTCAGCTGGGCAATCAAGTGATTCGCAAGGGCTATATGGTCATTCAAAATCTGGGCATTATGAAAGGTTTGTTGTCAAATAATATCTAAGTCTAGGCGCTAAGCATATAGTACCTTTAGCCAAGATTTGTATCTACATAATTACTTGTCACAGTTGAGTCATAGCTTAGACCTAAGATCTTATGCTAGACCTGTAATTTTCTTTGCCACTTATTGCGAGTTTGTGCGGCTGTGTGATTTGTTTGAGATGTGCGTGCTGTGTACATTTTGCGTTAGTTGGAATTAGTTTGAAAGGCTATAATTCGGGTATATAACTATAATTAGTTTAACTGCATGCACGTATTTTGACAGTTGATTTTGTGTTTTTGTTTTACACAACTATTGCAAATATAAATACGTTGTCATTTTCTGTCCTGATTTCAAAACACTCGTTATGATTTCTGTTTCTACTGCTCCTATGTTTATGATTTTCTTTGTTCATTTTTGTAGCGTTGATGAGATTTTTGCCACGCGTTCTTGGTTTGTATTCTTCTTTTCTTCTTTACACTTTTAAGACTATGTTTGTTGGCCTACTTCCTACACCTTTTGTTTTGTGCATTTCGTCATGGGTCGTGTTGAGTTTTGATTTCCATTTTTGTTGAGTTTGTTTTGATTTGACAAATCATTGTGTTTGTGCTTGGAGCGCATGCAATTTTTGTGTGAATCGTCATCTTGTCATATTGTGTAGCATGCAAGAAACCAATTAAACTATGCTCTGTGTAAAAAAAGTTGGTGCGATGAGTACAAAATAGAACTCGTAAAATTCAAACATTTCAAAATGAGTATCAAAAACAGTTTTACAAACATTTTATCCTTTGCAACCGTTTGTTACACTTAAATATTGCTTACCTTCTTTATTTTGTAGTTTAAAGTTAAGTTAGTCTTCCGATAGCCTTCATGCAAATAACAATTTCATGATTTCCGTTATCATATATTCCTAGAAAATTACTAAATAAAATTAATAAACAAAATTTTTTAATTCTTTTTATTTCATTTCACGCACGCCTCTTGCTATACATCGGTCTCTCTACTCTTCTTATTCTTTCTCTTTTCTCCTTATTTTACTTGCATTTGCGCTTGTCGTGTCAACTACCCGCACATCCAATTGTTAACTACAACAAACAACAATTCCTAACCACATCCGTATCAAAAAATCCATTTGATTTCACTTTTTAACCGGCTGCCGTGGCTGCTGTCGTGCCCACTCCTACACTCGGGAACACCAAACACACACACCCTCACACTCATACTTCCGTTCCACGCAGGCGGCTCACGGCCCTACTGGTTCGTGCTGACGTCGGAAAGCATTTCCTGGTACAAGGACGAGGACGAGAAGGAGAAGAAATTCATGTTGCCGCTGGATGGTTTGAAATTGCGCGATATTGAACAGGGCTTTATGTCAATGTCAAGACGTGTCACATTTGCTTTATTCAGTCCAGATGGACGTAATGTTTATAAGGTTAGTAATTTTTGTAGAGTACAAAAAAATTTCCTCAACAAAGGAACAAACAGAAAATTGCAACGAAAAATTAATGAAATTAAAATTAACCAAAAAAGAAGCACGAAACACAAGCAAAAATTTAAGCAACTGACCAATATATGGCCAAAAAGAACGTTCTACGGAAACAAAGACACCAATTTCGGTTTGGTTTAATCTTTAAAGTTTTTGCTTTATTTTTCCCTTCCTCTTTCTCTAAATGACTTCTTACAATAATTGAAAATGAAACTGTGTACTGAGTAAGTGTGCTTTTGTGCATTCGAAATGCAATTGAATGCCACAATTGGTCTGAGGAGCACATTACTACTGTTTTGGTAACGGCGTAAATTTTTTTGTATTTGATAAAAATTACTATGTTTTTATCAACATTTTTCCCAGCTACTTTTCCATTTGTAAATATGCGAAATGCGTGTGGTGTAAGATGTGCAGAACTGGATGCATACAATGTACGCCCAATCAGTCATCGTTTGTAGGGTGGTGCGTTGCTGTATAGCCACGTCAAGGCACCCCGTACATCGCCGGCATTTGTATATTTGAAATGGAAAAGTGTTACGACATCAATAGCACCCAATCCGTTCCCTTCACAACATATGCTTACAAGTATCAAAGGCTAATTGTAAGTTTTCGGTTTAAACATATTCAAAACAATTTCTGTTGAACTTTATTTGTTTATTTAAAAAATCACAACACCCAACCACCTCCACAACCACCGCAATCCGAACCCCGTATTTCCAATACCTGCTACTCATTAAACATTTTGCAAGCGTGTACCGCTAACGAAATCTGCTTGCATCATCAGCTTAACCAAACAATTTCGGTGCATATCTTTAGGATTACAAGCAGCTTGAGTTGTCCTGCGAGAACGTCGAGGAGGTAGAATCGTGGAAGGCATCCTTCCTGCGTGCCGGCGTCTACCCGGAGAAGCAAGTCACCCAGGAAAATGGCGATGAGGTAAGTGTCGACACCAAAACTTCTCTCAGCATGTACATAAAAACATATCATCTATGTATGTGTTATATGCATATAAGGCAAGTGGACGCTGACACGCAGCACGACTGTGCACGGCCAACTAAGGACGGGTTTTGAGCGCTTCATGCGAATATGCGCTGCTGGTGATAGAAAACTATCGTGGCCAGCTCAAAGAATATTGCTCCCTCCTGTCAATGGTCTTTGCTTTTCGTATTTGCTGTATTAAGTTTATTGCTGCATTTCAGTGCGAGTAGTTTAAAGGATTTTTCAAATTGATCACCTGCGCGTAATTTTATTGTTTCCACTTGCCTTATGTACCACTACGACATTTTGGTTCTTAATTTATGCATCATTTCCCCCGGAATCCTTTGTGGAGAACTGTTGACCCACTGTTGAATATCGTAAAATTGATTAGGACGTTGCACTAGCGTCTACAGGGATACGAATTGTCGTAGAGAGCTCCAAACGAAAGCGTGCCATTTGTTCATGTACATCTAGTCGATTATTAAAAATAAGCATAACTGTTAATTGGCTGACACGCATAGAAAACCAGATTTCTAACAAATTGTTAGCTCATCGCTAAACTCTACTAAAGACTAAAACTTACTGCACACGCATCAATGCGCCCACTCGCCAACACCCACTTCCACATTCAAAAAATAATATCTGTTTCCAGCAACTACAACATTTAGTATAGATTTTAGTTAAGCAATACAGAGAATCAAATATCGCAATCAACACACAACATCAAATCAACTGAATTGCTTTAAATACCCATATAAAGTAATATTTCGTATATTTCTCTGTTCTATTGAATGATTCTTCATGCAGGAAGGACAAGAGGTTTGTTTAATTTTCTTCATAATTTTTATTAATTATTTTGCATATTTACCAAACGAAATGTCTCAACAAAAATATTTGTGACACCAAAAATCAAAATAATTGTATTTATTATCATTTTTATTTTATTCCATTTTACTTTATTTGAAAAATCCAATGGTGAATTGGCGCTTTCGGTCATACAAATATGTATGTCGCCTTGGTTTATGTCTTTTATTTATTTATTACGTTAATTTTCTGATTGCTTGCTCATTTACATATGGAAATTGTTGAGTTTCAAAATTTTTACATAATATATTGTATAATTTGTAGAGTGGTATTTAGCGTTTAATTTGTGTTCTTCTTTTTTCCCGGTCTTTTTTCGAAAATCAAAAATGAAATCAGAAAACGGCAAAAGTATGTTTGATATGCAGTTTCCTTGCAGTTTCACGTTTTGTTACTGACTAAAATATGCCACCCTCCTTTTATCACAATTCGCCCACAACATTTTGCTTTGGTTTTGCTCTGAATATTTTCCTACGTTTTGCCATTTGCTTTTTCGTTCTGTGCGCAACGCAAGAATTGTGAAGGTGCAATGATAAGCTTTAAATGAGGTGTGACTGCAGCGAACAGTTAGCTCTGCGACCATAATTGGCAGTGGTTGTTAGCCGGCTTGTGTAACTCGTCGTTTTTAATGTCACGTAAAAACTTGCTTCGTGGATAGAAGTTCTGGGTTGAGAGCATTCGAATTTTCTTAAAAATATCTCATGTCAGCAGTGTCAATGCTCAGTCGGTTTCATATATATATCAAAAATTTATATGACTACAAACAAAAGTTAAACCGGTGTAAGGCAATGCATCGAAATAATGCACAAGTCAGACTCCCTTTTGGGGTTTGTTTTGAATTTCCAATGCATTTGCGACTTAGCATAGTTTATAGATATTTACACAAGGTTAGTAATCAATAATACTTTGTTATGCCAATGTACAATTTAGTATATTTATACTCCTTATACCTTCACATTCTGCGTATGGCTTGTTTAATCATTTATTTAAATATTAAAAGAAAATAAAGATTGTTTTTAGCATTTTTTTTCAACTACGGTTGTTTTAGAATTTTTTGACTTTCCAAGTGTTCCTGTTTTATGGACAATTAATTTTTCGGATTGAGTTTGGTTTGAAAACACCAACTACCTCACATGTGTTTTACCACCACCAATACTTATTAGTGAATACCTATCACCATGTGGGATGAATACCCCTAACTATAACACCTGGACTAGTTTTTGATTTTTATCGTAGTGTGAATTAATTTGAAGCATACCCTACAATAGAAACTTAATCCCAATTACTTATAACCACAAATGTTCCAACAAGCGCAACTCAACTCAAGCTACTGTCACCACTATACCATTTGAAATCTCACCGCTCTCACCTTAAAACACTACTAACCCCTTCATTGGTACATTTGCACCGCTGCTATAAGAGTAAATATGTAAATATTTTACTGTTACTGAACTATTATGGTATGTTTGTTTTATTCGACTCATATGGGTTACGTTTTTGACTTTTACTGACAACTGCTAGCATATTGATTTGGTTGTTCTAATTTTGTTGGGTTCAAATTGATTTGAAATGTGTTTATTCAATGCTAATCCTTAACCCGTTTTTAAATTTTAACATAGCTTGCCACAAAAAGTGCGTACGAACTTTTGCTGTGGGATTGCTTTCCTGTTCATATAAAGAAAATATTTTTAAATTTTATTTCTTTGTCTACTAACACATTTTATCCATAATGCTACCCTCAATGTGTAGTAAAAAAAAAGTCGAAAGGACTGTTGTATCAATATTGCATTCTTCTCTTCCCTCCGACCAAATGAAATTTGAAATGGCGTAACCCACTTGCTTTTGTGCATGCTTACAACGAGCGCAGTCGACGAGCGAGGAGAGCTCCACGGATCCACAATTGGAGCGACAGGTGGAGACTATACGAAACTTGGTCGATTCCTATATGAAGATTGTCACAAAGACTACACGTGATATGGTACCGAAGGCCATAATGATGCTCATCATAAACAACACTAAAGATTTCATCAATGGTGAACTGTTGGCGCACTTGTATGCCACGGGCGATCAGGTAACGGCTATTGTGGCATCAAACATTGTCAAATGGCTGTTAACACACTTTTTTTGCAGGCACAAATGATGGAGGAATCCGCCGAATCAGCTACTAAACGCGAAGAAATGCTGCGCATGTATCATGCCTGCAAGGAGGCGTTACAAATTATTGGTTAGTGCTGAAGAGAACGTTTTTATGATCTGATTTGTTAATTATTTTTGCTTGCTGCTTCTTGTAGGTGACGTTTCCATGGCCACCGTATCGTCGCCGCTTCCGCCACCTGTCAAAAATGACTGGCTACCCAGTGGACTGGACAACCCACGACTCTCGCCGCCCAGTCCTGGTGGTCCCCGCAAACCGGCACCCGCAACTCAGGTTGTGCTTTGATAGATTACATTTTAATTCAATAAATCAATTTGTGTGCGTTTATGTTGCAGGGTTCATTGGGCGGTGCCGGTGGCCGTGGCCCACCACCACCACCCGCCTCTGGGCGCCCAGCGCCAGCAATTCCTAATCGTCCTGGCGGCGGTGCACCTCCATTGCCCGGCGGCCGACCTGGCGGCGCGCTTCCACCACCACTGCTACCATCGTAAGTACTGCTTACTTTTTGTTGTCCTAGTATTATAAAATGTCTTCAGTTTGTTTCAAACGCTGGACATAGTCATGATTGGTGTTTTGTTTATTAATTTTTATTAATAATACCAAAAGAATATTAACTCATTTATCGACGGTTGGGACCTCTTTTTGGCAATAATAAGAAATGGCAAGGCATGCCTGGCACTAACTGTGTACACAAGTTGCCAGTAGTTGAATTCAATAATAGGAAAGAGTGGCAAACTTGAGTTAATGAGCTGTTAGCTTGACGAATATCCAAACCATAGATTGGAAGTATTTATACTCCATTATCTCAAAAATATAATTTGTCTGCATAACCCTCTGCTCTCGAGCTTGATTGGAATTTGTTTCCTTGAGAAATGGAAAGACATTCGTAAAATGTGCTCGCTCGAGAAAGAAGAATTGATGCGCATCTAACGCTCAACTGCATGAGTTTTGTGGGTATGCCAACATTATAGAACCGTATGAGGTTTACTTTACAGAAATCGTACCCAATATTATTACACGACAAAATCGCGAAACTAGCTAAGCATGCAGTTAGTTTTATTTAACTATGGAGTGAGACTTAAGGGGGTCGTCTACGTATAAAGTTTCAAAAAATGTTTTTCTTTTTTTACATAATTTTCATTTGGAAGACGTGAGGAATGTTATTTTCAAAGGATTTGGGTAAACTCTCCACGGTTATTGAGCTGTAGAGCATTGAGCATTCTCGCTCACGGTGTTTCCGCGCGCTCCCTGTGAACTTTGAACACGTTTTCCCGAAAGTCGTATTTTTCTTTTTTTGTAGGTAGGTAGCAGCGACTGCGTGGCCTCGGAGCACACTCAAGTAGCACTATGTGCCGTTTTGTTGTCGCCTCCTCGACTGGGTCTTCCCTGCGTGGGAGAAGATACTGGGCCTTAAAGCCAACCCGCATCGTCCAAATAGGACTTGATGCATTTCAGTCTTGTATCAGACAGGTCAGCTAGGGAGCTAATCAGACTGTTCCTCAAGGAATTTAGTCTTTTAAAAGCCAAGGCAGGGCAGCCGCAGAGGAAGTGTTCGAGTGTTTCCCTCTCGTTAATTTCCCTGCAGCTTCTGCAAAAAGGGTTGTGGGGGATTCCCAATCTCGCTGCATGTAGACCAATTGGCCAGTGACCCGTGATCACGGCTGTTAGCCTAGAGACATTCCTACGAGAATTTAGCAGCAGATCGTTGGTTCTGTGGGAGTCTGGCGTGGTCAGATCTGTCGAGCCACTCTGCAGCTGGAAAGATTGCTCTACCTACTATCCGCTTTCCTCAGGAAATAATCCTTTAGCTGTTTTAGCCTTGCACTTAAAGGCGGTGCCACCCTTTCGGGCTGTGAGGGCGGATCCCACCTTGGCCAGCTCGTCAGCTGACTCGTTTCCGCTGATACCCGCGTGACCGGGTATCCAGCAGATGGTAAGATCCACCCGGCCGCTCACCAACCCTAGCAATTCTTTACAGTCTCTGACTAGTTTAGATTACACTACGGGCTTGGTGAGTGCCTTAATGGCCGCTTGGCTGTCTGAAAAGATGTAAACATCCCTACTCTGGATTTCTTGCTGTAGGAGTATCCTGCAGGCTTCTCCTATTGCAAAGACTTCCGCTTGAAAGACGCTGCATATATCTGGTAGGTGAAAAGCTTTTTCCACTACCAGATCCCTGGAGTAAATGCCGGCCCCAACACCACAGTCCATCTTTGAACCGTCTGTGTATAGGGCGGTTTCTACGTTTGCAAACAAGGATGCGTTACGCTCCCATTCCCTTCTGGAGCGTGGAAAACCTAACATGAAAGTCGGCACATTCTTTTGTGTAGTCCGTATCTCCCCTTAGGTCCATCGGAACCTTCGTGAGGATGTTACTGTGTCCGTAAGGTCTCTCCGCCCATTTTGATGATTCTCTCAGTCTCAATGCGCTAGAAGCGGCCGTCCGTCTAATAAAAGATTCAATCGGCAGCAGATGAAGAAGCGTATTTAAAGCGTCAGAAGGGCAGGACCTCAAGGCCCCCGTGATCCCGACACACGCCGCCCTCTGCACTGCACTAAGTCTATTGATGTTGTGGTTCTTCTCTAGCGCCGGCCATCACACCAGTACTCCGTACGTGAGAATTGGTCGAACTATCGCTGTATAGGTCCAACGAACCATCTTCGGTTGTAGGCCCCATTTTTTACCGAAGAGTCTGCTGCACGAGTAGTATGCTACCAGTGCTTTCTTGGCCCTCTCATGTATATTAGTTTTCCAATATGACTCCAAGATATTTAGCTTCTGAGGATAGCCTGAGCTCGCTACCGTTGAGCTTTGGCAGTCGAAATGGGGGAACCTTGTACTTTCTTGTAAATAGTAGCAGCTCTGTTTTGGTAGGATTAATCCCCAGCCCGCATCGAGCGGCCCATTTTCTCAGAGTCCTCAGAGCACCCTCCAAGATGTCACTGATTGTATCTAGGAAGGGCCCTGTCACCATAATGATGATGTCATCGGCGTACGCAACCACCTTGACCCCACCCCGGTTAAGAGTCATCAGTATGGGGTTCAAAGTAATAAGCCATAGCAATGGAGATAATACCCCTCCCTGGGGTGTCCCCCTCTTTGCATAACGTGTGATACTCGAGTTGCCGAGTTCAGCCTGGATCTGTCTGCTACTTAGCAGAGCCGAGATCCACGAACAGATGCAACCCTCGACCTGCAGGTCTAGCAGGGAGTTAACTATGGCCTCTAACTTACTTGCACGATTTTAAGAAAAGTTATACACGCATCGATTCGATTTCTTTTTTTACTTTTTTTACTCAGAAAACATGTCGCTATGGTTAGACACGAGCTTTTGACAAAATATTGGGTTTTTTTATTATAAAAAGCAATAAACATTTGAAAAAAAATGGGAAAAATAACTTTTCTTTCAAAAATGTCCACCATTTCGAGAGATTTTTGAATTTTACAAAAAGCTCGTGTCTAAGCATAGCTGATGTAATATCAATTATAGATTAGTTTCATTTTTTGTTGTAGGTTACGTGGTTGGCCCAAAATCTTGCAGGAAAATTTATATAAAAATTCTAATGAGGGCACGTTAAAGGTCATCCTTCACTCGAATATGTAGAAATTTAATTTTTATGACCTTGCCTCTTAAAAGATTACGATTAGATAAACAAAAAACAAAAAAGTGAGTGAATATCTTCTTTCGTTCCTTCGTAATAAATTTTGAAAAACAAGCTCGAAAATCAGGCCTCTACATAGACGACCCCCTTAATTGAAGCACCAGCCTTGTAGATTTACGTAAGACAGATAAAAATATCAGTTTAATTTTATTAAAATTCCCCTTGTCGTTGAAAACAGCAAAGACATGCAATACATATTAACTTGCACGCTTTGTGTATCTACAAAATTTAGCAATTTTTGTCTCCCATAAAACGTGTAGCAATTAGCTTACTTTTTATTTTCATTCAAATTAACAATTCCCGTATTCATTTTCTCCATTGTTCCTCAATGACTTTGTGAATACTAACCTCTTTGCGCGATACTTATTAACATATGAGTTGTAATTAATGCAATTGAATACTTTTAACAAAAAATCCAAATGTGTTTGTCTCTTTTTTCTTCTTTCTCTTTTTCGTGTGTTTGTTGTTCGCTCTCACTCTGTCACTTTTTTCTCCTCGCTGCAAACACGCCAAATGCGCTTCGTGTACATTCATCCCAACAATCAAAAATATTTGACGCCTTTGTACATTGATTAACGCGTCACGCACCCGCGTCAACGCGTTGAATTCATTTGTCTGCGTACGAAAAATTATCACCACTAATAGACGTCGCTAAACAACAGCACTCCCAAGCTGATACGATTACGAAAATACTAATAACTAATGCAATTTGTAAAAGTAAATAATTACTTACGCATAAGTAAGCCGGCACTTGATTGCACCTAATTGTAGTATTTAATTCACAAAAAGACAAAAACAAAAATGAGAACATTATAAAAACTTGAAGCAAAACAAAGTTATGTCTACCGTTTACAAAATCTATCAGAAATGTACGAGTAGTTGAAGTTTGTTGCAGTTGCAGAGAGCGTAACAAGCTAGCATGTTAACCCTCAATGGAATATTTGCATAAAGTTAATTGTAGAATTGCATACGTACTAACGACACATAAATAAAAATTAAAGAGCAATGAAAAATGCAGAATGTTATCACTAGAAAGCTACTAATGCCATAAACTGTTGTTAAATGCTTGTAATTAAAATGTTTGTAAAAGAAAATTTATTAAAAAATACGATTAAAGAAAGGAACAGAAACTACAGACAACTATGGCCATAAACATTGAAACTTATTAAATCCCAACATTAAACATGGAACCCATGCCACTGAATTTCTCACTCCACCTACTAAATTTAGTTCTTTCTTTGTATTTTGCTACTTTTAAATTCCATTTTTCTTACTCTAGTTTAGAAGATTATTTTAAATTATTGGTTAATGGAATGAATTAAAATTTATTGTATCATACTTTTAGAAGAGTTTTATTAATAAACCATTATTGTGAGATGTTTTTAATCCTGAGCTAATGATTGAATTCAATTTGTAGACTAGTTGGCTCTAATCGTGTTTACAGACAGCACTGAATTGTTGGATCAAAAGTCCACCCTTGAATTCAATAGTGACAATATGCACTTTTGAAAAACTGGGACCAAATGTCCAGCTTTGATTTCTAATATTCCCAATATGAAGATTCGATTTTTACCTTAAAATAGCTTAACTCTTGTCATCGCCAGGCGAAGTGTTTCATTTGAATTTAGACCTTAATTCCGATATGAATTAGTACCTCGTGAATGATACAGACAGACTTACCAGCATTGGCAAATTATACATTTCTGCGAATAATACCGTGACTGCAGTTATTTAACTGTCATTACGTTGCCATTGTGCGTGTATATGTTTGGGATGTATGCAATACTGACTTTGATTTGTTGCGATTGTGTTTTCAGTGTCGTTTATATGTTCATTGCTTTGCGATTTTGCGTTTTTTACTCACCCAACCCATACTTAGCTTATTACATATGTTCTTGTTTCATTTTTCATTTGTATTTCCATACCATGCAAAGACAGCAACGGTTTATATTTTTAGTTCAAACACTTTTTACTAACAAATTTAAGTTTATGATTTACGGGTACAATATATGTATATAAGTTCAAGTTTTAGTTCGTCTTTTCAAAGACATGTTCAGAAGTTTCAGCAAGAATTCCCAAATTCTCTTCTTCAACTTAACACCAAAAAAGGGGTTTCAAACGTTTCGATAATTTTATAAAAGAATTTAATGAAAACAAAATTATTTCACTTTAACTTTTTACTATTTCAATGTTGGTCAACTATGAATCTAATTAATCTAAACAATCCAACTTATTAATGCTTAAATACAAACCCGAAACTGAATTTTTAAAGACGCGTTACTGGAGCGGTTGGCGGTGCCATTACGCAGCAGACTGGAGCTAATCGTTATATACCGGAAAATATGCGCGGCCAGGTGAACCAGGCTGTGGGACAGGCGGCCGTCAATGAACTTTCCAATGTCTTTGCCACCAGATTCAAGTAAACCTACTCACTCTCAGCTACAAATAATTGCAAAATTTACCGTTAATGTTTGTTAAACGCAAGGCGTAACAAAAACCAAAAATCAAGCAAAGAATAATTAAAACAAGCGAAATTTATTCACACTGACACTCGCCCTTATACATACAAAACTAGACATGCATTTGTACTACACACATGCGCGCCGCCCTACAGTTTTTGTGAATGCATTGCATACTACACATAATTTATTCGTTTTAAACTGTTTTGTCTTATGCTATTTAGTTTTCTATGTGTGTTTTTCTAATTTTACGTCATTTAATATTCTAAGCATTGTTTCGCAGCGCGCCCAGAACTTTTCACTTGCTGCGCGCTTTTATTTATTGCTTAATCATTCGATAAAAATACGCATACATACGCATTAGTTCTGATTTTATGTTTTACTCGGTTTGCTTTGTCTGCTTTTCTTTTTCGTAAAAGTCGTTAGGCAAATCAATAAGTTTTAACCAATAAGACGTTGCAGCTTTCGCTCGGTGCGCTGTCACTACCCGGCAGATTTCTGTTCGCATCGTAGGCTTGTTTCAGCTAAGAGTTTTCATTATTTAAGGGGTTAATGATATGATTAAAAATCAAGGGCTTTGATTTCCAAGCAATATGTACACATTTTAATACTTGCAAGCGTGGAAAAATGATTCCTGCAGCATACTTTGCAATTTTGATTTCATATAAGAAGAAATCTTTTTTTATTTCCGTTTGTATACTGTTTTGTATTTATTACATTTTATTTGTATTTTTTCCTCCCTTATTTCTGTGAGCTTTGTCCTCTCCCATTCCCCCGTTCTACTTCTATAAGTGATTGTTTTATTTTGTTCCACCACAACAACCTCTTCACGTGCCACCTGTACACAGGACACACATGCCCAACTACAAAAATATAACCACGTTATTACCGTGAGCCTAGCACTCTAGTTGTCGTTCTCAAGTATAAAGATAAAATTTTGGAGCTAAAACAAAAAGGAAAACAAAAATAAAACTACAATGTTAACTGCAACCCACTCTACTCGTATCTCTTCAATCGAAATCTCACATTATAAAGATACTCACACTTATGCGCAGAGCAAACAATATATGAGGAGGTCCATAACAAAACGCAATAATTCCACTAAAACAATTTTTTTGATAAACGAATAAATTTAATTAAAGCCAGTAGGATATATATATTGTTTTAATTAGTTCTTGTGGAATAATAGTTTTCTAGGAACAATACAAATCTTAAGTAAATTTATTTATTTGGCAATTAATTTTTAAGTTATTTAGAAAACAAATTGGGAAATGTTGCGTTTTGGTCCGATACATAGTATTTATTTCATTTTGCTATGAACCCTATGCCGATGTTGCGTTTTGATATGAATTATGTTCGGAATTGTGGCTGCGTGTGCGAATAACATAGAAATAAAATCTTTTTGATTTGAATTGCATAAGTTTAATTATATTACACAAGTCCATTCAAGTATTACAAAAGTATATAAGTATTCAAGTATTAGAAAAAATCAACATTGTGTTACATCTCATTCCAGTGTCCTCCTCCAAACAGTCACATAAGGTGATATAACCTCGGTTTAATTAGAACTATTTCCATGTTCGTCTAACTCCGAAATGTTTGACCACTGTTGGCCATACTGTTTTTCCAATAGTTTAACAACATCTTTCTTCTTTTCTAAATTAATTGCAACACCAAGAGGAATTCCATGAAGCAAACAAGGGGGTATTTTGCCTCTTTTAAGATAGCTGGTGAATTTTTCTTTGCCTTCAATTTTGTGAGATTCAAAAGTTTTGACTATACATTGGTTTTGCTGATTTGTGGAGAGTTTAAAGTAAATTATTTTCATACTCTGTATGCCGTTTATAGGACGGTAATATTCTGCCAATATTTTTAAATCCTTAAGGTGCCAATCCTTTCCTAAAATCTTAACCTGCCCGTGCCCAGAATAAACTTTGTTATAACCTTCTTTAAAAAAATTTTAGTATTTTTTCGCAAATCTTTTTCAACACCCCCAAAAATTCGATAAATATCTTACCGTTTTATAGTTATTGTAGAGTTATAACAATAAATTTAAATTTGATTGTAGAGGTACCATAATAGTAAAATTAATTTATATCATTGACTTTTCATTTATATCTCGAAGTTATTTATTGCATACATATGGATATGTTTCATTTTGGTCTGAACCATTATTTTTGGTTTTGAATAACAGTGAAATTATTGACCTTTGGTATGTTTTATAACAATCGTTACATAGATTTTAACATGTAGAATTGGATTCAGTCAAAAAAGTGAAAAACTTAAAAAGTGGAATTATTGCGTTTTGTTATGGACCTCCTCATATATAAACAATTATTTAGGGAATTGGAAATGCGAAAAACCACTTGGAACCTTAATTCATAAGCAAACAAAAGGATTATACAAAAATATATAACAACTTAAATTTAACAAGGAAAGTTACATAATTGTTGCTAATATTGTGTTTTCTGTAGTTTTTTAACAATTTACTAAGCATGGCTAAAAGTGACAACTACAGCAAAGTTTTACGCAAATTACGAGTATAATTACAAGAAGCAGCGAAAGAAAGAAGTTAGCTCTTAGTGCATATTTTAACTAGTGTGTATTTTATTGTTGACTTTAATAAAAATAATGTTCATTAATTACGATCGATAAACATAAACAGTATTTGTGTTACAAAGCAGAAAGACAATGCAACAAAAAACGATATGTAATATGTGAGCGTCCAGCTAAACACGCAAAGCAATTACGGTTTGAATTTCGATAGCAGATTTTCAATTGTTTCGAGTTAAGCGTTACTCTTAGTGCAGTAGTAATGTTGAAATTTTCTTCGGAAAAGCTTGCATGGCTTTTAGTGGGTGGAGTGTAGTTTCGGCAGTTTAACCAAAGAAAACATCAAAATTGTGTTGCTGTGTTGCGTCCTATAATTTAATTACTCATATGAGACCCTAGAAATTTGTTGCTAGAAACTTCAAATTCGAAACGCTGCTGGGCTTTTTTAAGTAAAAAGCCATCGAGTTATTTGATTATAATTTAGTTTTGATGAACTTTCGGCATCTGTAGAACACGTAATGGAAATCCCCTTATTGTGCTGGCACTTCAGAATGTGTTTCATGCAGTTTGAAGTGTTTTTGCACTTTTCCTGTATTTTCTTATGATATAAAATATCATAATATCGCTCCTTCGCTGCAAGAACGTCATAACTCAAAAAAATTTTTTTCCAGTTTATGGCAACCCTGTGTGTATCTGCATATGATCTTTTATCTGTCAAAACCACTTTGTAAAATATTCAATACTTTGCTCACAAGACGACATGAAAAATTTTGTGATACCTTGAAGTGCCTGTAATGGTAAACTTTAAAATTGAATTTTCTCCGAATGATGTAGTTTTGAGTTATGCCGTTCTTGTAGCGAAGGAGCGATATGATGAAATGATTCCAGCATTCGAGTAACACATCCAATTCTAATCCAATATCATATCCAAAATAATGTTGACAAAAACGCTTTCAGTGTGTAATATAAGAATGCAAATACTCGTAACTTTCAATTCGATGCGCTCCCTATTCACTCTCTGTGTCTTGGCATTTAATCCTGGAAGGACTCGCGCACATTTGAAAATATCATATTTTTAACTAGTTTAATAAAAACAAAAACGTGAGCAACAATGCCTAGTGTTAAAGTGCAATGCATGCTAGTAGTTGTTTTCCTCCTCCTCTTCTGTAAGTGAAGGTAAATTAAAATCGAAACACAAATGTAAAAAATATGAAAACGCTTAAAGTGTGTGCAAGTAGAACAGTCGGCACTTTTCTTCAGATTGCATTGCATTAATTTGCTGTTGTTGTAATTATGCATACCTATAAATATATACATACAAACTTAAACTTATATACATACATATAAATATATAATTATATACAATGATGGTGTTGATTTGTAAAGTTGCACAGTAAAAATGAATATGTGCTGTATGCGCGCAATTCAAATGAGAGACAGAAAAAAGATAGCTCAGAGCATCTAATATGGGCCTGACCAGTCTAAATTTAGTATCGCAACTAGCGCAAAGGGTATGTGATCTGGCTAGAGAGCAGCTCGTGGCGTAGCTGAGGTTGATGAAAAAAGACAAACATCTAAACGAGCGTGAAACCAAATAGCAGTAGAAGTTTCGAAGCGAACGAAGCAGAAATTACTTGCATGTGCATATTAAAGTTGGTACTGAAACTACATACATACCCGTAATGCACACACCGCACCACTAACTACTACTACTAACCAGTACTGACTACTGCTACATACGAACACTTTTACATAATTGGTTGACGAGGAGAAGCGACACTAGAGCATGCAACATATTTCACTGAAATGGATAAACCAAGGTACACCGCAAGTTACTCCAAAATGGGTGCACAAAGCCTAGAGCGCTGCCTGCATGAGCGTTGCTCCACAGAACCAAAGGCTCAAAACACCGACACCTGCTTATACATAAATGGATTAAAAAACAAAAACTTCACTTGCAGCGAACAAAAACAATTATGAGTATAGTGAAAACAAACAAGTTGATGTTGCATATACATATATTTAATGCATCTAAATGCGAAGCCCAGAAGAAGACCAACACAAAAGCCACACACCCTTAAACCCTATAGACAGAAATCATTCATAAGAATAAAAAACAAATACACAAATATTTAAAACATGTTGCGAAAAAATTGCTAGGCGCTGTTGTTGTTTGTGGGGACCATAAGGCGCCCGCTCACAACCACCGTACTATAAACCTCTGCAAAAACAAAACAAAATATTGACAAGAGATAAGAGAATACAATGTTATTAATAATAAAGTAAATATATATATATATTAAAAGAAAATTGCTGCAGTTGTCTTCATACTTGGCTTGGCTTGGCTGTTATTCGTAGCAGTGTCGCGGTATCGTGGGCCTCAAACTACACTA
Organism: Melieria crassipennis; assembly: GCA_963668005.1. Lineage (NCBI taxonomy): Eukaryota > Metazoa > Arthropoda > Insecta > Diptera > Ulidiidae > Melieria > Melieria crassipennis. Next base: position 60,093,062 of record OY764962.1, read on the forward strand.
AATTCTTTATCGAATTCTCGGTCAATGATAGCAGATGCGTTTTTCGTACTAGAAAATAAACTGCAAAGTTGAGTTAGTATTCTCTCGCTTAGTTGGCCTGCAAAATTAGGCCCAAATTAAATCTTTTTTATCCTACCGACTCTTTCAATCTGTGCACATCAGTATTGCTTCTTGTCCAAAGCCGAAGCATCCGCGTCACTTCTAACCCTTGTACTATATGCTGTAGTTTGCGGATTCAACTGACTCATATGCACTCCACTCTGCCGCATCATTTCGTTACAACGCTTTAACAACAACTAAATGCTTCTGCACACTTTTCCCCAATGCCTCAAATGAGCTCTTCGTTGTCCTCTTATTAACTCCTCTCAATTATGTTCGCACTATCAAAACACACACACACACGGTGTTGGATACTGCTTTGCTAACATTCTTCTTTTTATCCAAAATACAAACAATGAAGGTGAGTTATTAACTACTTATTTCCCTTTAACGTTGCTACTTAGTTTGTTGCCTTTTGTCGCTGTATCTATCAATCTGGTGTTGTCATTTAATTTCGTGCAAGCTTTAATTAGTTGCTTTAATTTTGTATCGTTCTTTGCAGCCGCCCCGTGCAGAATGCACCGCCGAAGCTACCAGATCGTCCCTCCTACTATGGCAACACAACAAATGGGCGTCCCTTCTAAGGAGCCGAACGAGATGTGGATTTTGTAAATTCAGCTGTTGTTTTTGTTAGACCATTTTCAAAAGTACAATAACAACAAGTGGATCACTGATTAAATTAGGAATTTACATGCAAACTTTAACTCATTTCTCCTCATAATCGTAGTTTTTTCTGTTATAATTTGCAAATCATTAGCACTGGGTAGGCACGCAGGTTAAAGGTGACAATTTTCGAAAGCTTTTGCTATTCAACTAATTTTTTAGCATATACGAAAAAAGTTGCCAATGTGCGTTGAGCTCACGTTCCGAAGTGACATTGCTTTATCCACACAAAAAACGTAGCTATGGAATTAATTCGTCTATACTGAAGACTACAAATTTCGCACCTGCACGACTGTGTAGTGTCAAGCTAAGCAAACTCGTGCCGAATAAGGGGGTGTATCACTGAACAGAGCCAGTTGTGTGAATGCTGATTAATCAAATCAAATCAAACAGTGTTGACATTTACAAACTTAAGATTATGCTATTTATTTTGTGCCTCTTTTGCAGCGTTCTTTCTGTAAGCAGCTGCCGCTTTATAGCTGTAGTCGCTATTCCGTGCATTAATTTCATACTGAACATACACTGTGTTTCCCATGTAAATAGCGCTTTGCTCAACTTCGCACCCTCATATTTTGTAACGCCCAAATACCACCTTCCACTTTCCGCCTCGAAAGCTGATTTAGAATTTTGTATATCCTCTTCTCTTTGTATATGTGATTAAAAGCAAAGAAGAAAATTTAAGTAAATGTAAAATGTTATTTTATCCTATTTTTTAAATACGATCGTTAGCCTGTTAAGCACCTTTCTATTATACATGTAAGTCAAGTTAAGCTATGTATATTAAAAAAAAACAAGTAAAATAAACTATGATACGAAACTACTATGCAGTGTGTGATTTTTTGTTGGGCCAAACTTTGGCATAAATGCAGTATAGCGAACCCTCGTGAAAAAAATAAATGAGTATGCTTTTATATAGAGGGTTGGCTCCTGAATCTAACATACTACAAATTTTGCAGGGGAAACAAACGGGGTTTTTATCAAACAAACTCAATTAATCTCAAACTGATTTACACGATATGGGTATCAAACGAAAGAGCCACGCCTTTTGTGGGCGTTTCCCAGGCAAAATTTTTAGTTAGATTCACAAAAATACGCTCTATATGGCCCAATTTGCAGTTTTTTTTTCATGAGAGTTCGCTATACTGCATTTGTTCCCAAATTTTTTTGCTTGGAATGTTTTATCAATTCGCTCAAATAGCTGTAGCACCTAAACTGGGAGTACTAGGGACCTATCTTGTAGTAAATCTCATGAGCTTTCCGTAAAATACAAAGTTTCCAAAACTCCACCGGAAACCAGAGAAAATCAAAGTTAAAGAATGGGACCTGAAATATACTCTGTTGCCGAGATAAAATATGCCAAATAAATTGCTTTGTTTGTTTGTTGCTTAGTTTCTGTTTATTAATTAAAGTTGTCTTTGATTTACATTAAACCGTACTACATAGTTTTCAATTGCATTAGTTTAATTCCCTCTCCAACTTCTGCCTACAAGATTTTCGTTTTTGTCTACTTTAACACTTTCAATAAATTGTAATGTTTGTTGTAATTATTGTTTTTGTTGTTTGTTGTAATAACGCTACGCATTAAACATAAAATATTATTTTCTGTTGATGTATGTTTTAATTCTTAGTACTGTTGTTGCTGTTCTTGTTTGCTATTTGTTCTGGTGGTGGTATAGACATGGAGTTCATAAGTTGCCTGGCGGCAATTAATCATACTTTTTTAATTGATTTTCAACATTTATATCTATCAATATTCACTTGACATATTTAATGTCTTGTATATGTTATTGAGTTTTATTTGATATTGTTCATTGGTTTCAAATTGTTTTTAATTTGTTCATCTCTAGTTTTACTTTGCTTTATTTTATTATCATCTGCCTCGAATCACTTGTATTATTCGAATTAACTTGCATTTCAATTTTGTGTTAATGAATTTTTCCTTTCATATTTGTTATGGCTGCTTCGCACGAATTGTCTCTTGAGACCTCTTTGAAGCATCGGAGCATTGTCTACATTTAAAAACGGCCGTTTAATAACTTGCAAACTCTGCACCTATTTGATTCAAGCGAATTTCGCTCTTTGTTTGTATAATATTAATGCAAATTTTGTTCGGTGAAAATTTCTCTTCGCTGCGAAAATGTTAATGATTTTTGTTTTTGTTTCAATTCGCCCATTCGTTGATTCGCCCATATAAATTGACAGAGTTGTTGTTGCTGTTGCATTTTCGTTTGCTTATCCGTTGAGAGTTTTTCCATTTGCTTTCCATTTTGCATAATTTGTTGCAATACTAGGTTGTTGTTGTTGTTATTGTAGTATTAAATGCGGCAATAAATCGCCGGTACGTGTGTGGGTCGCAAGTATGCAGGTAAGTGTATATGTGTGTAAACAAGTGTATATGTGTTGTATATGCTTGAATATTTGAATTGAATATATCTATTTGTTAATTAAGTGAATTAGTTGTCCTTACGCTAAGATTGGATATAATGTGGTTCACTTAAACATTGAATACGCCCTTCGCTGTGATCCTCGCAGTTATTCGTCAGATTTTCTTCAAATACTCAGTGGTATTTGTTTTGTGTTATAACAAGCAATAAACAATTCTCCTAGTTTAAATTCATGTAAGCTGCCGCGCGGGCCCAGACGCGCCCACCGGCACGCACAGCACCACACTCTGCCTCGTGATCCTCAATTTGTGAGGCAAAACGCGATGCCCGGCCGTCGCTGTTGTTCGGCAATGCCTGTCGGTGTGCGCGTGTGAACGGCTGTCGTCGGCAGATTTTCTTCTTTTTCTTTTTTTTTTTTAATTTTTCTGTGCTTACGTTGTATGTTTGTTTCGCTTACTTGCTAAATTTATTGAATATATATAAATTGTTTAGATTGTGATTTATTTTCGTATCTATTGATTTATCGATTAAACTTGCAGAATAATTCTTTCATTCCCTTTATCATTTAAATTTCGAAAATTCGTTAATTAAAATTTCAAAGGCTTAACTACTGAATTCGTATAAATTTTCTTCAAAAAATTGCTGCCATTCGTCAGAGTTCGGGATAACAAAATTGTGGATAGCAAGTGATTTAACGATTGAAGCTACTGAAATTTTGGTCATGTGAGCTTCGGAGTGATAAATTGTCGAGGTCGTGACTCGTATGGAGTAAATGGAGCGTGCGAACAGTGAGTCGTGCCTTGGACACCAGTTCGATTTTACTCATGTCGGCTAGAAAAAGAAGCAGAGATGCAGTAAAAATGATTCAATTATGATTATTTAATTACTCGCAACGGAGGCGCAGATCATTGCTATTAGACTCGTTTAAGTGCCTCAGTACTCAGCGCTTGGCAACCCAGACGTCTGACAACAGCATCGCCGACTGCAACCACCCATGGGTTGGGCAGGAAGCGCCGTGCTCCTAATACTAATAATTCGTTTTTGCAGCATTCCAATGCCTCAATCGGCCATACCCTCCATATCTAAGCCAACACCATTTCGTGTTAGAATGCAATTCTGTTCTCCCAAGGAGGCGAGAGAAGTAAAACTCCATACAAGCGGTAAATCGTCAAGTCACATTACCGTTTTCTCTCTACTCATTTTCTGCGCAAGTTATTCTTAAACGATCATTTAGCTATTTTGATTCAGTTGAGTCCAATATAGAGGGAATTGAAATATTTTTCAGCTAATACGTGTCGAGCGAACTTCATGTGTCTCTTATCTTGCAATGTGATAATTGGTAAATTGTTGTATTCTTCTTCTGAAAATAATGCCATTAAGTACCACTACATATATAACCATAAATGTTGAATAAACACTATAAAGAGAGTTTGCTGTTTGAAATGAATTTTAAAATTTTTAATACGTCTAATCTAGCAAGTAAAAATTTTCTTATATTCGCTAAAAAGGAAAGCTGAAGTTGTATTATAAATATACTTGATAATGTGTGCTAAAGTGCGAGCGAAACTACCGCCGAAATACGTGCGTGTGTGTGAGTGCTCAGGTCTGCTTTGGTTGATTGATAGCAATGTGCACTGTGGCTTCTGATTGCCGGCAATACCGCTTATTTTTTCCAATTTCACTGCCTGATTGTTGTTGACCATTCACAGATTTTGTTGTATTTCGCTTCCTTTTATTGCACTTGTTTTTCAAGTTGTTCACTTGTTCACAGCTTTCAATTTAAAGCCTTCAACTAATGGGTTTTGCTAATCCCGCGCACCAGAACCGTTTGCGGTTTGCCGATGCGTGTCGACTTTTTGGGTCTTACGAGTTTTGCAAAATTCACCAAACGACCAGGCTTTAACGAATTATAATTGTTGCTCAACTTTGAGGCTCCTTCAACATGTTCAGCAGCATTTTTTATTCGATTTTTCATTGTTACGTTTAATTTAATTTTTTATTAAACTGAAACTGTTTGCCAGTTTTAAAAATTATTTGTACGGTTTATACAAATACCAGGTTCATTAACATTTATGACGTCGTCGTTATTGATGTTGTTCATTGCTGTTTGTCTTTAAATGCTTGACTCTTGCAGCTTGAAAGTTTGGTGTGCATTTATGTTACACGTTTTTAAAACATTTCTTTGGATGCAGTTAAATTGTTTTGTTCGTTTCATTTTTAGTCCAGTGTTTACATGCAGTTTTGTGTTTTGTTGTTGTTCAAAATGTGTTTTATTAGTAGAGAAGAGAAATATTTATGTATATTGTTTATGTATAAATAGTTCAATTATAGAATAGTTAATAAAGTCCCATATGTAGGCAATAATACAGAATTGCAGCAATTGTAATTATAATATACTACATTTATATGGATGTGTGTCTGTCGAGTTTTTCTATATTTCGCTCATAACAATTAGAATAATTTCGATTTATTGACGTTACTTTATACACGCATTTTTCGTGTGAATAAGTTAACTGTTGGGAATCAATCAATATGAGTGTACATGATATTCCATTCTAATATATTTATTAATTTTCGAATTTTAAACATAATAATATAAACATGTTGAACAAGTAACCTAAGGATAGGGGGGAATAATACAAAACAAACAGTAGCACATGGGCTAGAAATCTGAGCTTCCTGTATGTTCATTTATGCTTTTTACTGCTAACATATACTAGGCATTGGTTTTGCATGTTTGTATATTTTATACTTTAAATTAAATTATTAACTGGATGAGAATGCGCATTGCATTGTAGGTGCGCGCATTGTTCACGCTTAATCCTCCTTGGACAGACTGCCCAGATCACTCAGAAACATTTCCGGTGTTATTATATGCGACGACCCGACGAGCACTTCCCAGTTCTTAACAGAATTGGTGACTTCGTAGGCGCAACGCATCTCCGACATGGAAACGCCGCCCACAATGAACACGATCAGGCGTGGGACATTTTTCACCTGAGTTTGGGCCTTGTCTTTATGCCAATGCCCATAACGAGCGCTACAATTCGTGAAATATTATAATCAAAATTGCAACGAAATGCATATATTTGAGTGATGATTAGTTTACCTTGTGGGAGCATGGTAATTGGTATTCTGTGCACGCCCAGCCAAAAAGGCAAAGTGACGCTGATCCAGCTTGTCCTCAATGCAATCTTCCATTATATCCTTAACAACGGGTGTCCAACGCGACATCTGGTAAGTGTGCTCGGTAATGCGCTCCTTACGTGGTACGGTGTAGACTTTTTTGCGTGACTAAACAAAGTGAGCAGGAGAGAGAATGAACCGAAAATATTAACACTGACAGTAAAAATTAACTTGAAACGAAATTCAGCCCGTACTCTAACTTTAACCAGAGAAAGTCATAAAGCATAATAAGGATTTCACAAGATATTTTTAAATAGTAACACAAAAACAGTGATCGAACTTACATCAGCTATAACGTTTACACCCAAAAAGCTGAGATTGCGCACCATATCCTGATCTTTGGGCGATAGCGAAGCATGAGTGAAGAGCTTAGTAAGATTCTCCTCGGAAATGCCATTCTTAATCATCACATAGAGGGCAATAATGCGCACTTTATCGTAATTGGAAACATCCTGAGAACCAAAAAGAGCAAAGCAACCGGTAAATATGTTCTCAAAGTTCATAGTTTAACGACATAGTTTTACGCACCGCGTTTAGTAGGATTGGTACAATGTTGCGCATGTGATCCTTGATCTTTTCGCCCTCAGCATCAGTGCCCATAGCCAGATCTTGTTCAACGCGACACAGCTTGTCAGCGTAACTCTAAAACGTTTCCAGCAAAATGATAAAATATTTGCAAGAAAATTGCCTTGTCCCCTTGAGCGACTTACTTGGTAACATTTCATGCAATCTTCGGCCAAATGCAAATGAGTCGAATACTTGGACAGCTCCTTTTGGTATTGTGGCATTTTCTTGATCATTTGCGAGAGATCGCGCATTGAAGATTTGTCGGCTGCAGAGATCACACACCATTTTTAGGTATCATTTAATAGCCAAGTTTCCAGTTAGTGTGTATGTGTGTAATGACTGCGGAGGCCCCATGACCAGCCTTGGTCAATATGTACTTACCCGATGACATGCGTTTCGATTCGGTGAACTTCTTCAGGTTTTGGGTAACCTGCGTGGAGACGACAGCGATATGCTCATGTCGCAGCTCCACCCACAAATCGTCGTTCTCATCTAGAAGCACCGACTTTTCCGTTTGATTCGGACCGGGCATGTACTTGTACACGTCGTTGACAATCGGCAGCAGATCGTAGGCCATTGCCTGAAGCGTCAATTCATGCAGCAGCGGCGACACACAGTCGAAGCCGCGGTCCAAAATCAACAGCTGTGAACGGGACTTCTCTGGACCCTCGCCCATGGTGGGCTCGTCGGCCTTGTAGGCGTCCAACTTCTGCTGCACCGAAGCGGCCAAGTCGATGTTGCGGTCCCAGTCGGTGCGATATCGCACCATCGGATACTCGCCGAGTGTGGCGCACAACGTGGCAATTTGCTCGGCGATGCGCTCGATGTGCTTGGCGCGTATCGAAGCAAACGCTGGCGAGTACAGACACTGAAAGGTGTCTGGCGAATCGAGCGAGTAGACCTGAGGGAGCGATAGCGTTGACCAACGGAGTAAATGGCGTTTGGCAAACGCAAGTGCAATGTTGAAGAAATATTTGGTGAAAGAAATGTGTTTTTTGCTTGATTAGTTTCATCATATATAAAAATCGGACTTGGCGGTGTTCAAGGTACGCACTCAGACAGATATTGTCTGATTAATACATTTTTACAAAGCAGTTTTGGTTCAGAATAAAATGATACACACATATGTATATAGAAAACTATGCATGCAGAGTTTGAAAGCAGTTTTTATTTACGTTAGCAAAGCGTGCACCAATAAAGGACAAAAGCACTTGCACAGCTCAAGATTGTTGTACTAGGTAGTTTCTAGTTTTAAAAAGTAGACACTTCTTAAAACAAGAAGTATTCATAAACGAAATCTCTGTTTTCAACGGATTTTATGTGAACGAAGTTGGCAGATATTGTCTAAGTAGACTAACGAGAAAGGATTATTTTATTAGATTTACGAATCTATCGAATGACAGCAGCTAGTCTCTGTATACATAGTATGTATACAGAGACTGTATGTATGTATGATGTATTACATACATATATATATAGGTACATACACCTTTATATTGACATAAAAGAGTAATGTGATAAGTTTTTAGCACAACGCGCCAACAGTGAGCATAGAACAAAAGTGACATTGTTAGGACATCAAAAGGATTTCAGTTACACGCTTATCGATTGGATTGGACAAAAATAGGCACACGTAATGAATTGGTATGTACTTAACGGTGATAGTATCACTTGGTCATTGGCTGGTTCAAGCAATGACAGTGCTTGACAATGACGTTCCACCCTTTTTTCAGCTGAAAGCACAAGACAGGCGCTTTCAAAAATAATGGTAAGGTCAAACGTATAAATTGGTAATGTAATTGATGTATTTATAATTTAACTCATTATTAATTACTACTACTATACTTAAGAATAAATAAAAAAAGAAAAGAGATTCTGTGTAGAAGTATTACAAATTGTTAACCGAAAAAGAAGGTTTTTATTGAACCAAAATAATAGATATTCCAAGTTTTTTATTTAAACTTTTAAGCGAGGTTTGACCCTACATTATGAGAAAATCAAAATTTCCCTAGACGACTGTTTTAATAAAGCTGTGCAAGCACTTTTTAAAATAAGCTTAGACTATGCAAATTTTCTAACTACAAACACCAGAACGCATTCGTTGCACTAATTACTTCTTACTAAATCGACGAAAACACGCAGTGACTTTTTTTGGACCTGGAGATGTGTGTAGAGTGTGGCTTAGCAATGACATGATATGTAATACCCTCAAGGAAAAAATAAAACGACAATATGTACAGCAAATTTCATGTCGATAGCAAAGCTTCTTCAGGCGTTTTGAAGTTTTAGCTCAAAGTTTAATGGCATGTGTAAAATAATTATTGTGTAATTTCTTTGTTTTATAAATATGAGTTTGCCAGCCGAAACGAACATTGAGACAGTTGCATGAAATATCAGACGAACGGAATTTATATAAGTTTTTGAAAAGTTCAAAATTAATTTACTACAAAACGTTCTGCTATTTATTAAAAACAAAAAGAGTTGGATAGAAATCGATAAACCTGATAATTATTAGAAGGTAGTAGAGAGTTTGCTATTCGAACAAATCAGGGATAGGAAAAATAGTCACTTAATTGCTGATAAGTAGTAAAACCGAATTAATTTCTTTGAGTGTATTCCAAATATGGGGTCAAACGAAATAATGGATTTTGTGCCAAGGATGCGGGTACGTGAAGCACTTCGGGTGATAAGCGGGTGTTACTACGGGTGATAAGCGGGTGTTGCTACTATTGGCTGATTATTTTTAGTATGTTTTTATCGTGTGAAATGCATGGCTATAAATTGTGTTTGATATTTGTTGTAATTATTATTATTGTTGTTTTTTAGCCCGTGAGTTACATATGCCAAATACTAGCCCAACAAACAATAAATAAATGCGAAATTTGCAAATTACCCAGGTAAATTTTGGCCCGGCCGGGTTAGTATTAAAAACAAAAAACTGCTAGCAAACCAAAAACATAACATACTACAGAAACAGGTTTTAAATTTTCGTCTGACCAAATTTCCGTAATTTGCGAGACAATTTCGCATTTATTCGCACGCTTGCGTGCACAGTGCTTGGCATATTATTTGGCATATATAATTATATAAAAATACTTTCGTCAAGTTCTCAATTTGAATATGTACTGTTGTTAGTAGCTAATTTTGTCATTTTGACGCAGAGGTGACGATTTGCTTTTCTGTATACAATTCACATACATTAAATTGAACACTACAAAACAAGTTTAACAAAACTTAAGGAGATAGACCGCAACCACTTTTCAGTTCTTTCAATTTTTTGGCATTTCTGTACACACACACATATGTAGGTATTTGAGTTGTTTTCGAAAAAGTGCAGTGCGACAAAGTCATCGAAATTATTTCGAACTTCCACCAGCGCTGGCCAACGTAGGAAGGGAAGAAAGCCCGTTGCACTGCCGGTCGCCTTGCACTTTCTCACTTTCCTTGGCAGGAGAAACGTAACGATTCTTTATTAACAAAATAGTTGTGTATTTACAACACGTACAATAAAAGAGAGAGCGTAAACATATTGAAAAGAAATAAAGCATTGGTTGGTTTCTGGTTTGGATTCGCACAGGCTCTACACGCACAGCAGAGGCACATTTTGACAGAGGGGCAGGCGGAGGGATACGTTTTGCATGGCGCAAACAAATTTCCGTGCCTCGTGTTTTGGCCGCATGTGAGTGCGTACGCGTGTGTGTGTTGGCGCTTGAGCGTGAGTGTGTGTATAAGGCCGACGCGAGAGGCGTGTTAGCGGTTGCCTTAAAGTTTTTAATTTAACAGTTTTTATGATTTTGTGTTGTTATTTCGCACCTGGCATTCGTATGGTAGAAATGCAATATTTATCTCCTTTAGAGTTTTGATCTTTCTTGCAGCGCACGATTTACACAAATCGTTAAACAATTCCTCCGGGCAAACTATAAGAATTCAATCAAAACAAACAAACAATAAACAAATGTGTCATAAAAGTTATGAGCGCTTGGGCGTCGTAATGCATGGGCACGAAACTAAAAAAAATATATAAATCAAAACCAAAACTTGCCGTGAGAGGCAGGCGGACTTCTGCAACTCGCCTGGACTCCCCTACACACTTCATTGTAAGACGGCACAAAAATTTAAAGCAACTAATGAAAGAGCGCATCGTATGTGCTGAATGGCGCCCTTCATGATTTGGGTTTGAGGTACGATCATACACAAAACTGCCGTTTTTCTCAAACAATGAAGTAATAAATACAAAGTTTAGACGATACAATAGTGAAATCAAACTATAATAACGGCGCACCTAATTACTCGTATGTAAGTACTGTGGACAAAACAAAAAATACGTTTTTACGTTCATTATTGAGACGCTAAAGCGAATTGCAAAATAAACATTTTGTAAACGTTGCTTTAATTCTTAAAAACTGTAGGTACTAAGATATTTAATATTCGAGAAAATATTTGCAATAATATTCAAGTTTCATCTTACCACATGTGACTGCAAGCATACTTGTCTGCTTCAAACAAAAGGATTTGTAGCAAATTGAACTTAAATATAAAGTTTATATAATAACTTCAATTGGTAAATGGCACAAGAAGTGACATAAATCTAAGGAAATTGGTTCGTACAGAAGATTAAAAAATCCCCAAAAGTCAACTTTTATACTTTAGATTATTTGGTTCCTCAAATCTTATTTGCTTCTATTAAAACATCGTTAAGTTGTGTAGGGTATTATTCCTTGTTTTGATTCGCCCTAAAAGATGCGTTGGATGACAAGCACCAAATTGTATGAGTCGTGAAATCCCAACATTAAATTATTCATTAATTACAAGTTGGAAGGATAATTAAAAACTCGTGAGACATGCGAAGCAACACTTGGCGAATGCTGCTTTTGTTTGGTAATGAAAGCAGAGTATGACGGTTAGACGTTGCGCCGCTCCGACAACTGGTTGGTTGGGACACTGCACAGTTTAGTACGATACAATTAAGATTATAGCTAAGGGTCGCCTGGGTGGGTCGCCTTAAGCAAAATAGTTGAACGACAATTCTCTACCTTATCTTCATAGGCTAAAAATGCAATATTGATCTCTTTACATGTTCGAATGTATTTGCGTGTAATATCGCTGCGTATTTGCAACATATGGAATATATCTTCGGGTATTGCTGTAAGATTTCAAAATCAAGAAAATGTTTTTTTCGGTTTACTCCATAAAAACAGAAGATTAACTCAAGGAAATCAGAAAGGAAAACAAAATACTATTGTTCGGCACATACCCTCCGTGAAGAAGACGTGCGCGTAGCGATACATGGGCCTGGCCGGATTCTCAAAGTCGCGTATTAAAGCGCGCACCGACTCGTCCGAGGGCGTTATCAAGTAGATGGCATCCATGGTGGGCAATGGTTCGCGCTTCTTGTTGATGTCCTCGACCACTGCAAAAAATGGAAAATATAAGTTTATCTCGGTATGCGTTAAAAGGAGCAGCTGTACTGACAAGTAATGCCCTCGGCGCTTATCTCGTGCATTTTGGTGCAAGCGGACACCATGCGCATGCCCAGCTTGTCCACGACCAGCACACGCCATTCCATGCCGCCCGGCTTCGCAGCGGCTGCAACTGCGCCGGCTTTCTTCGGCGGTGGCGGCTTGTACTTAACCACTTCATTCATGATTTCTGAAAAAAATACTAATTAGTTGCTTTCAAGTATATTCTTCACTATATTTTTAGCGGACATGGGGGTTTTGCACTAAATTCATAGTGCACTATGCTTTTCACTACCACTAAATAAATTTAGTGGTAGCTGAATTTTTTCCACTAATCACTGAATTTTATTTAGTGGTAGTGGTAAAAAGTACCACTAAAAAAAAATTAGTTGAAGAAAATTGCACTACCACTAAATAAAGATCAGTGATTAGTGGAAAAAATTCAGCTACCACTAAATTTATTTAGTGGTAGTGAAAAGCATAGTGCACTAAACAAAGACATCCATTACCATTAAATAAACCACTAACAACGATATGCGCAAAAATATATGTTTTATTTAAACAACTTATTTGCTTTCATCAAGACTAGACGTTCAAAATTGTCATCAGTGACATTAGTGGAAAAGAATTAGTGATAGTGGAGGAATTTTCAACTATCACTGAATTTTATTTAGTGGTAGTGGTAAAAAGTACCACTAAAAAAAAATTAGTGGAAGAAAATTGCACTACCACTAAATAAAGATCAGTGATTAGTGGAAAAAATTCAACTACCACTAAAATTTATTTTAGTGGTAGTGGAAAATTTCCCAGCAGACCTCTAGTGGTAGTGGTAGTGGATTTTAGTGCAAAACCCCCCTGTCTGATTTTTAGTAATTGTGGCAGATTACAGGTTTTCTGACTACAGGTACTGGTTAATTTCCTAGCCATGCGAACAAGTCTCAAATAGATGCACTCACAAAAACTTGAAAAAGGAAATTTGCCCCTACAAATTGTTCAATCATTGTTCATAAAAATAATAGAAGACCCACAGGTATATGGACTGACATATCCACAATTGAGCCACTGCAAATCGGCACCTTGCACCTTTTCAAGAATCTGGCAACGCTTCAAAATCAATACCACAGATGCGGCGATATGCCTCACTGCAGCAACCTGTGAATCGGCGAAAATAAACAAATGGAAAAAACAAAATACCGCCCACTAAATCAGCCATGTGACGTCATGTATGCAAAACACAAACAACTACTGACAAACCTCACTTTGCACATTTGACAAGTTTCACTTTTGCGCACAAGACGAACAGTCCAGAGCCTCGGCGGTGGGGTTGTGCGACGCTTACTATACGCAAATGTAGAGCAAACGAAAACAACAACTAAACGAAGGAGAAATGCAGGCGTAATACGCCAGTCCAGCTGAGCAAAAAGGTCACTCCGGGGGCACAATGAAAACGGGGAAAATCGATATTTGGCAAAAAGGCTTCCGCGGGGCGTTCCAAGCCCTAATCTAATTTATATAATTTGGGAAAGCCGTACGCCAGATTTGCTCACCATGGCCGTGTCAGTAGAAGCCCACTTGCGAGGGCGTACCTTCTAAAAATGCACAACAACAACTTATTTAACTGTGATAAGATTTGGGGCCTTCGATCTATAAATTAAATTTTCCTCACTGCAAAGTAGAATCGGAAACTAGGCTATTCTTTGGCGACACTTACTTTGCCCAACCAGCACTTTCAACGCCATTTTTACGTGTTTCTGCTGCTACGTTACGCTCCCGACACACGCGCACGAAATTTTCAACTTAATGAAATTTACTTATTTGTTAGAGCGATTCACAAATGTTGGTGCAATTTGATGTTGATTCGTCAGCGATGAACAAATCAGATATTTTGCATACTCGCCGTAAGCAAACGTCAAGTTAGTGCCATTCCTGCTAACACGAATATTCGCGAATAGCAGAAGCAATATGGACGTTATAAGTATATGCGGTGTATGTCTGGACTAGTGGTGAATTTGGTGAATATCTTTAGTTATGAAAAGTATTTCATAAAGATTGTAATTCACAGATACGTTTTGGTGAATGGTTAGAATAAATAGTGGAATAGTACATGAGAACCTGTTCTTGCTTCGGCAGAACATATACTAAAATTGGAACGATACAGAGAAGATTAGCATGGCCCCTGCGCAAGGATGACACGCAAAATCGTGAAGCGTTCCACATTTTTTTGAAGATTTTTTGTGTTATTATTTTGATTGATTTCCGAATTAACCTAAATAATGTCAGTTATCAACAGTAGTTTAATTGTATGTTTGAATTGAATTAGTTGTTAGTTTAGTTATTTATAATCCTAACATGAGAACGGGCCTCAAGAGAAGACTGTGTTTACGTATGTTGAAATCGATTTAAGTATATTCCTGTATAATTTGATTTTGGGCTCGTGACACCTTATCAGTCACTTAGTTTGTGACTTTTTGAACGCTCGCCAGATACAAAAATTCTGTTAAGATGCAATAATATTTTTGTTATTTTTTAATATTCGCACAAGGTTTCTCGTTCATTAGACGAAATCCATTTCAACGAACACGTAAAAATTGTTTTTTATTTAATCTTTGGTTAAAAAATCTTTGCAGCAATTTCAACTTTAATTTAGTTGGTCAACACCTCAATTGCTCTTGTAGTCGCCGAAGGCACGTACGTGCTCGCGAATGCGCACAGCGTTGATGGCAATGAAACCGCTCGCGTCGCCTGGCACATAGCCGCCATGCACGTCCATGGAGACCAGCTCCTCGTTGTACAGGCCGCCTTTCCCCTTCGCCGCCTTGCGCGCCACAGCGCGGCAGTAACCCGGCGCCAGCTCCACTGTCACTTCGCCACTGACATTCTCCTGCGACAGCTCGATGCATCGGCGTGCGTACTCGGCCTCCGGACTGAACCAGAAGCCGTTGTACACATAGTCGGCCATGCGATCGCGTAGTATTTGCTTAGTGCGCAGTACTTCACGATCCAGGCAGAACACCTCCAAATCTTGATGGGCGGCGAAAAGAATGGTGCCGCCTGGTGTCTCGTACACGCCGCGAGACTTTAGGCCAACGAAACGGTTCTCCACAATGTCGATGCGTCCAATGCCGAAAGCGCCACCAACTTCATTCAAGTATTCAAGCACTTCGCAGGGCTTCGAGTAGCTGCGGCCGGTGAGAAGGTCTACCACTCCGGTGGGGAGACCACGTTCGAAGCGCACCGAGACGCGCATCGGAGTTTTGGGCGCTTTTGTTAGTGGGTCGACGGTCATCTCGTAAAGCGACTCGGGTGCAGGGTGAAAGGGGTTTTCCAGCACGCCAGACTCGTAGCTGATGTGCATGCTGTTGGCATCTGTGCTCCACGGAGAGGCTGGCTTGGCACTCACCGGTATATCGTGTTGCTTGGCGTATTCAATAAGGTCCAAGCGGCCTTGGAACCGATTGCAAAACTCCTCATCACGCCAGGGCGCAATGATCTGAAGTGACACAACATTTAACTCTTACTATAATTGTTTTCACTATTACATTATTGCATTCACCTTAATTTCCGGCAGCAGTGCGTAGGCACACAGCTCGAAGCGCACCTGATCGTTGCCTTTGCCGGTAGCGCCATGCGCTATGTACTTGCAGCCATACTGCTTGGCAGTCTCCACCAGTGCGACGGAGATGCATGGGCGGGCCAATGACGTGCCCAGCAGATAGCGCTCCTCGTAGATCAGACCCATCTGAATGGCCGGCCAGATGTAGTGACGCACGAACTTTTCCTTCACATCCTTCACTATGACCTTCGAGAAGCAGAAGAGAGCAAGAACCGTTTGAAAGAAAAAGGTTGAATACTGGTGATGCCACTAGTCGACAGTCACCTCCTTTGCACCAATTTTCAGCGCCTTCTGGCATGCTACAACAAAATCCTCCTTTTGTCCGACATCAGCCATCAGACAAATCACCTCGTAGCCCTTCTCCAGCAGCCATTTCAAGATGCAGCTGGTGTCCAAACCACCGGAATAAGCCAAAAGAACTTTCTCAACCATTGCACAACGCCGTTCAAAGAAAACTAAATTAAACCAATTGCGATGTTTGTAACTGATGTGTTTGCGATATTTTATTTGCTTTTCAAATACCCATCCACGAGTTGTCACCTCCGCACAGTCTATCAAGTTCAAGCGAGGAGGTTAGGCGTTGCCAGCTGATAAGCTGCCCAACCAACGACTACCTATGCGTATGGAGCAAGAAACGAGTGCAGTTAGGGCTGGTTGAGTGGGAGCGTCATCTACTTGGAATATTTGGTCAAGTGTACTGATAAGCCCGTCAGATGTTGGGCAATTAGAATAGAGAGTAGCTTTTTAGCTTATATGTGTAAGAGATAATTTTATTAAATTGTATTTTTAACAGAGCAACAGGTGGACAGTGCTCTGATTTGACGAATGTGACTTACATCTATTGAATATTTAAATTGGGCGATATTGAATCGAAAAAAATATATTGAGCTCCAGTATAGGCAAAAATCGTCACACATTTAATGCTGATTACTACAGTAGCAACTTTTCTCGGCTGTCGCCACTTGTCGCTATGACAAATTTTATTTCCACGGGTTGCGTTTTTCTTCAGAGAAATCGGACTTTGAAAAAGGTAAAGTTTTTCAACGGGGGAGGAGGTGTACTGCAACCATTCGATAATAAAACGAATAAATCAATAAGAAAATTGTGTGTTTTTAATATTTTTATTTAAGCGTTTTGAAATGTTTGTATATAGAGAATTGCATTACATTCATAATAATTATTATTTGTATCTTATTTTTTCCATTTCAATATTTTTTTATAAATATGCTTTTACTGTTTAATAATAAACATGGACTTTCGAGTTTCTCATTTTAATGCCTGCTTTACAATTACACATACAATTTTTTCTGGGTTTCCTATTAAATTTTTTTCAATAGAAATTGCGCTTTGCCACGCACATAATGCCAAAATGATTTCATATTGATTTGAAAAGATTAATTTGGTTTTGGTTTTGGTTTTTCAAAAACAAGAAAACTCGGTTTCATCAGTTGTCTTTTCATTTCATTAATTGTATGCTACACATATAAATAATTTCAATTTGTTTGGTGATCGATGAAAAATTTTATTTAAACGCATCGGCATGCAAGATTTTTCGCTATATCGTTTTATGTATAATATAGATTGTTGATAGTAAGGTACCTAAGATTTTGAAATGTATGTACTCGTAATTGTTTGCTGATCAAGTGTGAGCATGAGGAGTATGACGTGTTGGGGCAAGCAACACGTTTTGCTTTTCTATACGTTTTTGTTTATCCGTTTGGGTGTATTTGTTTCTGTGTTGACTTTTGCAGCTTAGATTGTTTATATTGGTATTCTTTTTGGTGTTTTATTAAAGTTGAAGCTGCGCGCTTGCGCTATTGTAGATGGTTTTTGCGTATTTTAATGTGCTATTTCAGATAACATTATATCAATTTTTAACTTCAGCTCTATACTTTTTAATACGAGTATTTGTCATCGACAAGATGCGATACCTAACGAAAATACAATGTTGAAGAAATACACATATTTAAATATATATAAAATACAACTAAAAAGCATTAAAAATGTTTTGATTATACAATTCACGTAAAGAGTTTGTGTAAATAGCTTTTTCAAAGTATAAAATATATACCACAGTAGTAGGGAAGAAAATAAAATGCAAGCTTAGTGCTTTAATTATTAAAAACAATATTAATAATCGTCTTAAATTGTTCATAGACTGAATTAAAAACAAAGATTATGGCCACTTTTGTTGTAATGCACAACGTTTAATTTAACGCTTAAACTATATCAGTGGTTAAAACAATAAAATGAATATATTGTACAAAACAGTTCAAACAAAAAACTATCAGAAATTACATTTCAAGTATTACAATGCAGAAATCCAAGACGAATGCATAACGGCTTTTATGTCATTACAGCCCAGAGCAGTAGCAATTTTTGCTCCAATTTTTAATTTAATTTCATTTTTCTTCTTGCCAATTCAAAATTTCATTACAAAGGTGTTTTTATTTTCTTACTTCTTTGCAGTTAAAAGCTAAAACTATCGATTTTATGCTAGGCTCTAAATAATTACATTAAGCTTTACAAAATTATACACACTTTACAAGCTATGTTTTTCGGTGTTTTGGCGAGCGTTTACTTAAAACGAGCACTCTTTTCTTTGCTTTTCTACTCTCATTACTTCACAAACTTTTTTTCACATTTTCTTATTTTCTGTGGACGATAGGCTACACTTATGCTGACGGGGGAGCAATAGCTAAGAACATACGCATACATTTAAGCGAAATCATAATGTGTTCCTACACGCATTATGCATATTACAAAATATATTTATCTGTATGTATACAATAATAAATAAGCAACACATACAAAGGTACTTATAGATTTCAAAATTAAATGTATTTATTTGGATTAAAATGTAATTTGCTTCTCTCGCTTAACACTAAGCACCTTTGCATATCAAATGTCGAAGTGCCTAAACCTTGAACGAAATTTGAAATATTTCTTTAATCTAATTGCGGGACAAAACTCAATGAATATGCTCAAAAACATGCACAAACATTTTCAATCTGAGTGCGTATGGTGATGATGTACAATGGGCAGTATTGTTTGAAAGTTAATCATAACTTCCTCCTTTTGTTCATATTTTATAATAAAAATACAATTATTAATTTTCTCGACATTGTTCATTTTCTCGAAACAGCATTTGCGTAGCGCGAAAAGAAAAAAAATCGTTCAGGCATGACAAATGCTTTCAGCATTCAAGGACAATATATATAATGCTTGTTCTTGCCAAGTCTGTCTCGACATTTGTATTACCTTTTAAAACGTTTTTCTTTTTTCCACATTTTGTTTGAAATTTTGTGTGAATGCAATTTTTTCGTATGCAATTCGAGTTTTACACGCAATTCGACATTTGTTCTAATCGCAACATTTGTTCTAATGCTTGACATTTTGTTGTTGTTTCTTGTAAATTTACAACTAACAATTTGTGATTCTTGGATTTTTCAACTAAAATTGTTCATTTAAATTAGCTTCTCTTTTGCAGTCTACTCTGCTTTTTGCTCTGCTGCTCTTGCATTATTTTTGTTTTAGTTAAATTCTAGAAAAATACGGCTATTATTTGCTAGACATTTATGTGGGACACAACACCTTCAAAATATAGTCCGTCAGCAGTGTTGGTACAGTGGGGCTGTCCTCGTTGATTGCTTTTAAAACTGAAAAATTAAGAAGTAGGAGAGCGTATGCATTTAGAGTATTTTCTTGGTGATGCACGTGATGAAGACTTACTTTTAATTAGAACTTGCAAGGACTGGTTATTTGGGGTACCATTTTCCATGTGATAGGGTATAACAGTGGTCAGATATTTCGGCTCTGGACCTGAAAATACCATTAATATAAGATTGAGAATAATCAAATGGATAGGATTCAAAAATAATCAAATGGATAGGAAAAGTCCTTAGCCAAAGAACGATTAAAGCCAACTTAGGGTCTGAGGAGCTAAGTATCAACGCTGTAAAAGGCTGCCCACAAGGAGGGGTTCTATCTCCTCTACTATGGTCTATACTAGTTGATGACTTAGTTAAACTTCTCAACTCAAAAGGCTTCAAAACCCTGGGATTCGCTGATGATCTGGTCGTAATAATAATGGGCACTCATGAGGGCACACTAAGTGACTTAATGCAGAAAGCCCTAAACGACACATGGAGCTGGTGTAGGGCTGAAGGGTTATCAATTAACCCCGGAAAAACTACAATTGTACCATTTACAAAAAGAAGGAAACTAAATCTTCCGGATCTCAGAATCAATAACACGGTCGTTCCCCTAAAGGAAGAGGTCAAGTATCTAGGCATCACTCTAGATCGAAAGCTCACCTGGGAACCTCATCTAAACTCATCTCACCTCACCTCACCTCATCTAAACAAAGCATTGTGGACAACAAACCGTACCCTTGGCAAGTCTTGGGGCCTATCACCCAAAATGACGCACTGGGTCTACACTCAAATGATCAGACCCATCATTCCATACGGTGCTCTAGTATGGTGGGGCAAAACAAATCAGAGCACAGTCATAAGAAAACTAAACAAAATACAACGGCTTGCGTGCCTCAGTATTACAGGGGCTATAAAAACGACCCCGACTGCAGGCATGGAAGCCCTAATTAACCTTACACCTCTTCACTTAGCCATCCAAGAGGAAGCGCTATCGAGTGCACTCACGCTACACAGGCACAATGGATACAAACAAGGCAACCTCACAGGTCACCTGGGAATACTAAACCAAATAGAGAATACTCTCTATAAAGCAGCTTGCAATGACCTCACAGATCCTCAACTTAGTCACGTGAAGAAGTACACTATAATCTTCCCGACTAGGGAGATGTGGGGCAGCAATCCAGTATGGTTAAACGACGACTCACAAAAATGGTACACCGATGGCTCCAAAACCTCTGCTGGTGTAGGAGCTGGCATAGTGCGACCAACAGTCAAAACATTCTTTTCATTAAGCAACGACACGTCCATATTTCAAGCTGAACTCTTTGCAATAATAAAGGCAGTTCGGATCATCACCAAAGGCAAACCCAAAAGAGCAAAAATTACAGTACTCTCGGATAGCCTTTCAGTTTTAAAAGCTTTAGACAGCTACTCTTTCTCATCGAAAACACTCTTGGACTGCCACAAGGAGCTCAACAACCTAGGTACACGGAACCGTGTAGTTTTGGTTTGGATACCGGGGCATGAGGGCCATGAAGGCAATGAAATGGCGGATGCACAAGCCAAAAATGGAGCAGAGAGCCCATTCATAGGGCCAGCCCCGATGTTCGGTTTTAGCAAAAAAGACCTGAAACAGGACATTCAAAACTGGACGCAAAAACATAAACAGAAATACTGGAACAACTTGGAAGGTCTAGACCACTCCAAAAAGTTCCTAAACTTCAACAGAGAGAGAGCTATCTCCGCTCTAGATCTCAACAGAAACCAACTTAGGACCCTATGTGGTGCTGTAACAGGCCACTTTTTCTGTAACAACCACCTCTACAAACTTGGTCTTACCGACAGCCCTGACACACAGACGTGCAAAGTTTCTGGGGAAACATAGCCTCGGTGAAGAGGACCTGATGCAAATATCGCAGAAAGGTCTGATTCAATACCTGAGCATATAAAACACCAGATGATTTAAGGGGCACAATAAACCTTTCAGCTTGCGGTGCGCAAGGGCTTGGCCCAACCCATAATCATTACATTACATTACAAGATTGAGATTAAGATTGAAAATAGCTCGTATCTGTCGCACCTTGAAGTTTGCCGCGTTTCTTCTCCACATGGTATTGCCGGCGTTTGTTTTGCACCGCCAGCAGCAATGAAATGAACGAGTTCTTCAGCTCCTTCTCGTATTCCAGCTCATCACGCAGAGCCAGCTCGTTGATGAGTGTCTCGCTTAACTCCTGTATGAGCACCTCCATCTCCATGTACAGTTCATTCAGTTGTGATATCGATAAATATTGCAATTCTAAGAATGCATTTGCCAAATGAAATAAGAATTACCATTTAGTGATTGAACAGATATTAATAATTCACTCACTCTCGGCGTAAAGCGGTGCGCCCAGCACTTCCTTAGCCTTCTCTATCACTTCCGATTCGCATGTTTCCGGCTCATCCAGTGGGGTCTCGACCTCATCCAATATGTCGTCGATCTCCTTGATTACCTCCTCCACCGTCTTGATCGGTTCATCGTGTTCGGCATTCAGCCCGTTCAGTATGAGTGCGTGCATATCGAGATCATTGGCGACGGCTTCGTCCTCGCTGGTCAGATCGTTGATTTCGTCGCCGTGTGTTTGCGCATCCACCGAGTTGCCCTGTTGTGGGGGGCGATTTTGTCCCAGATTCAGGGTGGGCATGTGCATTTGACGTGTGAACGATTTGGACCAGTCAATGGGAAGTATGTTGCCGAAATTGCCCGTTATGGTCCACCACATCCTACAAATATGGCGAGAAGTGCTGATTACACTGAGTTGAAATGTATGGAATATTCACTAATATATGTATATTTTTAAAAAAATGCAAACCACTTTGCGTTGTCACTTTCAAGGCGATTTGGTCGCCATACATAGCACAAGAAGTGCTCGCAAAGCACATAATTTAAGTAGAGCACAAAACGTGTGTACACAATTCCGAAATAAAAAGGCATACATATTCTACAATATAAGAAGTGCTTTTTGAAAAAGTGCTTAGAGTATTGTCAAGTGCGTGAAAGCGTAGAACAAAAGTGGGTTACACATGTACAACAGCCCGTGTATTAGTGCACAAATGCAACATGTAGGCGCATTCTTCAGAAACAAAAAATCAAAACGTTACCAAGTGCAAAGCCAACAAACATTTTTACTACACTTTTAAACCTGTTAAAAGAGAGGCAGCACAGCAACGAATGGAAAAATATAAATAATGGCAGCGTAGTGGCGAAAAGTTGCAGCCCGGAAAACTGGGTCGCACCACTAAAGGAGGGTGAATTGTGCGATAGAAGGTGGCGAAGCGAACGAATGGCTTTTGATATGGCTTAACCCTTTTAGTACCGGAGGCCGATATATCGGCTCTTGCTGCACTAGCGAAAAGTGCCAGAGCCGATATATCGGCCCGCGCCTTGTATTCCCACTGCGGGACAACTCTATCTCAAAATAATTTTGTAATACGTTATAAATGATCTAATTTCATTACGAGAGAATAAAATAATAGTGTTTTGTTTTAACTCTTTGTGGACGTTTATGTTATCGGAACTTTTGGGCAGCGTGTTATATAAACAACTGTTTGAAGACTCTTGCGAAATAACGTTGTATTGCCGCAGCGAGAAGTAGGATCAGTTATTGTCTCCTCGATAGTCGTTGTGAACAGTATATTTCGTCCCAGTTGCAGTTTGAAAGCGTCATTTTAGTTATTGCCGTTGTTTTCCGCTTGTGTCAAATATTGTTGTTTTTGACAAACCAACAATTAGCAATACAGAATTTCGAAAATTCTATTTATTCTCTATTTCATCGTTAGTATGCTGCTTTTTGAATCATGTAAATATTGTTTCTCGTTTGGGTTTTATGAGCATTTTCCCAAACCCTAGTAAAACTGTGAAACTCGACCGGTTTTTCTCGCATACGCACCTCTTTTTCGCCCGGCACTAAAAGGGTTAAGTAAAATTAATTAAATGTAACCAGGTCGGAAATGTATATATTTTCTGCATTAAAATGTAATGAGTAGAATAAATTCGGTCTTTCCAATTAGTGTTAGAATGTGTAGAAAGTTTTCAGTGAATTTCAGACGCAGCAGTGGGTGAAAAATAACTTAAAAACTTGTTGAACAAACATTCCCAGTAATAAATAGTGAAAAGCGGAATATTATGCGCCACAAAATTATTGTTTTAATTACAATTATTTCAAATACATACAAATAAACGCTGGCTTCCCCCTAAAGGTTATTTTTTTCTTGCAAACATTTATACGTATGAATATGCAGCAATCCATTGTCGAATTTTCCCATCAACAGCCGATCAAAACAACTGCAGCGCCAACCAAAATAATGGAAAGACACCAGTTACAGGCAAAGGAAAAAGCAACTTTTAACTTTACAGCCAAGCAGACAGTTAAGAAATGCAAACAACAGACTCAATAAAGAAATTAACAATTAAAAATTTAACACTTAAAAGATACGAAAATTCAAATGGAATTAAGTTTTTTCGGTGCGCCCAATTAAATTTTGTAAAGGCCGTCGCCGAAATACCGGCGCTGATTTCGCAGTGAAAACACAACGACCGCAAACATTAGAAAGTAGTCGGCAGCGCCAAAGCGCACCTTACTCGCGTCCAGCACAATGCCTACACCTGTATTGTGGTGTTTCGAGTCGCGAAGGCGCGGGCGCACGCATGCACAAAGTCCACAAACGAATGCCGCCGCAATTGCGGTGCATACGAAAGCGCACCGTAAAGCATTTCCAAGCGAACATTTAAATACACCAAAGTATAGTAATTGAACTTTCTACGGCAAAGCGTCGGTGGGAGGCGACTTGCCGCTGCTAATTTCTTGTGTCGCATACTTTGCGCTGTTATTATAGCTTTTAACTTTTTCCTTTGTATCTCTAGTTTAATTTTGTTTTGCTTTGCTCAATTGCGTGAATCATGCGCGGTGGTTGCCAATTAAGCGAGCACATATTTTTCACAGCTCAATTGAAATTAATTGAAATTTTTGCTACTACAATTTCGTTATGGTATATGGCACACGGTAGGCAGGAAGCATCGATAGGTAGCACAAAAATGTCGACAAAATTATATTATATATTATTATTATATGATTATAGGTGCAAAATCCGTTCGAATTGAAATCCTACCTGCTTCTTCTCAAAAGTTATTCATATTTTTATATTTCGAATCGGGACAATTTGTAACACAGGACAACAAAAAACAAACACTTTTTTTCTGTTGCATGGACTTTTCTTTCTTACTAATTTGGGTGCGCTGATTTCGAATCTACCCTCAGATTTTTTTTTAGCAGCTCTAGTTAGAGAGATATAGATACCGTGTAATTTTTTCAGTGATTCCTCTACTTTTTCCATATTTTTTATCGTAATTTCTAAACCAAAAAACCGATTGACAAGATTTTCACCTTATCGCATTAACAACACCACACTTCTTTTTTTCCGATGCAACTTATTTTTATAAGTTTTAAAATGCCGCGGTAATTCAAAAGTCGGAAAATATGATATTTTAAGGCGTTTTCTTTGATGGTCAAAAACATACACATTTTTTGTAAATCAATTAACGATTTGGTGTATAATGAAAGCCGCCACATCAAGCAATACAGCACCTCAAAATTATTTGGCGGAATATACATTCGCATCGAAATAATAGCAAAAATGTACCATAGCCATTTTCATTACTTTTCATACTTTTTCCTTAAAAAATTAGGGGCCTCAAAATATGCAAAGCTTTTATTTTTTTTCTTTTATTCTTTTTGTTTTTGCTTGTATTTCAGACTATAAATGGAACATATAAAAGAGCATATTTTGAGGAATTTTAAGAATATTTTAAGGATCTGAGGATAGATTCGAAATCAGCGCACCCAAATTAGTAAGAAACAGTAGAAAAACTCCATGCAACAGAAAAAAAAGTGTTTTTTTGTTGTCCTGTGTTCCAAATTGTCCCGATTCGAAATATAAAAATATGAATAACTTTTGAGAAGCAGCAGGTAGAATTTCAATTCGAACGGATTTTGCACCTATAATCATCAACAAATACAACCCAGATTGCAGATTTTGTCGACATTTTTGTGCTACCTATCGATGCTTCCTGCCTACCGTGGGCAGTGCCGCTTTAAGTTGCGCGAAACTCTAGAATTCAACAAATGCTAAGGGTTAAATGGTGAAGTCAGGCGATGCTGTGAAGTCAAAAATGTCACAACTTACATTTATGGGACAAAGCACTGTTAAGGCAAGAACTTAGTTATGCTTTAAGCAATGTGCGTTGGTGGGATTTTTGAACGCTTGTAGTTAAATAAGGGGCACAGTCAATTGCATTCGACCCTGTATTATTTCTTAAGTTAATTTATTTATGATGTCAGACCATAAGTGTGCCCAGCGAACAATTAAACGAATTAAATGCGTCGCTTATTTAACCCAATAGAAATTACTCCAAATACAAAGGAACAGTCAACGAAAATGATTCATGATGAATTTAGTAAATACGGAAAAAATTCAAGATGAGTTCACTGGCGGCGTCGAACAATACTCATACGACGTGGGAACACAACTCGGCCACACTTTAAAGCACTCAATTCTGAGTATCGCCGTGCAAAAAGACACATATGTAAGTACGAGCGGCAGACGCAGCGCGGCAGCAGTAGCGCAAATGTGCGGCAGCGTACATGAATATTAATGATGATAATGATGCGCTACATTGGCGCTGCTGCCAATGGGCGTTGGTCAAACGGCGTTTCCCGCCGTTAGGGCGAATGACGCCGGCGGGTGGGAGAGAGAGTTGGCAAAGGGCAGCGCGTTGAATAGACCGAAATTTCCCCACTGCAAGCATGCGAAATATTGTTAAATAAAATGCTTTCATATTGTAGGCCGTTATGGTCTGTTTGTTGTGTTTTTGCTACATTTTGTAGACATTCATGACAGCTTTTTCGTTATTTATTCTCAATGTCAGTTTTTTTTTACCGTTTTTATTTATTTTGCAAGTTGAATGATGTTTTGGAAAATGATTAGCAACACTTGAACTAATTGCCTGGGAGCTGTCGAAGCGTTGCGGATGAGTTGAATGCGTTTTAATGATTTCACACGCCGCTGCTGCGTTGAAGTGTGCGATTGCCAGTGTGGATGATGAGTTGTGCGCCGTGCACGCAATGAATGAATGGGCAGCCACTTTGGCGGTATTCTACACATAAAGGAGGGAAAGCTGGGGCGGAGCAACGATTTAGATGAATGATAAAAGCGCTGGTGCCGAAAAGAGAGAAGAACAGGAGGCAAGTGGATGCTGAGTGAATATTGAAATGTCGCCATTTTTAGAGAAACTATCAACGTGTGCCATTTGAATTAATCAACAATTATCTTCAAGTATCTTTACAAATTCGTATTTGCTCACCTGTGTCAAAGGTCAATATTTGAGGTAATGCTCAAACCCACTTGATCACATCCAATTTTGCTAAGTATGAAGCTGAAGGCACACAAGTGCCCCGAACTGACTATTGCACCTTCACACAGTTTGTGCTGGACAAATCAAACAATTAACAAGCCAACGACCATTTCTCGTTATTTCATTTACCGTTTCTGCTATGTTGCGTCAACGGCGGCGATTGAGTAATTTCCTCAGTCCCGCAGAAAAATACAAAACGAAGATAAATAACATTGCAGCAGCCCGCGAACGACGTTTAGTGTGCGCTGCTGAAGTTGTGGAAATTGCATAGGGAGCAGCGGACGGATGGAGCCAATAGGGGCATTCACGCTACCCTTCTTATATCTATTTGTTTCTATGTATTTTCTGCTTAATTCTATAACCGTTTTTCTGAAAAGCATTTTCTTTAAATTCGCAAATATTTCATTGTCATAGCTTTGCATCGCTTTGTATTCAAGTTATTGTTCCGACTAAAAAACATCATAGCAAATTTATTTGTTGAAATCTGAAATGGCTTAAGCGCCCACAAAGTTGAAACTGTCAAAACGTCGGACTTTACAAATATTAACTGCCGTCCTGTGAAAACAGCGACACCATGCAAATGGGATAAAGTGTGAAGAGTCCTAACGTTGCATCACATTGAAGAATTAGAATGCCTGCGGACGGGAGGAGGAAAAACTGAAACGAGTGTTGATAGTGCTGCGTGCAGAGCTGTCCAAAAGCCGGCCAGACTGCGACGCAGTGTTCTATGAAAGACCACAAACATCGCTGTGGGCTACACGGAGGTGCTTTTGATTTTTCTGTTTTTGTTTTGATGTGTGTTTCACTGTAGAGCGCGTGTCGAAGAGAATTGAAAATTCTTTGGAATTTACAAAGCAGACTGCGCGCTATATTAAATCGGTCATGGTCACTTTGATAATGGAGTCAATTGTAATTGTTTCACACAATTGGAGACAACACAAAACGTGCTGAAAATAACGCTGAGAGATTTAAAAGGGGAAATATTATTGTTTGATTCCCACTCAATCGCCATGAGTCGACAAGGAAAAAGTGAAAAAGTGTGTGAGTGGTTTATGGCTAATATCAAAATCACACATTAAATCACACATGAACAGTGATCGATAGAGGTGGAAAGAGCAAACTAAATGGAACCATGTATATGCAATAAAACCCCTCACACACTCCAACACACTACAGTTTACAAAATACAAACTTTATAGCTATAAGATACGAGTATAAACAACAAACTGCACTACGCTGGGTTTGAGTTTTTGTCTGACTACAATAACTCAAAAACCATTAAAAGTTCAGCACAAGGTCACTAAGCTAACCGCTGGGGTGTGTTGATATTTTCAATTTTTGACTTTATAAATGTGTATCAGATTTTAAAGCGAAAAAAATTCAATTAAAAAATGAAATTCATTCCATTATTAGTTGTGCGACGAGTGGTAGTGGTAGCGCAGCGAAAAGCAATTTGAAAGACTTCAGTAATTGGCGTAGGCGGCGAGGCAGATGCACGAAATTTTGTATATTTGCAGAGGAAATTAATGGAATATGTTTAACAGATGTTATGGCAGATAAAGTAATGTACGCCATGGCGAATGGATGATTGATGTGCTCTAAAATAGGAATGGTAGTCGAGTTCTGTGAATTTGTATTGTTTTAGCAATTAGTGGTCGATTCATCTGGTTAGTCTTTTCAAAGGCAGCCAAGATCAGGGCTTGCATATGGATTTTAATTATTCTGAAATAAAAACGCTTTTGTGAAACGACTTCGCTTGCAAGTAATCAAAACACTCAATAGTGGCAGATTACAATTGTATGCAACATGAGTAAACAAGCCTGCAAACGGACTGATAACAGCTGATAACACATAGGAAAATATAATAAATATACAAGAAGGTGGTAAATACATAGACGGAGACCACCACACGACACTAATCGAATACACATCTATCAATATTATACATATACCCATTATTATTTAACATAACAACAACAAAAGAGACTCAATGAAAATAAATAAACGTAACGTGTACACGTAACTGCACGTACGGCAATTAATAAAGGAAATTCGATAGCTTCAACGGTCATTGTGCCACTTTCTGACAGCGCCGCCGCCTGCGCCAAATAATGGGAATAATTGATTTTCTATACATGCATGGCTCATGAACGGCCAGTGAGTGAACGAATGGAAGATGGACGCCAGGTAAAGTTAAATGCTATTCGAAAGAGTGGAAAGAAAGTGCAGAGGGGATGAGGTACGGAAGTAAGTACGCATGGATGGATCTATCCACTTGAAAGGCGCCGGAATAAGCGCAATTGAATGTGCATTTTGGTTGGGGCGAGCGGAATGCCGAAGGCCGATAATCGCACCGGCAGAAGCCCCACAGTGCTTTCCATTGCAAGAATGAGAATGAATAATTTCTGCATATTTATGTGAAGAAACAAATAAAAATTTAATAACGGCGTTGGCTTAATGCCAAACGTATTTATTTCGAAATTTCTTAAGAATTTCTCAACTGCTGCTTTATATCACAGCAATATCACACAAAACGGCTGACTGACATCGTCTGTCTGTTTCGCGCATATTCTTCTTCAACTGCGGGAGCAAAGTGCAAAAAAACAATAACAATAGAAAATGCCATGTACGAATGCGATATATTGTTGGAAAAGTAATGCGAATGTGGTTGCATTTATTATTCAGTAGCCAGTCTTTATTTTCAAAGCGGCAGAACAATTTTAAAATACACAGCAAAGAAATGCAATTAAAAACGGCAGTGCCAGAGCGTCATAAAAAGATGCAGATACTCGTACACTGCAACCAAAATGGTTTTAGTTTTATTTAGTTGCACAGAACTTTCAATATCCTTCAACATTTGAAGCATCGGCACAATTTTTCGCAAGGCTTCGAATTAAAAAAATTTTCCGCAGCAATATTTATGTTTTGCAGTAATAGTTTTCTTGACACAATGAAACGTTTTTCCGCAGAGTGTACTCACTCGCATCGCATCGAGAGTTGATATTTTTATGACGACAATGAAATTCAACTGGGAGCTAGTGACTTTTCATTTTCTTTTATATTCGTATTCCTCTCACTCACACATTTGCAAATAAAAGCTGGAAAGCCATTTTTTTCGAATTTTATTTCTGTTTAATTTTGCCTTTTGTCTAAAAGAATGAAACTGTGGCGGAGCCTTACAGAATTTTTCCGCAACAAAAGCATAACAGTGAGTAGCCAAATAAAAATGAGAAAACTTTTCAGTCAGAAATTAAGAGAACAAATATAGCAAGCCACATATTCTTGAACAAATCGCTACTGTCAATCGGCTGAGGATTTTCAGAAATCCGACTAAAAGCCACAAAGCAAATAGGCACCACTAAAGTATATATGAGTCTGACGCTGACTGTCCAATAAAATTTGAATTTCCGAAATTGTAAATACTGCTGTCTGCTCGGACGATGCAGGCTGTGGTACAGTGGGTCTTGAGGATTCCAGAGCAGCGCAGGCAACCTAAATTCGTGGGCCATAAAATGACAAACCAACAAAAATAACAGAAAATACTTTGAATACTCTGATTTGTTGTATTGCGTAATGTGTTCGGAACAGTCGTACCTGATGGCTTGTCTCTGGGGCTCTTTTGATTTAGTAAGACTTTTGCTACTTTGAAAATGTTTTTATTAATATTCAGTTTTTATTTCGTATATACCTAGCGAAATTCTGCCATATTGAACAGTTTTGGAAGCTTTTCCCGTTGACAACAAAACATCATTAAATATCACTAAAATGCGTGTCAAAGAAATGCCGCCTGTTGGGCATTAAACAAGCAACGAAAAGAAGGAGCGAATGTCTAAAAATCGCACTCTTAAAAATAACGTTATGATAGGGAAACGTGCTTCACACACACACGCAGCCCACTAAATTTAGACCTTGCCACTGGGGCGATTGAGCAGTGCGCGCAGACCGCCATAAACTTGCGGACAGCATCTTGAATGTGTGACAAGAACGGTGAGTAGCAGCCGGTGTACGGCCGATGGGGCGAACACATACACAGCACACTCACCAACACAAGCATCCAACATTTTACGATGTTGCCAACGATGTGGTATTTTGGCCCCTCTCAGCCGGCCGGTTGCCACAAATTTTACATAAAACGTGTCAAACGCATGTGGGATGGCGCTTTCCTTGTGTGCGAATGTATGTATGAGTGTGGGTGCGTGTGTTTGCCCGGCGTTAAAGAGGAGTCAAACTAATTTCATGCAAGTGATGCAATGCCGAAACGTTCAAGGGTATTTTGACTACAAAAAGCCGCGATGAATGTGCAGAAAAACGCAAACACAAAAACGTAATTTATATACATACATTCGTATGTATGTTTGCATGTGCATTTTTATGATAAAACAATATATTTCCGTTGCGCGTTTTTTTTAGTGCAAAAAGGAAGAAAAGCAAAACAACTTTAGTGACAAGTCAAAGAGCCAGGAAGACATGAAATTCAAAAGGGCAGCAGAGACCATAGTCAGAGCAAACTGCCAATGGCAAGTTTTTTAAAATGGGGGGTGAACGAGAAATATTACAAAAACAGCAGGAGTGAATTCAATGTGAAACGAAATATACTTGGTTCGCATGGAGCATATGGAAAGAATCAAACATAGAGTAAGTTCGGGTAATGTGATATGGTCGGGTAATGTGATATAGTGGCTTATTTCACAATTGCGTTGACCTTTTTCAAAATTAACCTTTTTAAAACATCATGACAGTTAAAAAACTTGTGCTGCATGATTTTGGATGTGATTGCTTAAATAGTTTACCGTCAGTGTGATGAAGTGCTTTGAGTAGGCTTGCACAAGTTTTGGGTCACGAAGTTTGAAAGCATAAAAGGTACAAAAAAAATATTATTACAAAGTTCGAGGCTAATCAGAAGTAAATCAGTGATATCGATTATGAGTTTGCGAGGTACACTCTTCTCAACAAAATTATTATTGTTTTTTTATAATATTTTTTTCGCAAAAAGTCAATTTCGGGTAATGTGATATACCAAAGTTCGGGTAATGTGATATAGTACATCACAGTACCGAAACTTATGACAGTAGTACTATTTGTATACATAAATGTATATATACTTTATTTTATACTATTTGAAGTGGAATATTCTCAAAAATATGTTATGGTTAAGTTTGAGATAAAAAAAATCCATGAAATCATGTTTCTCGATAAAAATGTTTAACCCTTGGTTTACCCCGTCAGATTGTGATTTTCCAAAAAAATGATAAACACGTCTCTAATTATTTTTGATTTGGAGTATTTTCACCAAGTTTGAAACTAATAGGTCTGGTAAATAACGTTTTTTCGGGTATAACACATTACCCGCCAATGGTATATCACATTACCCGCCACTTTTATAAGACCCCAATATTTGGATATTTTGATTTTTAATTAAAAAACTCGTCAACAGTTTATCTTAAAGAGTTAATAATCATAGATATACTAAATAATGCATCAGTGAACAGTTTGAGACCAAAAAAAGTGTGTTTTAAGGCAAAATGTGTCGGGAATCGCTGTAAAACAAACAGGTATATCACATTACCCGAACTTACTCTAAGAACGCTCAAGTGGGACTACACGAAAGTGCAAAAAAGAAAGTGTGATCAGGCATACTGTTCACGATCGATTAGTTGGCCAACGGTGGCCAATTAACGCTCGCTAGTTGTGGCTTCTTAAATTATAAGTCAGCCAACGGGGGCAAACATGTACCACAGTTGTGGCAATTAACCCTAATTCCCAGAAGTGAGCCTCACAGTCTCACTTAAGATTTCAAATGGTGATAAATCCTATACCAAAATGTCTACTTATTAATTTAAAGTCATTGGAGGGTAGGAGGAGTATTCTCTCACTTACCTTTGTCTTTAACCTAATACGGGGTGCGATAGACTGTCCTTGCCTACTCGGTCGTATCAATTTTTTTATTCCGCAAAGGTCGTTAAGAAATCATGCCACTTTCGCTTTGGAGAGGGTAAGAACAAATTACGCTTCTTTTGCTCCAATTTTTAGAGCTTTAAAAGAAATGAACTCGCTCCCAAATTTTTTTGTTTTGGATTTTTCCTATTCCGAAACTCATTTTAAACTGCTGTTGAATGATTTAATTAGCTAGGATATTTATATATTTCAATGTACATCTCGTAGTAATCTGTATGAATTGTAAAACAAAACTTCTGGATTACTTAAACAATAAACAATAAACAAAAGATTTTCGATTCCAATTTTTTTATGTAATCCTCTAATGAAATGTTAGAATTATATTTCATTTATAAATTAAATTTTTTAGACAATTTTTCTACTTTTTTTAAACAATTTTTTAAAAATGCAACGTAAACCCAGAAGTGAGCCTCAGGAGCTCATTTGAACAAAAACTCAAATTTACTCAGAATTCCTTGACTTTTTGTCAACCATATGGAAGAATATTTGTATTTTTCATGTTTAGATGCATTTTTATCGTGCCAAGTTCATAGTAGCCTAGCACACATCTAGTCGGCATGGGATGAAGTCTACTAAAATTGTTGAAAATACTGCAATCTACGTAATATTATGAAGAATTTATGCCTTACCGATGTTGATGCTAGTTCATACAGTTTATGTCTTCCAATCCCGATAAATATGTAATTAGAATATGGAAGTGCGACGGTGCTAATACTTCCTGAAATGTCATACACATGCAAATACGGTAATCGAGGAGCTGTGGATCTTGCAAAAAGGGTGCTGAAAAACTGTGTGAACCTCACAAACACAAATGTAATAATGACCAACTAGTTCACCAGTACGGTATTAGCCAATAGTTTATTGGACGCGAGGTTCGTACACTCAGAATAAACAAAATTTGTATGATGGGTATATCAAAAAACGCAAACCTAATGCATGGCCTCTAGCGCTGCAGTAGCAATTGTTTTCCTGTGGACCCTGTATTTACAAGTTCTTTACTTAGATTAAAAAAACTTAAATAAAAACATCTTTAAGTAGTAACTAGATTTGGAAAAATAAAATAAATTTAGTTTTTCAGTAGTTTAGCTCATATGAGCCTGACAGTCTCACTTCTGGGTTTACGTTACTTTTAAAATTCTGGGAATTAGGGTTAAGCAGATCTGAATGTAAACACTCAACCTAAACGGTTTAATTACTATACTACTTTTTCAGTTCGATTTCGAACCATTAACACACACAAATCAATCACACACACACTCTCATATTAAACTTCCCCCAATTCGTAGACAAACATTGAGAGTTTTTTATGACGTGTGAAGATGATTAAAGTCCAGCTGAATGTTGGTGGCCTTTTGCTGTTGTGAATATGAAACGTGCAACGCGACGGTGTTCAAGTAAATAAATGAATGTTATACCAATGAGGCACAATTAACCAGATGAAAATTCATGTCTACGGCCAAAGGTCAAATAAGTCAAAGCAACGTCCGGGTTTATGTCTGCTGACATTTTCCATAAACATGGGTTCAGCAGAGACTCGCACAAAGGCTAAGCAGACTGGCAGACATTTGACTTGAGTGTGTGTATACTGTTTCAGGCCCAAATAACTTTGACATTTATAGACAGCTTGCCAAGTTAAACAAAATGTATACCGGAGAAAAGAAAACGAAGAGAAAGGAGACCTAATAACTTGATAATTTGTATGGGTACAGAGTTCACACAAATATTTTCATATCGAAATTAAAGATGTCCAACGACTGCTACATTTACATAAAACACACTCACGCCAAAATAATTTAAATTAACTAAAATGGTTAAAAATGGTTGTGGAAAAAACCGCAAAAAAACGACCGAAACATTGTGTGCAAATAAAAGACAAATAAAGCTGTAAAGGCAAAGAAACTATGTAAATACGAACTAACAAAGAAACAGTACAAACAAAGACGGACTGGCTGAAAGAGTCAAAAGCGGCGCCCAACTGGCACAAATTCATTAAAACGAAAATGCAAAAACCGCAGCACCAATTTGCCGCATTGCATAGAAAATGCAGCACATGAATGAAAAGCAACAGCGCAGAGAGCGGCGGCCGGGAAGGAAAGCCGCGCGGCTGGTGCAAGATTAAATTCAATTTAAACATTTTCAAGTTTAAGTGGAGCAAATGCGCCGCAACGATTTGTTAAACGACAGTAAAACTTTGGCAAATTGGGTTTAGACGTGAGCAGTCCACGTGAGCGGTTAGCAAATAGCAAACTAAGTGGTATTAAACCGCATCCAAAACGACAATCGGATCGAGCTAATAACTTAGTGTTTTTTTTATATTTTCTCAATGTAATTGTAAATGCTTGTCAGTAAGATTCTGTTCTGTTTGACTAAACTGTTAATAAATTAAACTAAACTAAACTTTCGCAGTTGCAGTTTTAAACTAAAATTGTCATTGAAGGAAACAAGTGCAAAGAACACATCTTGCGAACATTAGATTTGGAAAAAAGAGGGAACCAGGGAAATAGTCGCATTTCGAGAGAAAAATTATCCTATACTTATGAATAGTAAAAAATATCCTGCAATACAAATTGCCAGCAGAATCACCGTCAACGGCACCGGCTATAAACGATGACTGCAAGCCGAACAAATTGCGCTTCGCTAACCGCCAGTGTCACAGCTATTGCTGTGCATATTGTTGTTGCTGCTATGATGCATTAAAATGCAAGCAGATTGCTTGAAAACACGACTACCTTAAACGGCATTTGGCAGTTAAGATGGCATTTGCAACGACGTTACGCCAGCCAATATGTGCCACTCGTCATCGACATGGCAACGTCATCGAAAGCAGCAGCAGCAGTTGTGCAGTTGTGGTCGCTACTTGGAGTAGCTGCTGCAACTATTTATGGCTTGCTGCTGCGTTTGGCGTTGCGCACAGTGGGGCGTCCCCATATATCGCATGGCCAAAAATAGTAAACGTGGTTTAATTTTGACGAAATTTGGTATCCGCCCATTTTTTAGCGTAATTAAGAAAAATACGAAATCTTGTGAAAATTGGACTACTGCCACGCCCACTCCCCCATATTCAAAAAAATCTTTGTTATTCGATGACTTGGCCACTACTAACACTAGAAAGATAAAATTATACACAATATCACTAGCGTTTAATCTATAATTGTGCCAAAAATGGTTTTTTTTTTTTAAGTTTTCGATGTTTTTCATGTTGGCCGCTCTTCGTTTCGCTCTTAAGTTTATTTTCCACAAATATTTGCATGCATTTGTAGTGCCAGACGGCCGAGTTAAACTACGCGATGGCAGCTACACATAAGATGCCACTAGCAAAAAATGAATTACATGCGGGTGAATTGAATGAATTACATGCAGGCCTCTTTGCAAACATGTTCTACATACTTGTAATTTAGTGAAACAATCGAAATTGGAAAGGCTCCCTAGGGCTTTTCGAGATATTTATTTTTGATGTTTGCAGTCAAACTTTTTCTAGGGCTCAAAATGGCTCTACGCTCAAATAACGGTAGTTAGCGAACAGTAATAACCAAAACAAAAAAAAAACGCATTGCCTGACTATAAAAACCTAAAACATATAATAAAAAATTAGGTATATTAAAATAATAACTGTAACCATAAGAAAAGACATCTTTAGTTTCGCAAGGTTACATTTATATTTTTCCTTAAATTTGTGTTCACGCAATACACTAGTCAGAATAAGTTTGCGTACAAGGGGTACATAGTTTTTTCATATGAAAAATAAATCACTTAAAGTAATTTTTCAAAAACAAAATATTTTCTATTTTTTCCATAAACTCAGTTCTTTTATTCTATTAAGATAATAATAACAAAAACTTGACCAAATTGTAAAAGAAGGGCCAAAAACAAAATGTGTTATGAATGCACCTCAGAAAAAGTTTGCGTACAAGAGGTTATGTAGCAAAAATGTAATTGAAACTAAGTTTTGTCCAAAAATAATTACTTAACTTTTTGGATATGCTTCCCATACTGGAAGTTTCGGCAGAAGGTTCGGCATACATTTTATTAAATTATGTGTTTTTTCAGCGCTTCTTTTGTTATATTTGTTAACTATATCTTTGAGGATGGAGTGTTGTTGGGCTCAGGTTCAAGTCAACCCCTTATATATTTAATTAAATTAAAAACGTTAGGTGACTAGGAAGGAACTTTTTAATCTTTTTTGAGTCAGTTAATAGCAAAGTTAGCTTCACATCGTATGCATTACGCCCTAAGGTCATCGTCAAGTTGAAAAGAAATGTTGGAACCTGGTCGACTAGTCATCATTGGCAACGGTCGTGTTTTCTTTGCGGGGTTTTCGTATATTTATCTAACTTTGTGTGTTTGCGAGAGTAAGCGATTTGCTCCGACGGCGATCGTTTGCTTGGACACTTTTATATCAAGTTGATATTATCAACAATGCCTTATGTGTGCGGTCAGAAGGTTGATCGCGGTCAACCGAAGGTGCAATGCGCACAGTGTAATGAATTTTTTCATTTGAGCTGTGTGAATATTCTGCCAGCTGATTTGGAGTTTATGATAAATTCCAACAGTCCTTTTCATTGCAAGGTCTGTTCCGCGGTGCGCCGTAATTCAGTTCGCCTGCCCTCTCCCGTAAATCTACCAGTTAATTCAACTGAGAGAGTTATCAACAATGATAACAATTCAGCCATAGTGATCTCATCAAAAGACCCGCATCTTAATCAGCTATCGCCTGCTACTTCACATCAACAACAGCAGCAACAGCCTAAACCGGTTTCTGTCCAGCAGCGCAGTGAGAAAGTGAAAGAAGGTGGTAATAAGCAACAACTTCATCAAAAAGTGCAATGCTCTAAATCAGCTACTCCCACGCATCTACAACAGCAACAGCCTAAACCGGTTTCATCCCATCAACGAAGTGAAAAATCGGATGATAGTGACAACAAGCAACAAATAACTTTGCAATCTGTCTTCAACGAAATCATTGCTCTTAGATCCGAAAATGCCCATGCGCTCTCGCTGATTAGCAACTTGCAATCTAACAAAACGCTCTTGTTACAAAAGATTGAGAATTTGCAATCAGAACTCCTCTCTCTGAGGAAGCAATTTTCGGGTAATGAGGTTGCATCCACGGTTGCCGCAATTGGTAACTTTCTACCAAAATTGGTAACTTTTAAACTGTTTGGTAACTTGGTAACTTTATTTTCATTTTGGTAACTTTTGCAATCAAAAATTGATTTGAAGTACATAATAGACAAGAAAATTTGTTTTTTTAGTTATAAATTTAAATTTATTTATAAAACCAAATTTTTGAAAAGATTGCCGCAACATTTTATTTTTACAACATAAACAATTATAAACATAAAATGTTGCGGCAATCTTTTCAAAAATTTGGTTTTATAAATAAATTTAAATTTATAAATAAAAAACAAATTTTCTTGTCTATTATCCTTTCAAATTTGGTGTTTCTTTAATCTAGCGGTTTATACATGTTTTGTTTGTTGTGAAATGCATTGTTTTGTATATTTTCTTTTTTTGTCAATAGAAAAATGTGTAACTTTTGGTAACTTTTTATAAAAGATTTTGGTAGAAAAAATTTTAGGCCAGTGGCAACCATGGTTGCATCTGCTATTTCGTCTCTCTCCAGTGAAGTTAAAGAGCTGCATGGCGCTGTTAACGAAGCTCTACATCAGGGGTCGGCAAAATTGACAATGAGATGGTGTTAGTGAGCGCAGAGTAATTTTTCTACACTGTATAAAATTAAACCGAAAAGCGAATAAGAAACCAATCGCCAACACAAAAAAGCATACACACAAAAACTACAACAACAAAAGCATCTATTTTTATTCATACATAAAATTTCTTGCAGCGTACACAAGACAAAAATCAACGCAGCCAATACACGTGTTGCATCGTTGCTGTCTGAACAACTAGGGATAGGACCAGTAGCGGCTTAACGGGGGGGGGGGGGGGGGGGGCGGAGGGGCGGACCGCCCCGGGCCCCGGGCTACGGGGGGCCCCCGAGAGAAGCTTGTATATAAAAATTTAAAGTTTTTCAAAACTGAAACTTGTAAAAAACTATTTGCGCTCCACAATGGTTGTTGAAAGGTTGTTTGTCACTTTTATCAATTGAAAGAGACAGAGTATCGACAATTGACTTTGAAATTGCAATAACGAATTCAGTTCAATAAAAGCAAGAAAACATCCTTTCTAAATAACAATTGTTTGCAAATTTTCAAAAAATTTTCCCTCGAAGATTGCAATATTTAATTTTTAACTTAAAATTTTGTGCAAAGTATGCAAATACAAAATTCTAGGTTAAAAATTAAATATCGCAATCTTGCGATTTGTTTGCTTGTAAACTAGTGCGAATTACGCAATTACTTAATCTCATTAAACTTTGTAGACGTCAAACAAATTTACAGTTATTATTATTATTTTTATAATTATTGGTTGGATAACAACACATCGTCCCCTAAATCCGGTTTTCTTCTTTGGTAGACTCTTTTACGAAAGCAATTCTATGCTCCTTGTAAGTAAGCTACTGCTACTGGGTTTTATAAAATATTTCTGCACATTTCTAAACTACTCGACACGAAAAATGCACCTAAAAATAAAAGTGTTTTCTAGACTGGAACTTTGAAATAGAATAAAGTTTAGATGTATGAATCTACAGACTGAAATCCAAATCATGTATGTTTTCCCTACCTGACATATTTTGGTCTTGAAACTTCAAAATTGAAAATTTAGTTAAAAGGATGTCTTTCATTTGATACCCATATTTCCATCATTGCACAACCTCATATATTAAAAAAAATTTGAAATGTGTATGTCCTTAAAATTTTAAAGTTTTTTAAAAAGGACTTTGGGCCAGAAAATGAAAAACTGACTATGCCAAATTACTATAAATGATCTCTAGTTTCACGTCTATATCCAAATTTGGATGGGTCTCGGCAAAAAAATTTTTTTCGCACAGTGTAATAAATGTAAAGTCGGTGGTTTTACTCACTGCATCATAACTAATTTTTTCTTTCAATTCTATTGATGTTAGGCTTAATATTTGCTCAAGTAATATATTTGCTCAAAAAATATATAATAATAATATATCTTTCATCTTAGATTTTAAAACTAGGGGAGATCATCTTTTTATCCATAAAAATTTATTCGAAAATTTATGATTTTTTGGTCAAAAAATTCAATTTGTTACCACTTTCCTTTGTTTCCTTTTCTTTTTCTTCGAAAAACGAGTTTTTTTCCTGTTGTTTCAGTTATGAGCACATATCTCGTTAAATCTCGTTTTTCTCTGGGATTCTATTGCTTTCCATAAAATTTCAAGCACATATACGTTTCAAAATAATTTGTCCCTTTACTGTTCAATGGAATGCATATTTAAAAAAAAAAATTAAAGAGCATAACCGGAAATTCCAGTTATTCGTTTTGTACGCAAACTTATTCTGCACCGTTTGTGGGGGCCCCTCAGCCGTCGCCGCCCCGGGCCCCCGAGCACCTTAAGCCGCCACTGGATAGGACGATACAAGTAAATACAAGTAAAGTATCGATACTTTCCCTCGAAATGTGAGTACTTTTGGTATCGATACAATTTCAAAAAATAGCAAGTATATTTATCGATACTTTCTTTCGATACCCTTTTCCAACGTACTGGAATTACCAATTTATTGGTAATTTGGGCACTCATTGAAAAATAGGCAACACTTTCCAACACTTACGGGGTTGGCAACATTGTTTTAGTTTTTAAATTTTAACTTGTTATTCGTGAGCGTAAGATCGACAAATTGAAAAAAGGAAAAGAATTGCGCTGAGAAATGTCTCCAACGATATCAAAAGTGTGGAAATACTTCGAAAAAAGAGATGAATCAATAGCAACCTGCAAGCAATGCTCTAAAGTGGTGAAGTATTGTGGAAATACTTCAAATTTGCACAAACACCTGAAAATGCATGGAATTGAATTAAGGTGACCCCAATTTTACTTTGCTGCAATTTAGGTTATTTATAATCTTTTATTTTATTATAGAAATTCCTGCAACAAATCCACTGAAAGCCATGTGGATAGTTGCGATGGGCCGAAGACTTCCGATGCACCGGTTGCGGGAACTTCAAGTTCCATAAAAGATCGTTTCATGCAAATTGCTGCATATCGAGGTACATGTCGAAGTATAGAAGTAGTTGTAATATTTGCTAAATATTTTTTCCCATTTCACTTTTTCAGAAGGAGGTGTCAAGTACGCAAAATCGGTTCAAGCTTTGCTATTCTTTATTTGCAAAGATATGAGGCCGTTTACTGTTGTCGAAGGTGAAGGGTTTCTGAAGTTGATGAAAGAAGTCAATCCCAACTTTAAAGTACCAACGGCTAAGTAGCTTAAATCAAACTTAGACGAAAAGTTCACATCTATATCCCAAATTTATAAGAATAAATTTACTACTATTAAGTGTGCTTAACCCTGGATATTTGGACTGAAATCATGAATGAAAAAAGTTTCTTAGGAGTGACTGCACACTTTTTTGATAATAATAAGCTTGCAATGTGCTATGTAGCCACAAAAGAACTTCAACACAATCACACCGCGGACTATATTTCTACTAATCTGAATGATATAATGGGCAACTGGAACATTTCTACGCATCAGGTACGAGCTGTGGTTACTGATAATGCTAGCGCTATGATTGCAGCAATAAAAAACTTATTTGGTGAGGCGAAGCATCTCCCCTGTTTTGCACACACTATTAATTTAGTGGTAAATGAAGCCTTAAAGATTCCTGCCGTCCGTGATAGTATAGTATATCAAAAGTAAGAAATATAGTGCTTTGGTTCAAAAATAGCGTAGTTCAATCTGACAAACTTCGAAAGGTGCAATTAGAAAAGAATATAGCGGAGAAACCTCTTCTTAAACTTTTATTAGATGTGAAAACCCGCTGAAACTCAGTTTACTATATGTTGGAGCGCTTTTTGAACATGAAACGGCTGATTGTTATCATTATATTGGAGTCTACAGTCGCTCCAGAAATCCCAAACCCGTTTGAACTGGATATTATTACACAGCTTACTGCGCTTCTAAAGCCTTTTGAGTACGTAACTAGAGAAGCATCAGGGCAGAAATATGTTACGATTTCGAAAATTGTGCCTATGATTAGTTGCCTTACAAACGAAATTTCTAATTTTGAAACGCAATCTGAGACAGTGAAAGACTTTCGCAATAAGTTAGCCGAGGGTTTGCCGAAGAGATTTGGACTCATTGAATACAATGATCATGCAGCTATTGCGACATTACTAGATCCTAGTGTCCGACCGAAACCACTTTTTTGGGCCGAAACCGAAACCGAATATTCGGTTTTTTTTAATATTCGGCCGAAACCGAAACCGAAACTTTCTAGTTGAAATAAAAATCACCATATCAAGCACTTTTTTCAACAAACGAATTTTACATTAAGTAAATAAAGAACAAACAAACAAACATAGCATAAATAAATAAATACTTATTAATAAAAACAATTTATTCATTTTTTAAAAACGTAAACAAGAAAAAATCACCCTTTCGTACCTTACTCGATAATATTCAAAATTAAATAATTTAATATTATATGCTAAAAAAAGAAGTTAATTTACATTGCTGGCATCTAAATTACTCCTCCTTTTACTACATATCTGCTACACAATAAAATGTAAAAAATATTCTAGAAAGTTTCGGCTTCGGCTATTCGGCCATTTTTTGGCCGAAACGGAAACCGAAACCGAAACCACTTATTTGGGCCGAAACCGAAACCGAATATTCGGTCGGACACTACTAGATCCCAGATTTAAAAACTTACATTTTCGTAATCCTGCAGCTTGTGGTCGCGCAATTCAAAAACTCAAGGCCCTATACAACGATGAGCAGCATATCTTACAACCTGATAGTGATGAAGGAGAAGAAGCAACTACGTACGATTTTTGGAGGCACCATAGAGAATTAGTCCATGGACAAAAACGTAAAAAGAAGGACCAAAACGATGAAATTTCACAATACTTTTCAAGTGCTGTCGTACCACTGGAAAATGATCCCTTAACAGAATGGGCACGCATGAAAACTATTTTCCCAACCTGGAATTATATTGCTGTCAATCATTTGATAATTGTGGCAACCTCAGTTCCATGCGAATCTCTGTTCTCCAAGGCCGGTGCTTTAATGACGAAGACACGAAACCGATTATCAGGAAAAATACTAGAAAAATTGCTTTTCCTGGGTAGCTTGCCAGAAAGAGAATTTTTCACATAATCACACATTAACATAACATGACATTTTATGAATAGAAAATAATTTCTATTTATTTATAAATATTTATATTTATTCTAAAATACTTCGTATTTACTACCTGTTTCAAAAACACCATGTTTCAAAAACAAAACATGATATTTTATAAATAGAAAATAATTGAGTTTTGTTTTCTTTATAATATGGCGTTCAAACTGACGACTTAACCCTGTTTAATGTGCTTAAACAAGTTAAATGAACAAAACCAGTTCGAAAACCTGTTTATTCACATGCAATTGTTGTTGGAAATTAAACGTGTTAAACCATTTAACATGTTTTGAAACGAGTTTAGCGCAGGGTTGCATGCGAAAGCTTTCTATGAAAAAGCTTTTTTGTCAACTGAACATACCGCACAAACTCTGAACACATACTAGAAAAACCTCCCTTAAATTTCAGCTGTCATTTCATCAAAACAAAATAAAAAAATATTGAAAATTTGAAAAATTTGAAATGAATGAAAATTATCGTTTTGCTTGCACTGCTTTCATTCCATTCATCACCTTTTTATGGCATCTGAATACAAGGCGTCTAATATTTGGACGAAGTTGAGAATGTTGCCGTGGATTGTGAAATATGCACCAATATTTCGCTCCAATCATGCTCCCAGCACATTTTCACGGTCACTTCACAAAA
The DNA here is from genome assembly GCA_963668005.1 of Melieria crassipennis. Taxonomy (NCBI): domain Eukaryota; kingdom Metazoa; phylum Arthropoda; class Insecta; order Diptera; family Ulidiidae; genus Melieria; species Melieria crassipennis. Next base: position 60,137,010 of record OY764962.1, read on the forward strand.
ATATTGATTTGTTTATTTGTAAACAAACAGCTGTCAAATTGAACCTCATTGAGCAGTCTGGACGGTTGTGTTGAACAAAAAGCTCTTTTCACTTAAACTAGTTTAAATGAGTCAGTACGCCATATAAATTACTCCGATTTTTTAAAGTGGTAACAAAAATGATGTGGCTAACTATAGGCCAATTTCTAAGTTATCTTGGGTTTCGAAACTTTTTGAATCCATTGTTAATAAACAGGTGTATTTTGCGGTAAAAAATCGTATTTGCCCATATCAACATGGCTTTGTGTCTGGTCGATCTACCGTTACTAATTTGGCTGTCTTCTCTGAAGACTGCATTTCGGCTTTCCAGAAAGGTTATCAATGGGGTCAGTATGGGATTTCACTCTGTCTTTCTCAAATGGTATCTTAGTGACCGTCTCTGTGTTGTGACCTTAGATAACGCATCCTCCTAACCCTTTACGGCGACCTCTGGTGTTCCCCAAGGAAGTATCCTAGGTCCGCTTTATTTGTGCTCTTTGTTAATGACGTCAGTTCTTGTTTTTCGAATTCAAAATTGTTAGTATATGTTTATGATCTCAAAGTTTACTCTGAGATTAGATGCCCTGAGGACTCTTCTCTGCTTCAAGCTGAACTTAATAACTTATATGACTGGTGTGTCATTAATCGTCTTCATCTTAACATCAATAAATGTTTCCATACAACCTATTGCAAAAAGTTAAATCCCTTTCCCTCTTCATACTGTATTTCTAACTCCGTTTTAAACGTAGTCAATATAACTAAAGATCTGGGTGTTTATTTTGATTCAAAATTTTCCTTTTCTGCACATATTGACTGTACCATGTCCAAATCATATTCCATGTTAGCTTTTGTTCGTCGTTGTTCTCCCTTTTCGGATCCCTACACCCTCAAATTACTATATTCCGCTTTTGTCCGTTCTAGACTCGAATATGCGGCCTTTATTTGGAGGCCGTCTTATGCCTCTGGAATATCTCGCCTTGAGCGAGTTCAGAAGGTTATTATCCGCTTCGCTCTTCGGTCTCTGAATTTTGTCGATCCGATCCCTTCCTATAGTGCTCGGTGTCAGCTTTTGAATTTAAATTCGCTTGATAGTAGGAGATCATTTCTATCACTGAAATTCCTGTTTGGTATCATTAATGGACTTGTTGACTGCGCGTCTCTTCTTGAAAGGATAAACTTTAATATTCTAGCAAGATCGTTACGGCGCACCGAATACTTTAATGTTGGCTTGAGTAAATCAAACTACGCTGCTAATGCTCCTTTGACAAGAGTACTAACTGAATATAATTATCTCTCAAATTCTTTGAATATTGATCTTGGTCTATCTAAAAATGTTTTTTGCAAAACTTTGTCTAATTCTAAGTTTCTTAGGTAATTTGAATTGTTATCTTTCTATCTGTTACTTCTGTTAGTCTGTAAGTTGTTAGACTGAAATAAATAAATAAATAAATAAAAATGTGTTGTCAATTTTGGAAAGTTTTGGTAAGATTATCCTTTTATTCATTTTTAATTTTTTTCTGTTGGATTCTATTGCTTTCTATAAAATATCAAGCACATAAACGTTTAAAAATAATTTAGAAGTCCGTTTACTGTTCAATGGAATACAAATTTTCCAAAAGAAATTAAGAGCACAACCGGAAATTTCCGTTATTAGTCTTGTACGCAAACTTATCCGTTTTGTGAGTATATTGTCAATAAATACGAATACATGGAAAATTATTATTTTAATGCATCTAAAACAGAACAAAAAGTGCAGTTAAGGCATATATGAATAATGTGGATAAGTTTTTGTAAACAGAAAACCTATTTTTGAGGTAAAAATTAATCATAACATAATTTTGACTTGCCTGTACGCAAACTTATTCTGACTAGTGTATATGAAGTTTAAAATCTTCGTGAGACTACAAAACTTAAAATTTTTTTAAAATTCCTTTTGATATAGCTTAGTTGGAGATTTAGCTTCGATCGTGCTTACTTATTTTTTCAAAAAAAATATATTTATTTTTTAATTTTTGGCCACGGACGCCCCACTGTGTTGCGTAGCCTTGCGCAAACCTGACTACCTCCCAGCTGCAGTCGCTGCAGTATAGAATCCATTTTAAACGCCATTTTTCTATCATTTTTGAATCGATTCGATTTGCTTGGAAATGACATAAAGCAGGCAATTTGAAAATTGTTCGTAGACTGAAAAAGCATTTTGTCGATAAAATTGAATTATTGATTGTGGCTGTAACAGATAAATGTTAGAAGTAAGACCACATGAAGCGAAGCATATACATACTATGCACTCTTTTATGTAGAAATGTTTTAATTCACAATTTTATTTCCTCTTGCCTTAGCTGTGTCCTCAGTAGGTTTCTTAGGGAAATTAATTTAAATGATAAACCCAATTGGATAACCACGACCGAAAAAGCAATTCATCTGTAAATTGCGACGCATATCCATCGAATATGCCATTTTCGGCATTTTGCTTTGGTATCCTTTTTACGTATATAAGCAGCCAAAAATGTAGGATAACGCCAACTGACGCCGGAACTCAGAAACTTGGTGTCATAAAAATAAAACTGCACACAGCCACACAAACTAATAAACAACTTGTAAAGCGGCCAACCAGCCGCCCCTCAGCTAAACACCCAACTAAGCACTATGACGATCGATGGCTGCGATGACTCATGGCCAATAAAAGTGGCAAGCGTGGAAGTTGTTGTTTCGTTCCTGCCAACAATAATAACAACACCAGAAGGACTAGAAAGCTTCAGCAGCAGGAAACCTTATTACGTGTTGACTCAAAGCGGCAACAACAAATGCAATAAGCACATCAAAAGTGTCTCCAGTTTGGCGCGATTGCCGTTGTGCGTGTGCTTCGCGGACGGAACGCAGGGACCGGCAAACAAATGAAAAACTCATTCGGAGTTGTCTGGTGGGCATAGCCGAGCTGAAATAGAGCATGCAACGACATATGAACAACAATCACCACAATTGCAACTACGGCGGGCAGCGTTGCAACTACCCAGTAAAATCATTATTCGGTATCCGACTATTTCGTTCTTGGACCTCATTTGTCAATGTGGCTATTTTGAGTGTTCTTACTGACACATTCGGATCTAAATGGACAACAGTGGCAACCCACGGCTGCTCACTGTAGGCCGCAAATAAGTCGACCATTGTCAGTTTTGCCGTTTCCCTCTCGCTGTTATTCTCCGCATACATATTTGCATGGCATTAGGGAGTGTATGTATCCTTTTTGTTGTATCCCCCGAATAACGCATGCGCAGTAAACATGAGGGCAAATTTGCTGTTGCAACGCAATTTTTGCCACAACATACAAAACCCGGTTTTGGTTGCTATAAGTTGTGATGCCTACATATGTATGTACACAACTACGCAGGTGCTTATAACAAAAACCTTACATATGCATGTATGAATGTACATATGCACGTGTGTGCCATAAAAAACAATAGCACAATTTTAAGACTGCGATGGTGCCGCGTTGACCGCCACAGCCAGTCAGTCTTCAACGTCAACCCCACAAATTTGTTACTTGTAATCATTTGTGCTGTGAGCAAGCTAGAAAGCCGCATTGAGCGCAATAAATATTAACTTTTCCTTTATACAGTGAAAATGTCCTCGTCGGTGAATT